>CM052538.1:134255958-134266433 GCA_028533065.1 Trachops cirrhosus
GATTGGGGAAGTTCTCCTTCATTATGTTTTCAATTTCTTGCTCTTCCTCTTCTCCTTCTTGCACCCCTATGATTCAGATGTTGGAACATTTAAAGTTGTTCTGGAGGTTCCTCAGCCTCTTCTCATGTTTTGAATTCTTGTTTGTTTATTCAGTTCTGGTTGAATGTTCCTTTCTTCCTTCTGTTCCAAACCATTGATTTGAGTCCTGGTTGCCTTCCCTTCACTGTTGGTTCCCTGTACATTTTTCTTTATTTCACTTTTCATAGTCTTCACTTTTTTCTCTATTTTGCAACCATACTCAACCAATTCTGTGAGCATCCTGATCACCAGTGCTTTGAACTGTGCATCTGATAGGTTGGCCATCTCTTTGTTGCTTAGTTGTATTTTTTTCTGAAGCTTTGATCTGTTCTTTCAGTTGGGCTATATATATATTTTTTGTCTCTGTGCGCCTGTTACATAGTAAGGGGTGGAGCCTTAGGTGTTCACCAGGGCGGGGCAGCCCAAGTTGCTGCATTGTGATGCTGTATGTTGGGGAGGGGTCGGAGAGGGAACAGTGCCAATTTCTCAGCTCACACCCTGCTTTCAATCACTTTCCCTGCTGCCTACAACCAAACTGGGCCTTTATGGTGCTGATTCTCAGGTGGGTGGGCTTGTGTACGTTCTAGGACCCTTTGGTTCTCTCCAATGGACTCTCCTGTGAGGCTGGGAATTTCTCCCTTGCCTCAACCTCAACAGGTGTTTTCTGTCAGAGGTTGAGACTTTATTTCCCCATGCTGAAACTCTGGGTTCTCCGTCTGCCTCGCTCCCTCGTTGTTCTTCTTGGTTTATCCACACATGAATGTGGGACCACCCGCTCTGCCAGCTGCCACCTGCCTGCCTGAGTTGCCAGCCGCTGCTCTGCTGTGAGTACTCTCCACCCCGGCTGCCAGTCTCTGCCCCTCCTACCAGTCTGGATGAATGTTTCTTCTTTAACTCCTTGGTTGTCAGACTTCTATACAGTTGGATTTTCTGGCAGTTCTGGTTATTTTTTGTTTTTAAATTTGTTGTCCTTCTTTTGGTTGTGCAAGGAGGCACAGTGTGTCTACCTATGCCTCCATCTTGGCCAGAAGTAGTCTGTTTATTTATTTTTAGAGAGAGGGGAAAAGAGAGAGAGCAAGAAGGAGAAAAACATTAATGTGTGGTTGTCTCTCGTGTGTCCCCTACTGGGGACCTGGCCCACAACCCAGGTATGTGCCCTGACTGGGAATCAAACCAATGACCCTTTGGTTCACAGGCCGGCACTCGACCCACTGAGCCACACCAGCTGGGGCATGAGAGCTCTGTTTAAGGAAACCTTGCACATGCAGTAATGCCACCTCCTATTTAAATAACATAATTTCACAAATGAAGGTATGATGGAACAGGAAGGGATGTGAAGAACATCTCCTCCAAATGTCAGGTGTTATAGGCCTTGTTCTCTCCCTCTAACTTTGTAAATAGTGCCTGGAGGTGGGAGGTTGAGGTTGGGGACAGGGAAGAAAGGGGAGATGGAAAGATTAAAATTTAGAGTTGAAAAAAAGGTGAAGCAGGGTGGGAGTCCACAGAACTGTGGTCCTCTGACCTTTCTCCATTGGCTCCTCATCTCTAATTCCCCTTGAATGCTGTAATCACAAAGTGTCTACCTCAGGATATCTTTGCTTCCCACTCAATGCACACTTGCTGGGGAAATCTCATTGGGTTGGGGGGCTTCAGCCATATGCACATGATATTCTGGCCCAGATATTGCTCACAGGTATAAAATTTCCATTTACCAGTGGAGATACCCTATTGGACATCTGAACAGCGGAGCAGGGATTGGCAAACTATAGTCTTTGGCCCGTGTCTGGCCCGACATCGCTTCTTATACAACTTGCAAGCTAAGAATGGATTTTACATTCTAGGTGTAGCCGTGTTCCAGGAACACAAATTACAGACAATGAAATTTGGATTTCACGTCATTTTCACACATCATGAAATAGTATTGTTTGGATTTTTGTCAACCACTTAAAAATGACAACACAATGTGCTACCAGTGGATTGAGAGGAGGCAAGGAGGAGCCTGCTGTGAAAAGGGAAAGGCAGTGCTCCACTTACCTACTGAGGTAATACTAATCACTCCACAATGCAGTGGCTTAAGCAACAACGATCATCTTATTATTTGCTCAGGGTTTCTGTGGGGCTAGAATTCAGGAAGGGTTCAGCTGGGCAGTTCTGGCTTGGCAATTTATAAAGCACTCGGAGTGGAGGTTTGGGAGAGCTGGGACAGGGGGACGGTCCATGTCAGCTGGTTTGCGCACTTACAACACGGTGACTCCAGAGCAGTCAGACTGCAGTGAGGTGGCTGAAGGCTTCGAAGTTGAGTATCACTGTCCACAGAGCAGAAGCTGCATCACCTTTTATGATCTCACCTGGGGAGTTGCATAAGACGCTTTCGCTGTGCTCTAGAGCGAGGATGCAGAAACCTTTTCTATAAAGTCCCAGATAGTAAATGGTTTAGGCTTTGTGGATCATGCAGTCTCTGTCGCAACTACTCACCTCTGCCATCGTAGGAGGAAAGCCTGATGGGAGGACACGGGGTTGGCACACAGTCCCCCTGCAGCCTAAAGCAGAACCTCAGAGTCACAGAGCTGCCGAACCTCTGCTGTAACATGAATGTCAAATACTTCATTGCAAACCACTAAGATTGTGGAGTTACTTCTTTCTTAGCATGACCGTATGAGCACCTGCCATGTGCTGAGACCCTGAGCACGTAGAGAACACATCACAGTGGATTGTTTCTCTTCTCCATGTGGCCTAGTTCTTTGTGATCTGATCTCTCATCCTCCGCCATTACCTGGCAATCTCTTCTCCATGGTTCCGTGTTTCTGTGCCATTCGCACACACTCCTGCTCTTGGCTGCCTGTCAAATTATATGTGCTCTTCGAAACTCACTGAAATGCCATCTCTTTTATGAAGCACCCCGCAAAAGTCTGTCTCTCCTGATACCCTCAGACCATAAGATGCAACTAGGTTTTAGAGGAGGAAAACAGGAAAAAAAAATTTGAAGCAAAAAATGTGCTAAAATATTTAATAACATAATATTTCACCAATGTAAATGTAGACAGAACTAAACAGCAGCATTAACAACCATTATTCCTCCCAAATTTGGGGGAGGGGGAGTGCATCTTATAGTCTGAAAAATACAGTACCTTCTCCAGCACTTGTTTGCAACCAATGAACTCTTGTCTTTGTATGAAATGTGTTTACTTGTCTAAGCCCCAGCTAGAGGGTAGTCCCCTTGAAGACAGGGAGAGTGACTTTTCCATGTTTGCATCAAGTCCCCAGACCTTAGTACAAAGCCTTGTACTCAGGAGTACTCAAGGGATGTTTTTGAACTAGTGAGCCAAGGTGGAGGGAGTCCTGAGGGTGAGGGACAGGTTTTAAGTTTGAGGCAAATTTTCTGTTTGGGATTCTCTCATTTCTTTCCTCCATCATTTTTCTCCAGAACAAGTCAGATTCAAATAAACTTTAAGGGCAAGTTTGAAGAGTAAGGAGTCACAAAAATTCATCCTGAAGACTGGTGTGGTCTTACAAGTTTTGGGTTGATGTTATATTTATAAAGCTTGTTGTGTTGGTTTATTTTAGTATCACCACACGACCCATCATTTCCTCCTCTTCCTTCAGTGATTTGTCCTCAAATTCCCTAACCAGTAAGTTCCAGGCAACCACCCAATTTACAACACTCTAGCACACCTTCAAAGAACAGCCCTGGGTCTCTGCCAGAGCAGACAGTTCTGACTTCTCCTTGCTTTTTAGGGGTCTCCCTCTAAGGGAGGGCAGTTGAGAATGCCTAGGGCTGACCAACCCCCATCCAGAAGGTGCAGAGGCAAGGGGACTGATGAGCCTCTTCTGTCTTCTGGTGCTCACTGCATGTGGCACGGAGCCACATGCCATTTGCTGAGCGACGTGGACCGCTTGTCAGCAGAACGGGGTTTTCATGCAGCACGATGGGGACATGCTTAGGCGAGTCTTAAATTGTTCATGCACTTCTTTAAAAACCCTCTGTGAAAGTAATATAGTAACTATCAAGTTGTGAGTATTAATTGGATATGTACTTGTTTTATTTGACTATAATCCTGCCTTGGTCTCTAGCTAGTTCTTTGGGCCTCAGCAAAATGAATGGTTTAGAAGTAACTGAGAGCTAATGTTCCCTTAAACCTCGGAGATTCTAAGATTTCATAATGGATTTAGCAGCTGCAGGCTTTTGATGATGTGCCCAGAAATACACACCACAATTCGACTGAGATTGTGAACACGCCGATCTTTAAATAAGGATGGGTAGGGGAACTGATGAAGTTTTGGTGAGGGTAAAATAAAATGCTGGATGTGAACATGCTTTAGGAAATGCTGGATATGGAACTGTTTGTGCATTAATGCGAAGTCCTGCCCATAGTGAAGAGTGAAACACAGCATTTGGTAGCTTGTTATCTCCTTAAGAAAATTGGTGATTATTTTGTACTAACAGTGGCCTACAAAGGAAAGAAATGGCCGGGAGCGGGCTCTATTGAGAGACGGTATAAAGAACAGAACATTCCTTACTTTATTAATGGTCTTCTGCCCTGTCCTTGCTCTGTCAATCAGTGACTGCCATCACCATCGGACCCCTCTGCAAGCCAGAAACCCAGAGTTCCTTCTGGACCCACCTGCTCCTGTGGGACTGGGGGCCATGTTTATTTTTGTTCATCATTTGAATCCCTAGCACCTAGGAGAGTAGGAGCTCAATAAGTATGTTTTAAAATAAATGAATAGTGTTAAACATTGGCCTCTTCCCCGATCCTCCCTGGAGGCACAAGCACCCTGGGACCAGAACGCTGCAAGGTATCATCAGACCTGCCTTCCTCGGTGATAGTAACCACCTGGAGAACACTGAGATCACTTTATCCTTGGTACTGCAGGTAACTCAGAGAGCAGTGTGAGCACTGAGAGGGGCTGTGAGAAGTGCTGAAGATCAGGTCAGGCTCACCTGCTTCCCCTGGTACCAACTGCACGTTGGTTTGGCAACTTGGAGATGCTGCGTGGACACAGGGCATCCGCCCACTGGTCTCTGAGCTCGAAGGACCTTTCCAGTTCTAAAAACCAAAGGGAAAAAAATTCAGGTATCATGAATAATTAAAGTAACTATATCTGAGAGTGATCAAAAAAAATCGTGTGTCTGGCCTAAATTTAATCTGTGTGGGTGAGACAGAATTAACCCACTCAACAGTATTAGGAAGGCAGTTGTGAGGAAGGGAGTAAAGTGGTTTCGTTGTTCCTTAAAAAGCCTACGTGTTCGATGGAAGGGTCCGTTAGTACACGGCATTTCTTCTTACGCAGCCTAAGTGAAAGACACCCCTACTCAACCTTTCAGCTTCTGTCAGAACAGTGCACCAACCCTTCCTTCTTTCTTGAAATGTCCTTCTTTTAGCTCTGGGGATACCACTTTCTGGTTTTCCTTAAACACTGGAGCAGCTCCTTTTCCGGTCCCTTTGTCTCATCTGCAAACAGGCTAAACTGTACCCCAGGCCTGTGCCCTTCTATCTTCTCTGAGTGATCTCATCCAGAAACGTGGCTTTAATTACCATCTATTAACTGAAGAGCTCCCGGATATATATCTCTGATTTTGACCTTTCCTCCGACTCCTAGGCTTGCAAAAAACAAAAAACTAGCCAAAAAACAAAAACAAACAAACAAAACCAAAAAACCTTCTTAACATCTTCATTTGGATGTGGTGCTGGTTGTTTTCTATTTTCCCCTCCAGATCTGCTTTCCTCCTTTCTCCTCCCAGCGCTGCACTTTATGAGGCTGACCACTATGTGCTACCGCACCAAGCTGTCTTGTTTCTGGCCTCTGGTTGGGTTTGTCCAATGGGACCCACTGGCCGCCGTTGGGAAAGCAGGAGAGTGAGGTCAGGATACGCATCCCTATCTCTTCCTTTTTGCCTGCTCACTATGGCTCAGGCATCTATCTCCCTCTTCTGAGGTCAGCCCTTCCCAACGGGCACAGCTATTCCCTCTGGTTTCTTGTCCAACTACCCTTCCTCCCTTTCCCTTTTAGGCCTAAAGCTGGCCACCATTCTGTGCTGTGACCCAAATTGGACTCCTGTTTGTCCTACACTTCCCAGTTCCCCCATCACCCAAAGTCTGGAGCAGTTCCTTTTCAGGCCCCTTTGCCAGGTCCTGTGCCTCTGTGCACAGGTCAGAGGCACCAGCATGCGTCCCCTCACTCAAGCCAAGAACGTAAGACTTGATTCTGTTACAAAATGTCGATATTTTGCTGGGTCTTCATGGTTTTTACATGAAGGTTACTCATTTGTGACTCCCCATTTATAACAACTACAGAATTAGAAGACAAGTTTCTCCTGAATACTGTGTAGTCCTCCTGCAATGAGAATTTCCTAACAGGTCTCCTGCACTATGAACCCTTCAATGACATAACCTTATTCATCTTTGTGTCATTACCTAGCACAATATTTGAAATATAAGAGATGCCCAAAATCTGTATGTTGGATTTACGAGTTAATTAAGGTTTGCTAAATATTGGTGTAGTTAAAGGCATCTTTTTTTGGTTCTCGCGTATTTGAACTCTTAATAATGGTGTAAGACTTCTATCTGATTGGTATGGTCTTAACTTACCTAGTGAATCCTTCTCAGCCTTAGTATTCTACAACTTTTAGTTTGAGTTCTTCCAAAGTACAAGGGATGAGAATTAAGCAGGAATGTTTTTGGCTTTTGAGTTGTTTTTGAGCTGAAGTTCACAAAAGTACTGGGAGACTTTTACATGGACAGCTGTTGTGTGACCCTGTAAAAGGAAATGTGCATTTTTTAAAAAGGCAGAGTATAAACAATAAACATGTTGGGAGGTCAGACTGAGAAGGGGGAAAGGAAGGCTGGGAATGGGAGACATGGGAATATTTCACACTAGCGCTGAAATTGCTAAGCTTTTTTCCTGATGTCTTTGAAAGAAGTTTTAGCCATTTTTGGAGAAGAGATGATTGTGGCTATTTATGAACATCACGTTGCTAGGTGACACCATGGGATGAGCACCATGCTAACCTATCACTCCCTGATTTCCAGCACTAGCAGTGAAGGGGATAGACGGGGGCGGGGAGCAGAATCCAGGAAGGAATGCAGAGACATTGGGACAAGAACTGTCTAGAGTAAATGAATCAGCTTTAGAAAAACCTTCATTTTTCTCTCTCCATTCCGGTAAAATGATCTGTTCAGGATCTTAGGTCCAACCTTTCCCCTGCTCTCTTATTCAGGGCCCCTTTGTTGCTAGCAGCCTTTTCCTTTATTATGACATTTGGCCTCCTCTGGGAGAAAAGCAGATCTGCTTCCTGTAGAAGCCAAGTCGGGAAATCACCAGGGAGGAAACCGAGGAGTCAGGCTCCCCATGCAGCGAGTCTGAGAACCCGCATTTTCTTCTGTCTGTACACACATGGCCTGGGAATATGTGGTTGGCTGCGGGCGGGCGGGCTTAAGTGCAAGTCGGGGCTTGGAGAACGATGCTGAGTGTGCTGCAGTGTGAGGAGGCTGATTTGCAATCAACTGACCACCTGCAATTTCAATACATCTGAAATAATATCAGCCGGAGGCAGAGTCAATCACCAATTTGAAATGCACCTATTGGAAGCTAAGCTGCTAATGTTTAGTTACTTAATAAGCATGGATTTAGGATGGGGATATACTGGTTCACACAGCTGGCTGGAATCAGTGGATAGCCACCTGTGAGATATTAGCCAGCATCCTGGGGGTATCTAGAATTTATGAGCGTTTTTGGGCAGGGTGGTATGTGTGCATGCATTAGGTAAACCAGTGTTTCCTGAGGCTATCCCCATCTTAGGGAAGGGCGGGTTTGAGTATAAATTACAAGGTGGATGCTTTGAATCTCATCCAAAGCACTTACTGGAACTGGGAATGCCTTTTATCCCCGCCTACCAATGAGGCTACAGTGAGTCTAATGCACCTCCTAGTGGCCACAGCCTGTGTAAATCACTTCCCCTTCTGGGGCTGCTGCTGCTTCTTGGAAAAATGTGGCAAGTTCTGACCCCATGGGGTCTTAACTGGCTTCTGCTGCAGGTTCCATTGCAGTTATGCAAATATGAGAAGATGTTGTCCTCAGTGATACCAGCTCTTGAATGCCAGCCCTCTCTAAGCCCCAGATAAGTCACCTTTATGCACATTTTAAAAGGATAATGTCCCACTATGAATAGCAAAAAGTAAGCCCTCTAAGGGAGCCATTAAAAAAAAAGTGTTTCTTCTACTTGCTGACACCACTCCCCTCCCAGGCAAACGGCTTGGCTACAGGAGCCAGCGAGGGACTTCTTTCCCCGCTTTCCTCTCAATCTGGTGGGTGCACTGTGAACACCACATATGCGGGTTTTGTGTTCGAGTCTGCACGCTAATTTCAAAACAAAAGTTTTACTCAGAAATATTTCGAACCTACACAAAACAGATGGAACAAGAAGAACAAGAACAGGCTCTCAGTGTCGACATCACCCACCTGCCACAATGACCAGTTCGTGGCTAGTCTTATTTATATATACACCTTAACTTTCTCCCACACCTAAAATGTTCTCAAGAAAATTCTAAAGGGATTGCATTTAATCAATATCATTTCATCTGTGAATATTTCAGTATGTATCCTTAAATGACAAGGACTCCTATAAAAATATAAGCAATACTATTATTGAAAAACAGTTACAAAAACACCTGAAACCTATATAATTTTATTAACCAATGTTGCCCCAATAAATTCAATTAAAAACCAGCTACAGATAGTTCATAGTAATTCCTAATGTCAACAAATAATCTAAGTTTATGTTCATACCTACTTGTTTGTCTCATAATATTAAACAAGTTCACTTGCTTAAATCAAGACCCAAATAAGGTCTGTATGTTGTGGTTTGTTGCTATGTCTCTTAAGTCTCTCTTAATTTCTTTTCTCTTTTCTGCCTTTCCAATTTCTGTTGAAGAAACGAGGCCATTTGTTCTGTAGTTCCTCACAGTCTGGATTCCCCTGATCGCATCTCCGTGGTGATGTAACATCTCTCAGTACAGTAGTCTCCCTGATTCAAGATTTTGCTTTCCATGGTTTCAGTTGCTCATGGTCGACCCTGGTCCAAAATATTAAAGGAAAACCTCCAGAATGAAACAATTCTGTTTAAATTGCATGCCATTCTGAGCAGCATGATGAAATCCTATTCTGTCCTGCTCCATCCTCCCTGGGATGTGACTCATCCCTTTGTTCAGTGTCTCCACGCTGTATGTCCAGTGTCTCCACGCTCTACCTGTCCCTGTCACTCAGCAGCCATCTTGGTTATCAGGTCCACTGTCAGGGCATCGCAGTGCTTGTGTTCAAGTAACCCTTAATTTACTTAATGCCACATTCACTTTTATTACAGTGTACTATCATTGGTTTGTTTTACTATGTTACTGTTATTAATCTATTAATGTACCTACTTTATTAGTTAAACTTTATTATAGGTAGGTACATAAAGAAAAAACATAATAGTATAAGTAGGATTTGGTACTGTTCGTGGTTTCAGGCATCCACTGGGGGGCTTGAAGCATGTCCGCTGTGGATAAGGGGGACTACTGTATATACTTGGTATTTTCCGTAAATTGGAAATTGAACCAAGAGTCTTGGCCAGAAGCCCTGGCTGGTGTGGCTTAGTAGGTTGACTACTAGCTGTGAATGGAAAGGTCACTGGTTTGACTCCCAGTCAGGGCACATGCCTGGGTTTTGGGCCAGGTCTCCAGTTGGGAATGTGCAAGAGGCAACTGATTGATGTTTCTCTCCCTCTTTTTCTCCCTTCCTTCCCCCCCTCTAAAAAAATAAAAATAAAATCTTAAACAAACAAACAAAGACTCTTGGCCAGATGTAGTTTCATTGTTTCATGGTGAAATTACTTCATGGGTGGTAGGGAATACTTGTATCAGGAGAGGTATATATGGCCAGTATGAGGCCCTTCAAACTAACTTCTGTGCCTTTGACATGTCCCCATCATTGTTTGAGCACTTTCTAACTTTCTGGCACAACAGGCATTCTGGGCTACTCTTGTACTTTCCCTGTCCCAGCCATTGAACTCGTCATTTCTTCAATGAGCTGTTTCACCTATTACTAGAGGATGATATTTAGAAATCAAGGTCTAGCACTAGGTGCTTCATTATTATTGAGGTGTTGCTGCTCTCAGCCCTTCTCGGTGAACAGACACAGGAAATACATGTACCGTCTTTTTTGGACTATAAGATGCACTTTTTTACCACATTTTTTGCTTCAAAAATTTTTTCCCTATTCTCCTCTTCTAAAACCTAGGTGCGTCTGGGATCTGCACCATAAGATGCACCTAGGTTTTAGAGAAGGAAAATAGGAAAAAAATTTTTGAAGCAAAAAATGTGGTAAAAAAGTGTGTCTTACAGTCTGAAAAATATGGTATG
>CM052538.1:134266533-134282086 GCA_028533065.1 Trachops cirrhosus
TGCTAACCCTCCATGTGATCTCCATCTCTGTGGTTCTGTTCCTGTTCTAGTTGTTTGCTTAGTTTGTTTTAGGTGTGGTTGTTCATAATTGTGAGTTTGCTGTCAATTTACTACACTTGTTTTTTATCTTCTTTTTATTAGATAAGTCCCTTTAACATATCATATAATAAGGGCTTGGTAATGATGAACTCCTTTAACTTGACCTTATCTGAGAAGCACTTTATCTGCCCTTCCATTCTAAATGAAAGCTTTGCTGGAGAGAGCAATCTTGGATGCAGGTCCTTACCTGTCATGACTTTGAATACTTCTTGCCAGCCCCTTCTTGGCTGCAAGGTCTGTATTGAGAAGTCAGCTAACAATCCGATAGGAACTCCTTTGTAGGTAACTGTCTCTTTATCTCTTGCTGCTTCTAGGATTCTCTCCTTCATTTTTACCTTGGCTAATGTAATTCTGATGTGCCTTGGTGTGTTCCTCTTTGGGTCCAACTTCTTTGGGACTCTCTGAGCTTCCTGGACTTCCTGGAAGCCTATTTCCTTTGCCAGATTGGGAAAGTTCTCCTTTATTATTTGTTCAAATAAGTTTTCCATTTGTTGCTCTTCCTCTTCCCTTCTGGTACTCCTATAATTCAGATGTTGGAATGTTTAAAGGTGTTCCGGAGGTTCCTAAGTCTCTCCTCATTTTTTTAAATTCTTATTTCTTCATTCTTTTCTGCTTGGTTGTTTCTTCCTTCTGGTCCACTCCATTGATTTGAGTCCCAGTTTTCTTCCCATCACTATTGGTTCCCTGTACATTTTCCTTTATTTCACTTAGTGTAGCCTTCATTTTTTCATCTAATTTGCAACCAAATTCAACCAATTCTGTGAGCATCCTGATCACCAGTGCTTTGAACTGTGCATCTGATAGGTTGGCTATCTCTTCATCACTTAGTTGTATTTTTTCCAGAGCTTTGATCTGTTCTTCCATTTGGGTCTTTTTTTCTTTTTTTTTGTCTTGACATGCCTGTTATGTATGAGGGGTGGAGCCTTAGGTGTTCACCAGGGCTGGGCAACCCAGTCACTGGGTTGTGACACTGTGTGTGGGGCAGGGGTCTGAGAGGGAACAATGTCACTTGCTCTGCTCTCTGTTGGATTTCAGTCCCTTCCGCTGATTCCCCCAAGCAAACTGGGCCCTTCTGGTACTGATTCCCATGTGGGTGGGCTTGTGCACATTCTAGGAGCCTGTGGGTCTCTCCAACGAACTCTCCTGTGAGGCTAGGAGTCTCTCCCTGTGTCTCAACTCCCACAGGTGTTTTCAGTCAGTGTTTTAAGGTTCTATTTCCCAGCACTGGAGCCCTGGGTTGCATGGTCTGTCTCACTCCCCAATTTCACCTGGTTTATCTGCACTCGAATGTGGGACCACCTGGTCAGCCAACCACCTTGCACACCGCACCCCTCCACAATCGCTGTCTTGCTGGGTCTCCCCACTGCCACCCCGTGTCTGGGGTCTGTCAGCTGCCAACTGCTCGAGCAGGGTCTGCAAGCAATAGCTTTTTTTGCAGCGACCCCTCTCCGCCCAACTCTGCCCCTCCTACTGGTCTGGATTAATGTGTCTATTGTAACTCCTTCGTTGTCAGACTTCCATATAGTTCAATTTTCTGTCAGTACTAGTTGTTTCTAAATTTTTGTTGTCCTTATTTTGGTTGTATGAGGAGGCACATTGTGTCTACCTATGCCTCCATCTTAGCCAGAAGTCTGTGTATATATATTTTAACAACACAAGTTCATTGTGATATCCCTGATTCTAATCCAAAACAACAAGTTTCATTCTTTCCACTCCTCATGTTTGTAAGTCCCTTTAACAATATAAAGACTGAATCCCATTGTCATTGATGTATGTACACACCCACCGGCTCACTCTTCCTCTAGCCCATTTAACATACACACCTTGTGTGGGCCGTCTACCTATGTCTGAGGAGCCACTGCCCACACTGGCATTATTTCCTTATGTGGGTCTCTGGCAGCCCCCAGGGGTACCACACACAACTTCATCCAAGCCCCTAATGCCAAAGAGTTTTGGACTAAACTAAGATGGAAGAAAGGGAGCAAAAGAGGAATGGAGAGAGAGAGAGAGAGAGAGAGAGAGAGAGCGAGGGAGAGGGAGAGAGATTGGGAAGTAAAAGGAAGGAAAGAAGGAAGGAAAGATTTATGTTCATTTTTTAAACAATGGCTTCCATAGGATTAATCAACCTTTCCAGAATCTGTACTTAAAAAGGCTGAGAGTTACTACTGATATAGCTTGTAGGAACACAGTTAAATGTTTTGGAATTTTTATATGAGAAAAGTATTTTAAAATAACAGGGTACCATTGTCTCAAAGTTTTTTTAACATTTACAGCCATAGTTAGAGTAGGGGTAAATCACCCAAGTAATAAGCAATGATTCCCTGGGGTATGGGAAGAAAATAATAGAACTTCTATGTATTTTTACTTTATTTAAAAATTTAAAAGGAAATTAAGCTTTACAAAGATTTACTAAAACAGCTAAGTCTGTACGTTAGTCACCTTACACAGATGTTAAGGAAGGTATCCTAAGGCAAGATTAGAAACTCACCATTGCAGAAGCCTATCTATTCTTTTGGTAACTAACTGCTATTTGCATATACTCAGTTATGGGGACTAACAGATGATTTTATTTAATTTTAACAAATAAACCATGATGACATGGACAATGGCTTTAAATGATTCCTGCAAAGAAACTTAAGATTGAAGGTAAAACCATTAGTGTCAGCACATATTTATGTTCAGGAAATGGTAGACCTCACACTAGGGCAGCCGGAGCAAGCTCCTCAACAGCACATGAGACTCAAACAATGGAGGCTAGAAGTTGGCCCTAAGAATAGGAGACTGTCGGGAGATCCTTCGAAGTATGACTTTCTCCTCAATAATGACCCTCCCCTGTATGGTTATTTAAGATACTATGTGCACCGGTGTTCATAATAGTATTATTCACAATAGTTAAAATACAGAAGCAACCCAAGTGTCCATCAAGAGATGAACGGAAAGGTAGAATGTGGTATATACATATAATGCAATGTTATTCAGCCTTAAAAAAAAGGTAATTCTGACATGTGCTGTAACATGAACCTGTAATGTGTACTAAGTGAAATAAGTCAGTCACAAAAAGGCAAATACTGGATGATTCCTTTTTTTTTTTCAATTTAATCTTGGGTTTTTAATGAGACAGACAGTTTGGCCCTGGACTTCCCTTGCCCAGGATAATTTTTTGTTCTTCTCTTAGTGACGTTGTCACTCTTGTTCTTGTTTCATCCTTTCCTCACGAATCTTTCCTTGTTCTTCAACAGCTCTTACCTGTTCATCGGCCAGTGTAGCTTGTGCTTCTGCAACTTTCGGGTATCCTCTTCCAGTATTCACTCTAGCTTCTCATGTTTTGCACGATCTTCTTCCTCTCTGGCTTTTCATGCTGTAAGCTCAGCTTGTCTCTGCCACTCAAGTTCTTCAAGCAACTGCTGTACCATGATGTGCATGGCTCCCTCCACTCTTTGTAGAACTTCTCCCTCAGTTTCATTCTTCCTTTTCTCCAATTCTCCCTCTACCTTTTTTTATTATCAGTTCTTCTACTCTGTGTGCCATTTCTTCTTGATGAGGTTTTTTTTTTTTCCTATTTACTGCTGCCAGAGTGCTGGGGTCCAGAAGTCCAAACTCAAGATGGCAGCAAAGTTGGTTCTTTAGGAGGCTCTGAAACAGAATCTGTTGCCTGCCTCAATCTTAGCTTCCAGTGGTTGCTGGCCACCTATTGGCATTCCTGGATGTTCACTGGTCCGTTCTAGTCTCTGTCTTCCCACGTGTGTGATTCCCCTTACATGAGATACTTGGAGTACTCAAAATCATAGAGACAGGAAGCAGAATTGTGGTTGCTGGGGGCTAAGAAGAGGGAAGGAATCAAGAGTTATTGTTTAGTGGGTATAGAGCAGTGTTACTAGATGAGAGGAGCTATGCAGGCGGATGATGGTGAGGGCCACACAACATTATGAATGTATTTACTGCAACCATGGAGCTGTAAACTGAAAATGGCTAAGATGGTAAATTTCACATGTGCACTTTGCTACAATAAAAAAATTGGGGGAAAATATTAGCCAGTGAAAGTAGGAAGCCATCATGATTAGGAAGATAAAAACTGACTCTCCAAATGTAAGTACAAATCTCTACAATTTTCATCAATGTTTAAATTTATTAGTCAATCCAATACCATGGGCACTTTCTCTGAACTCAATAAGAAATGTTCTGAAGACTGTTTTCTTTACTAGTAATACAAGATTTTGAAAAATGTCTTTGGGAAACCCTTCCTATTAAAAGTAGCACGGAAATGTGGCAAAGATATAAATTACATTCCAGAGATAGTGTTAGAGGGCAGAAATCACTGATGATAATATGAAGATTCAAGTATAAGAAAACATGTAGAATGAGAAGTTTGCTATCCAGTCAAATCAGGGAATAGGCCAAGTATGCCCTGCTTGTGAAAGTAGCCCTTTACTTATTTCTGTAAATACAGTGCTGTTATTGGAACACAACCCCGCTTATTTGTTATGTATTGCTATGGTGACTTTCATGCTACAGTGGCAGAGTTGAGTAGTTATGACAAAGACTGTAAGTGGCCCTCGGGGCACAAAATATTTACTCTCTGGCCCTTTACAGAAAAAAGTTTGCCAGTACCTGAATTAGATGAAAAAGTAAGGTGGTCCCAATGTACCAAAATATGTTATATTTCTTAGAATGTTTTAATACAAAAACCTACATTTTTATTTAATAATAATTATATTTTAAAACTGACAAATACCAATATTTATAGAAAGTTTCTATACATGTAACTACTGAATTGAGTGGCTGCTTTGACCAGAATAAATAAATAAAGGATTCTGGAATTACAAATATAGCACCATATATGAAATTCATTCTCCACAAGATTTATAGACAAGCTAATGCTCCAAAAACAGGTAGAGCCAGAAATTTACTGAGAGTCATAGCTGTCATCAATGAGGTTAATTTTGTACAAACAAAACTGTTTAAAAAACTTTTGTACCTCACAGAAATTTGCTTGTTACCTGTGTCAACAAACTTAAATCTGTAGTTTAATGTTTATCATCGGTTATGGAAAATTCTTAGTCATTATCTTTTCAAATGTATATTTTACCCCAACTTTCTCTTTTCTAATTATAGATTTTTAACATTTTTTACATGTTGTCTATCTCCTTTCTTTATTTTCTATCTTTTTATTTCTTCATGCTTCAGTCCCTACCAACATTCTTAGACTTGTCTTTTAATTACTTGAACATATTAATCATACATATTTTAAGGTAATATCTGGTAATTCATTATTTGGATCCCTTGTGCATTTTTATCTAGTGTGTGTTTTTTCTGTTAATTTTCAATTATGCTTCGTTTTCTTGTATGTATGGTTATTTTTTAAATTAAGATCTTGACATTGAAGAAGTGTTCTACAGCGCTGGATTGTTATCTTCCTCCGAGAAGATTTCCTTTTGTTTAGGCCAGCAACTGCAGATCATCTTAATTCAAATAGGAATTGATATGCTTTGAATGGCTTCAGTCCTTGAGAGCAATGATTTAGTTCTAGTTTACTTTACTTCTAGGTTTAACTGCTTTAATATTTGCCAGGGCTCCTCCTCTGAATTTTGTTTTCTTTAGTCATATGAATCTGTTGAAAGCTTGTTTTAGCCTTTCAGCCAGAACTTTTTAGACTGCTCATTGCCTAAAAGGAAAAAGCAGCTCTACATGCTAGGCTCACCTCTCTGTCTCACCTCGCTCCCGGGTCTTCGTCCATAATGCCTCCCCACCTTTGTCACTCTGGAATACTTTCAGACAGCTATAGAAATTTGTTTTCTAAAATTAAAATTAGTTGTTTTAAATGAGAAAGCACTTTTGAAACAACCCAGGCTGGAAGCAGAATTGCACTGAAAGGGAAAAACGGAGCGTGAGATGTATTTTGTGAAAGACGAAGTGCACCGGATCTGCTGATGTTTTCCCGGACGCCACACAGCTGTGTGCTCCAGCAGGCTCCCACAACAAACAAACAAACAAACAAACAAAAGCAGTGAGCATTCTGGATCTATTCCTCCACAGTAAAGGTGATGTTTAACAGTAAACAAGGAACTACTTTTCGAAAGAAACATGCTCTGGAGAAAGCACGTTTTTTAAAAGGAATGTTTGGAAAGCATTTCCATCGTCTCAAGATTTTGTTGCAAATGATAGCAGATTGGCACTTATCAAAACTCTCACCTGCACATCAGAAACTAAGAATCATGGTTTTTCTAACCTATTTACCTCTTTTTAGCTAAAAAGTGTCACAGAATCTTGAAGCCACTTGTTGAAAATACAAAAAAAATTGCAACATCTTCTAATTGTTTGCTCAACAGCTGCAGAAATGGAAATTTACTAACCAGATTCTTCCCCTTACACACCCACCCCTACACAAAAACTCTTTTGCATAATTGGCAGATCAGGTTTAAATAGTAAACACCACAGTTTAATAAACATAGCCAATGATGTAATTTTTTCATTTGAATTTACAGATCTTTGTGAATTTTTTTTCCTAAGTATACCTTAAAATCAAGTATAAAAGCTGAATTTAAGATCAGATATTTGAAGCATATTCAGTAACATTGCTCACATTAGTAATTTTTAAATAAAAAATTATGCACAGTTTCAAGAATGTTACTATAAAATATTATTTCATCCTTTTCCCCTTTTTGGGATGTTACTTAGAATACACACACACACAACATAAATAAACATATTTTAGGGGTAATGCTCAAAAATGTCTGCTGATGGATAATGTGATCAAAAAAAGATCAGATGCTGCTGTTCTAGGGAAATATATCAGAGGCAGTGCATATACTAAAAAAATGTCAGTGTTTACATTTCAATGACAAAACAAACTGTTAAAAAAGAAAATCAAACAGCTGGGTTAGCATTCCCTTGAATTGCAGAGCCAGGAGGAAGTTGGCGTTTCTGCTCTAAATTACTTCTCTTTGTTTCTAGACAGGCAGCATGGTTTCCACAACACTCTCCAGAGGCTGGAGATATTTCAGCCCTCACTGTAGTGGTTAGGAGCACACGTCTGAGTCCTGGTAAAATTGCGTGAACCCAGGGAAATTACAGAAAGTCTGCACACCTCAGTTTTCTCATCACTAGGAGGGGCTAATAATAGTGTTTTATTCACTTATTATTGCCGCCTGACTTCGGAGAACCCCTCGTGTTTGCAGTTGTCCCCCTGCTCATCTGGGAATCTGCATGGAAGCCAAAGGGGCAGCTAGACGGAGTGGCTGTAGTGGAACTGAGCGCCCCGTGCTGCCAGAAGTTTCTATAGCTTCACCTTCCCAGTCTTAGCTCTTCTCCCCATTTGTCAACTCTGTGAGCCAATCGGTAGTCTTTGAAAAAAACCCTATCTGCCTCAGTTAGCCAGTCGGTTCTGATGCTTGCATCCGAGAAATGTGAGACACTGTATCACTGTGATTTTGTTGTTGTTAATTCTGTTTTTAAAATTATCATACCAAATAAGTTTTTTGGTGTACAGTTATGAATTTTAATACCTGCATATATACATATCACCACCACCACAATCAGAATACAGAACAGTTTAACAGGAGGAAATCCTCCTGCTAATTCTTTCAAGTCTCACGGTTATGGCCTCTCTGCATGTGCGCCACCCAGTGGTCGGTCTGCAACCTGGGTAGTGGTCCATCATTTGTCCAGTTCTCGAAGTCTTTGATATGCCCATTAGGATCAAACCCAGGCGAGCACTACTAGGGGGTGAGCCCAGCAGTTCACAAAAAACTTGATAAGTTCCCTTTGCAGAGCGTTTTCCTCTCCACAATTTTCTTGTAATTCCTGGTTGCCTGGGCTCCATCTTTGGTCCTCTGGCCAGAATGCTGTGGCTTAGTTACCCCATTTGCCCTCTATAGGGCCAAGAGGTGGAAGGTTGGAAAGAGAAAGAGGAAAAAAACAAAGCAGGCGTCTGGGTTCTCCCCACCCTCTTGGGATCACAGCTTTACCAACTGGAGAGGAAGGCTCCCTTTTCTCATAGTTCTAGGTCCTGTTGAATTGCAGCCTCTGCAACCACTGCCTTGGATTGCAGGGTGCAAGAAAACAGATAGTGGAAGGGGAGGCCTCTACATCCTCTCTGAGCTTTAGAAGTTCCCTTTTCTGCTCCTGAGCCAGATCTAGAGGGTTTCTCCTGGGACTCTATTCACACCAGTGCCCACTTCCGGGCTCCAGGTTGTGCTAAGTTCCAGGATGTGCGCCCCCCCCACAAGTAAGGAAATGGTAAACATCACCAGCTCTCTTTGAAATCTGGTCTTCTTCCTCAACTCACTTGCTACCATTTGTCTTCCGGAGTCCTCAAACAACTGCTCCATACATTCTCTCCAGGATGTGCAGCGCTGTTTTCTGGGAGACCCTCTGGGTTTTTGCAAGGATTCAATGTGATTTTACATGTTGTATCAAAATGCCTGACATGAATTAAAGGCTCATTAAACATTATATATTATTATCTCTACTAAATTGTATTTATTTTGATCAATTAATCTATTAACCAAGATTAATTAGAAACATCAGCTTTTTTCTGGAGGATTTAAAACCGAAAGACTGACTTAAAAACAGTTCTGCCCAGGACCATGGTTGATAAATGTCTTCTTTTGAAAAGAGTTTCTTAGAAATATCTTTCCTTCTCCCTCTCCCTCCCATTTTTCAACTTGATTTAGAGGTCATGTTTATTTACAGTTGAGATGTGCTGTTTTTAATGGTATCTATGTCACAGAACAGAGTGATTTAAAGACCCCACACCCCTATCAGTGCAGATGTGAGGAATGGGTAGGAAAGGGCGGCTCTAGTTCGAGGACAATGTTGTGTTTCCTTTGAGTCCACATTGGTGAGCACCATCCAATGTGTTAAGTTAGTAAGTTAGTGTGAAGACTTACTCCAGAGTTTGTTTTATTTATGTATTTGTAACTTAGCCCAGAGAAAAGAGAACAGGATTTAGAGCCTGGAGATTTCAGTTCTTCTAGACCATAGGTTGGCAAACTAGGGTTTGTGAGCCAAGTAAATCCAGCCCACTCACCACTCGTAAAATACATACATACATACAGTGATAATGTAGTGTGTAAACTGAGTTTTATTGGAACACACGCATGCTAATTTCTTTACATATTGTCTACTATATATTCTTTTGTTTTTTTTCCAGTTTTATTGAGAAATAATTGACATACATCACTTTCAGTTTAAGATGTACCACATGATGGTTTGATTTGTATATACTGTGAAATGATGATCATAATAGTGTTAATTAACATCCATCATCTCATTTAGCAGATTCAATAAAAAGTAAAGAAAAACACTTCTGGGGATGAGAATGCTTAGGATTTACTCTCTTAACAACTTT
Source organism: Trachops cirrhosus (assembly GCA_028533065.1). Taxonomy (NCBI): domain Eukaryota; kingdom Metazoa; phylum Chordata; class Mammalia; order Chiroptera; family Phyllostomidae; genus Trachops; species Trachops cirrhosus. The sequence goes on from CM052538.1 coordinate 134,275,982, forward strand.
TCTTTATATGTAGGGAATATATCAGAAGCAGTGCATATACTTCACAAAAAACAAATTATTGTGGGCAGTTGTTTCTATTTTAGTGACTTCCTTTTTTAGGAGAAAGACTTCTAAAATAGTTTCATGTGTATTGTATTTTTAAAGTTGGAGTCAGTGCATGCTCATTGAATCTTTTAGTACTTGGGTTTGTCAGCTCGGGTTTTTGAATTGGTCATGTGGGAGAGGAATTCCTTGACATCTTTTATTTATTTTCTGCTTTATATAAAGCACACCATGTTCCCTGGCTCAAATGTTATAAAAGAAATCCTCACTTCCAAAATAACATATTGTCCAAAGCGGTTGCTCTAACTCACGCCTCTGGTCGGCGGCGGCTGACTCACCGTGAGCTGGCAGGACCTCCACCTTCCACAAACAGTTGGGGTTCTGTACACAGTGCGGCAGACTTCCTGTTCCGTCAGGCAGCGGCTGAGAATCAAAGGGAGGCTGTGGTTTCTGGGTATGGTATTCAAGAAGGGCCTGGCTGTGGAAGAGCTGCGACGCTATTCTGGCTGCATGACAGAGAATGGCGCAGGGATCCTCTCGTCAGTCATCCCGGAACCTCTTCCATGGCAGAGATCCAAATTCTCTATTTCCAGTAAAAGCTTTCCTCGATTCACTTTCAAGTCCTTCTGCTTTGTACCTTGACTTCCCAGCCATGCAATCAAGAGGTGACTGTAACAATTCACACGCTTGGCCCCCGGATTTAATCTGTGATCAAAAACTTTCTCCCACGTGTTCTTCGGGCTGCTTCCTTCCTCTTCCACAGGTCAGTCTCTAGAGCTCCTCATATGTTCTCTCACATTTTCTTCCCTAACTTCCCAACACTTTCCAACCTCTGTCTTTTAAAAAAAATCACTTAAATTTGTACTCCAGCCAACCCTCAATTTCTGATACTGGGAGCAATGGCCCTTCGTTTGCAGTTGCTGTGGTCTGGAGTAACCTGATGCGCTGTATCTGGGTGACATCTCTCTCCATTTCCACTAGGGCTGTCTAAATTCTTGCCTCATTCAAAACATTATGGGTGTAGGTCAAAAGTCCAAGTCAAAGGGAATCAAGGGGTTGATTATCATTCTCTGTCATGGAGTGTAACTATATTTTAAAGGATAATGCACATAAAATCTCCAACCCACCTCTAAACTTGTTGATCCAGGGGAATTTTTTCAGCCCTTTTCCCCCACTGCTGTTTTAGAGGGTTATGTTGGAGGGGTAAGGGAGGAGTATTAAGTCAGCCTCCGAATTTTTCTCTTGTTTTGGTCATCACTTTTTAAAGATCATGACAAGAGTTTGTGCTTCTATATTTATTACTTGATTTGAATTAATTTGAGATCATTTTTCTTGGATTTTGAGGGATAAAATTTAAAATCTGGCTTCACTCTGCCCTCCTATTGTGGAAGGCTTTATGATCCCTCAGGCTTTAGGGGGAAAATGAACCACCCAACTGATCACTTCTCAAAGTCAGCTGTTCAATAAAGCCTTATCGGTCCTGCATTAATATGAAGGCTAAGAAATAGTGATGATAGCAGTGAAGATACACTAAAACCATGGAACACGTTAGTACTCTTATCCAATCAAAACTGATTTCCAAGGTGGAGGACAAAATAAGATTAAACTTCCCGAGACATGCTGATGAGTCACAAAAATAAACTCAAACCTAGCCGCTCTTTACCTACTTGGGTTCCACTTACTCCTTTTTCCCCCTAATTGTGGTAAGATAGCTGGAACATGAAATTTACCATTCGAGCCATTTTCAAGTGTACAGTTTAGTGGCCTTAAGCACAGTCACTTGGTTATGCAGCAGTTGCCACTCAGTCCCCAGGATGCTCTTCATCTTGCAAAACTGAAACTCTGAACCCGTGAACCCTACCTCCCCATTCTCCGCCCGGCCCTCAACAGCCACCCTTCTACTCTCTGTCCCTATGCATTTGTCTGTTCTTGGGTCTTCATACCAGTGAAATCAGACAGCGTTGTTCCTTTCGTGGTTGACTTATTTCACTTAGTATAATTTCCTCAAGATTCTTCCATATTGTAGGGGTATTGGAATTTTTCCCCTTTTAAAGCTAACTAATATTCCACTGTGTGTGTGGACCACATTTTGTTTTTTGTTTATACATTTATCGAAGGACACTTGGGGTTGCTTCTGCTATTTTCGTGAATAATGTTGCTGTGAGTATTGGTGTAAAATATCTCTCTGAGACTCTGTTTTTAATATGTACCCAAAAATGGAATTCCTGGATCATATGGTATTTCTATTTTTAATTTCTTGAGGAATCACCATACTGTGTTCAATCCATGTATTCCTTTTAAATTAAAATGGAATCCCATGCGAGGAAATAGTTTCCTCTGGGTTTGGGTTTGTTTGTGAAGGACTGCTAGTAATTTCATGGTGGCCCCAAATTGGGAAAGCTATAATGCAATTACAACCAACATAGCAAAGCAAAAGGAAAATAGAGCATATCAAATAAATAACAAATGATAGAGTTGTATATATTTACTCTTTCCCTGCTTGGTATTGTGTTATCAATAATGCTCACCATTTCCCTTCCACTTCAGGTGTCCCTGAGGAGGCCGGATGCTCTTCCCAGAGAAACACTTCCATGGGAGTGAGACGGAAACAATTCGGAGCCTGTTCATCAGGGTTTGGTATCCTGTGGATTTCACTGGTGTGAATCAGTAAGCTGGGCTTCCAGAAAGCTACCCTGAGAAAAGTGGGCAGAGCTCTCTTTGAATTAAAAAACAAGGGTCTGGAATACATCTTGTGTTCCCCTGCCAGGTGGAGGGCTGTCTGTGGAGGGGGCTAAATCCTCAGCCTGGTGGGCAACCCCCACCATCCGTGCCCACAGGAAATGAGGGGACCTATTTGTCTAGACTTCAGACTTGTCACTTTTCATAGGCTGGGTTAGACCTGAGGTTGTTTGTTTTCAGGTTCTGGGCTTAGTTTTTTATTGACAAAATATAACTTCCAGCTTCAGAAATTGGGGATATTGAGGGGGTGACGAAGAATGTGCTTTTCGAGGTTTTTGTTTAGAAAAGAAAGAAAGAGAAAGTACCTCAGGCTTCTCAGACATCAAATGACTCTTATAAAATTGCATTTTGATGGCTTAAGTGTAAGTGATCCGAAAACATGTGGATTAAATTTTCCAAGAAGCACACATGGATTTAAAAATCAGATGGAAGGAGATCTTGGCAATGTTAGTTCGGGGCCTTCCCAGACTCCAAATGCTTTGCTGTTCTCGGTGCCTGATGGCATAATCACGCTTGGTTTTTTGTGATGGTGACTCACGGGATGGTTGCTTGCATAGCTGTCTGAGAAATGAGGCATTGCCAGTGGCCACATTGAGCAATTCAGACTGGAGACTATTCGAGCTCTACTCATTCAGGTTGGATCTCTGTATCACCAGATGCACCAGTGATTCAGCCATTCTTATCCTCTTTATCACTTGGCACATCCGCATATGAGCACCCACAAGCCTGCCACTATCATCACCTCCCCTCCGAAAGGACAGCCCACGAGTGGGAGCGTGCTCAGCTGCCCCCTGCTTCACCCAGGTGAAATGCAGAAGGAGTCAGCATGGGCAGAGAAAGAACACAGGCACTAAAGTGAAACATGGGTTCAGATCTTGGTGCCACCCCTTACCAGGTCTTCCTTCAACTCTACAGCCTCAGGGGGTCCTAGTTTGGGAAGATAAAAAGAGGTGACCCATATGAAGTGCCTAGAAGAGTGCTGGGACAGTAGGGGGTGCTGAATCAATGGCAGCTGTGGTGGGAGGCAGCCCCTTGTTTGGGTTTTATTTTCCCTTTCTGTTGTGCTGCTCCCTGCGTCTGGAGGCTTCTTTAACCTTTGCCCTCGTGGTCTCACCATTGGCTCTGTTCCTCAGACCAGAGTTATAAAATGCAAAGGTGCATACAAATCATGTTGGGTGCTTTTTTAAAATGAGCCTCCCTGGGTCCTATTGCCAGATTCTTAGGGCTGGAGTGGGACTCTGCACTTCAGACAAGCATCTCTGGTGACGCCTGAGCAGGTGTCTGAGGTGGCACTTGGCACACAGTTGTATAAGCTCTGGACATTTTCCCACAACCATCGAAAAAGATGTGTCCTGTGAGCCATGCACATGTGGTCACATATAATAATGGCTTAAAGTCATGTCTCTCCAGTAATATACTAGCACTTGATTGTGCAACAGGGTTGTATGACCAGGAAATAAATGAAGGACCCTCCCTGCTTGGACGCCAATTGTGAAAGCGAGGTCTGTGTGAAAAGCGGCTGGCTGGCGGTCATGGTGGAGGGAATTCATGCGTAGGTCACCTCATGAGAGTGACTACTCTCATCCCAGGTTCCACCCTTCTTCATTGAATACACGTGGATGGGGGTCTTTCCTCTGGGACTTTGAAACAACCATTTAGAACAGTGGCCCTTGAAGAGTAGGGTCAGCAACCCTACTCTCAGCCTGTGTCTCAGGCCAGCAGGGTCAGCAACACTAAGGAACCTGGTAGACTTGCAAACTCTCAAGCCCCTTCCCAGACCTACTGAATGAGAAACTCTGGGGAGGCACCCAGCAATCTGTAAACTTCGAAGGTGGTTCTGATAATTGTTAAAGTTTGAGAATCACTAAAGTAGAACAAAATTATTATTCTTGCAAGCAAATGTCTTACTTATAACAGTATATGAATACATGTATAGTATTTAGAACTGTCTGTCCAAAATGTGTTAAAATAATAGGTATGCTATATGTAGCTCACACACACACACACACTGGCCCCTACATAAATACATTCTGCAAGTAAGCACAGAAACTTATCACAGCAGTTCTGGGAAGTGACACTGGGTGTGGGAGGGAAGAGAGAGAGGTTTACTTTTCATATTACATCTTTCTGAACTGTTTGCTATATGTGCATATATTACTTTTATTTTAAATAGCAATTACAAAAGAAATCTTAAAAGCTAAAAGAACATACAGATAAATATCTGATTTTGAGAGGAGAACACATGAAAAGGAAGAAATCATAGGGAAAGAATAGATTTATATCTTACAAAATATACTGCTGATAAAAACAAATACATGTAGGGTGGGTGGGCTGGAATGGGAATAAAAGATTGAAACTGTACTGAATAATCTAAAATAAAAAAAAGATAAAAAAAAAACAAATACATGTAAAAGCAAAGTGACTAAGAAAATGGATAGTCTCCTGGCAAGACTAGTCAAGGGAAAAAGAGATCACAAATTACTAACAATAGGAATAAAAATGAGACATCGGTATGTATCTTAAAAGCTAGAAAGATAAAAAGAGGATATTATGCTATTTCCTGACAAGTAATTTGGAATTTTGTTTCTAAACCCCCCCAAATTTACTGAACTTGTAATCTTATTTTTTAATATATTTTATTGATTATGCTATTACAGTTGTCCCATTTTCCCTGCTTTATTCTCCTTTGCCCTGCATACCCCCTCCCACCTGCATTCCCCCCCTTTAGTTCATGTCCATGGGTCATACATTTAAGTTGCTTGGCTTCTATATTTCTTATACTATTCTTAACCTCCCCCTGTCTATGTACTACCTACCATTTATGCTACTTATTCTCTGTACCTTTTCCCCCCTCCATCCCCCTCCCAAGCCCCTGCTGATAACCCTCCATGTGATCTCCATTTCTGTGATTCTGTTCCTATTCTAGTTATATGCTTAGTTCATTTTTGTTTTTGTTTTTTTTAGGTTCAGTTGTTAGTTTGTTGTCATTTTACTGTTCATATTTTTTATCTTTTTCTTAGATAAGTCCCTTTAACATTTCATATAATAATGGCTTGTTGATGATAAACTCCTTTAACTTGACCTTATCTGGAAAGCACTTTATCTGACCTTCCATTCTAAATGATAGCTTTGCTGGATAGAGTAATCTTGGATGTAGGTCTTTGCCTTTCATAATTTCAGATACTTCTTTCCAGTCCCTTCTTGCCTGTAAGGTTTCTTTTGAGAAATCAGCTAAGAGTCTTATGGGAAATCCTTTATAGGGAACTCTCTCCTCTTCTCTTGCTGCTTTTAAGATTCTCTCCTTCTCTTTAATCTTGGTCAATG
>CM052538.1:134282586-134301020 GCA_028533065.1 Trachops cirrhosus
AGAGGTTTTGAGGCTTTATTTCCCTGTGCTGGAACCCTGGGTTGCTCAGTCTGTCTCACTCCCCAGTTGTTCATCCAGGTTTATCTGCCTGCAAATGTGGGACCGCCAGCTCCGCCAGCTGACACCTCACCCGCTCCTCAAGCCATGGCCTTGCTGCAGGTCCTCTCTGCTCTGGCTGCCTGTCTCTGCCCCTCCTACCGGTCTGGATGAATGTTTCTTCTTTAACTCCTTGGTTGTTGGACTTCCATACAGTTCAATTTCCTGGCAGTTCTGTTTTTTTTGTTTTTAAATTTGTTGTTCTTCTTTTGGTTGTGTGAGAAGGTGCAGCATGTCTATCTATGACTCCATCTTGGCTGGAAGTCTGAATTTGGAATTTTAGATGAGCTGTCCAAATTGCCAGAAAAACATTATTTGCTAAAACTCATTAAGAAAGAATTCAAAAATCTGTAAAGTTCTATATCTATTGAAGACATTCAACCTATAATTAAAAAACCTCCCACAATGGAAACTACAGGCCAATAAAATATCGCCAGTGAATCATATTAAACATTTAATAAAGAAGTATCTATTACTGATAAGGGATTGAAGTGCTTATTAAACAAAGAGCTTTCTTAAAAGTCAATGAAAAAATACCTCATTAAAAACAAAAATAAGCTCTGGCTGGTGTAGCTCAGTAGATTGAGCACCAGCCTGTGAGACACGGGGTCGCTGGTTTGATTCCCAGTCCGGGCACATGCCTGGGTTGCAGGCCAGGTCCCTAGTAGGGGGAGCTTGAGAGGCAACCACAGATGTGGATGATGTTTCTCTCCCTTTCTTTCGCCTTCCCTTCCCCTCTCTCTAAAACATAAATACAATCTTTAAAAACAAAAACAAAAATAACACAAATAGGCAAAAAGGGAAGAGAAACTTAAATTACCAATAAACTTATTAAAATGTTCATTTTCACTAATAATTACACTAAAATAAGTTATTTTTGCATTGTTGAAAGTGATACAAATTGGAAATTGCTATGAACTTTGTGGAGGGTGATTTGGCAATATGTAAGAAATGAATATAGATGAAAGAGGAAAGTTTATTTAAAGAATATCCATCTCTGTGCTGTTAACAGTAAAATATGTTTTTGGATATCTAAATGTTTAATGATAGTTTAAATAAAATAAACTATTACATATCCATATTATGACACACCATGCAGCCATTAGAAGTATGTCAAAAAATAGTAATATGGTAAATGTTTGTGGAAAAATAAGTTAGAAAATATGGAAGAGTATTAGTATTAGCTACTTTTGTTTATATATCCCCCACCACACACATAACACACTCATGGGAAGAAAACTGAAAAAACATACATAATGTTCAAGTGGTTCCTATGAATGATAGGGTTCTAGATGACTTAATTTTTTTCTTTTTGCTTAATAATATTTTCCAAATTTCATAAATTGAACATTCATTCATTATATAAGAAAAATAAAAATCAGTTGATAACACTTATAGAGTTAGATGAAAATGCAAACTTATAATAGCACCAAAAACTTAGAATAGTACTGAGTATCTGCATTTGGTCTATGACAGATGCTTAACCCAATTATTTCTTACAACATACTGATAAATACAAAACTAGGCTTGGAGATATAAAATAACCTTCCTGAGGTCAGAAAGTTGGCAAGTGGAGGAGTCAGGATACAAATGGAAGCCTTTCTGACCCTAGAAGTCTATACTTTGAAAACCGTCATTAACTGTTGACAATTGATTGACCCAGTGCCAAAATCTGGAAGAATTTTATGGCAATTCTGCAGCCCAAGAAGCTGATTTGCAAAACATGGTTGGTGACCTGTTCTTTGCTGTGCCAACCAGAACAAAGATGGGACCACCCATAATTATCTGTCCTTCACAAACAGAAGATCTGTACCGAATGAAAAAATGGGCAGTCTTCCCTCCACTGTACTGGAGCTTTCCCTTGAAGCAGCTAGTGTTGCCCATGGTTCCCATCTGTACCTCTTTTTTTCCCCTGTATTCAGCAGAATAAAACACTTTCAGGAAACAACTGGGCAGGAAGTGAGAGAGGAAGGAATTTCATCCTGGGAGGTTTGATTCCCACAAGTGAAGCGCTGTGGTGGAAGCATTCAGGAAGCATTGTTGGCACATGGGGACCATTGTGCTTTATGAGCTCCATGTGTTCAGAGCATCTGAGACTCACAGAGTGGGGCAGGGCAAGATTCTATTTCATTCCAGCATATTCCTATTAAATGAGCTCCTGCTAGAAATTGGGAAGTAGCTAAAAATTGTGTGCATCAACTCATCACACACAGACATCAGACATAGATCTGAGAGGGTGACTCAATCCACCCCGCTTGCAGTGAGACCCAGTGAAAAGCATGCATGTGCGTAGGTATTAGCTAATACAGGTCTGAATGGAGCTTACCTCATTCTGTCATGAGAAGATAGTGTGAAATATGGGTCTCGGGGTCGAGGGGAGGGAAGTATTGCCAAGTAAAAGGAAGAAAGCATCTCTTTGAAGACTCAGAGCAAGGACAGACCTCTGAGAAATGGTTTACCACAACAACCAGGTGTGCTCCTAAGATGCAAGAAGACATGACTCCATAAAAATGAGTATAAAAAATTAGAAAGGAAAAACTAGACATGAAAAACAATGACATTAAATGAAAAGAGGTACAGGAGTAGGGAGAAGAGAACAAATCGAACAACTAAATTCCATAGTAATAATTTATTTGTTATTTATTCAGGAAACATTTAACATTCACATATGAACCAAGAACATAAAGAGAAGTAGTAAGGAGCACAGTTAACATGGTAAAAATTGAATCAGAGATGTGGAAGGCAAACTTGAGAAGATTCTCAGAGATGCAGGGAGGACAGAGATGAAAATGAGCAAAGATGACTGACATGGAGGATGGAAATGGGAGGTCTAATCCAGCAATAAGAAATGCTTCTGGTGGTTAAAAAAATAAAGGACAACTGCAATACCAACCATGATCAAAGAACATTTTCCTAAGCTTAAAAGGTAAAAACAAAGAAATATGATATGTAAATAGAGCTAGTTCACCACATTCCAGAAAAGAATCAATGAAAAAAATCTTTAGGCATGACCTAAAATTAAAAAAATTAACAATGATTTTTAAAACAGTCATGCAGTGTAAAAATTACCCAAGAAGAACCAGCACCCAGGCCTGCCCCAGGCCTTTCATTTGTAAAACAAAATCCCAGATGAAAATGTAGCAAAACTACCAAAGTTGTCAGGCTAAATGGTTGAAAAGAAGTAAGTGCAACTGTGTATAAAAATGCAAATATAATTTGAAATATGTTAAATTTTAGAAAATACCATGAAAATAGCTATAACAATTCCAGCTTATTGAGGGTTTGGGGTACAGTACGCCCATCTTCTGTGCCCAGGTTCTGAATTGATTTAGAAATAGTCACAAATCGGGTAGATGGGCCAAAATAATCCCCTTATGTTGCTGATGAAGCTCCTGTTGGAGGATGAGCCTTGCTACGGACTACTGGCTTTCCTAACTGAACCCCAGGACCAGAAGCTGTACCCACGTATGTCTCCTCCATGTGGGTGTCCGTTCCAGGAAACATCCAGCACACAGGGGCCAAACGGAGGAGATGCCCCCTGAAGGCAGGCTTGATTCAGGACGGATGGGGCAATTCCAAGCAGTTCTGGGTTTTGGCCCAAACTTGCTGCTCAGATAAGTCACTATTCCACTCCCACTCCCACTCGGGGAAAAGTGAGGGGATGGGAAATGGTCAAGAGTGTTCTGTGGGTGACATCAGGAGTAAGGAGGAAGCACCTCTACTCCCCATTGCATTAGTCCACATCTCCCCTTCCTGCACTCCCTGAGAGAAGTGATGGACAATGCAAATTGTGAAGGTTGTGATGTAAAAGGTCTGACATTTATGCTCCCCAGTGGATGGAACCTATACTAAGGAAAAACATTAGGAATAAAGACAACATTTGTATTATTCATTGTAGCATTAAATAATTTAAAATAGCTCTGTACTATATATCATATTACAGTAAAATATTCTGAATGACTTAAATTATTATCTGTAGGAAATGAAAAAGTCATTCTGCCTTAAAAGTGATGTTTTTAAAAGGTTTTTGACAATGTGGGGAAATGCACGAATCATAACGATATATGGTACAGAAGTCATATATAGTTTCGTCTTGTACATCAATTGGAATTATTTGTGAATGGCTGCTTTTTCCCCCAGATAGCTTTTGAGGCCATGTCTGGGTTCAGTGGGAGAGAATGCTGCGAACAACGGTGGACACGGGATGTCGTGACTGGGGTGGGAGGAGGGTCAGGGTAAGGAATGGCATGATGCCTGCTAAATATTTCCCAACCATCTTATGGTATAATTTCAACTGTGTAAGGAGAAGAGTGTGAAGTAAAAAAAAAAAGATGGGAGGAAGACAAACTGAAATGTAGGTGGACATGGCCTTCCGGAGTCCGGATCACGTGTGGTGTTCTTCCCGCTTCCTCTAGGTGCTGCTCCTGTGGGCCGACAGCTGGCCTCCCTGAAACCGGGTCCTGGCCCTGCCGCTCACTAGCACGCGTGCCTTAATCTCTCTGTGCCTCAGTTTCCTCCTCCAGAGAAATGGTGACAATAATAGCACCTACCTCACAAGGTCAGGGCTCAGGCAGATGGGCCCAAATTAAATGCATTGAAATACTTAATGTGTGTGGGACAGTGTCCGGCACACAGAAAGTGCCATACGAGTTTCAGCCAGTAGTAGTAGTAGTGGTACAGTGAGCAGATATTATTTTTATAATGACACAAAAAGAAAACACAGGAAAGACAGTGCAGAAGAAAAAATATTTGAGAAAATGTTAAGTGGCTAAAGACTTAACATATGACTTTACATTTAATTTGAATATAACTATAAAACTGTGTGTACATGTGGAAAAATATTTTAAAGGAATATCAAAAAATGAAAACATTTGGGAGACAGAAAGCATGGGCTTTAAAAACGATTTCCTTTTTGCCCTGGTCAGGTGGCTCACTTGGTTGGATTGTCATCCATGCAGCAAAACGTTGCAGGTTTGATCTCCGTCAGGGCACATACCTACATTTCAGGTTCGAGCCTCGGTTTGGGCACATGCAGTAGGCAACCCATCAATGTTTCTCTTTCACATTGATGTTTCTCTCTCTCTCTGTCCCCTAAAATCAATGAAAAACATATCCTCAGGTGAGGATTAAAACAATTCTTTTTCTTTGTTCCTTGGTTTGTGGCTGCATCCCTCCATTCTCTCTCTGTCTCCACGTGGCCCTCCCCTCTGTATGTGATTATCTCTAAGTCAGATGTTTTTAATGCTTGCAAAGATTTTAAAAATTCATCTATTTCTAGAATAATGATGAATATGAAAGAGTGGAAATGAAGTTCACTAACTGTATACTTTCTGGACTTGAAGGATCAGCATTTCCTCCAAGATGACTTTTCAACTAAGAGGATAAACCTTCATGGCTCACCTCCCTCTTGTCACCTTCCACCTCAACCCTCCTCCATTTATGGAGTCTTTGAATCCATTTATAAGTGGAACAAAGGGTAGGGCAAGAGAGCTATTAACAAAAGGAAAGAAAGGTTTATTTTGGGGTTAGACATCGTCTCTTTTTGTGGGGGAGAGAACTGGAAGGGTGTTTATCATGCAGATTCCCTCTTTTTTCTATTGGGTGGTGGGAGGAATGGAGAAGGCCCGCATAACAGACTATATTGACGTATAGTCTTTAGGTAAACTTTTTTTTTTTCAGCTGGCGGGTGTTTTATTCTTTAAATTGAAAGCCATTGTTCCACAGAGCTAGTATGACGTTGTAATTCATAATGTGCTAGTCACTCTTTTTTTTTAAATTTTTTTATTTTAGTTTATTCAGTACAGTTTCTATCCTTTATTCCCATTCCAGCCTGCCCACCCATTCCTCCCTTCCTCCCTCCCCTTTCCAACCCCCCTAGTTTTGTCCATGTGTCCTCTATATTTGTTCCTATAAACCCTTCCCTTCTGTAAACTTTTTCTTAATATTTAGTCTTCTGAGTGCAGGTGACAATGGATTCAAAATCACACACACAGCAATTTGGGAAAGGGTTCAAATCCAGAGGAAGAGAATAGGCTGCCTGCCCTGGGTAGGACAGCTTGTCCTTCAGCTCCTGTCTCTCTGGGTGATGATGACACAGTACATTGCTGGCAAGACTGGTCTTCTCTAATTTTTGCTTGTCTTTTTAAAGACTTTATTTATTTATTTTTAGAGAGAGACTAAGGGAGGGAGAAAGAGAGGGAGAGAACCATCAATGTGTGGTTGCCTCTTGCATGCCCACTACTGGGGACCTGGCCTGCAACCCAGGCATGTGCCCTGACTGGGAATCGAACCAGTGACCCTTTGCTTCACAGTCCCAGGCTCAATCCTCTGAGCCACACCAGTTAGGGCTGATCTGTAATTCTTTACTGTATTGGTGAGAAGAACTGAGCTTCCAGTAACAATACTTCCTTCCAAAAAAGTAGGGTTGTAATGGCCTAGGACCAGGAAAAGGAGACTTGAAAGCCATCATCTTTTTTTAATAAATATTTTATTTATTTATTTTTAGAGAGAAGGGAAGGAAGGGAGAAAGAGAGGGAAAGAAACATCATTGTGTGAGAGATATATTGATTGGTTGCCTCTCACATGCCCCCAACTAGGAACCTGGCCCACAACTCAGGCATGCATGTGCCCCAGCTGGGAATCGAACCAGCAAACTTTGGGTTCACAGGCCAGCACTCAATCCACTGAGCCAGGGCAAAAGCCATCATCTCTTATTATAACCAGAAAACCCCAGAGCAAGAGAGAAATCATTCATTTTTCAAGGAAAGGCACAGAAGGAAAAAGACAAGGCTAGTAACAATGTCACCCAAGAATTTAACAAAAGGAAAAAGAAGCACTCAGATCAGTAAACATACTACTATTAAAAAGCACACAGAGGAAAAAATTGTTCACCTGTCAGAAATGGTGGAGCAAAGGAAATAACCCTCAGTGAGATACAAATCCTCAAAGTCACAGACAAAACTTGTTCTAGCACTTGGCTAATCAGAGGCCATACACAGCTTATTGGTGAGTCTTGAGGAAACTCCTGTGGCTTTATCTTTTCTGGTTAGTTTCTTTTAAAACAAAATAATTTCACATACTTCCTCGGGAAACTCAAAGCAAAGATGTCGCTAGCGCAGTCAGCCCTGAGTATGTCAGGAGACGGGAAGGATGCCAATAGCACCATTCCCTGATGTAAGTCCTTCTGCCCACAAGCAAATTACAAAATAACAATTCTTGATCCAGAATATCTGGTGTATATGACAGTGGTAGAAGTGGGTTTGTCGTCTGAGGGTGCTTTGAGAGTACATCTCTTGCAAAAGTTTTTAGACCCTATGTTCAATGTGGAAACATACAGAACATCAGACTATTTGTAAAAAAAAACACCCCTCCCCCCCAAAAAAAACCCAGCTCTGACTAGTGTGGCTCAGTGGGTAAGTCATTGTCCTGCAAACCAAAAGGTTCCTGGATCAATTCCCAGTCAGGGCACATGCCTGGATTGCAGGCCAGGTCCCCAGTTGGGGGTGTGAGAGGCAACTGATGGATGTTTCTCTCACATATTGATAGTTCTCTCCCCTTTTTCTCTTTCCCTTCCCCTCTCTCTAAAACTAAATAAATAAAACCTTTTAAAAAAGAATTATAAATCAGTGAGCAGAGGTGAATGAGTAAGAGTTTTCATAATACCTTCTCAAGGGAGATAATGGGCTTGCAGAGGTTGATGAGAAGGGATTAGCATAGAAGAAGCAACAAGGGGCTGCCTTAGCTCACCTGGAAGTCAGAGAAAAGGAGACTTAGGGATGGACTTGGGGGATCAGCCTGGAGCAAGCTGCCAGCTGCCCATTGGCCTTAGAGCTCAGGAGACCAGTGCCTATGAAGAGAGGAGTTGGGGATGGGAAGAGGAAGAAGAAAGTAAAGGGGATAGGATGGGCTACTCCCCAGAGGGAGAGTGTGTGCATTAAAACAATTTTTAAAAGCCATTTCCCCTTATATCTTTATTATGTAATTTAAAAATGTGCATGCGATTTTAAAAATCCCCTCCTCCATATCCTTACAAAAGAGAGAGTATGAATAAGTATCTCTCTCTGGCAGTGGGAGCCATGGTTTGAGAGCATTGGCAGCCATGTTACCCACCAAAGGGGTGAGTCTTGTGAGAAAGGGTAGCCCTGTGCACAGAGAGTTTTAATATGTGAGTATATATGCATGTGTGTGTGTGTGTGTATCTGTGTATATATACATGTACATTTTATCTATCTATCTATGGTAACATTTATGTGTTTGGTCCCAGTTATTCTTGAATCTTGCCTTTTCTGCAAATTCACTGTTAACTCTTACTTCATTTATTGAAAAACCCCAGTATCATCCTAATAAACTTCCATTTTTTCCTGAGGTTGTTTGAGTTCGTTGCAACCAAGACCCATGACTAATTCATGTAACAGCTTTACTAATAACAGCAAAAAAACAGGGAATAATATTACTCAGTAATATTAAGGGATGGTTAAATTATGTCAAATCTATCTAATGGGAAATTCTGCAATCATTAGAATAATACTTTCAAAGAACATTTGAGAAATCATCTGAAATATCATTCAATGAAAACAGGCAACTCCCTGGCATTGGAAGAGGGATGGAGATTGGGTACAATTCAGAAAAAAGAACCAGCACATGCAGAGGGCTTGAGGTCTGATGACCTTGGCTCATGAAGGCACCAACGGGAAGCCAATGAACTTGCAACAAAAAAAGTATCAGAGTCAGAATAAAGACCGAAGTGAAGATGGAAGGCCAGGCACTGCAGACTATGGTGAGGCATGTGAGTTTTAGCTGAGAGCAATGAAAGTCATTGAAGGGTTTTGTAGAAGAGGAGTAATAATTGGATTTACATTTTTAGCTTCTAGAAAGAGAACATATTGGAGATGAGCAAGAGTGGCAGCAGGGAAATGGGTAGGATACTGTTACCAGAGGAGCCATAGAATTATATTCAAAATCTGGAGAATTTTGAGAGTGAAAGGGAGAATTTTAATCATTACACCAGGACCAGAGATTCAAGCCAGGACTTTCCTGGCCAACCAGGATGGACGGTCAAAGAACTATTATTGTCCAGGAAATAAACAATGGTGACTTGAGCCAGGGTGGGGAGATTGGAAATCATTTTAGCCATCAGTGTCTTAAGGCTGAATCTCAGTTCTTGATTGGTTGGCTATATTTGGCATTATCCTCTTCTTTAAAAAAGATTTTATTTATTTATTTTTAGAGAGAGGGGAAGGGAGGGAGAAAGAGAGAGAGAGAGAAATATCTATTGGCTGCCTTCTGTACCTGGCCCAACCAGGGATCGAACCCGCAACCAAGACATGTACCTTGACTGGGAATCAAACTGGTGACATTTTACTTTGTGGTATGATGCCCAGCCACCTCAGCCACACCAGTCAGGGCATTATCTTCTTTTGATGTTCCTCGCTTTGCCTTACTAGGTTTGATAGGAAGATTTTCCTAATCATGTTAATGCTTCTGGCTTAATGGCTTTCACACTTCAGTGTGCATCAGAATCGCCCGGCAGGCACACAGATTCCTGGGCCTCAATGTGTGTGATTCAGTGGATCCGGGGTGGAGCTCGGGAATTCTCATTTGCAACAAGCTCCCAGGGGCTACTGGTGCTACTGGGCTGGGGTCCACCCTTTGAGAACCATTGCTTTAGATGTATGCCAGTTGTGAAGCATATTCAGGCTCTCTGTACTGACTTCAGTCCAGTTTCCATTATGTATGTTTTTATGACTTTTCTGAGTTTCTTGTTTGTGTTTTTTAAATCAATAACTTACTCTTTCATTGCGTCCACGCATCCATCAGTTGTTTTACCTAATTGGGCTGGGAATGATCTAGTCTGGAAAACTATGACTGTTCTTTTTATCTGTTGCACTTAGTTCACTGGGTTTAGTGTTTTTGTGATGGTGGTGGTTTTAGTTTCATTCCTTACGCCCATTTCCCACTACCCATTTTTATAACGCTGCAGTTTTCCTGTATTGGTCAACTGCTGGCTAAACTCACCTTCTGCTTTTTGAAATTGTTTCTCGAAGCTGCACTTTTCTTCAGCCACAGTCCCGGGGGTTTCTGGCCCTCTTGCACATCAGGAACCTCATCTGAACCCCCATTGGCTGCAGACTCAGCAGCCTCTCTGTTCCTATCTTCTTGCCGATCTCTGTGAACCCTGTGGCTGTACTGACAACTAGTTAGCACTGGCCACGATAAACCATCTGTCTGTCACATCTCTCTGGCCTGTTTTTGACTCTGCTTTGTCTCCAGTCTCTTCCGGTCTCTGCTGACTTTGCATGCCATGAATCCTCTGGAATCATCACTCATAAATCCTGATAAGTCCACCTGCGAAGAAAAAGCTTCTGAGACCACTGTTGCCAGGGAGACTTTAGCCTAGAAATAGCAGCCACTTTTCTCAAGTCTTTTCCTGTTCTTGCTTTCAAAATCTTTCCCCCTTTTCACAGCTTCAGAGTAAGAGACAAAACAGCTGTGCTTTGTGTTTGAAAACTGCAACTCACGTTCAAAATGCTATGATCCCAGTGGAAAGCCTGTCTTCAGCACTTTTTTTTTTTGGAGAAGTAGGCAAAGCTCAATTTTATTTTTAATGTAACTTTGTGTATGTTGATTACAAAACTAATATTTTTTCATTGTTGAAAATTTAGAAGGTGCAGAAAGCAATAATAGGGAAACAGCCACTGATATTTCAAAAAGTAAAAGCCACCCAGACATAACCTTTCAGCACTTTTGTGTTCTCTGTTTCATATTTTTTAGCACCTAAAACTTCCCATCAAATAAAATTGCATTCAGAAGCCAGTACATAAACAGACGAAGCTGCTTGGGTTGGATCGAAGGCAGCAGAGTTGGGGTCCAGCCGCTCAATTTAACCCTCGCTGCCCACCGCAGACCCGCAGGGCCCTCTGCTGAATGCTTAGCCTTCCGCAGGCCTATGTGGAGACTGTCACTTGCGGTCATTCCTGTCTGTGCAAAGCTTAGACCCTACAGATTCACTGCCAAGGAATTCTTGGCTTGACACTCTGGTGGCTTGGGGGGCAGGAGGAACAGATGCTATTTGGGGGTTGATGGGTCTTTCATAGATTTCATTTTTTCTTCGAACCTACATTACCCCCAGTCTAAACCAGAGATTATTTACCAAGAGCTCAGACATTCCCTGAAAAATGTATAGGATTCATGCACATTCTTTTTTTCCTGCATAAATGGAATTGTTGAAGAGCTCAGCAATTTCCAATTCAGCAATGTGATGGAAATCTTTGCATTTAAATAGTTAAGTAGTGGAAGTATTAAATACTTAGCAACAAAGGGAAAAACTATTGGAGTAGAGATTTTGTTCCCATTGATTTTAAGCTTGACTTTAATGAATCCATCACATTTTTTAAACAACTGATTGGCATTTTCCTTCTCAAATTTAAACTGTAATGTTGTCTTACATCTAGTATTTTAATACCACCATTATGAGATAATTATGTAGCACATAAAACTAACCTTAGAATGAAAATTAAAGGTAATGGCACTGATTTCTTATAAAAATGACAATCCCCCCTGTTGTTAGTATAATGCAGTGTGCTATAAATATGTTGTTGAATAGGTATGTTTAAAAGTTTGGTAATTTTAACCTATTTAAATTTCAGTAATTCACTAATTTTAAATACACTAGAAAAATTAATTTCAAATGAAATCCCTCAACAGATACATCCTTTAAAAAAGTAGTGAGGTTTTTGTAATGTTAGCTCTTTTGTAATGTGAACAGGGGTCTGTATTTTATTGTTTTATAGATTCTGGCTGGTCTCACATTTATTCTGAGTTTTCTGAAAGTTGGGCCCATTGTGTATTGGACATTACTAGCTAAGCCTTTCCCTGTAGAAAAGGCAGGTCTCATTCTTGGATGCAGCTAATAAATAAAGACGCAACAAATCGAAATGCCTCTCACCTCTAACACAGTCCCTTTGCCAGTCTGTAGCAAAGTAGGCTGCATTTAAGGCTTTTGACCACAGTGAAGCAGGGCTGGGCCGTGACTACCCTCCAGCCTGATCCCATTAGCCCACCTGAGATTCTCTGCTCCCTCACAACACGCAGAATAGTTTATGGCCCATTTGTCTCTTATTTTGTGATCATGATAAAATTATGACAGAATTAAAAGGCCAGATTGAGATAAGACCCCTCCAAGGAGCCCTCAATTAGCTTGTTTTGTGTAAGGTCCTTTTATTTTTAATGATTGCTCTTGATGTATAAATGCAGCACTGCGTGCTCTCTTGTTAGTGCATGCGGGAGAGAAGAGGCAGAAATTCATGGGTTAAGACTTTTGAAGGACAAAATTAGTGCAACTGGCAGCCCCGCGTGGCTTCCTGGGGTGCGCAGGAGTATCCATCCCTCTGCTCCGAGAAGCTGAGGTCCCCCCCTAGTGGCTCCGCGGCGGCTCCGCGGCGATGTCTCCTCCTAGAGCCTCTTGCTTGTTCACTTGGGCTGCACGTCTGCCAGCTGGTGGCTCCAGAGTGTTTGAATTTGGGAATCACAGCAATTTCGGCATCTCTTTGAAATCGGTTGTATTTAGGGCTTTTTGTTCCATATCTCATGGCTTTAAATGAAAAAGGTCCTTGAAGCATGGAGTAAGTAGGTGATTGAAATTCTTCATTTCCTCTCGTTGTAGTTCCTGCTCTGTTCAGATAAATTTTTCCCGTGTTCCGCCGAGAACACAAGTGAGGTCCCGTGCACTAAGGTGCGGGTTCAGGACACAGCACCTCCACCGCGGGACCCCTGGGAAACCCAGCTCTCTCTGAGAACACCTCTGTTGACCTGTGCTTCATTCAAAGCCATTAAGCTGCAAGAGAACCAAACCGTTCTTTCAACCTCTTAAAGGCGAGTTGGGTATATCTTAGGGGTTCCAGGCCCCTAGAAATTTCTTCTGTTGAACTGTAAACTAGTTCATGGAATGCCTGTGAGCGTAAAGTCTTGCACATAGTATAAGATTAATATGTGTTGACTGAATAAATAATGGATTGGTACTTGTGTGTATATGACATCCCATGTCAACTTTGGTTTCATAGGGAAAATGCACGATTTCCCTTGGTGCACATACTCCTCCTTCACAATCGTTTGAATACTAGAAAATAGTCCCCAGTAAGATAAACACTGTAATAACAAAGTATTCCTGTTTTTCGTCCCTTCTTTGGGGACACAACGAAAACTGCTGGCCTAGACCGTGACTGCTGGTAGGCTGCGGCATTGTTCCTTTGTTTGCTTTAATCTAGGACTCGGACATCTGAATAGTGGCACTGTGAGCTCCCCGAGTCCTTCCGCGTTGCAGTCGTTCAGAGAGCCTGCCAATCTGACACTTGGATCGAACAAGCAGAATGTGCTGCCATTTGAGGGAGTGATTCCAAGGAACAGCTATGGTGGCCGCTCTCAGGGATGGTGCAGAGAAAAAAGTTCAACGCAAGGAGTTAGCGGAGAACTACAGAACTTCTAAGGTCCCTGCCAACTCTGTTGTAGGAGTCTGTGGTTCTTACTCTAAATTTTTAAATATTCTAGTCTTATGAACCAATCATCTTTAGCTTCTGGATTTTTAATTTTTTTATAATTTATCATATTTTTAAGATTTTACTTACTTATTTTTAGAGAGGGGAAGGGAGGCAGAAAGAGAGAAACATCAATGTGTGGTTGCCTCTCACACATCCCCTAATGGGGACCTGGCCCACAACCCAGGCATGTGACCTGACTGGGAATCGAACCAATGACCCTTTGATTCTCAGGCCCCCACTCAATCCATTGAGCCACACCAGCCAGGGTTTAGCTTCTGTTTTAAAAATAAAAAAAAATTAAATGAATGAGTATTGAATCAGTGAAACTAGACCAGTGTCTGGCCCAGTCTACATCAAGGAAATTATTCCCCTCTTGTGCTAGAATATCTCATGAGCACTTTTCCAACCCCTTTGATAATCTCCTTCCTCTTCTATTCTATCACTTGCATCTCAGATCATCGCCAGGAATTGCTTTTCCTAAATAAGACTCCCAAACCCTGGTTTGGCATGACTCCCCAGAACCCCCCTTTTGCATGCCCCCATCTGCTGCTCTGGCATCATCTTGATCTTTTGCTCTACTTTTCCTGCTCCCTTGCTAAAGTGGATAAGAGTGGCAAGAATAGAAAGAATAACTGCTACTATCTAGTAAACTTTGTCACCAGGTCACAACACTCTGCATCTCCTGATGCAGTTTTCATTTGGTGAGACAGAGCAGTTCATTGTTGCCCTTCGAAAACTGAGAAGCGATCCAAACCAGAAAACAAAGACTCTGAGGAGGAGGTGGACCAATTGGCTCTAGGAAACCAGGGTCTCCTGGGATAGAAAGAACTAACATCCTAAACCCTACACCCTGAAACAGTCAACGTTAGGGAGTCCTGTTGAGATGACCCACTGGGATGTCTAAGGGTCCTTGGAAACAAAATTGCCCTAAAGCAGCAAGGAGATGAGATTAGTGGGCAAGTCTTGCACTGGCTCGGGGATGATGTGGTTCGGGCTTTGGGCTGGTCCCAGCCCTCCTGGGAATGGCCAAGTTGTGATCTGAAAGGGTTGATGTCAAAGAAATCTGAAGCTTTCTTTGTGGAGCAGAATGTTGGGAGGATCGTCTTCTTTCAGAGAGTTCTTACAAAACAATCAGTATTATAGCATGTACCACAGAAACCTAAATCTACTGCAGGTGTTTCTAGCCCCACGTGGGTTTGAGGTAGGATTAAAGCAGAGGTTCTTTCCATCATGCCAAGTCCCTAAACTAGTATTAATCCCAGAGCTGAGTGACATGTGTTTTTTTTCTAAACGAATGATGCAACTTCAAGCCAAATTGCTGACACACGAAGTCTGGTGGAATTCTAGAAATCAGTAAATGGGTGAGGATGATTTGGGGGCTGGAGTCATGGAGTCTGCCAAATGCTGCCATAATCCACCTGTATAACCAGGGATTTAACATTCTCTGTGGGTAATTGAGATTGATAGATCTACACATGAGAGGACTCAAAATTTTCTTCAGAACTCTTCTGTGCTCCCATACCCAGGGCGTCCTGTTAATGCTTCTCCATTTTATGTCTCACTCCTGGCTGGCAGCAAACAGTGCCACATGACCTCATTCTACGTAGTAAGGCCAACACTGTCTTGGCACTTCAAGAAAACATAAGGATTGAACATTTGTCACAAATTGTACACAAAGAATGGACTAAGGAAACACCTGTGACATCCTTTTGCTTTTGCTCTCAGATAGAAAGATACTAATTCTGTTTTGAGAGATTACTTCATTTCCAACAGTACTAAATCTTACTTAATTAGTTTTTAGCATGCACATTGGAATGAAATGAAAATTACTTGGTTCTTAAAAAATAGCTTTACATAATGATTTATTAGAGCAAAAATAATTTGATACTATTTCTTTGGGGGCAGAAAATACTTTTTCCATATTAAATATATCACATACACACTCCAGGTAAAATTAACCGACTTTCAGAAACCTTAATCCTGCTCCCTTCTAGTTTAATGACCATTTCATTTGTCTTGTAACCACTTTGTTGTAAACCCCAAAACAATAGTGAATAGAACTGGTTATAACTGAAGAAAAAACTGGCATCCCCAGTTAATCACGGGATTTATAAGAAGGAATGGAAAAGCAGTCCTGGTGTCAGTGGTGTGATTTGCAAACTTAGGGCTTGGGATCCAGGGTGTTTTGAGGTTATAGGTGGCAGCTAGACAACTCTTGACAAAGGCACACTTTGCTCTTAAATGCATTTGAATATTATGCTATAACATATATTCATGAATCTCATGTTGATTTATAAATTTTAGTTTCAGTTAAATATTTATTAAGTAATTTTCCATTTGCTTTGGTTGGTTGCAAGCAACTGAAACTACCTTAAACTAAAAATAAATTTGTGAAAAATTGGGGATAACTCATGGAATTGAAGAAAAAGCTGAAATCTGTGCTGTAGTTTTTAGGGTAAGTTTGTAACAGCCCTTTCTTCCTCTCCTTTCTCAAGCCAGATTGGATTGGCATGAAATATTAAATGTGATGTAAAGCAATAACCTATAACCAATATTACTCTATACAGCAAAGCTATCATTTCGAATCAAAGGAACAATAAAGAACTTCCCCAGACAAGAAAAAGCTAAAGGAGTTCATCACCACCAAACCAGTATTACAAGAAATGTTAAAGGGACTTCTTGAAGAAGAAGCAGAAGGAATAAAAAGATAAAAATATGACTAATGGCAATAATTACTAACTTATCATAGTTACTTTAAATGTAAAGTATTATAGGGCTCCAATCAAAAGACATAGGGTTGCTCAATGGCTAAGAAAACAAGACCCATATGCTGCCTGCAAGAGACCCACTTTGGATTGAAAGGCACACACAGACTGGAAGGAAAGGAATGGAAAAGATATTTCATGCAAATGGGAAAGAAAAAAACTGGGGCAGCAATACTTATATCAGGCAAAGCAGACTTTAAAATAAAGTCTATAACAAAGACAAGGAAGGACCCAGCAATTTCACTTCTGGGTATTTATCCAAAGAAACCAAAACACGAATTCAAAAAGACATATACATCCCTATGTTCATTGCAGCACTATTTACAATAGTCAAAATATGGAGGCAACCTACATGTCCATTGACAAAGTGGATAAACAAGACATGGTACGTATATACAACACAATATTACTCAGCCATAAAAAGAATGAAATCTTGCCATTTGTGACAATATGGATGGACCTAGAGAGTATCGTGCTAAGTAAAATAAGTCACACTAAGACAAATGCTGTATAATTTTACTTACATGTAGAATCTAAAAAACAAAATAAGTGAACAAACAAAACAGAAATTCATAGGTACAGAGAACATGTTGATGGTGGCCAAGTGGGAGTGGAATGAGGGAGTGGGTGAAAGAGGGGAAGGGATTAAGATGTGCACATTGCCAGTTATACAGACAGTCATGGGATGTAAAGTACAGCACAGGGAATATAGTCAGTAATATTGTCATGACCATGTATGTTGTCTTATCAGAGTGACCATTTCATAAGTTATATAAATGGCTAATCACTATATTGTAGACCTGAACCTAACATAATATTAAATATCAACTATGAGGGGGGACCCAAAATACCCCACATTGATTTATAAAAAAAAATAGTGCATTTATTCTTACATGTTTAAGCTCCAGTCACCTTCAAAGTACTTTCCATTTGATGCAGTACATCTACTGAGACAGTTTTTCCACTGCTCAAAACAGTTTTTGAACTTGATTTTGACACCTTCCAAGTGCTTCTGCCATTTTTAAATACTATTTATTTATGAACAAATTATCCTAAATCTTGGGTTCTATTATGTACACTATTTGGATATCTTGCTATTTGAAAATGTTACAATCTTCATATACATCCTGCACCTTGACAAAAACTGTTGTTAGATCTGTAGTACATCTTCCAAGCAGTGTTACATTATAATTAAAGAAATGTATAGTGTGGCATCTTCGTTAATAATCATGGTCTATTACCAGTTATACTTTAATTTGACCCATGTTTTAATTATACAGTTTAATTAGTACATATCTTTGTAACTCGCACTAAATTCTCAGACCTTTCCCATCACTACTAGCACAGGCTTGAAATATTTTTTATCTAACATGAAATTTTAAAAATATCCTTGCACTTCTTCTTCCTGAATTCAATGGCTATTTCAATTGAGGAAATCAACTGCATATTTGTTGCTAACATCAATCTTTTCTTCTACACTAGAAATTGAACAAGAAATCTTTATCATGTTAAACCTCCAAGAACACAAAAATCCCCGTAATGAAGTCTTTGCAATCAGAAATTTCACTTTGCTCCCAAAAGTGTGAAACATTCATCTTTCCAAAAGGTTACCTGCAGGCTGAGAAGAATTTAAATTGAGGCATGTTAGCATTTGTTTGCTTTGTCATTAAGAATACTTTGAATTCAGTACCTGCTGCCTTCCAGTTACAAAGTCAATCACATTAGAACTATCCAGTGAAACTTAAACAAAGTGCTTTTAATCAATTGAAATGAAGTTCCCATTATTTGTATTCATAACACAGTGTAGGAAACTTCATAACTCAATTCCCACTTTCCTCACAAACCCACCCATAAGAAGGTCTTATCTCTTTTTTTTTTTATTTTCTTTTTTTAATTTATTTTTATTTATTTATTTATTTATTTATTTATTTTTTATTTTAGATTATTCAGTACAGTTTCAATCTTTTACTCCCATTCCAGCCCACCCACCCATCCCTCCCAACCTCCCTTCCATTTCCAAGCCCCGTAGTTTTGTCCATGT
>CM052538.1:134301520-134330897 GCA_028533065.1 Trachops cirrhosus
ATGGCCAACATTCATATGAAAAGATGCTCAACATCACTAATCATCAGAGAAATGCAAATTAAAACCACAATGAGATACCATCTCAGAGCTGTCAAAATGACTGTCATCAATAAATCAACAATCAAGTATTGGCAAAGATGTGGAGAAAGAGGAACCTTTTTGCACTGTTGGTGGGATTACAGATGGGGGCAGCCACTATGGAAAATAGTATGGAAAGTCCTCAAAAAATTAAAAATGGATCTGCCTTTTGAATGATACCACTTTTGGGAATATATCCGAAGGAACCCAAAATACTAATTCAAGAAAACATAAGCACCCCTATGTTCGTTGCAGCATTATTTACAATCACCAAGATATGAAAGCAGCCCAAGTGTCTGTCCTCCAGTAGGTGAGTGGATAAAACAACTATGTGACATGTATACAGTGGAATTCTGTTAGGCCATAAAAAAGAAAATTTTACCCTTTGCGACAGTATGGATGGGCCTGGAGAACATTATGCTGAGTGTAATTAGCCAGTCAGAGAAAGAGAAGTACCATACGATTTCACTCATATGTGGAATCTAATGAAAAAACTGAACTAACCAGCAAAATAGAGATGGACTCAGATGAGAGCAGGATGACAGGCAAGGGGTGGGGGGAGGTTAGGAGGTGGAGGGATTGATCAAAAAGGAAAAGGACTCATGGACATGGACAACAGTGTGGTGATTGGGGGTTGGAGTATAAGAGTACTAAATGTAATGGGAAAAATACAATAAAATGACATTATACCAGGAAAAAAATGGAAAATCATAAGGAAGAGAAAATACATTTAGAGTACTATATGTATTTATTTAAAATATGTGCATACAATGGCCCACAGAGTTCAAACCAGTGTTGTTCAATGGTCAACTGTATAGAGAGTCCTAGGCCTCATCTCTTTTACTGGATCAGAATCTCTGAGGACGGAGCCTAGGTGAGTCTTCGTGTAGAAAATTCTCCAGTTGGTTCTTAGTGGCAGACACCCCTGCCTTCTGGGCCAGTTCAGGTGAAGTAATTCAAATCCATGTTTTTGTATTTTCAATCAAATGACACCAAAAAGCTAGGAATGAAAATGCAGCTGAGATGATGCCTTGCTGTAGTATTGGGTTGGCCAAACAGTCCATTACATTTTTTCCATAAAAGACGCATTTTTAATTTTCACCAGTAACTTTATTGATTTGGATATTTTGAGTATCTCCCCTTATTGGTTTCTAATGGATAGAGGCCAGGGGTGTTGCTAAACATTTTCCAATGCATAAGACCCACAGCATCTTCCAATGCATAAGCCCCACAGCAAGGAATTATTTGGCTGAAATATCAATAGTACCAGTTACCTTTGCAAACCAGTTTTGACATTTTCAATCGATCACAGCACCTTCTCTATACACTGTGTTTCGGTTGCATTTTTACCTTTCTTGAAACATGAGAGCATGATATTATTTCATACTTTATTAGAAATGTTTCATGTTTTCTTCCATGTTCAACATTAAAATGGCTCCAGAAAAATTCACCAATTTTGATAAGTTTTTTTAAATGCACACTGATATGACAGCTGTAACAATACAAACTAACAAAATTGTTTCAAATGACGGTAAAGACAACTAAACACTACTAGAGCTACCATACGGAAACATGTAAAGGGCTTTTGGCCAACCGAATGCAAAATGTGTGCTTAATAAACAGTCAACTTATTGAATGTCTGATGCTTGTTTATTAGTTACTTCAGAATATAATCTCATAAGCATTGCCAGTACTATGAAATGTACATTCTCCTCCCCATGCATGTAAGCATGCATACATGTTCCCACACACAGAGGCTGCGTCTCTTTGGAGTTGAGGTGAAAAAGTGTCTGGAGACCAGCCTGGCTTGCAGAACCTTAGGAAATGTTAAAAGCATTGTATTAGTGGAGAAGCACCCAATCCCTAATTAATTCCCAATTCTAATCCCACCTCCAAAGCAGCAACCAAACCAGAATTGATGGCAACTTTCTAGAATCCTTCAGTGGAATCCAAACCTTACTCAAAATGTTTCCTTCTCTTTTTATTGAGTGGCATGCCATAGTTCCTGTGATTTTTAATTTTATGTGTCATCTTGACCGTGCTAGTGAATGTCCAGATAGCTGGTAAAACATTATTTCTCAGTGTGTTTGTGAGGATATTTCCAGAAGAGATTACCATTTGATTCAGTAGATTGAGTGAAGAAGATAGACCTCAACAATGTGGACAGGCATCGTTTAACCTGTAGAAGGCCCAAATAGAACAAAAAGGTGGAAGAAGGGCAAATTCTCTCTCTCTCAAGCTGGTTATCCATCTCCTGCCCTCGGATATCAAGCTCCTGGTTCTTGGATTTCAGACTCGGACTGAATTATACCACCAACTTCCCTGGTGCTCAGTTGACAGACAGTGGATTTGGGGATTTGGCTTCCATAACTACAATAACCAGTTCCTATAATAAATCTCATATATATCCTTTCGGTTCTATTTCTCCAAAGAATCTTGACTAATACAGTTTCTCTGCAGTGTGCTCCCTCACTGGAAATCAGTACATCTGATTTTATCAGGCTACAAGTTTTTTCTTGGGTCTATGGCTAATTAAGTTTTAATTATACATGTGCACTTGAAAATGTATATTATGAAGTTTTGGGGAACAGTGATCTATGTATATCAATTAGGTCAAATATATAAATCATGGTTTGCAAGTCTTGTGTATGTCCACTGATATTTTGACTGTTTGTTATATCAATTAATTAGAGATATATGTTTAAAATCTTCCTCTGTAATTGTGGACATCTCTATTTCTCCTTTAAGTTAATTTGGTTTTTTTATTTATATATTTTGAGGCTGGTTATTAAGCAAATAAACCTTTAGGATTGTTATAGCTCCCTGTGGTCTTGATACTTTTATCATTATAAAATGTCCCTATTTATGTCTCTCTGATACTTCTTGCATTAGTAGCTATTTTTTATGCTAATATTTCTACCCAGCTATCTTGTGGTTTAAGTTATTTTCTTTTTTGCCTGTTTTTAGATTTAATCCAATGTTTTTTTGATTATTCTATTTTCACCTTTTCTTAGTTGTTATAAGTTTTACATTTGATTATTCTTTTAGTGAATATCCTAATGGCGACATACAACTCTTATTAATATTTCTCATACAACTCACTTATATTTTGTCAGCAATACAACACAGTGTGTATGTATAAGAAGGTTGTAGATGCACAAGTCTGTTCAATCTTCCACATTTCATAATGAAACAATGATTATAAATTAGCTGCCCCTTTATTTTTTAAAGTTGGAACATTGCTGCGTATATTCATGTAAAAATTATATGTGTAGGTACATGATATCACGTACTAATTTTAGCTTAAGATAATTGTTATTCCATTTCAGGATTTTTGTTGTAAATTGAGAGGTCCGGGAGTCTAATAGGTTGAGAACAATGTGGGTAAGAATCACTATGTTTGCTAAGATTGATTTCAACACAGATAAGACCTAACACGAAGTATGCTTTTTATTACGATTATTTCTATTATTATTTTAGGAAGTTGTTATTGTTACATAAAGCCGTTTCAGGCACTGAGCATTGATTGCCTCTTGGCCGGAACCTTTCGGTCCCCTGTCAGAGGCTTTCCTAGGCAGTTCTGGTCAAGATCCCGACCGGAACTTTGGCGCGGTAACGCTAGTTTCCGGCGGGCTCCTTAGAGCGGTGAACAGCTTTGGGCCGAAGGACCATGAAAGGGCCAGAGCCGGGGCCCGAACCCACGATGGAGGGGGACGTGCTGGACACACTAGAATCGTTGGGGTGAGTATTCCTAGGGATGCCTTTCCCCCGAAAACCTAAGCTTCCCTCAGCTTGGCTGCTGCAATCTGCACCCTGTGGGCCTCTACAGGGCTCAGGCGGCTGGGTGCAGGCCTCCTTCCCAGCCTCGCTCCCTCCGGCGCCTACGGAGTTAAGAGGGAGGCGGGAAAGAAATCCGTTTCGAGGGTTGGGGGTGGAGTAAGGGCGGCTAGCTGGGGCGCGTGGCCCCTTCTTCCAAACTCCTTGTCTGGGAACTCCGCAGCCCGGACTTGCAGCACTGGCGCGAAGTGACCCGACTGGCATCAGCCTTCCCGGGAAGCAAGTCCCTACCCCGCGGGTGCTATTTTTGTTTACGTAGTTGCCGCGCACTGGCGGAGGAGGTGCCGCATCCCGGGGTGCTGCTGGGGACCGTCGTCTCCTACTCTGTACAACCGGTGGCTTAATTAGGCCTCGGGAGCGAATCTCTCCTTGACTGAAAATATTTTAGTGCAATCCATTCATTCAGCCATTTCATCCGTTCGTAAACAACATATTTACATGGTGTTAATGTGTTCATTAGTGCATATTTATGTGCTAGACCGAGGAAAAGACAGTTGCAGATTACTAGTAGTTTACATAGTCGTTGTGGCTGCACAGTATGTACTGATACATACAATTCAGAGTGATAATTGCTATGAGAAGTCCTGGGATAGTGCGAATACTTACAGGCATGGGGAGCAATATATGCACCATAGCTCTCCCACAGCCTTAGCCTGTTTTTCTTCACAGCCGTTATTCCTTTCCCAAATTATCTCGACCCACACGTTGTCTCTTGAATGCCCCGCCCCCATCTCCATTCAGCTTCAGGAAAACAGGTGCCTTTCCTGTCTTGTTCCCAACACAATACTACCAGGGTGTCTGGCATAGTAAATCGTGGTTGAATGAAGAAAAGTTCAAAAAAGAGCATGCACAGAGGTAAGCATAGGGCCAGATAGTCGAGAGTTAAAAAATACACGTTAAAGCCATTGGAGCTATCTGTACAATTGTTTGCTTTGCCACATGCTGGAGTTTGTTGAATGGATTAGGTTGTGCCTTTGAAGTGCAGTTATGAAGCTTGAAACCCCGACTCCCTTATCTTTCCTGAAGCTGCTCTTGCTTCTCCGTGGACTGTTACTTTGGATCCTGATAGTAACTACCTTGCAATGATCCACTGTTACAGAGACTTGCACTTAGTAGATCCTGAATAAATGTTTGCCAAATAAAGAACAGAGCCAGTGATTATTTACAGGGCATTTTTTTACTTCTGTGAAATCCCTTGGAAATTTTCACTTTACTTGGTTAAGAGAGTAACCAAAACAAGAAGTTAAAATAATTAATTGAAGTGTTTAGCCCTCAAATAATTTAAGCTCCCAAGTACTCCAGAGAAGAATGGTGGGGTTCTGGTGCTGGTGGTGCTGCTCAGTTGGTTGGAGGGTCCTCCCACAAACCAAAATCTGGGGGGTTGGATTCCTGGTCAGGGCACTGCTTAGGCTGGGGGTTTGGCCCCTGGTTGGGACATACATGAGATGCAGCCAATCATGTCTGTCTCTCACATCATTGTTTCTCTTCTTCTCTCAGTCCTTCTTGCCCCCGGCAAAAATCAATAAGCATGTCTGTGGGTGAGGATTAAGAAAAAAGAGAATGGTGGGATTCTGTAAATAGTTTATGTAAAAGGTAGTCAGTTCTTTTTATCCTTCCTTTATTTCTTGCATTTGTATTATAGGTATTTGAAAAATGAAGTTTATTATAATCTTGACTCTTATTAAAGAAAATTCATTTCAGAGTATTCAATATAGAAAGTAAAACTTTACACACTTCAGAGTTGATTTTCCTGGAATAACTGAGGGCAAAATTTTGAAGTGTAAATTTTCCTATAATGATAATGAAATGTAGAAAAAAAGTAGTTGTTTACTTACAATAGGAGTTATAATTGAACACTTTTAAAATACTATCTATGCAGATTGCGAGTAATGACTTTCTATTGTGATTAAAATGTGAGATATCATGAAGGTACTTTTGCCAGATAACATAAGAAATTAAAGGGAGGAATTAAAATGGACATCTGTGTGAAAGAACAATTTAGTGAACTAGTCTATTACAAATGAAAACAGGCAAGAAATCGTTTACTCATCTGTGAAAGGAGCAGGCTGGAGCAGATGATTTCAGAAGCCTCTTTCAGTCCTGACAGTCTGATTTGGTGGAACAGTGAATCTCAGCCCCGACTGTGCATCAGAATCATGTATGGAGCTTGTGGAAAAAAGATTGCAGTCTAGTATATATCACAAGCTGACTGAATCATGATCTTTTTGGGAGTGCAGTGTAAGCATGCATTTCTAAAAAAGCTTCACAACCTAGGTTGAGAACCACTATAAATAATGGAGAGAATTTTATTTCAAATATTTATTGAGCACAGCTCTATATTGGACACTGTCTGGGAAGTCAAAGGTAAGCAAAATAGAATTAGTCCCTGTCCTTGTGGAGCTACAGTCTAGTGGAGAAAGACATGATCACAAGATATTGATTAACTACAAGTGCTTTAAAGGGAAAAACAGGATGACATAACATAACAGGAGTACCTATATAGTCTTAGGGGTTAGTGATAGATTTCTGAGGAAGTGGCATTTGAGTTGAAATAGGAATGATCAATAGGAATTGACTGGGTGAGACTGAGTGGGAAAGGAGGACAAAAGGTATCCTTACAGTGCCAACAAAATGGGAAAGACTTCAGGTAGAAAGGAGCAGGCTGTACTAGAAGAACTGGAAGTAGGCTAAGCTGGTAGAGGGTAGAGAGCAAAAGCCAGAGTGGTGGAAGATTGGATTGGAGAGGTCGCTGAAGGTCAGGGCATGCAGCACCTTTTAGGTTGTATTGTATTGAGTTAGCCAAAAGTTCGTTTAGTTTTTTTTCCACAAAATAAAAGACATTTTTCATTTTCACCAATAACTTGATTGATTTGGATATTTTGAGTATGGCGGCTATCTCCCACATGGTATAACGTTGATTGTTCTCAATGTCTCGATTTGATCGCTTTTGATTTCAACTGTTCTACCCAACTGTGGAGCATCGTCCAGTGAGAAATCTCCAGCCTGAAACTTTGCAAACCACTATGACATGTTCAGTCAATCACGGCACCTTCTCCATACACTGCCCAAATCTTTTTTTGTATTTCAGTTGCATTTTTACCTTTCTTGAAATAATAAAGCATAAATGCTGAAAATGTTGCATATTTCCATCTTCAATGTTAAAATGGCTACATAAAAACTCACCAATTTTGATAAGTTTTTAAAAAAATGCACACTGATATGACAGCTGTCACAATACAACCCAACAAAATTGATTTGAATGAAGTTAAAGACAACTAAGAACTATTAGAGCCATCTTATAGAAAAAAAACCAAATGAACTTTCTGGCCAACCCAATAGATATTTTTTTCTTTGTCACAACAGCAATGGGACATGATTGAAGGATTTTAAATAAAAAGGGAGTGATTAGATGTCTGGTTTGAAAAGCTCCCTTTCTCGTCAAGATGGAGAGTGGATTGGAGAATTTAGTTAGTCTAGACATGAAGCGATGGTTGCTTAGTGGCAGCGGATATGGAAAGAAGTGTGTTAGGGGACTTAGTGATTGATTGGATAATAGAGCTAAGAGGATGGTATTAAGGATTCATTTCTGCAGTAGGTATTTATTTAGCACCAAAATGAAATCATGTACTTTGGAATCTAAAATGAGTAGGGAAGAAAGTGAAGAGAGCAGGGAGCTAGTCAGTACAGAGAATGTAGATGAACCAATGGAATGGAGGTAGAGGTTATATTAAAGAGTAGTTGTAAGTGGCTGATTAAAAGAGCAAGCTAAAAGAAAAGACAGTAGGTTGTGGTCAGAGAGTGTCATATTTGAAATGACTTCCAAGTTGGAGTAGTTCCAGGTGGTAGCGAGAGGGTGGCTCACTGACGTGTAGTGGCAAAGGTTGGCAAAGAGGAAGTTAGGGAATTGAGAGCTCAGGGTCCAGGATGAGGTATACATAAAGACTTTGAAGAAACTTAATGTAATGGCAAACATGGGAATGGAAGGGAAAAGTGAGCACAGGGAATGTCGGGGAGTATCTAAGAGGTTGGTAGATGAAAATCACAAGATGAAGAGGGTGGCCAATCTGACCGGCTTGAGCCTGGAGAGAGCAGGAGGTATTTATACGAAAATGAGGGAGCAAGGATACAAATCTTATACTGGGAAGCAAGGAGAATAGATGTTACCATCTGATGGAGTGAGTAAACTAGCCAAAGCTAGAGGTGGTAGGGATAATCTTTCTGAGATTGACAATATAAGGGTTGTTGTTTACGAATGGGACATAGGGGGAGAATTGGGAAGCAGGGAGAAGGGAGGTGCTGGATCAGAGGCAGGCCAATAGGGTGGGCAGGTGATGGGAATGGGCCTCATTTTATATGTTGGGTAGTAAAACTAGAAAGCAAAGTAAATTAAGCCCTGGCTGTGTCTTTGTGGAGGTTTGCCAGTGGCCCTACAGACTGAAGACTGGATTACCCAGTCTGAAGTGCCAGAGGGGCAGCTCTGGTTCCAGTGTATGGAGGACTCCTGGGGGAGTCTGGGCCTAGGGGAGGTGCCTCCAGTGTTTGGAATAAGATGAGCACTTCCCTAATTAAGTAAGAATATGTAGAACAGACTAAGATAATAACAATACCTTTTAGGGCATTATGGCAACTAAGTGGGGTAACAAACACAAAGCACTGTAGCACTGGCCTACCATAAGAGCAGTTTATAAATTTTAGTTGTATTATGATTGTGATTGTTATTAGATGTTAAGTTTGTTAAATGCATTTATTTTTTTCTTTTGATTTTTACCTGATTTCATGAACTGAGACATTAAGGCCTATGGGATTTTCTCCCTTGGAATTCCTTCTTTCTGGTTATCTAGTCAATCTTTGTTATATTGTGGTTGGTATTTGAGTGAAAATAACTTAATCACCAACTATATGAACTAGATACATTTATTCAAAGGTTTATGATTATTGCAGAAATGCAAGTAAGTAGGGGGAAATAAGATGTTTACACTTCAATCTCAGTGAGAGGCACTAAAGGACAGGGAGGAAAGTAACTGCATAGAGGAACCAGTCTTGGGTAGAGGAGCGGAGACAGGGGTCTAGCCCCAGGTCTGCCTTTGCCTGGCTGCAAACCTGGCCGGGTTGTTTGCTTAGTTTCCTTATTAGTGTAGACAGAAGGTTCACAGTTCACATGGAGCATCTGGGGTTAAAGCAGCATGTCATCATGTAGTTATTTTCTGATCCAAAATTGGATAATACTAACTTCAAAGTGTTGCTGTAGAGATGAAATGAATTATAAAATATATATACACACACATACATATAAATATATCTATGACTAGCACTGTACCTGGCCTACTACTTAAAGCAGGTACCCTAACCTTATTAAACCTTAATTTCTTACTTGCAAAATAGGGATTTGAACATATCCTTCATGAGGATATAACCAAAGAATTCAGAGAAAAAGAAATGCAAATGGCCTGTAAACACATGAAAGGATGTACATACAGCCTTGCTCATAAGAAAAATGTAAATTAAAACTATACGAGACACCAGATGGTCAAAAATCCAAATGTGTGACAGTTTTGGTGCCTTGTGGGGGATGGGTACTCTTGTACCTGGTGGTACAACCCCCTGTAGAGGAAAAAAGAATAGTATGTAGCAAAGTTACATATTCACTTACCCTTTGACCTAACAGTCCCACCTCTAGAAATCTATCCCTGATAGACAAACATCTGCCAATATTTTACAATAGCAAAACACTATACTAACCCCAATGTCCTTCAGTGGGGGCATAGTGAATAAGGTATGCATGCAGACAGTGGAGTGCCCTGTTTTCTTATCCAGAATTAGGATAATTTTATTGTTTAGTCACAGTAAAAATGATTGAGTAGTATTTCTCCTGATCTCTAGTATATGCAAATATGTGTGTGTTTGTGAGAGCGGGTGTATATGTGTTTAAACCAAGGAATAGGTCAGTATATAATAGGTTGCCTTTTATTTAAAAAAGGAAAACTGTATATATGTTAAAGTGTGTATAAGGTAAAAGCATTACGGAATGGAAACCCAAAAGTAATAAATATGGTTATTTATGGGGGAGGGGGGTAACAGAGTAGGGTGAACAAGATTGAGATTGTAAACTAGATTTGTCTGAATGTACCTTGCTTTGTAAATTAGACTTTGAAGCCATATAAATGTTTTACATAATTATAAGACAAAATTAAAAATGAAATCAGAATAAAACAAGAGAGGCAGATCCCTAAAACTTAAAAGCAAAATGAAGCAAAGGTCTGTTAATATTTTGAGTAGGTGGTTTAATCACATGGAAAGGAATTTTTAAAAATACATCCTTACTGCAATATATTCTAAAGATAAAGACATAAATTGTTTTTAGTGATTTTATTGTTAGTAATAATGCTGGTTTTCCTACTTTGAAACTATATATAATTTATATTTATTTTTACT
This sequence comes from Trachops cirrhosus, assembly GCA_028533065.1. NCBI lineage: Eukaryota > Metazoa > Chordata > Mammalia > Chiroptera > Phyllostomidae > Trachops > Trachops cirrhosus. Next base: position 134,311,868 of record CM052538.1, read on the forward strand.
AGGATTATGTAAATATCATAAGAAACCAGATTTTTATTGAAAATAGTTCAAAATAGATAAAAAGAATTTTAGAGACAATAGATGAAAATGTAAAACCAAGTAAGTAAAACCCCACAATTCTAAGTTTGAATTGGAAATAGCAGTGTGATCTCCTGATGTAATTTCTCTTAAAAAGATATAGTACCAGGTTGGGTACTCTAAATACCATTAAAAAAATCAGGGCTTCTTAAGAAATGGTCAGTTACAGTATAGAACAGGAACATCTTGTCAAAGAAATCAAGGAAAGTGTTCAGAGAATACTGAAGATGGTCAGACATGAACGGCCTCCCACTAAGCAAAGATAGGACTGTTCCAAAAGAAAAAGGACTGCAGTGGATTAAAACACGTCAAGTGTGTTATTCAATTAAGATAATATACAAGATGATTAAAAGATTTAAGGTTCTATTCAAACACATTTTGTAACAGTGTTTGAAGGTGTAAAATTATAAATGGTTAGGTTAAAATGATCTCATGGGTCTTTTTCAGCTGTAATTTTTTTAAATTTAAAATTTGCACCTGTATTTTCACTACTTTTTTCTTATTCTTGTAAGTAGTATTAGACTTAGTTCTAGTTGACTTAGTGTTATATGTAATTTTTCTCTTAAAATTGGTTAGTAATTTTACTTAAAAATGTTAAAATATAGGAAAAAGCAAAATGTTAATTGTATGAGCAGAAATCAGCACGCCATTTCTTTAACAGACCAGACAGTAAAAAAATTAGGCTTTGCTGGCCATGCTGTCTCTGTCACAACACTCAGTTCTCTGCCACTGCAGCGCGGAAGCAACCAGAGACAGTCTGTAAATGGATACATTTATCAGCTGTGCTCCAATAAAACTTTGCAAAAACAGGGAGCAGGCTGTCATAAAAGAGTATGAGGCTTTCTTTTTATCTTTCTCTCTCTCTTTTTTTAAACTTTTCATGTCTTCCTTTCTAGGTACAAGGGACCACTATTAGAAGAGCAAGCCCTTATCAAGGCAGCCGAGGGTGGACTGTCTTCACCTGAATTTTCAGAGCTCTGTGTTTGGTTAGGCTCTCAGATAAAATCACTCTGCAACTTGGAAGAAAGTATCACTTCAGCTGGTATTGCTATTGTGTTTATTTACTTTTTTGTTGAATAGTAAAATGAAATGATAGCTTACGATTTATCTACAGTGTGCCCATTATACAAAAAGAAATCATTAATATGAAGAACTTCAGTATGGTATATTAAATATCTTTGGATTATATGTTATATTAACTAACCCAAAATTTGTTCTTAAATTTGTATAAGATTATAAACAATTACTGTGTATCTGCTGTCTTAACCTTAGTATTTTTTAGAAAATGTAGAGTCTGAATTGGGTCATTTAAAAAGTTTAACTTTTGAATACTGCATATTTTGAATTAAGGTTTTTATTTGTTGTTGTTTGTTTGTTCTTTTGTATTTTCAAGCCTGCGACTCAGGACATGGGTTCTCTTAGGAGTGCTTTTATGAAAAATTCCTGCACTACTTCATAAAGTTTACCTCACTACTTTCTCAGTAACAGGAGTCATTGTGTGTCTTTGATTGGTAGAATTTCAGATAGTGAAATGAAAACTAAAAAATTATTGGGCATTTGCAAAAGTAGCCTTCTCTTTTTCAAACCGTCCTTTTAAATTGTTTTTTCCTTGCCAAGTCTAATAGAATTTACTTGAAGCAAAGTAAAGTAAGCTAAATTCAAAACATATGACACAGGCTCCCATATAATTATATTATGAAAGAAAAATAAGCAATGAGGCTTAATTAGATGATTGCGTTTATTATCTGAATCAATAGAAATGCAATAGAAATGGATCATTTGCTCTGAAGCCAGTTAATAATTATAACTGCAATAATGCTTTTAATATTTTAGTTACTAACAAAATATTTTCATTTTATCTGCTTTCATAGAATGTATATTGGAAAATACTTATTGGATTTAAATGTAAAAATACTCACGTATTTATATTCTTAAATTGATACTTTTGTTTCTGAATTAAATGTTACTTTGAATATAGAAATTATTTGGCTGTCTTTACCTAAGCTTTGGGGTCACACATGTAAGGATTTAATGTCAGAGAGAAAATTTAGAATTGAATGTAAAATTGAAATGAACAAGTGGTAGATTTTATAATATCAGATTATAAGGTACATATTCAGTAGATGTTTTATGATTTTTCTTTGTTAAAGGGGGAGATGATCTAGAAAGCTTCCAGCTTGAGATAAGTGGCTTTTTAAAAGAAATGGCATGTCCGTATTCTGTGCTCATATCAGGAGATGTGAAAGACCGTTTGAAAAAGAAGGATGACTGCTTGAAACTTCTACGTAAGTTACCTTTCTTTGAACATTTAAATACATGTGTTTGATCTCGTTTTGTTAGTTTTCAAGTCAAAATTTATGAAATTTCATTAATGAAGCATTAGATATCTTGTATATATAAAAGGTTTTGATATTTGACTTAAAATACGAAGCCGACTCACATATTTATATAAAAGTAGTATAAATTCTAATAACATACTCTCAGATTTCTAACACTTATGATTTATTTGGCCAATCTACAATTCCTTGTGTTTGTGATTTATATAGTATTTTGGTAATTTTTCCTTCACCTAGTTTATCTCTTTGCATTTATGACTAGATGGCTAAAGTTGGTGATCTCTAAAGTCCTATTTAATCTTAAAACTCTTTGAAACTAGTCTACTAAGCACTTTATAAGATCTTGTTTTAGTAATAGTCACTGAGTGATAGTGGGTTCAAAAATATGTTTTTTGATCACTTATGATTGTACCAGAGACAACTCCAGGCATTAGGGATATCAGTTAAAAAAAAATTGCATCTTTGGGCCACTGGAGTTCTTGTGAGTGTGGCTTATTTTCATCAGGGGTTATTTTGGAGTAAAATTACCCTATATCCAAACAATTACCATATATAAAAATCCATTTATTTGTATTGGGTCCCTTGAAAAGTTCTTTTAGTTCAGTTAAATTTCGTGTTCTTTTGGAAGTTCTCCAAACAATGACCATTTGAAAGAGTTTTCTAGCATCTATTATTGAAGATTCTGTTATTTTAGGTTGTACCATTTATAAAAACATCCACGAGATACAGTCCTCCCAGGCTGCAGTGCTAGTACTGTTTGTTGCTCTAGGGCAGAGATTGTATGTATGTGCTTAACTGGTGATGATGATAGAACTGTTGACATTTGAATTGCATTGTTTGTGTTGGGGGGACAAAATTATGTCTCTCCCTTCATTTTTTATACTGTTCCCCATCTTCCATTCAGTGTGGGTCATTGATTTAATGAACCATTGTTATTACCGGGAGGGCCTAGTAACCCTTAGGTATGTTGGGACACAAAGGAAGCAAAAAGCAAGGCCTGAAGGAGCTTGCCCATTCCTTGTCAGTCAGTGAGAACTGTGTAATTCATCATCTTTCCCTGTTTGCCTTACCTGCCAAGAAGCTCAGCAATAGTAGTAAGGTAGACTTCCGGTACAAGTAAAAAGTAAAGAGGAGATATAAGAAAAGTTGGCATAGTTTTTTCTGATTATGAAAATACATGCTCGGGAGGCAGGGTAAGATGGGGAGTTAGTGTTAAATGGATACAGAGTTTCAGCTGGGGGAGATGAAAAAGTTCTGGAGATGGATGGTGGTGATGGTTGCACAACAGTGTGAGTGTACTTAATTACCAATGTACACTTAAAAATAGAATGGTAAATTTTAGTTCTGACCGGTGTGGCTCAGTGGGTTGGGCATCATCTTTTGTTTTTTCTGTCTCTAATCCTTCTTTATTTTATTTTTCAATTATAGTTTACATTCTGCAGTATTTTGCACTAGGTTTAGGCCTCTAAGGTCATCTTTTTAAAAAAAATTTCATTGTTGTTCAATTACAGTTTTCTGCCTCTACCCTTCCCTCTCACCCCCACCCCAACTATCCCCACCTCCCTCTCCTGATGCCACCCCTGCTTGGTTTTGTCCATGTGTCCTTTATAGTTGTCCCTGAATGGGCATCATCTTGCAAACTGAAAAGTCTCCAGTCAATTCCTGGTTGGGGCATGTGTCTGGGTGCGAGCCAGGTGTCTGGTTAGGGGTGTGTGAGAGGCAAGAGGTCGATGTTTCTCTCACACATCAGCGTTTCTCTCCCTCTCCTTTTCCCTCCCTTCCCTCTCTCTTTAAATATACATAAATAAAATCTTTAAAAAAAAGAATAGTGAATTTTATGTTATCTTATATGTTAAGAAATTTCATGCTTATCATAGAAATCTTACAAAGTAGATAAAATTATAAAACACAAAATCATTTATAATTTCACACCCCAGAGAGAATCATGAATAACTTTTTGGTGTATTTTGTGTTCCTTTTCTCTTACCTTTATACACACACATTTAAGTATGCCTGAGATCTCGTTACAGATGCAGTTCCTTCTCCTCTTCTTCTTCATTTAATATATTACGAGCATTTCTCCATCACTTAATATTTTAAAAAGTTACATCGGCTAATAGCATTCTGTGTTATGGACATAACATTGTTACTTAGTAAATTTCAAATTCGGGGGTATTTGATTTTTTTCTATTTTATATTAATTTATTTGTTTATAATTTTGGATTACTTTTACTTAGACAATGATTATGAATATTTAAAAAAATCTCTGGTCTAGGTATATATTGCCTTATTTTGCTCCAGAGAGGTTATACCACTTCTCAATTTTACCAATGTCTATTCCATCTTCATCTTTAGTTTGACTATCTTGAAAACATATGTAAGAAGCTCCTTCATCTTCTTCCTGGAAGTGTTTGCAACATGTATAACATTAAAAGGGCCCAATTCCTTTTTATGTGGAGAGCCTTTCTAAATGAAGAAAAAGAGAAAAACTCACTGGAAAAATATGTAAAGCACATAAGACAAGAAAACGGCATTCTACAGAAAAAACTTTTTTTCAATTGTTTTTAAATGTGAAAAGATGCACAGTATCCGTCAAAATTAAAGAATTTTAAAAAAATAAAATGATAGGATACTGTTTCGTTTAGCAGGCTAGAAAATACACAAAAACATTTTTAAGTCATAATAAAGTTTGGTGGAGTTAGCATTCTCGTATACTGTGGACATTTGGGTGTGGTGGGAGAATAACAGGTACAGCCTTTAGAAGGGCAGAATTAATATCACAGTTGAAATTTGCCTGTTTTTTGGCTTGGCAATATCGTGACTAGGGAAACATTTATTTCCCCAAGTATACAAAGATATATGAAAAGGATGTTCACTATGGCACTGTTTGTAGTAAAGTAGGAATGATATATCTTTGCAGTGATACCATTTTATAGTCGTTAGAATGAAAACTGATCAAATGTGTTGATGTGGAATGATCTCTGATATATTGGTAAGTAGAAAATGAATATACAGAACACATGCAGTATGCCTTGTAGAAAAGAAATAAAAGTGCATAGCCCTGGCTGGTGTGGCTCAGTGGATTGAGCACAGGCCTGGGAACCAAAGGGTTGCCAGTTCGATTCCTAGTCAGGGCACATGCCTGGGTTGCAAGCCAAGTCGGGCCCCTCAGTAGGGGGCGTGTGAGAGGCAATCACACATTGATGTTTCTCTCCCTCTCTTTCTCCTTCCATTCCCCTCTCTCTAAAAATAAATAATTTTTTTTAAAAAAAGTACATAGATGGTAGATATGTATACTAAATATACATATAAATATATGCCTAAAAAGATAGCCAAGAAACGAATAATGGTGATTGCCTCTGGGGAAGGGGAATCTGAGGATCTGTGAGGAAGAAGAGTTTTCACTGTATTGTTTACCATCTGCATGGATTAGCATTTTAAATATTAGATGGAACTCTTGTTTGTACTGTTACATGGAGCACATTTCCATAGAACAAAGGTGGAGTTCAGCCAAGTTTCTTTCCAAAATACAATGTTGAAGAACTGGTGATCTGTTTTAATGAAGTTCTGAAATCAGCAGGACCTTGGCATAGTCCTCATAAGCAAACTTGAATACTTACTAGTCTCAACTTTTTGTGGGCTTTTTAGACTGTCTAACATGTATAGATTGCATGGAAAAGTCTTTAATTCAGTGGCTGTCAGTCCTGCCTGCCCATGACAATCACCTTGGGTGTAAAACAAACCACTTAGATGCACTACTGCTTCAGGGCTGGTTCAGAATTTTTGAGGGAGGGACCCTGGCACCTGTATTTTAAAGTTTCTCAGGTATTTCTTCTGCTCCACTGAAGTTGAAATTACTGTATTAAAGTGTGTGTGTGTGTATGTAACTTTAAACAAAAACTACTGTAGTGAAAGTTAATTTAAAATAACATTATAACCATCTAAGATTTTGAGTAATTTTCTTTAATGTGACTGTTGAAGTGGTTAAATGCAATGGTGACAGTAAAGAGGTGGTCTGTCTTGAAGGCAAATAATCACTCAGATTACTCTCTGCTTAGAAATTAGTTAGAGCTGTGTGTTTTTGTTTTCCCCTGGCTTGAGCACTCTGTGCATGTGAGAGAGAGAATATTTTATCAGCGTCTTAAGTGTTTTTACACTTAAATTATTGATTTACTGGTGTGTCTCTCGTACTGGACTTTAAACTCTGTGGTAGGCACTGTCTTTTTTTTTAAGTTTTCTTCCTGCCCTCTTTATTATTAGTAGTATTATTTTATAACACAGCATGAGATCTACCCTTTTAGCAAATTTTTAAGCATTTAAACATTCCAGTACAGTATTGTCAACTATAGGCGCTACACTGAAGTAGTAGACCTCTAGGACTTCTTTTGTATAGCTGATCAGTACGTATCCAACTTGGCTTATGGGGACTATGCCAAGGTCCCTCTAATTTCAAAAGGTCATCAAAACAGATCACCAGTTCTTAAAAAATTTATATTTGACTAATAACTCTGTTTCTCCCTCCCCCTTTGGCAACCACCATTCTACTTTCTGCATTATGAGTTTGACTGTTTTAGATTTCTCATCAAAGTGATATGTGGTATTGTGCTCCTGTGTCTGGCTTATTTCACTTTGTATGATGTCCTTCAGGTTCATCCACGGTGTTGCAAATGGCTGGATTTCCTTCTTTTCAAAGGCGGAATGATATTCCATTGCACGTCCATTCTTCATTTTCTGTATCCATTTATCTGTCGAAGAAAACTTATCTATGTCTCGGTTATTGTGAACGATATGGCAACGAACATGGCAGTACAGATCTCTTTGAGATCCTGATTTCAGTTTCTTTGGATATGTACCCCCGGAAGTGGGATTTTTAAGGAGTTTGTGTACATTTTAACATTATTTGTTTTTCCCTTTTCTTATAGTATTTTTAAGTACAGAGCTTCAAGCTTTACAGATATTACAGAACAAGAAGTGTAAAAATTCTCAAGTAGATAAAAATAGTGAAATTTATCAGGAAGTTCAAGCTATCTGTGATACCCTTGGTGTTCCCAAGTCAACAACTTCTGACATTCCACTTATGTTAAACCAGGTGGAGTCAAAGGTACTGTATTTGTTTTATTTTTCTTTCTCCAAAAGACAACTAAGTGCTTACATGTTAATGCAAATGTTATATTAAAAATGAAAATACTTCCTTTAAGTATATAAGATATACATTTCATTTCAAGAGAAGTTTATCTTCATGAGAACCAAACTTTGGATTTGGAGTTAATATGCATGTGACCTAATCTCCCTATAGATAATACTCAGGCTTTGTGGGAGTTACACAATAGAATCAATTTGCAAACGTAAGGATTGTTTTCCTAAACAAGGTTGAAATACAGTTTAATGAAACAAGTAGAGTTAACCTATAAAGTCAAAGGCAAACTAAATTTTTTTATGGATATTGATGATAGAATTGCAACGTGGTTGTCTTTGATAGTGAGCAAGCACAGTTTCTGGTGGATAGTGTTTAGCAAGTGTTTGTTGTAGAGTGAGTGAATGAGTATCCTGATGGAGTAAAAACAATTACAAACTTTGTGCCTCAAGCTTTTTGAATTTTTTTCAACTATTAAACTACCCTTTATCCTTGGGCCATATGTTACAGAGACTGAGACTCGCACAGACCAAATTTCTGGCCAAATTCCTAGGTTTCCTAGGAGCCCTGTAAGAGGATAATACAGTACAGGGTTCATTTTAAAGGAAAAGAAAATTCTCACCCTCAGGAATAGGTACTTAAAACTCCATTTTTAGGCACATTACTGTAAACTAAATTCTTGAATAAAATACTTTTTTTGCATTGATAATTTATGAACTGAAAAATAAGAAAGGTTTGCTAACGTGAGAATTTTAGTATCATTAAGATGAAAGCACAATATTAAAAACTTTTTGTGGGCAGGGGGAATAGAACTTGCAGACCAAAGTATAAGTTGCTAAATCCCAGCTCAAAAACATTGCTCTGGAGTTAAGGTACTCTTCAGACTTTTCTTCTCTTTTCCTCTGGATTAAGAATGATCTGGGGTTGGCTAAAATGTCTGGGACTGTTTCAAAATGAGACAGATTTCTGGGCTCTTTCTAATAGTGTGTTTACATATTTATTCCAAAAAGACTTTTTCCTTTTATGGGTTTCAGTTAGTATTAATAATATTCTGAAACCTCTCTTTTCTTGACTTAAAGCAGCTAGAATGGCCGTGTTCAGATGCTGGCGGCCTGATTATAAGGGAGTTGTTGCTGTGGTCGCCATGGCTGAGTGTGTACCTGAAACGACTTCCTGCTGCATTCAGTTCCTATCAAAGCAAATACTTCCATATGTTTTTTCTTTTATGTGTGATGTATGCAGAAGACACTTTGCCACTGTTGGGAGGAAAATTATTAATTTCTAACTTAATGCTGTTTAAATGTGAATCTAAAGTACTGATAATAATATTAATAGCAAGTATATAGCATCTAAATGTTTATATGCAACGGTTCACTGAATTCTTAGGTCACCTGTAATGAGGTAGGTATTGTTATTATCTGCAACAACCACATGAGGCAGCTGAGGCACCAAAAGATTTTATAAATTGGATAAGCAAGTTTCTAACCATAAGGGTAGCCCTGAGGTTGGAACCCAAGCAGTCATCCTCCACTCCTCACTCCCTGGCTCCATCACAAGTAATTCTCAGACTTGTTGAAACTGTTATCTAGTGTTGAAATCCTGGGAGTGTGATTACATGTAAGAAACTACAAATATGCATTTAGAATCCCTCTTGAGTGAGGAGTTACAAGTAAAACTTTCAGAAATTTTTTCATATTTTTTCATATATTTTCTAAAATATATTTCATATATTTTAGAAATAATCATATTGGAGGTATTTATAATAGTGGAACCTACAAAAATGGTATATTTTAAGAAAATAAGTTAATTATTTACAGTATGTAAGAATTGTATCAGGAATTGAATTGTTACTATAAAGGTAGATTTGCTGTGAATAAAGCTTTTAAGCCCTGGGACCCCTCATTTACACTTCTTTTAAAGCTAATTTTTAAAGAACAGCCTCTCAGGACACAATCTACATGCCATAAAATTCACCCATTTTGCCCTGGCCTGCGTGGGTCAGTGGTTTGGGCTTCATCCTGCAAAGGGAAAGGTCACTGGTTTGATTCCTGGTCAGGGCATATGCTTGGGTTCTGGGCCAGGTCTCCAGCTGGGGTGCCTATAAGACAACTGATTAATGTTTCTGTCACACATCAGTGTTTCTCACCCTCTCTTCCCCTCTCTGAAAATAAATAAAATCTTTTAAAAAATTAACCCATTTTAAGTGTACAATTCAGTGAATTTTAGTGTAGTTTTATAATACGACCATCATCAGAATCTAATTTTAGAATATTTCTGTTACTCTGAAAAGAAACTGTGTGCCCATTTATAGAGACTCCCCTTCACCACCACCAGTCTCCAGGCTAGTTTTATGTTCATAATTTTGAATTCTTTTTCTTAAAGAGTGCCTCCCAACATTAAATAAGCTTCATACCCCTAACCCGTGAACTGCTCCTGATTGGCTTACCTACTTACCTATAACTAAGAAACTAAATATTTCATTTTGTTTTGAAATATTTTCGTTAGATAATAAAGGATTCTCCAGATGGGAGGGTAAGTCCAACTTAGGCCATCATTTCTCCATCATTTTCTTCAGGATAAATGACTGTTACTGGAATGACCCCTGATAATGCTAAAGCAAAAGTGAATGCATAATATCTTATGCATGGAAATAAAAATGTTTTAAGGAATTTAAATCGGTGGCTTTGCAAAAATAATGAAATGTGTATGTGGTGACTATAACTGAGAGGGCTTGCCCTCCTGCGTTGTCTTGCTGAACAGTGAAGCCTGAATCCTTACAACTGGAATGTGTATGTAGTAGTTAATTGAGAAAAATCAATATGGTCATCTGAGATGTTAGTATGCTTTTTGAGAATTTATCAGAATGTAAGAGAGTGCCATCTTAAGAAGAAATTCCAAAATTATTTTACAAAAACATACAATCTTCATAGCAAAACCTTTTAGTAGCTACTTTAGTTGTCTGCGTACATTATTTCTTATTCTGGAAAAGAAGATGTGCTATAGCTTGAATTAATATAACTAATGCTCTTTGAAAAAATATTCTGCCTTGTAGTGATATTCTTTCCCAGTATATAAAGGTGTATTTTAATTATTCACTTTAACATTTTATTTATTTTCTAGTATTTAAAATGCCATTTTAAACAAGAATAAGATTGTTTTAAATTAGGGATTTACATTTTCACAATCTTTTATATTTACTTTTAGGTGAAAGCTATTCTCTCAAAAGTCCAGAAAAATCATGTGGGAAAGCCACTGCTGAAGATTGATTTAACTCAGGAACAGGTGGTAAGTGTCCACCCCCACCCCCACTGCATTTTATTAATTTTACGTAATTCAGTTGATGAATATGACTTCATTTTATAAATTGACATCAAGATTTTATAGTATGTAGCATGCATTTATTATTTTGGGGAACTAAATGAATTGATATTCTATAGTAATAGGTCCAAACATATTTCTTCAATCAGATTATTAATTTTAAAAATATCTGGCTAAGAATTTTTATAGTGTCCAATATATTAGCATAGTTGTGATTTGAAAAGGATAGTAGCTCAAAGCCAGCAAGATGGGATGCTATTGGTACTTCTTTTCCTTACTCCTACTACTTAGCATGTAGATGTTTTACTTAAATTAACACATTTGATTGAAGATGAAGTAAATTTACCAGTTGTAAAGTTTATTTGTTTAATATCTTCTGAATATCATAAATGTTCTATCAAATTCTCTATTTTCTGTATGTAAAAATAATTTACAGTAAAGTCGCATGGGATCGGAAAATGGTCATCAAGTACAGTATCTTTTCAATCAGGGAATATTGACCGCCGTTTTCAGAATTCTTTTCTGTGCATAATAAAAGAGTCTAAAGTTTATGATAGTTGTTTCCAAATTCTTTAGGAACAACTGGAAAGAATCAATGATGCCCTTTCCTGTGAATACGAGTGCCGCCGGCGGATGTTGATGAAACGATTGGATGTGACGGTGCAGTCTTTTGGGTGGTCCGACAGAGCAAAGGCAAGGCTGTTTTCCCGCGTGTGTCCTGTAGGTGGTACTCTGGGACAGCGCTTCAGGCTCTCGTCTGTTATGTAACTGTGCCACATTTGCACTTGATCACTCTGTCTGAAGCACATGCCCAGGCCAACTACTGGTCTTATGTAATGGTCCTGGCCCTGTGTAAATTTCTGTTTGCAGATATGTCAATTTCTACCCAAATCATTCACATTTATTTTAAACTCATAGCTGTTGTGATGTATGCAAGGATTGCATGAAAGAAGGGATCGTATGAGACAGTGAGATAAATATACTGAGCAACTGGTCAAGAAGGCAGGATATAGGAATAGGTACAGGTAGTACTGATGCGTGAACAAGTCTTAAAAGTGGCTTAAGGCTGTGGAGTGTGGTCCAGTTGAAGAGAGGGTTAGAGGGTGGGGGCATCCACAAATAGAATCTCTTCAGGTAGCTTTCTAGAGAGCTAGCTCCTGTCACTCCCATTTTATGCCTTTAACCTGTACCCAGGCTTTGTCTGGGACTCCTTGCCCTACCTTGCAACGTAGTCTGGAAACTCTCCAGACAGTAAGCTGGGACAGCTGTAGGGAATCATTTGTTTCCCCTGTTTCAAGGATCACTGTCCTGTGCTCCGTGATGTCCAGTGTCTGAAAAATCACTGGTTTACATGGGTTGTCCTGTCTTAAAGTTTCAGGTGGCAGGATAAAACTGGTGCATCTTACTCTCTGATATACATTCTTTGTATTAACTGGGCAGTTCTTCGGCCCCATGTTGTATCAGCTGGGGTCATTTATGCAGCTTCATTCAGCTGATGCCTGGGCTAGGCTGGGACATCCGAGCTGCTTGTCTCACGTGTGTGGGTTCTGCTGTCTGCTGGGGTGCTTTGGTTGTTTCCTTGGCTCTGATGTGGTCTCTTCATGTGGTATTTTGTATTGGTTTCCTATGGCTGCAGAAACAAATTACCACTAACTTAGTGGCTTTTATAATATACATTTATTCACTTATACTTCTGGAGATCAGATGTCCTAAAATGAAGATATTGGCAGGGTTGCATTCCTTCCAGACACTTCAGAGGAGAATCTGTTTCCTTGCTGTTTCCTAGCTTCCAGATGACACCTGTGTACCTTGACTCTTGACCTCATCCTCCATCTTCAAAACCAGTAGTGTCGGATCTTCTGACCTTTCTCTCTCTGCTTTCATTGTCACTTCGCCTACTTCGGTCTCGGACACTCCTACTTTCTCTCTCTCCTCTTTTTTTTATCCTCACCCAGGGACATGCTTACTGATTTTAGAGAGAGGGGAAAGGAGGGAGGGAGAGAGAGAGAAACATTGATGTGAGAGAGAAACATCAATTGGTTACCTGTTGAATACATCCCCACTGAGGATCAAACCCAGCCAGGGCCCGTTTCTCTTATGATTACTTTGGCCCACCCAGAAAATCCAGGAATCCAGGATAATCTTTCCATCTCAAGATCCTTAACTTAATCACACATTCACAGGTTCCAGGGATTAGAATGTGGGTATCTTTGGGGGGTCATTATTCAGTTTACCAGATACCCCATCTTCCTTCTAATTGGATTTTTTTTGCATTGTATATCACTGTCATATGCTGCTGCTTTTTTCATTTTCTTTTATATATATATTTAAAATCAGATTGCTTAACATTCGAGTCCTCCATTTTCTGTATGCCTTCCCTCTCCCAAGCTTCTGTCCTGCTTTTGCAACCTGGCTGCTTGCACGGCTCTCCTTGGCTGCACCACTGTTTCCGGACGCAGTGGCCTCCTCTTTCATTGATTTTTCTCTCGTTCTGTAAGTCCACAAAAACTTGCTAACAAAGGGTACGTTTGAGTGATTGTTCTGAATCCTTGAATTCTGAGTATGTATATCTGCTGAATATGTATATCATTTAATTGATAGTTTGGGTAAATGTAAAATTCTAGGTTGAAAACATTTTTCTCTAAGACTGTTGAAGGCATTGTTCTTTTAGCATTTCTTGCTGCTTTTGAGAAACCTGATATCATTTTCTGTGTTTTTGGATGACCTTTTATTTTTTTCTCTGGAATTTTCTTCTCTATCCTTAGAGTTCTGAAAGTTCACATCAGATGTCGATTTGGGCCTTTTATCATTCTCTGTGCCAAACACTAGGTGGACCTTTAAATCTGTAGACCAGCTTTTATGTTTCTCTTCATCAATTTCTTGCCTTTTGTTTTCTGTTTTCTCTTTTGGAAACTCGTTCGTCAGATATTGGGTATCATTTTATTGGATATTCACTTTATTGGAAATATCCTTGGTATTGAATTTTTGTTTCTGCCATCATTTTTCAATTTCCAGAAATTCTTTTTGATTCTTGAGGTTTTCTTTTTCATATATTTTTTAAATTTATGGATACGTTATCTCTTTAAAATTTTTATTTTATTTTTTGGTTTTTAGAGAGGAAGAGAGAGAGAGAGAGAGACAAACAGGCATCAGTTTGTTGTTCTACTTATTTATGTATTCATTTGGTTGCTTTATGTATGTGCCCTGACCAGAGATTGAACCAGTAACCTTGGAGTGTGAGGAGGATGCTCTAACCAGCTGAGCTACCCAGCCAGGAGGATATGCCATCTCCTTGAATGAGGATAAAAAATGCAAATCCCCCTCCCGACAAAAAAAAGCCAGTTTTGGCCTTCAGTTAGTTTGTTTACTACATGTAATTTTTTGTTTGCTTTTCTCTCTTGTGGTGGCTTCCTTCAAATGTGTGATGGTTACTGGTTGTTCATTTTAAAGAGCAAAACAGTGAAAAACCAATGGTGGACTCAGGTCATTGATTGGATTGGAATTGTTGACACGAGGCTTGGGAGTTGGCTATTGTGCTGTGGGAATTCCTAACGCTGACTTGTAGAAATCTTTTCTCAGTAGCTGTTTGTTTTTTCAGGAAGGGAAACCTCATTTTTTCTACATACTTTTTTTCCTTTGACCAGGGGAGGACGAGTGGAGGGTGGCACCAGGGGCTGGAGGAGTAGGCTGTTCTACAGGTAAACTGAGTTAAGCCCTCCTTTTGGCTCCAGATTTCATTTTCTGAGATGTTGGTTCTCTTCTTATCTGTATCCCTCTTTCCCATTCTCTCTGTAGTATATGTATACCTTTTTATAATTTAGTGTGGTCAATCTGTCACTTACCTGGAAATACTCCCTCATGTATTGTAATACAGTCTCCTTCCAAACACCTGGCAGACAGATACAGAACATTAAAGAGTGAGTTGAACAGAGTTGCTGGTGAAATGAAAACTATTATTATTTCAGGAGCTTTTTTTTAGCATAGTAATAGAATAGCTATAAGTCAAAGTTGAAGACTGTCATTTATGTATTTTCTTTTAATAAACATTTATTCCAGCATCTCATGTGTCAAGCAGTGTGATGTACCTGGTTCTGAATGAGCTTTTCCATACCCTGTGTGATTAGGTGGAGAATATTCTTAAAAGATTTCTGTGTTTGTAAGACCTGATCCAATTGTCAGGTGGCTAAATCCTGTTTCTCTTCTGCATGTACACCAGGATAAACCCCAGAGATGTGCGTGTGTCCCTGTCATTGAAGTGACTGTTGTATGCCGGAAGTCCCATTGCTCTAAGAGCCGTGAGTTACCGAAGAAGTAGATGACATGATTGCTGACCCAGAGAAATGCAGCCGAGTTTAGATGTGTGGGAGGCATTCATAATACTGACCTCTGGAAACTTAACAGAGGTCATATACATGTCGGGTCTTCAGTTCAACCTGAAGGAATTTCAGTGAGAAAAAGGAGTCCAGGCATATACAGGCACAACTGTGACAGGCAGCGCATTAAAAGTGTCTTAATACAGAAACTTGGGGGATATTTTCAGTGTTGGCCTTAAGTTTACAGAGAAATCCCAAACAAAAGAGTTTTGGCGTATTCTTTTCTTTGAACATTCCTAGTGGCATGTATATGGGAATGTCGATTCTTTACTGGCCTTAGACTTGGGGACTGAGAAGATATGCCTGTACGAAATATCTCGGTAGTTTATCTTCTCTTATTTTTTTTTCATCATGTTTTAGGACAGGAAGGTTTTTTTTTTTTTTTCTCCTTTTCTCTTTAGTGTGAAAAATTTTTTAAATGCTTTTTTTTTAGGCTATTTATAGGTCAATTTAGGCCTTTCATCTGATCCTTTTCAATTGATTTTATCAATGTATGCATTTATGCCTCGAGTTTTCCTGTTAAATATCATGTAAATTTAATATTCTTTATCATTATCCCCCTATACAATGATATTATTGAATGACTCATCAAATATTGTTCTACAGCATTTTAAAACTTTACAGAAAATTTATCACATAGAATGATATAGTGATTAACACTGAGGTTTTCTTTAATTTTGTCTCTTGATTAACCTTTAAATAAAATCCTCAGCAGCTAAATTTTTGTTCATGTCCATGATATATTCCTAAAATTTCTTTTCTTTTTTAAATTGAGATATAATTGACAAACATTATATTAGTTTTAGGTGTAGAACTCAATTATTTGAAGTTTGTATATATTACAAAATGATCACAATAAGTTACCGAATTATTTTGTGATGAGAACCTTAAAGATTTGTTCTCTTACCAATTTTCAAACATGCAATAGAGCCTTAACTGTAGGTGCCCAGCTGTACATCACAGTACATCCCCATGACTTATTAATATATAACTGGGAGTTTGTGCCTTTGACTCTGTTCACCCCTTTAGCAGCCCCACCTGTCAACCCCAATCTGTTCTGTCTATGAGCTTGGTGTTTTTTTTGTTTTTTGTTTTTTGTTTTTTGTGAGGGAGGGGATTATTTTGTTTTTTAGATTCCACATAAAAGTGAGATCATATAGTGTTTGTCTTTCTCTGACTTATTTTACTTAGTACAATGCCCTAAAGGTCTGTCCATATTGTTGCAGATGGCAGGATTTCATTCTTTTTTATGGCTGAATAATATTTGTGTGTGTGTGCATAGCATTTTCTTCATCCATCGATGGACACTTGTTACCACATCTTCGCTAGAGTAAATAATGCTGCACTGAACATACACAAATATCTTTGAGTCACTGTTTTTGTTTTCTTCAGATAATACCTAGAAGTGGAATTGCTGGTTCACGTAATAGTTGTGTTTTTAACTTTTTGAGGAACCTCCATACTGTTTTCTCTAGTGGCCGCACCAATTCACATTGACCTCCAACAGTGCACAGGTTTCTCCACAGTCTTGCCAGCGCTTGTTATTTCTTGACTATTTAGTGAGAGTCATTCTAACAGGTATGAGGTGATATCTTGTAGTTTTTATTTGCATTTCCCTGATGGTTAGTGATATTGA
Organism: Trachops cirrhosus; assembly: GCA_028533065.1. Lineage (NCBI taxonomy): Eukaryota > Metazoa > Chordata > Mammalia > Chiroptera > Phyllostomidae > Trachops > Trachops cirrhosus. Next base: position 134,328,743 of record CM052538.1, read on the forward strand.
GCATCTTTTCATGTACAAAGAAGACATCTGTATGTCTTCTTTGAAAAAATATCTATTTAGATTCTCTGTTCCTTTTTTAATCAGATTATTTTTTGCTCTTGAGTTGTGTGAGATATTTATATATTTTGGATGTTAACCTCTTAGGACATGTATGATTTGCAAATATTTCCTTCCATTCAGTAGGTTGCCTCTTCTTTTTGTTGTTGATTTCCTTTGCTCTGCAGAAGCTCTTTAGTTTTATGTTATCCCACTTGTTTATTTTTGCTTGTGTTGCCTTTGTTTTTGGTATTAAATCCAAACAAATCATCACCAAGACCGATATCAAGGAGTTAACAGCCTATGTTTTCTTCTAGGAGTTTTAAAGTTTTCAGGTCTTCAAGTCTTTAATCCATTTTGAGGTGATTTTCATGTATGATGTAAGATTGCGGTCCAGTTTCATTCTTTTTCATGTGGCTGTTTAGTTTTCACAATACCATTTATTGAAGATGCTCCTTCCTCATTGTATATTCTTGGCTTGTTTGTCATAAATTAATTGACCATACATGTGTAGGTTTATTTCTGGGGTTTCTACTCTGTTCCATTATCTATGTGTCTATTATCATATCAGTATCATACTATTTTGATTACTATAGCTTTGTAATATAGTTTGAAATCAGATATTATGATGCCTCCAGCTTTGTTCTTTCTGAAGATTGCTTGGCTGTTCAGGGTCTTTGTGACCCAAGTGGAATTTCTTGATCAGACTATATGCGTGATTCTTTTAAAGCTTCAGCCTTTATTAAATAAAAAGGAAGTAGAAGACAGATAAGGGAACAGGACAGGGACTCCTTTTTCCAACTACACATATACAGACATAAAAAACAGGCACAACTAAGTAAACAGCAGGGACAATTCAGGGAAGAGACTGAAGGGCTAGAGAGAGGCAGCACCCTCCAAAAATGGACCTGGACCCAAGGGTGGGCTGGTACCTGGACCAGGGACAGACATTCTGAGGGGTTATGTTAGAGGAACTTGGGGTTGAGGTCCTGGGCTCCTGTTAATACAGAAGTGGGGAACTTCAGGTCTCCCTTGTCAATGCACCAATAAATTTCATTGTCTGAAGCACTCTTGGAGGAGGGATTTCTTAGCAGCTCATAGCAGAGTGCACTGATGTACCACAGATATACCTTCTCATTGTGCATGCTCCCCTCAGTCATCTCTGGGGAAGGTAGTCCAAGATGCCATGCATTGTCTTCCTCCTCAGCAAAGGTGTGTGTACAAACCACTTAATGCTCGTGATTCACATGGCCAAATCATTTTGTAGAAAGTTGGTATGAATTTAAACTCCTATCAGTAAGGTAAATGAAATTTCGTCTTCAGTTTAGTCTCCTTAATATGTAGAATATTAAAGTTAGCAATTTTATTGCTAATTTGATTGTTAAAAAGACTAATTTCTTTTAATTTGTATGTTTTTATTGTTGGTAAAGTTTAACTTGTTTTCATAAGCTTATTTTTTTTTTTAGTCATTTCAGTTTCCTCTTTTTTTGAAATTTTTATTTGTGTCTTGTCTTTCCCCCCTTTGGGTCTTCCTGTTTTCCTTTTGAATGAGCTTTTTATATATTAAGGAAGTTAGCTAGTTGCTTTATCTGTTGAAAATATTTCCCCATTGTCTTTTGATTTTGTTTTTTGAAGTATAGAAATTTCAGTCTTTTTGCTTTTTCAATTTAAAATAAAACATCAGAGACCCGGCGGCGAGCCTGGGTCGGCCAGCGGGACTCCCGGGAGAGAGCTGGGTCATCTGCTCCCTCCCTAGCCAAACAAGGACTGAGCAGCACCCAGTGAGGCCAGTTTACCAAATGGCACAGAGAGAGGAATGAGGACAAAGAGGCACCCACACAGGGTCTGTAAGCACCTACACAAAGCCCTGGTGAAGGTGCGCACCCCACCCCGTGTATCCAAAGGCACCGCCTCTACGCCTGCACCCCCAAGCAGGAGAGAGAACGTGGTTTGGTGAAAATCTCAGAAATCACAGTGTTGAAAAATGAAAAGGCACAGGCGCTTCCCAGGACCTATGATACCCAAGCTGTGAATTGGGGGCAAGTGGGAGCCCTTTGGGATCCAGAAAGCGTGAACCCGGAAAAGGGGCGGGCGCTCCGCGGGACATCAGAACACACTG
>CM052538.1:134331397-134409478 GCA_028533065.1 Trachops cirrhosus
TGTCCAGGTTGTCTAGTTTGTTGGCATATAGTTGTTCATAATAATTCTTAAAATCCTTTGTATTTCTTTGGTGTCAGTTGTTATTTTCCTCTTTCATTTATGATTTTATAGGGGTCCTCTGTCTTTTTTCTTGATGAGTCTGATTAAAGGTTTGTCAATCTTGTTTATTTTTTCAAAGAACCAGCTCTTGGATTCATTGTTCTTTCATATCCTGTTTTTAGACTCTATTTTGTTTGTTTCTGTTCTGATGTTTATTATTGCCTTCCTTCTACTCACTTGAAGCGTTGTTCTTTTTCAAGTTTCTTTTAAGTGTAAAGTTAGGTGTTTTATTTGCGCTTTTCCTTTTGTTTGTTTGTTTGTTTGTTTGTTTTGAGCTAGGCCTGTAATGCTATGAATTTCCCTCTTCAGATTGCTTTCTAATGTCCCACAGATTCTGGATTGTTGTGTTCTTGTTTTCATTTATTTTAAAGTATCTTTTGATTTCTTCCTTGATCTTGTTGTTGATCCATTCATTGTTTAATAACACATTATTGAGCTTCCACATCTTTGCATGTTTTTCGGTGTTCTTGTGATTGATTTCTACTTTCATAGCATTGTGGTCAGAGAAGATTCTGGATATGATTTTAGTCGTCTTGGTTTTATTGAGACTTGTTCTGTGTCGTAATATATGGTCTAGCCTAGAAAACCTTCCATATGCACTTGAAAAGTATTTATGTTGTGCTGCTTTGGGGTGAAATGCTCTGAAGATATCAATGACATCCATTTGATCTAGTGTGTTGTTTAAGGCGCTGTCTCCTTGTTGAATTTCTGCCTGGTAGATCTATCCATTGAAGTCAATGGGATGTTAAAATCCCCAACCATGACTGTATTTCTGTAAATTTCTCCCTTTATGTCCATCAAGATTTGCTTTATACATTTAAGTGCTCCTATGTTGGGTGTGTAAATGTTTACTAGTATTATATCCTCTTGTTGGATTGTTCCCTTTATCAATATGAAGTGTCCTTCTCTCTCTTTTACTATAGCCTTGGTTTTAAAGTCTATTTTGTCAGGTATAAGTACTGCTACCCCAGCTTTTTTCCTTTCTATTTGCGTGACATATCTTTTCCAATGCTTTTCTTTTAGTCTGTGTGTGTCTTTCAATCTGAGGTGGGTCTCTTGGGGGCAGCACATATATGGGTCTTTTTTTTCTTATCCATTTAGCTGCCCTTTGTTTTGGTTGGAGTATTTAAGCCATTTACATTTAAGGTGATATTGATAGGTACATAATGTAGTGCCATTTTATTGTTAGACTGTTTTCCTCTGTTTTCCTTTTTTCTCTTCTTCTTGAAGCAGGCCCTTTAAATTTTGTTGCAGTAATGGTTTTATGTTTACAAATTCCTTTAGCTGTTTCTTGTCTGGGAAACTCCTCATCTTTCCTTCAATTTTAAATGATATCTTTGCTGGGAAAAGTAGCCTTGGTTGTAGGTACTTGGTTCTCATCACCTTGAATACTTCACGGCTCTCCCTTCTAGCCTGAAATGTTTCTGTCGAGTAATCGGATGCCTTTCTAATTGGTGCTTCCTTGTAGGTAACTACCTGCTCTTCTCTTGCACCTTTTAGGATTCTTTCCTTGTCTTAATTAAGATGTGTCTTGGGGTAGGAGCATTTGGGTGCACCTTGTTTGGGACTCTCTGATTTCCCTGGACTTGTGACTTTTTCTTTCACCAGATAAGGGAAGTTTTTGGTCATTATTTCTTGAAATAGGTCCTCAATCCTTTGCTCGCTCTCGGCTCCTTCTGGTATTCCCATGATGTAGATGTTATTACACTTCATGTTGTCCAAAATGTTTCTTAAGCTCTCCTCTTTTTAAAAAAATCTGTTTTCCTTTTGCTGTTCTTCCTGTGTTGTTTTTTCCCTTGTCTTCCAAAACACTGGTTTAATCCTCTACTCCATCTAACCTACTGTTTGTTCCTTCCAATGTATTATTATTTTCAGATACTGTATTCTTTATTTCTGAGTGGTCCTTTTTTATGGTTTTTATGTCTTTTTTCATACTGTTGAGTAGCCTTATAGTCATTACTCTAAACCCTCCATCTGATAAATTGCTTGCCTCCATTTCATCTAGTGCTTCTGGAGCATTCACTTGTTCTTTCATTTGGGATCTGTTTCTTGTCTTCCCATTTTGGCTGCTGCTTTGTATTTTTGGACTCAGCTGTTAAACTAATCAGCTGTTAAACTCCTCAGTTGTTAATATCATCAAGCTGTAATCAGCAGCTGAATTTAAGCCTAACATAGGGTGAGCAGAGTAGTTTTGCAGGTGGAGGTACTGCTGTCCCTCAGACTGATGCCATTCAGAGAGGAGTGGTCTGCCTGAGCGAGATGGCCCCAGCAGTATGGGGAATGACTCAGCATGGGGATCCTGGTAATTGTTCCTTCTGTCCTCTACCCAGAGCCACCAAGCCCAGACTGTCCTCTAGCGTCTCTAGTGCACTTTTCCCTCCCTTCGCTGGAGCCCAGGGTAAGTGGCTACAAATGCAGTTTTGTGTATTGGCCCTTTAGTAGGCTTTCTGTGTTTCCAGCGGTCTCTCCCTGGGAGACAGAAACACTGCTGCGTTTCACAGCTGGATGTTATCTGGGTTCTTTTCTGACTCTGGTGCTGTAGACTGAGGAGCCCAGCTTGGGGTTTAGACCCTACACTTCTCAGGGGCATCCCACTAGCCACTGAAATGTCCTTCTGGCACGTCAGCTGCCACTCGTGGAAGCCCAGCCAGCCTTCTCTCTTCTCCTCCACATTACCTACCAGTCACATTGTGAAGTGGTTCCTTCTGTCTGTCTGTGGTTATAAGGCTTCTCTCCAGCTAGTGACCAGTTGGTTATTCAGGATGATTTCTTTGCAATTTAGTTGTAATTCCAGATTGGTCCTGGGAGGAGGTTAGTGTAGCCTCCACTTACTCTTCCACTATCTTGGATCCTCACTTTAAAAATCGATGTTAGTTTTTAAAGAGTTGATAGTGGTAGCTGTATATTCTTTTAACACGTATTGGTTTACTTTTTCATTCTACATACAAAGTGTCAGATATTTATGGTTGCCATTGCTCTTTTATTGAAATGTTCTTTGGTTCCTTTTCCCCGTTTTGTCATTTAGGTGAAAACAGATGACATAGCAAGAATTTATCAGCCTAAGCGTTATGCTTTGTCACCCAAGACAACGATTACATTGGCACATTTACTCGCTGCTCGTGAAGATCTATCCAAGATCATTAGGACAAGTAGTGGCTCCAGCCGGGAAAAAACGGCGTGTGCCATTAATAAGGTTTGTTTTTCTTTCAGTACAGTGGAGAATGAATCTTTAATTTCTTCATTGGTATTTTTACAAATCTTAATCCATTTTTTTAAATGTCCTGGTGAACTAGAAAAGAGAGTGGTGGAAGGGCTTCAGTTCATCCAGACTTAGTTATGTGTGTGCATGTTCATTTGAATTTCTGCATTTGTAAATTAAACCAAAGTTTTATCTGAATTAGAGGAATTAAGAATTTTTTTTATTAATAGCCTTAGGAAGAATTATTTACTATTCCAAAAAAGTAATCATTCTTTGTCATTGAAAATCTGTAGGAATCATTTCAGTTACTGACAGGTGCCTCACGTCCTTGGTGTAAAGGGAAGAGTACACACTTTGGTGTCATACAGATCTGGGCGCACATCCCAGCTCTGTCATTTGTGTAGAGGGGTTATCTTGGGCAAGTCACTGAATCTCATGGAGGTTTCCTGATTCAGAGTGTGGACCCATTTCTCTGAGAGAGGTCTTAAGCTCAGAGAGTCTGTAGTTTTTACTTTACTGCAGGAACAATAAACTAATCTCGAACGTTTGTTAGCTCTACTAGAATGTACTCTTCATTTAGACAGAGCTCTCTGTGACAGATTTTATTACAAAAACTCAAAAAAATCGGAAGTATGTAATTTGGGTAATTTTAAAACATCATTTCTCATTCAGTGTAGTGAGATAGGTATTCTTGATGCAGGCTTCCTTGCCAGAGGGATGGTTGTTTATGAAGTCAGTTTGCCTAATTATTGCTTAGTTAGGCACTAGGTGTTCCTGCCTCCTCCTTCCATTTTAGATCAACCTCCTCTATCTTCTGGAAGTGTTTTCTCTTTAAATACAGCTTGGGGGCAAAAGTAGGTTTACAGTTGTGAATACATGAAATACAGAGTTTATTCTTGTATTATTTATTTTATTATTTTCCATATGAACAATTATAAACCTACTTTTCCCACCCTGTATGTTACTTAATACCTAGTAAATATCAGATTATTTTTTCTTGCTGCATCAAGAGTTCTGCTTCTTTAAGTGAAATTGCCCATCCCTTTTCTGAGTTTATAATTTATAGTCTAATTATTTGAGGATGGTCTTTTTTTTTTGCATTTAAGAGAATGATTTCTTGTCATAATAAACCAGAAACTGAAACTGAAACAGTTGACAGAATGTGGTTAAACTTAACCTTCAAGAGAAATAAGAGGGTCAAACAAAGCCACTGTGTGTAGAAGCTCATGATTGTTTTGGGGTGAAGATAAGGATGACAGCATTCAGCCTAGGTGTCTTATGGCCCCTCACCAGCAGGTCTTTCCTATCCCTTTCCTTCTGAAGCATCTGCTTAACCAAATGGCTTTTCCTTCTCTATTGGCAGGTATAAGCCAACCCAATAAGTATCCCTTTGAACATGATGCAAAGCTAGGAGAAAGTTTATAAATTTTATTCTAGGGTGGAAAGTGTGCATATAACCAAATCAGCACATATTATGTGGCATCAAGGCACATGGTAGCAGCTTGAATCAAATCTGTGATGCTACCGTGTGTGAGAGCTATTATGTGGCCCTGTAGCTAGGTCAGTGTTCCTAATTTACAATACTAAAATATCGATGTGGCAGGATGCATTTTTGAACTCCAGATTTTCTAAATACTTCTCAGAGGCTATATTAAAGTGATATAGAAGAGAACCGTATCTCAGAAACCTAGGGGTTGGGGAGGAACATCGGTGGGTTCTTTGTGGGACTTTTTCAGGGGGGTACAGAGATGAACAGAGACATTAGAACATCTGTTTGGGGGTAGTCTTATGATCAGTTCTTGGAGCAGCGGCTCCATATACCCACCAAAGTGGCATGTTTGGTGGAGAGACCACTGAGAATACCAACCAAGAAAGCTATTTTTTGGATTTGGTAATTAGGACATTATTGCTGACTTTCCAAGAATGTTTATATACTTTGAACCTTACCCCATAATGAGAGTGTTGTACTTCTTGTGTTTTATTTATTTATGATCTCTACATTACTAAAACATAGTTTTGGTGAGGATCAATGCAAGTAGAACCTAACTGATTCATAGGTTAGTTTGGTTGAGGAAGTTACTCTTTTACATTCTTTCCCTGAAAGAGACTAGCAGGAAGCTATTGGCCTGCAGCACGCAGAAGGGCACCCTCCTCACTGCTGTCTGTCTTTCTCTGTTCATGGCATGTGCAGTAGAGCCTTTCTATAGATGCCTGGGGTCTCAAACCAGGTTCTTGGTTTGTCCTTCAGAGTATTGTAAAGCATGGTTAAGGAAGGATATCAAGTCTTTATTTTCTTTATAATATAACAACTAGACTGTCCCTGAAATTGAGCTTAAGTTTCTCATAGGGAATATTTCATTAAGAATCCTTATATCTCTTTGCAGTACTGCCTTGGATTATAGTCATTATATTCATCTCTGACCTCAGTATATCTGCATGTTATCACAAATACTTTATACTTTGTTGAAATTAAAATGTGCTTAGAAATACAGTCTTTCATTGGATAGTCCTTTATCAAATCAGTGGCAATGGAAAATCCAGAGTTGTTGTATAAATGGTTATGAATTTATTAATTTAGGGTCTGTATTTTATGAATTTTAATGTTTTACTAAACATTTTAATGTTTTGCTTAAAAAGTTTATCATGATGAAGAAAAGTTTCTTCACATTTGTTACAGAATTTGCTAAACAAATTTAAACAAGAGAAAATAACAAGCCTTTAAGTTTCAGAAATATTTCTCTAGATTGTTTAAAAATAATACCACGTTGTGAGGAATTTGTCATATATCACATTTATATTTTCATAATTAACTCATACTGCCATGTCTGATACTTCCATGTCCTTAAATATTTGGCTTCTGTTTCTTTATTACAACAATAATTTCAGTATCACTTGGCATCTTTATATAAATTTTAACTTTTAAAATATTAGAAACTGAAAGAGAATGTTTCTTCACACAGGTGCTGATGGGAAGGGTGCCTGACAGGGGAGGACGGCCGAATGAAATCGAACCACCACCTCCTGAAATGCCACCGTGGCAAAAGAGACAAGAAGGCGGTGGAAGGGGTGGTTGGGGTGGTGGAGGTGGTGGGAGAGGAGGGGGTGGGGGTGGGAGAGGAGGCGGAGGTTGGGGAGGCGGTGGGGGAGGGGGCGGAGGTTGGGGAGGCGGTGGGGGAGGTGGTGGCAGAGGAGGAGGTTTCCAAGGCAGGGGAGATTATGGAGGAAGAGGGGGCTATGGTGGAAGAGGGGGCTATGGTGGAAGAGGTTATGGAGATCCATATGGAGGAGGTGGTGGTGGATATAGAAGATACTAATAACTACAAAAATTAGATAGCAGTGCTTACTTCTCGATAGATACATTAGGCATAGTGTTCTAAATAACATACTTGAATGTCATCTTTGAAGTAAACACCACGTTAGATTCCTTATCATTCTTTAATTGGGTTAATATGTAAGAGCATTGTTTTATACTACCATTTCATCTCCTGGACAGAATGATGATTTTATTTTTATCATTTTGTGTACTCTTGAGCATGTTATGTCTTTTTAAAAAAACAAAACAAAAAAATGAGCTAAAACTATTTTTAAAAATGTAAATATTTATTACCATCAAACTTGGAAAATGGAAAGTATTTTATTGTCATGACTGAATTTAGATTGTTACCTGTATTTTATTCAGGTTTGAGACACATAAATGAGCCCACTTGTTATTAGACTGTTGCCTCATCTGTATTCCTGTGTTTTGTATTTGTTAATTTTTCTTTACAAAATAGGGGAAGGGACCGGTAGTTTTGTTCAACAGGTATTTGTCATGACTTGTTTTTTCTGTTATTGGAAGCGATTCCTCTGTAGCTAGGTCAGTGTTCCTAATTTACAATACTAAAATATCAGTGTGGCAGGATGCATTTTTGAACTCCAGATTTTCTAAATACTTCTCAGAGGCTATATTAAAGTGGTGTAGAAGAGAGCTATATCTCAGAAACCTAGGGGTTGGGGAGGAGCATCGGTGGGTTCTTTGTGGGACTTTTTCAGCGGGGTACAGAGATGAACAGAGACATTAGAACATCTGTTTGGGGGTAGTCTTATCAGTTCTTGGAGCAGCGGCTCCATATACCCACCAAAGTGGCATGTTTGGTGGAGAGACCACTGAGAATACCAACCAAGAAAGCTATTTTTTGGATTTGGTAATTAGGACATTATTGCTGACTTTCCAAGAATATTTATATACTTTGAACCTTACCCACAGTCAGAAATAGGGAAAGGGATGACAGTTTTGTTGAATAGGTACTGGTCATGACTTGTTTTTTCTTTTATTGGAAGTGATTCTTCTGGCCAGTTTTCTGTTAAAGTTCCATTAACTGAAGCCTGAGTCTACCTTTTGGTATGTATATTTGATTTCTTTTCCAACTGGATTTGAAATCTGTGATTTTGTTTGGCAAAGCAAAATTAGATTGAGGTTAGAATTACTCTAAAGGGACAGAGACAGGAATCAGTTTTACATGATACTATAAAAAATATTCCTATAAATTGTTTCTTCATCCTTTGGGCCATTATTTTAGATATCAGAATATGAAAAAGTCTGAACTGTATTATGTAGGATTAGAGTAATTTCCAGTTTTAATAGACCAGAGGTAGGGCCAAGGCATCCCTTCATAATTCTCATTCATAGCAAGATTTGTAAAACACAGGGTCAGGGAGGGGTTATCTGTGGTTTGGCCGTTGAAGCAGTCGGAGGCTTGGTGAGCAGGAGTTGTGAATTTGGATCATGGCGCTTAGTCCTGGGGTGTTACGGGCTAAGATGGTCAAAGGGTCTCAAGGATTGATTTTTCCTCATTTTAGCTGAGGAATGTGATGCTTGAGTCCTATTTAGGTCGTTTCATAAAGACCTAAGTACAAGTGAAATTTGTTGAGAATTTATAACAGGCCTACTGTGAATGGTTTAAGAGGTGAGCCAAGTAGCACATTTTTCTGTTACTGCAGAGAGAGAGAGAAAAAGAGCCACACACATTCTAAAATTCCCACTGTAAAGTCTGTACCCCGGTGCAGGCTTCTGGTTAACACCTGTGCATAACAACTCCGTGTGCTCTAACCAGCTCAGTGGATGGGAAGCTGAGTCCCAGTGGACAAACAGCATTTGATACGTGGCACTTATGTTTTGTTTTATAGTAAACCCTGTGGTGAAATCTAAAATAATGTTAACACTTTAAAAGTAAATATTGTGTATATTGCAATCTTGGCCATGTGTTTTTCAAGATAACCCTTCAAAGACATTTGTTCAGGATAGGAGGACAATTTGTTTTGGTTATTTGTAAACTTATTTTTAAATGTGTTTATATTAAATAATAGACTTAATTTTATTTGTGATTGTCAGAGAATGTTTTCCATAATTAAGAAAACACTTTCATTAGTATCTGTGAACTCTGAAAAAGAATTTTTAAAAATATATAAGCAGACACCAGCAGAGTAAAATATTTAAAGAGCATTATTAGTTAAAACAGAAAACGTTCATTTAAAACGTTTACATTTTTGCTTCCTTTCTTTTGGGAACTTTAGTTGCTGACACAGAAGGAGTTTATAACCCCTCCAGCTTTTACCAATGAAGATTAATGAGTAATGAGAGAAACATCATCAGTTTCTGTAAGGTTTCTTCGTACCTTCATAGGGGCACTGTGGGATTATCCACAGGACTCACTGTAAACCTTACCCAGGTTTGGTGCTTGCTCCTGGAATCGTGTTGGAGCTGGAACCACACATATGTACACATTCCCATAAACATCACCTGAGTAAAAAGCTGAGGGGTCTAGGCTCAAATATCTCATCCTTTCCTCAAAACTAAGATTTCCATGATAATCTTTGTCCAGTAAAAATTTCAGTTGTAGAAGTGTACTAAGCAATAACTAAAATAGCAGTAAGATAATCTGAGGCCTTAATATGAAAGGCCATAATATGAAAATGTTTTATAAATTTAATGCAACACAAATGTGGAGTATGATGAATGGTACTTCTGCTTCCTGAAGTCCAATACCTTTGTGCCTCCTCTTCATTCCTTTTTGCCTGGTTCTCATTTTCATTTTTACCTATTACCTCATTTTCCCTTGGTCTGGTCTTTGTTATCTAATAGCATCTCTAGATATATCTTGACTGGGAGTTTCTGGATTAAAGAAGCTAACTACTTTCACATCTGGACCATAAAGAGAACTTAAGCCCACCAGTTGTGGCTTAGTTGGTTGGAGCACCATCCTGTAAACTGAACAGTTGCGGGTTTCATTCCTGGTCAAAGTACATGCCTAGGTTGTGGGTTTGGTCCCTGGTTGGGGTGCATACAAGAGGTGACTGATTGATGTTTCTCTCCCTCTTTCTCCCTTCCCCTCTCTATAAAATCAACAAGCATGTTCTCAGAGGAAGATTTAAAAAAAAGAGAGAGAACATAGAACATAAGTCCTGTCCACACAAAACCTACCACACCATTCATTGCACGTCAGCTCAGCAAAAGAAGGGGTCATTGTTTTCTTTGAACCTATTTCCTTGTGTTTTGCAGATCAGGGAACTTTTGACTCACTAAATAGAAAAAAAAAACATTTTAAAACAAAAACATTTAATTACCTATATTTGTGTCAAAAAAAGGTTTGAAAATCCAGAAAAGATTTTTGACTAGAGAATGTTCTGAGCCAGGACATTATTGTAAGGAGCATAGGATACAGATATTTGGGATGGGAATCGTGGCTGGAGAGGAAGTTTAATCTCTTTAAGTTCAGGTTACCAGAGTGACTTCATTATTTTGTATGAAGTATGAATGGACAAAAGGATAATTACACTCACATCCAAGTGTATCAGAAGGCAGTCCATACTGGAATTTGAGTGATTGGAAGTTTTTTCCCTTCTTCATTGGTCTGGTTGAACAGAAGTTGACTGGGGATTAAGGAGCATCATGGCTATCTCTAATCACTAAGTAATCGTGAGCACAAATGAATTGCTCTGGATGGTCTGTCAATTAGGCTGAACCATCCTCTACCAATTTCACCCACAGCTTCCAAGTTTCTGTACTTGCTAGTTTCCTTAGATAGAATTGTGGAATTAAAGACCAAGCCACAGAGAAATGACAACCTAAATTTGTTTTCTTCAGTGTTAAGTATTTATAGACTTAATATTTGGGGAACACTGTAAGTCATTGTGCAATAATATGGAAAAGGTTGAATATTTCTGTACTCTTCTTTGTGTTATAAAACGATTTAGAAGAAATAATACTGAGTAATTAGCTGGCTTTGCTTTTCCTTTCAGGAGAACTGTTTGGTTAATACAAACAGGAATGGTCTCAGCTGTGGATTACAGTAAAAATTCAGGTGAAACTTCTACGTATTCATGAACTAGAAGAAATACAAAACATCTATGTTGTAGGGATTCTAATGTCTTTTATCATATAAATATTACACAAAGAAAACTTACATTAGGTATAAAAAAACTTTACAATCTGTACATGTTTTTTCCTTGCAGTTCTTTTACATAATACATCTTTAGACAGAAATTCACAAATAGTAAAAATACAAGTCAATTACCAAAGCAAATGAGAAGTGACATTACTGTTAACAAAACAAAATTTGTCATTGTTTTGGCAGATAAACATATGCCCAAACTTATTTCAAGTCAGTACAAGACAAAATTTTGTATCCTAGGCTTAACAAACCGATTATTTCTGTACCTTTATGCCAATAATATTAATTTACACATTGTACTTCTTGGCCCTCTAGGTTGTAAAAACCTGTGATGAAATTACTGCTTCCTATCCATTTTAGTGATAAGTTCTGGAATGCCTGAGATCTTCTAGCCTTGTTAATGTGACTAAGGAGACTGTGACCTTTTGAGTTCCTATAAATTACAGAGTATTTACATAGAAACTAACCTGGAGTCTGTATTTGGGGTAGAGGGGAAGAAGAATGAAAAAATTTGTTACATGACTATGTTTAAAGGAAATAGAGCAATACTCTTTTTGGTCTTTATCAGAGGAATAATAGTGAAGAATATGAATTTTGAAGATGATCATAAACTCATGTTGTTCCATATAAAGTAAGTAGCAAAGTGCTTCTGTAAATATACATACCAGGTGGCGGGATTTTCCAGTGGATTTAGGAAAAGGGTAAGTTTGTGTGTAAAGCGATTCTTTAAAACACACTGAAAGCTAGTCACTAACTGTGTCACTAAAGCTCAATACAACGAGGTATGCAAATTGGAACCAGTCTTTCATCAAACTTCTTAAATGTCTGAATTCTCCGAGCAAGCTACATTGTATGTATGTGCTTTGTATTCTGATTAAGACTTGGCGTTGTTGGCTTTAGGTTTGGAACTTCTCATTGTTGGTACTATATTCTTGGCACATTGGTCAACTTGTTTATGAATTTCAAGTCAATTTGGTACCAGGTTTTCCAAGCTTGGAAAGTAAGTCCCCTCCCCCGTGCCCCTCACAGAAATAGAAAATGATCATATGAAATTTTTAGAGAAACAGAGAATTTGACAAAGGAGTTTATGAACAGTTGCCTGGACAACTAAATTAGCTTATCTATCATTAACCTTCATTAATGGATAACCTGTAGGTCTCTTGTGATTTCACCAAACAATATAATTTACATTGTGAGCAAATTCTTCACCTTATAACAAACTGAACTTTATACTTGTGAATTTCTGTAAATGACTAAAAGTTGTTTAATTCACTTCCACATTTTATGGAGGAAAAAAATTCCAAGTCACATGCATGCCTGATATTATATATACATAATAAATATACATATGTACACTCTATCAGCTGTTATTGAAGGCTCTGATCCAATTAGCTTATTTCTAATATTAATAGTGAAGGCAGTATAAGCACAAATTGAGCTCAAAAATAATTACAATACTTAAAAAAAGGTAAAGATGGCACATAAAGACCTAAACAGACTCTGTTTAAAAACAACAGCCATAGAGTCCTAATTCTGCCCACTGTAGATTGTATGAGGACAACCATGTTTGCATTATGTTCAGCTAATTAGCCAGTCATCTGTGAGAAGGTATTGGCCATGTTTTCAGGTATTTAGTTTGGTTACTTATTTTATTATGACTGTGAGACTAAACTGAGTTGATCTGCGACTGGACATGTCATATTGTTTAACAGGCCCTGCGTCTCTAGAAGTTCACTTCCAGGTGGATGTCCTCAGGTGTATGAGTGCGGTGAGGGAGGAGTGGGGAAAGGCTAACTGATTAGATTTGAGGTAGTGAATTGGGAACCAGATTCATAAAGAATGCTGGCATGTAGAAGAAGTGAATCTAATGTTATAAGCAAGCTTTGAATGGAACAGAGTATATCCCTCAGTTCACAGAAAACTCCAGGCAGATTCATTTTCCAGGGATTTTAGTTCTAAGGAAGAAGCAGCCGGGCAGGCTACTTAGAAGCTACCTTATCAAAAAACTATAGATACGTTTTTATCACACTTTTGCTATTAGTTTCAAGGAAAACAGTTTTTGGTATGAATGGCAACAATATTGCATTCTTCAGTTTTCCTTCCCTTTGATTCAACTGAGTGGAAGATAAAACAATACCACATACTGGGAAAAAAAGAGTAGCTTTTTCTTTTTTAAAGTACCCCTTTTAAAGCTGGTCACTCCAAGGCTCCCTGGTGTTTCTGGTAATCGACTTGTGAAATGTGGTCTGTGATACACCCGTCCACAGATTGAGCTCCTTGAGTTCCTGGGCTAAGAACAGTCACCTTGTTCCATCCGAGCTAAGACATGATTGCTTTTTGCAAGTTGGAGGCTTTCTATTTTCTTCTGTGCATATTTCAGTTGGATCTTTAGAGCATCATTATCTGCTTTCAGTGCATTTATTTCCTAAAGTGGAAGAAAAATGAGGTATGTTAATGGAGCAGCAATGAATAGCAAATACAGTATCAGGAGTATCACACTTGATTAGTGTACCCCATTCATTATGGCTGAGCATTAAAAACTATTTTCAAGACAGTTATTTTACCCTGAATAGAAAAGAACAAGTTAAATATCAAATGAGCATGTGCCAGCAACAATTAGTTTTTGTTAATTGTGTCAATTATGTGAGCAGCTAACAGGCAGAATAAACCATTCCCGGGCAATAGGTGGATAATGACAAAACCTTGGAGGTTGTGTAGCAGGACACCTAAACTTGGCACTCGTAAACTCTGGTCAGATCTGAGGTATGAAAGCAATGACTTGGAATACTGTAATGTGAGATAGCATAGTTCATTTACTCTTAAGTGTTCTTACCCCAAACCATTGAAAACTAATGGACTCTTGGTAAAGATAGGAATTTTATCCCATCTTCTAAACTGGGATCTAGTTATCTAATTTTCAGTTATTTTAATTATAGCAGATGGACAACAGGTGGTTTCCAGTTTTGACTTTAAAAAAAAATTGAAATATATTTGACATGTAACATTATGTAAATTTAAGATGTACAACATGTTAATTCAATAGTTATGTATTGTAATATGATTTCCATTGTAGCTATAATTAATACCTCTATTATGTTACATAATTACCCTTTCTTTTTAGTGGTTGGAATACTTCTCGTCTCTTAGCAAGCTCAATGATTTGAATACAACATTGTTGTCTATGATCTCTGTACTGTGCATTATATCTCTAGAGCTTATTTACCACCTGTTAGTTTGTGCCCTTAAACAACACCTGTCTTGTTCTCCCCTCCCACCCACCTTGCCTGATAACCACCATTTCATTCTCTGATTTTACAAGTTTGGCTTTTTAAAATTTTATATATAAGTGATACAATAAGTACTTGTTTTTCTCTGACTTATCTCACTTAGCATAACATGCTGGAGGTCCATCCATGTTGTTACGGAGAGGAAGATTTCATTCTTTTTTTATGGGTGAATAATATTCCATTGTGTATGTGTACTGCATTTCCTTTATCCATCATCCGTCCGCACACTCTTAGGCTGTTGCATGTCTTGGCTGTGTAAACCATGCTGCAGTGAACATGGTGGTGCCTTTATATTTTCGAGTCAGTGTTTCTGTTTTCTTAAGATAAATACCTAGGAGTGGAATTGCTGGATCATATGATAGATTTTTAATTTTTAATTTTAATTTTTTGGAGGAACCCCTGTATTGTTTTCCACTGTGGACGTATCAATTTACATTCGCACCAACAGTGCACCAGGGCCCCCTTTGCTCCATGTCTTCATCAGCACTTACTGCTTGTCGTCTTCGTGACGGCCATGCTAACAGGCGTGAGGTGATACTTCATTGTGGTTTTGATTTCCGTTTCCCTGGTGATTGGCGCTAATGAGCACATTTTCATGTACCTGTTGGGCATCTGTATGTATATCTTCTTAGGAAAAATGTCTGTTCTTCTGTCCATTTGTTAATTGAAGTTTTTTCTTACTGAGATTTATGAGTTTCATATATCAATATTTTGGTATTTACCCCTTGTATGATACATAGTTTACAAAAATTTTCTCCAATTCTGTAGGTTGCCTTTATCATTTTGTTGTTTCTTTTGCTTTGCAAAAGCTTTTAAGTTTGCTGTAGTATCATTTGCTGATTTTTACTATCGTTTTTGCTTTTGGTGTCATTCAAAAAGATAATTGTCAAGACCAGTATCGAGGAGCTTCTTCCCCGTTTCTTTCAGGAGTTTTATAATATCAGGTCTTATGTTTAATTTTTTGATCCATTTTGAGTTATTTAATTTTTGTGAGTAGTGTAAGATGGATGTCTGGTTTCAGTACTCTGCATGTATTTTTCCAGTTTTCCCAAAACCATTTGTTGAAGATACTGTATTTTCCTCACTGGGTGCCCTAGGCTCCTTCGTGAAATATGAGCTGACTGCATAAACAGGGATTTAATTCTGGGCTCTCTTTGCTTTTCCACTGGTCTGCGTGTTTATTTTTGTGCCAATACCGTACTGTTTTATTACTGTAGCTTTGTAGTAGTTTGAAATCAGGAAGTTTGATACCTCCAACTTTCTTTTTTATCAGGATTGCTTTGACTATTTGGGGTCTTCTGTGGTTCCATACAGTTTTTTAGGATTGTTTTACATTTTTTGAAGAATGCCATTGGTGTTTTGATGGGGATTGCATTGAATCTAGATTGCTTTGGGCAGTGTGGATATAACAATATTCTCTAATGCATGAACACAAGTGTCTTTCCATTTGTTTGTGTCCTCTTCAGTTTCTTCCAGCAAAGTCTGGTAGTTTTCATTGTCTAGATCTTTCACTTCCTTAGTTAAATGTATTTCAAGTATTGTTTTTGATGCTATTGTCAATGGGATAGTTTTCTTTTTATATGTATAAAAATGGAACCAATTTCTGTGTGCAGATTTTTGTATCCTGCAGTTTCACAGAAATTATTGATTAGTTCCAACAGTTTTTGGTTGTATCTTTGGGGTTTTATGTACAGATATTATCTATAGATAATGGCAATTTTACTTCTTTCCTGTTTTGGATGACTTTTATTTCTTTTTTTTTTTTTTTTTGCCTAATCACTCTAGCTACTTCCAGCACTATACTGAATAAGAGTGGTGAGAGAGAGCTTCCTTGTCTCTTTAGATCTTGGAGGAAAATCTTCAAATTTTCCTTTGTTGAGTATAAAGTTCATTAGCTGTGGGTTTGTTGTGTATGGCTCCTATTATGTTATGTTCCTTCTGTACCCAATCTGCTGGTTTTGTCAAATGCACTTCTGCACTGAGATGATCATGTGATTCTTATGTTTCATTTTATTAATATGTATTATATTTATTGATTTGCATATGTTGAGCCATCCTTGCATCCCAGGGATAAATCCCACTTGGTTATGGTGTATAATATTTTTTACATGTTTTTGAATTCGGTTTGCTAATATATTGTTGAGAATTTATGTGTCTATATTTATCAGTGATATTGGCCTATAGTTTTCTTATGTCCTTTTTTTTTTAAAGATTTTATTTATTTGTTTTTAGAGGGAAAGGGAGGGAGGAAAGGGAAGGAAAGAGGGAGAGAAACATCAATGTGTGGTTGCCTCTCACACATCCTGACTGGGAATCGAACTGGTGACCCTTTGGTTCATAGGCTGGTACTCAATCCACTGAGCTGCACCAGCCAGGACTCTTGTGGTGTCCTTATCTGTTTTTGGTATTAAGGTAATGCTGCCTGCATAGAATGAGTTTGGAAGTATTCCTTCCTCAATTTTTTGAGTTTGAGAAGAATTTGTGTTAATTCTTCTTTGAATGTTTGGTAGAATTTGCTTGTGAAGCCATTTGATCCTGGGGTTTCTGTGTTGGGAGGTTTTTCATTACTATTCAGTCTCTCTGCTCATTATTGGTCTGTTCAAATTTCTATTTCTTCCTGATTATGTCTCACTATAGATTGTGTATTTCTAGAAATTTATCCACCTCTTTTCAGTTATCTAATTTGTTGGCATGTAATTGTTCATAATAATCTCTTATGGTCTTATGTATTTGTGTAGTAACAGTTGTAATGGCTTCTTTTGCTTTTCTGATTTTATTTGGGTCTTCTTTTTTTCTTAGTCTGGCTAAAGGCTTGTCAGTTTTGTTTATCTTTTCAGAGAACCAGCTTTTGTTTTCATTGAGCCTTTCTGTTATTTTTCTTGTCTCTGTTTCACTTATTTCCACTCTGTTATTTTTCCCTTTTCTGCTGACTTTGGGCTTACTTTTTTTTTTCCCTAAGACATGTAAAGGTAAGTTGTCTAAGATCTAACTTCTTAAAGATATGCATTTATTGCTAAAACTTTCCTCTCATAACTGCTTTTGCTATATCCCATAAGTTCTGGTGTGCTGTATTCCATTTGTTTTGAGATAATTTTTTATTTCCCATTGGATTTTTTTGACCCATTGATTGTTTTGTTTCCATATATTTGTAAATTTTCATTTTTCCTCTTGTTGATTTCTAGTTTCATACCACTATAGTTTGAAATTATAGTTGGTATGACTGCAGTCTTTAAATTTGCTGAGATTTGTTTTGTGCCCTGTCATTTGGTTTATCCTGGGAACTGTTCCCTGTGCACTGAAGAAGAATGTGTGTTCTGCTGCTTTTGGATAGACTTTCCTATGTATGTCTGTTAAGTTGGTTTGTAGAGTGTGGTTCAATTTAACATTTCCTGTTAAATTGACTGGATGATCTATCCATTGTTGACAGTGGATTTGAAATCCCCTACTATTATTGTATGGTCTGTTTCTCTCTTTAGATCTGTAAGTATTTGCTTGATACACTTCAGTGCTCCAGTGATGGCTGTGTGTATATTCAGAGTTGTACCTTCTGTGTCTCATCACTGTTTTTGGCTTGAAGTCTGTTTTGTCTGATGTGAGAATGGCTGTGGCTACTTTGTTTTTGTTTCTGGAATATCCTCCTCCATCTCTTCACCTTGAGCCTGTGTGTCTGTAGAGCTAAAACGAGTTTCCGACAGGTAGCAAGCTTAGAGTTGGGTCTTTTTTTTTAATCTATATGGCCACTCTGTGCCTTTTGGTTGGTGAATTCAGTCTGTTTATATTCGGAGTGATTACTGATACATAAAGGACTTACTACAGCCATCTTATTGTTTGCCTTCTGGTCGCTTCTCCATTTGTTTCTTTCTCCCTCTGTTTACCTTTGTCAGGTGGTGGTTTTCTGTGGTAATTAGCTCATTCTTCCCTTTTCATGTTTCATAACTCTACTTTAGATTTTTGCTTTGTGGTTACCTTGTGGCCTGTAAAAAATGTATCAATAAAATATCCTTTTTCATGCTGGTAGCACCTTGGTTTGCCTCTAAGTTTCCACCCTTTTACTCCTCCCCTTTTATGTTTTTGATGTCACAGTTTACCTCTTTTTATGCCGTGAATTTATTGAGAAATTAGATAATACTCCTCAAGTCTTTATACTATAATTAAGTGGTTAACAGAACTTTCTAATACATAGTTAGTTTTCTAATTCTGTTTATCTTTCACCTCTGCTAGCGTAGTATAGGAAGGTAGGCGATGGGACAACTGGGGCCAACAGGCAGTTGTCCCAGCACTCTGTCCTGTAGGGTCAGTGTGCTTTTCTTGTTCAGAGTTCAAAGCTCACAGTGAGCTGTGCATGGGGCTATTGAATTGTCTATATTATTGAATATAGACAAGTAATATATATTATTGAATATATATTCAATACTATAGACAAGTCATGGTAAGGGTTTTACTTAATGGAAAAGTGGAGTTCATTGTTTTTCTAAGACACAATTGTGAATCCTTGTCCCTAGGTCCCTATGACAAAGATAAAAGTAAAGAGAGGCAACTGGGAAGACGGTGACAGGGCTTAATGAATTCTGGTATTGGTGGGTAGGAATTATTCTGGACCTACCTCTTCAGAAATTTCTACCACCCACTTCTTACGTCAAGCAATCATTATTGCCAACTACGTTGGTCCTTTTCATAGGCATGTAATGTGTCAAGATCTGAAGCAGACTGTAAAGAGATCTATAGACTCCTGGCCCTGTATTTTACAGAGGACCAAACAGGTCACAGAGTTTAATAGCTCGTTACAAGAAACACCTGGGACTAGAAATACAAATCTTTGTGAAGTTCTTTCTACTGTTGAGTTCACTTTTCAAGATGTCTTTCATTTTTCTTAAAAGTTACTTGTGGTAGTTTCTACTTCTGAAGAGAGATCTACGTCTAAGGAGAGTGCTTCGTGTAGCCCACATTTTGCCACCTTTTGATTGACTTAAAGCATGTCTTAAAAATACTCTGAGCAAGAGAGTACCTTTTATCCAGAAAATCTATTCTTTTTTCATATGTTCCTCCTAATTTTATGTTCCAGGCACTAAACCAAGAGTTTCTTACTGCGTTACGCACATAACTTGTTTCTTCAAATGTGCCTCTAAGTCAGTTCCTGGGAGTCTGACAGGGAAGGTACAACACTGAGAACAAGGTAGGGAGTCCTGAGGCCGTCTTGCAGTTTCACTGTGTACTACGCAGAATAATTTAAGGAATCCTACCTAGGCGGATGTTGGCTTTATTGTCATAATGATAGGCCTCCAAAAACACATTGCCAGCCTCAATGCTTTGGGGGCGGGGAGAAGGCAGAGAGGCACTCTTCCCCTTTAATGAAGTGAATGATAATGTTGGATCTAAGGTAGCCTGTCTCTCAAATCACTTCCCATGTTGTGCTGTGTATAATGCACACCCACAGTTTTGTGCACATTGTACACGGGATTATTATGCCCATTTTTATACCCATGGTGTATAATCATTATATCCATGTAATAATGCTCATCCTTATTTTTTCCTCAAAAATTTGGGCAAAAAAGTACGTATTATACATGGCAAAATACGGTAACTTACCTGCCATCAGTTAAAAAAAAAACTACGAACCCCATGACAAGAGGTCTGCCTAAGCCAGCTCACCGTAAGCCTTGCACTCTAGGTAGAAAGAATTACAGAGTGTTTGGAAACTGCCTGTTGTTCCATCTGTTACTTTCCTAGCTTTCCTTCCTTCTTTTCCTTTAAACCTCATTCTCCCCTTCTCTCAAGTCTTTGGCACCATATTCCCAAAGTCCTGTTCTCCTTTTCCTGGTAAACCTCGTTTTACCTCCTTTAGGTTCCTTAGTAGACAGTGTGAGCCTGACAGAAAAAAGCAGCTCCCGGTAGCACAGTTTTTACCATTTTACAGAGTGTACTGCTGTATGTTGTATTCAGCTGTGCATTTGTCAGCTACTATTGATTTAGCTGTTCTAATACATATACAGCAGATCAGCACATTACCTGATGTGTTAGAAATGATTTCCCTCGTTTATATTAAGAGCGATGCTTTTTCTTTGGTGAGCTATAATACACTTTTTTTTTGGTAGCACAAAGGTCACCTGCCTTCTTTTAGGAAGGTCCCAAAACATAACCCTGATGAACAGTAAAAATTACAAGGAAGGAGGACTTAGGTGAGTTCATTTTAAGTTCCCGCTAGAAAAGGGGTGTGGTGTCAGCACAGTAACACCGACCAGTAGAAACTTTTTCCCCCTCAAGGAGCCTCCTGTGAAGAGTTGTGGGCGCTGACACTTTGAAGTGGCACCTTTATGGCGACAGGGAGCCCTGGACATACTCTGTTCCACTCCTGTAAGTAAATCAGGGCCTACACTGGTTTCTTTGAGAGAAAGCCAGAATCTTTTTTTTCCTTTGTTTTGCTTTATTCTCCTAGTAATCAACCTGGTCTGAATCTTGTTTATATGCCCTTCCCTAGTTCAGCCCACTTCTCAGAGAGTCTGAAAAGAAAGGAAAAGGTACCTGTTCCAGCTCGTGGTAGGTTGGCAGTCTGAGGTGACGGAGCTCCTCCTTTGATTTTATGAGGGAGTCTTTATTCTCCCACTTGACAAAAGCCCGCTTTCTGACCAAGACTGGGCTGGGACAGGGAGATGTCGGACTGGGAAGCACATACAGAGTGTCCTGGGCTGTCTTCCGTGGGGAAGACAGTGCAAAAGGACCAGAAGGGCCCTCGCTGCCAATCCAGGGCAGGAATTCCGTCTGTGTGGCCTTGTGGACCACAGTCCTCTTCAGCCGAACAGAAATCTTCTGTGAGGACACCCCCATGAGCATGATGGTCCTATCCTTACTTTCTTCACCTTGTTCCACAGCCTCCCCGTTAGGGAACATGCAAGGTCCTTCCTCGGGTGCTGTAGGGAGACACGTGACATGTTAGTACTCTAGTTCAAAATAGCAGACTCAAGATGGATGCATTCGTGTCAAATGAGATCTTATTGGCACAGGAATTCTACAAGCCCCAGATGGACTCACTTTCAGGCACCCAGTGTAGGCGTGAGGGGGACTGAAATTCAGGGGCTTTGCTGCCACGCCATGGTTGCCGATATCAGGCTGCATCCACCCTGAGGAAAGGGCTTCTTTTTCTATTTCTAGGTTGCCTAGAGAGTTTGTTTCTCCAGAAAAATTGACCCCCTGCTGCCTCGATGCTGTAATGTTTCATAAATTAAAGAGGGCACGGTTGGTATATAGGCCGAAACGTTTCATAAATGCCTTCAGTAGGCCCTGGGATTTGGTCCTGAGACAGGCAGCCTTGATCAGCTGGTAGGAATTCTCTCTGGCACCTATTGGCCCATTTGTGCAATAGGCACAGCTTAACTCAGAGGGAAGTTCTGGCTTTGTGGAAGTGTGTCAAAATGTACTGCCCTCATTTGATACTGATTAGAAAATGAAAGAGGAGTCGTCTGATTTTCTTCTTTGAACCAGCACCCTAACCCAGGACCCAGCCTAGGTATTAACCAAAAGAAGTTCCTGAAAAAGCAGAGTAGGGCAGATGCATTTGAGATGGGAGGTAGGCTTTAAAATAGCAGATCATCTATGTTTGCTGATTTGCAAAGACTCAGCTGTAATTTTAAAGTATACTTTTCTATTAAAATGTTGCATGTATGTATTTCTATTACTACACTTTCCAGCCAAGACATTGGATTGATGGTCAGAATGGCTTCTGGACAACCACAGAAGTTCTCTGCTTAGCATTTGTAATCTGAATCAACAGCTGTAATACTAGAAACCTTGTAAGGATCCTAGTTTAACTTTTCCCTAAGGGAACATAATTTAAATTAACATTAGATACTTATCCAAATAAAGCTTAAGATTATAATTACTGTATTTTGCCATGTATAAGGCGTACTTTTTTGGCCCAAATGTTTGAGAGAAATAAGGATGCACATTATACATGGTAGTACTAATTCTGTATCTACGTAAATGTTTTTAATTCTTTTATATATGCTTATGTATTAACTCTAGAAAGCAATAATGATATCTGTGTGCAAAATAATACCCCGGAATATAATAGGTTTTATATTTAAATAAAAATTGAATTAAAAAATTAAAAGATTTCTTTCCTGAAAGTTTGGGCCAAAAACATGGATATGCATTATACACAGCAAAATATGGTATACTGTTATTTAAGTACCAGAATAAATTATTATATTCACTCTAAAATAATTACACTGTCTCTTTTGGATCTGTATTATGGGTAATGATTTTTTTGTATTTCCATTTTCCAGCTTTTCTGTAACACATTCGTAATCCTTTACAATCCTTTTACCAGCCCAGATTGTAAACTCTTCTATTATTTGGCTCAAATTCCTAGACGTACTAAAAGCTTGGGACAGAGTCTTAGGAACTCTCTTTTTAGGAGCAAAAAGACGAAAGCAAATAAAAAAGCAACAGTAAAGGAGTCCTTAAAATGGCAGGACAAGTTCTATGACATCACAGGGTTCTAAAAGAAGAGTTGGAAATTTATAAAAACGCACAAAGTGGGTGAGTATAAAAACACATAGCCCCCCTTTCCATACTTCACACTGAGGCCCAGTCCTTGACACTGTTCTCTGCCATTTTTCTTCCATGAAAATTTGGATTTTATATGACAACCATGGTACCCAAAGATGATGTGTAAATCTTAAAATGTAGGCTGCATAACATACAGGCCTGCCTTCCATGATGGTATCTGCGCTGATTTCTATTAAGAAAGAGCAGGATCGAGGTAATCTTTCCTCCCTGAAAACCTCATCCTTCCCATTTCACTTTCCAAGATGAATGTTCCCAGTGCCTACTTACCATGGAGCAGGTCTTTGGCTCCCAGTGAGCAAAGGTTGAATGCAGGCCCCACAGAGGTGCTGTTCTCTGTGGAAGCTACTGAGTTCTTGGTGCGCTTCTTGCACTCGAACACAACCAGATCTTTGCACTGTTTGTGGCAGTTCATCCCACAGTCTGTAGACAAGACACCCTGGTCAGAAAGTCTTTCACTTCCCCGGGGTCTCAAAACCACATTCATACAGGGCCCTGTAGTCGCATATGCCTGTCCTATCTTCTGGACCTAGGACATCTAACATTCCTAATGAACCCAGCATTCTCGGTTGGTCAGTCAGTCCTGGAGCTCAGGGTCTTGGAGCCCTCACCGTGAGACTCAGAAGCAGGAGCAGCACCTTGTTACCTTGGAGGGAAGAGGTCTTGGTTATGCCACACATACTGCCTACTCTAGGGGGCCCTCTGGGCACCCAGCTGTTAGGTCTTATTCTTTCTTGCAATAAAAGGTTTCCTTTCCTTCAGTCCTGAATCTTTCTAGTCACAAGGCAGGTATCTGCTGATAAAAGGAAAGCTGGCAAGGGCCTTTGGTAATCACTTCTGTTCCAAGTGTGATTCTATATGTTTCATTGGGCCACCTCTCCATGACCGTAGGAGAGCATAGTCTCCTACCAGCCATCCCTATTTCCAGGGCAGAGAGAGGATCTCATAAAGGGAACCGCATAACTGCTCACCCAGGTGCTCCTGTCTTCTGTGTGGTGGCAGTCACTCTCGGGGTCCTTTAGGGAAGCCAGTTTGAGGATGAGGCTGCGCTGAGAAGTTGTGGACTGAATGGACAACTACCGTGTGGAAACTGCTTTATAGGAGCACACCTCACACCAGGGAGAACGGTGCACTTGATGAAGCTGAGCCTTACCTTTGCATCGGTATCCTTGTTTGATCACTCCCCAGAGCTGTGGGACGAGAGACAGAAGGCACCACACGTCATTCCTCTGGTAGCAGGCTAGGCCTTGACATCCACCCCTGATTGCCCCTCATTCTACTTTCCACCTCAGGTGGGAGGGACACCTCATTTGTGTCTCATATGCATTGTCCCTCCTGACCTTCAATTGAAAACGGGAAGTTTGTGCCACTCGGAGTCAAATGTTCTCAGGAAACTCGGGATGTGAGCCAGGCCTTCTCCATGCCAGAAGCTGAGTCGGGACAAAGAGGCTTCTTGGGGCCCCAAACTAAAGAACAAATCTCCCGAATCCTGGGGTTGGGGACTGGGTTTGGGAGGAAACTGCCGATCGGGGTGGGACAGGGCCCAGATGACTTATTACAGGTAGTTCCTTTTGAAGTGGGGGGGGGTGTGAAGATCTCGCACATTTCTCTTTCCTAATATTTGGAATAGCATATGAATATATAACACTTAAAAAACATATCCCAAATTTAACATTTACCCCAGGCCTCATGTACCAGAGGGAAAACAAATCAGGAAGGAATGGGAAAAGGTGAGTGCAAGTGAAAAACATCCATCTGTAGATGAGGCTATTCTAGGTGTGTGCTTGGGCTCAGCTAGGATGTGTTGATGAAGGTTGAGAGGTTTGTGCCTGGCTTAGTCATTGTAACGGGTCTTGTACTCCTCCCCAAGTTCAACCCTGAAGCACTCTAAGAACAACTTACAAATCCAGCACAGTTGTCACAGAAAGTAGGCTTCAGGTAGGTTGTCTCCTGGAAGTTGTGAGGAAAGCCCAGGCCCAGCTTGGAGTAGATTGAGCTGGCCCTCATGAAGTAGGCCGTGATCTCGTCCCTGCTGATGAGGCCTTCCCTGCCGGCCAAAGACAGACAAAGGCATGAGGGGGAAGCAGGGGTGGCTTCTCACCTTAGACACTCACCTTTCTGTTCATCCCCGACTGGTAGCACAGCATGTGCTCCTTCCATGAGCCACCCCCTTAGGAAGCATACATGAATAGCTTGTAATGAGTAGTCGAGACAGCATTACTCATTTTTATAGAGTTGTTCTTTGGCTAAACTAGGTTTTCCCAACTAATGTAACCACCATCTACAGGACTTGAAAAAGAAATTATGGAAATTGTGTGTGTGTAGGGAGAGAAATACTTCGTGCTGCAGTTTCTGACTTCAGACAGTACGTAATACATAATGAACCCACCAACTGTGCATTTGGTTTTACATAGGAAACCAAAGTAGAACTTATGTAACCTTGCGAAAAGTAAATATGCACAGTATTAATAAATACTAGTTTTTCATAATCTGTAAGGAGAAAACAAGAAGGAAGACCAAGGATAGCTGACTGCTCCTAAACTGGCTTCATGGTCTCTTGTGGTCCACACCAAAGCCAGACAAGCATTCGTTTGGTGACTGCTCTCGGCCCCGGCATCTCAGCCCGACTTCTCAGTAAGTGGTCACAGCAGCAACACATCCAAGTTTACAAGTTCTTCTAGTGACACGCCCATAAATTGTTTTTACCAGAGGGCTCATGACCACATGGTCCTCACCTGTCTTTGTCCATCACACAGAAGGAAAATGGAAAACTCGCAGCAATTTTCTCAAATTCTTCCTGAGAAATGTATCCATCTTGGTCGTGATCATAGTTCTTGAAGACAGACTGTGAAAAAAGGAGTTTCTTTGGTGATTACTGAAGAGAAACCAGTCATTTCTCCCTTTAGCCAAATGACAAAGGGGCTGGAGCAGCTGATAAAAGCCTCTCCTCAGCCTGAATGGAAGGGACAAGGAAACCTGCTCGTTAGGCTGCTGCAAAGGTGGGTGGAGGGTGGCCAGGTGCTTCGAGCCATTTGCTTATCAGCTGTGCCTCGTCCTGGCTAGCTGGCTAGCTACTCAGCTGGTGTCCTTGCTTCCTGCACTGAGGGGCGGTCTCCCTCTGCTCGGCTCAGACTGCATCTTCTGTGAAGCTTTAGCTCAGCCGGAAGAGCTCCCTTCCCTCTCTTAATCCTCAACTACTCATTGTCCTGTC
Organism: Trachops cirrhosus; assembly: GCA_028533065.1. Taxonomy (NCBI): domain Eukaryota; kingdom Metazoa; phylum Chordata; class Mammalia; order Chiroptera; family Phyllostomidae; genus Trachops; species Trachops cirrhosus. The sequence goes on from CM052538.1 coordinate 134,357,186, forward strand.
CGCTTTCTGGCTCTTACTTTTCTATTGTCACTCTGGAGTGAAACAGGATAAATGTAGAAATACGAACGCATGTACCACGCCCTCAGCATACATGGCACAGTGAACTGAGTATCCTCGGAACACTTCTGCAGGCACAACACGAGAAGTGGTTTCTGTGTCTGCCACTGTGCCCCTCCCTCTCTCCCCTTGCTTTGTCTGCTGAAACACAGCTGTACTTACATCCACCATCCTCTGGACATGTTTGCTTATAGTCTTTGGGTCAGGTTTGGGAGATACTCCAGAGGCCCAGTCCACTACTACTGGTGGCTTTGAAGGTGTTAGTGGCTAAAATGAAATAATCAGAGAAACCCCTGTGATTATAATGCAGTATAATCCACAGCTTCTTCCTTTCCCAGTACCTGATGGCTGCCACTACCTGACCGCTGCAGACAACGCCCAGGTATGTGCCTTGGCAAGAAGCAGAGAGCCCACATAATTGAAATTTAAAACAGTAATCCTGACGAGCACAAATGCTGTGTTTTATTGTTTATGAAATGCTCCTCACATACGTTATCTCCATCTGCAGATAATTTAAAATTCTCAACTTAACCTATGTTTCAATTCCTTCTCCATTAAACCTTTTGCCAAAGCTATCAACCAGGAGTAAAGTGGATCACTTACATTTCCTCTGTTCTCTACTTCTTAATAAGTAGAGAGATGGATGAGGAGAGAAATAGCTAAAAGGCAGGAAGACACATAAGGAAAACAATCTGAGGCCCAGACTAGCTGAGATGAGAGAGTCCACTCTTACGTATTTAAGACTTAGCCTAAATCAAAACCTTTTCTGAAAATAGAAGGTACCATTTCCATTGAAATGCCTTCTAACATTCTGAAAATGGAATCTATCAGATATTTTCAGTGAACATCTTTCATTACAATGGGAAGCTAGAACTTCATCTTTTCTATAGAGACAATGAAATTTAGCCACCTGAACAGGTAAGCTGAATTTCTTATGTGGGGCAACTCCCTCCCCTTGAGCAACACTTGTGTGGGGGCTGGGAAGCTTCCCAGCACACTGTGGGGAATTATCAGTCATTCAGAAGGAATACTGGAATTATAAACCTGCCTGTAGGAGAGGCGGGGCCATATAACCTGTGATGTTCGGACTATGCAGTGCTAGGACTGTGCTATTTGAGGGGTCTGCACAGGAGATCACAGGACTTAGTAGCCTGCTCTCTCTGATCCATATGACTACAGAATGATGGGACTTAGAATTCTATCTATAAAGCTGGAAATCCTCTGAAGTTAGCTTCTGATAGTGTGCATATTTCTCGCATTATCAGCAGTGAATCACAGAAGGGAAATTGATGTGGGGCCACTTTATAACAGGGAGAGGTCACTCCGGCCCACAACACTCTCTCCCTTCTCTAATTTGCAAACCACTGACCGATTCCACCACTCATTCTGATGCTCTTATGGCGTTTACTTATTTACCGTTCATGCATCAGTCTTAGCCCTTCAAGACCATAGGCTCTTTATGGTCAGGAGGTTTTCCCAGCATAGGATGGGCACACAGTAGGAACACAATACTCTTAGGAAACTAAAGTAAAGGTCCATCCCTTCAGATGAATGCACCTGTTACCTGCAGGAGTCTTGATATGAAAACTTACTGGGGCTTTGTGGTTCCTTGGCTCCCGGGCGTAGGAAAGCTCGTAGATTTCATCCTCGGTGTAGTAGAGATCTAGGGACAACTGTGGGTCACAACAACAGCGTTAATTGCTAGGATGCTGTATTTCTTTCTTGTTCTTTGTCTCCAGTGGTTTACTCTTCTAGGTTCTTAGAAGTTTTTTTAAATTCACAGTTTGGAGGGTGAAGTAACTACTACTGTAATAGGGCAAGCATTAATTCTTTTTTGGTTAAAATGTTTTTAGATTTTGGAGAAATCTCAAGATGCCTCATTTAAACTACAATTTAATCTGTAAGACTTTACGTAGTTTAGGCACTGGGTGGTCCGATGGCCCACACCACAGTTGTTCTTCCCAAAGCAGACAGATGGTCTGGAAGGGTAGTCTGCATGGCCTGATCCTAGTAAAATTTGATTCTTGGACTGGAACCCAGTTTAAGTAACAGGCATTATTAAACAATAGCAAGAGTAATAAATTCGACATGTATTAGAACCATAAAATTTTAGAGGAGAGAGGTCTTACAAACAATCTCGTTTTGAATCTACTGTCTCTGGATGGGCTTCAGGAAGTCTGGAACTCAAAAGTATTGATGTGTATACGGTTTATGTGTATTTTTCTGGGAAGAATGTTCACATCTTTCATCACAGGACTTGTGATCCCTAAAAGTTAAGATTCTCTACATGTTTCTACAGATGATGATGTCTAAGGCCAAGACCAAGGTCACCTCGCCATTAGAGGAAGGGCTAGGATTAATACCAGCTGCACTTAGAGTTACATGGCCACAGTGACACAGCTGGTGAACCTACAGAACTGCAGGTCCTGAAGGGGGTTCGTCTGATCTCCCCCTGCACCCAAAGTGCACATCCTGGTCTCCTGCACCATTGCAAGTGTTCGCCTTTTTGGCTCAAATGTTTCCAGGAATAGGAATCCAAACAATGAACCTGTTTTCCCTCTTTCTTTTTAACTCATTGCCATGTCCTTTTTTATGAGAACACAGTCTCCATCTCTTACAAGCCTGTATCCTGATTTGCCCTCAGCTCCTCTCAGAGAGCCCAGGACTGCTCTTGCAGGCAGAGGGAAACACTCCTAGGAGTCAGAAGGGCATACTGCTTAAGAGTACAGTTGCTGGGTCCTGCCTTCTGGGTGTGAGCCCAAGCTCTGCTGCTTAATAATGTCTCATCCTCTAGAAAATGATGTCTTTGTGCCTCTATTCCCATCCATTAAATGGAAATAACAGCAGTAGTTACTTCATAGTTTTTATGAGGACTAACTGAGCTAATATTTGGTAAGGTGCAGAGTGGTGCCTGGCACACAGAAAGTGCTCAGTCATCGTCTCCCGGGTGAGCCTCACCGTCAGCAGGTGTACCAAGTCCTTGTTGGCCTCCAAGGGCGGGGCCACCTCTTGCAGCTGGACCAGTTCATTGATGTGATTGTAAAGAGCCAGCAGCTTATGGACGTTCACCTTCCCATCCTCCAGATAGTTAGGCATGGCTTCATACAGGGAAATGAGGTCCTTGAGGTGCACCCCCAAGATGGGGATCTTGAAGTGGGTGCACTCCCCATAGGCTCGCCGGTAGTTGTCATAGTTTCTGCAGGAGGACAGCAGCTCGGTCATCTCACCCAGGACCTATAAAGAGAGGAAGAGACCCAGTCACTCTTACCTGCCAGGCAGGCTGCACTGTCTGCAATGGCCACCTCGTTTACTTTCAGCCTCTGCTATGATTGCACCCTTTCCCCAAATGTAGACTCCAGCTTTTATCAAATGTCAGGGTACATTTACAAACATAGGTGTTCTGTCCCTGATTCTACTATATAACTGGAAAGTTTTAAATGAGGTCTTATCATTTTTACGCTAAAATTTTTCTTTTAAAAAATAAGCACCTGATATAAAAATCAAACATCTTGTATATATACAAGAGTATATATACAGTGACTATTATGTGCCTCTGATCTCTGCCCCAAGCCACGAAGCTCCCTTCCCTGGTGTCTTCTGAGCCCTTCTAGAGACACCACAGTTCTTAACATGTGGAGTGTGATACTAGCAGTGCTGACTGCTGCTGGCCTGGGGGAAAGCACGGAGAGCTTCCATAGTTGCTGGCATGTTTCAGCCTTCATGCTTCGCTCTGTGGGCCTCATTATCTTAATGATTCTCAAAATGGGCCCATGTCTAGGGAGCAGGTGACATTCCATTCACTGACTAAAACCCTGAACTGGAGAGACAACAGACCAGACCAATTCCCAGCAAAAGACATGTGGAGGACGGGGCAGAGGCCCCAGGGAGCTCTTCATCAGAGCTCAGCCCCTGCCTTGGCCCTGGAGGACGCATGGCTGCTCACCAGCACCAGCAGGGAGCAGCCAGACCGGATGTTCTCTCCAAACACGCCTGGCTTGGGTCAGCAAGCAGTTCACACAACCTTGTTCCCCACGTGTGATGACCAGCTTTCTCAGAGGCAAAGACAGGAAGTAAAGACTGCCAATCATGTTCCAACACAAAATTACCATTTTAAACACTGCCGGAAATTCATTTAATAAAACCCATGTACCATTTAACCCTGTCCTCCCCCTTTCCCACCCCAGGAAGTTCTTGAGGTTTTGGAGTCAGCCTCCTGCAGTCACTCTGACCTGGCAAGAGAGGTTCTTCCTCACACAAACAGTGCAGGTGATGAAAGTATGGAAGGTGCTCACAGATGAGAGATTAACAGCAAAAAATAATATATTTTTGTTCTCTTTTGAAGGTGAAATAAACTACTGGGGGGATGCTTGCTTTAAGGTAGACTTAACTGATTCACTATGCAGACCCCCCTGAGGGTCAAGCAGGCACAGACAAGGAAGCACTAGCGTGGGAGACCCCAAGCTTAAGAGGAGCAAGCTGTGTCTGATTAGTGACATGACACGAAGGCACATTAGTCTCTGTGACTGTTTCCTTCCGTCACCTCTGAGACATGGGCAATCTTTTCAGCTGTTCCACCTGGTCCCAGCAGGACCATTAGGGGATTTTCAGGTGACCGGACCACAGGGAGGGGGTGGGTCAGCATCCTCAGAGCCACTCGTGAGAGTAGGATGATGAATTAGAGACCCGAGAGGAGGCAGAACACCTGGGAAAAACAATGGGAGAATGAGGCACCGATGTCGCTCCCTAAGAGAGCCTGTGCCGGCCACGGAGGACTGGGCCTTGAGTTTAGGAAGGAGGGGTGGTCCTCTTAAATGAGATAAAAATGCTCAAAGAGCAGTCATTATACCGCCCTTACCTGCACTGAAATCTTCAGTATATCATAGTGCCTTACCTTATATTTTTAACAGCCTTATGTTATAAAGGGTTAAAATCCTATAAAATCTAATGTAGGAAAATAGGATATTTAAGGCAAATGTTCCTCAGTGAAACACTATTACAAAATGGCACAGGAAAAGCTCATTTCTAATTACCTGGGAAAATGCAACTACCCAGAATGCCATTCTCCAAGGGATCTGGAGAGCCAGGATGTTAATGTGTCACTATATGCGTACACTTGACATGCAAACTGAGCCACCGTTATCTTGGGACAACATTTTGGAGTGAGGGGGTCAGTGTTAAAGATGGTGCCTGAATCGTCCGCAGCATATAAGCATGGGGGAGAGGCACACATTCTTTTAACTGACCAGCAGGGACATGTGCAGTGACACTGAGGCAAGACTGAATCATAGTCACTTTCAAATCTGTGATGTCCCCATCCTGCAGGTTTTCTTGGGGTTTGCCTCCTTGGTACTTTTCCTGGTCGACGGGGTAGTGTGGTTTGCAAAAGCTTTCCAGGTCACCCCCTTAAAGAGGAAATGTTGATGCTGGGCCTAGGAATGCTGCTAAGAAGCTTCAGAAGAGACAGTAGCACTGACCTTATTGATTTCATGTGGGACGTGTGAACTTGTATCCTTGAGCCTGGAGATTGAGCTGTGACATAGGCCTCCTATCACAGCCATCAAAGTATTGAAGTTCTGTAGTTGGTGGAGCTTCTACGATACACAAAGCAGATAAGGACAGTCACTGAACATGTCAGTGACATGTAGGCTCAGAGGCTGCCTCTTGTCTCCGTGCCATCTTCCTTACATTGGTCAAACGTTAGCTGTCAGGTGCTACAATTTCCTGTTCATTTCTCCCCTTAGGCTTAATCCCAGACCACTAGATCCCAAGTCTAGCAAGGCATCACATCTCCTTCCCTTTGTGCTGATGGTCTTTGTACTGCCATCTAGGTCAGTGGTTTCTAAGAATCTCCCCAAAATACTTGTTTAACACAAAGATTTCTGGACCTGCCCTGACCAGTGTGGCTCTTGGTTGGGCATTGTCCTGCACATGCCTGGGTTGGAAGGTCAGTCCCCAGTCAGGGAGTGTTCGAGAGGCAATCAATGGATGTTTCTCCTCCTCTCTTCCTCCCTCCCTTCCTCTCTCTCCAAAAATAAATAAAGATGTCCACATCCAAGCCCAGGTAGTCTGATTGCTCAGATCTGGGGCTGAATTTAGGGATCTGTGCTTTTAATAAACCTTTAGTTAATATCAGAGCAGGTAGTCTGTGTACCAACTTTGAGAAACACTGGTCTAGACCATCTAGAACTGCAAAAATGTAAGATTAAGCATAATCTTATATATCTTTTACACCGAATTAAGCAGACTTTGATTTTTGAGGGCAAGGACTGTCTTATTCTGTTCAATGTCAGTACCTATACAGGTCAGTAATTGGGAAAGAGAAGCTAGAATCTCTGGAAAATTTCAGGTATGTGTTCATAGTACTGTGGGTCCTCAAATAACATCGTTTCAGTCAACATCATTTCATCATAACGCTGACGAGATGCCAGGACAGTTCAAGGCAACTAACCCCACTGTGGCTCAGGAGGGAAAGACTTGGCTGCGGGAAGAGGGGATAATTTACCTCGTAGCCCAGGCCATATTCTTACTCCATCACTCACCTGAGCCACCTGGATGAACTTGATGAAGACTTCAGCTCGCAGCTGCGGGGTGGGGCGGCTGAGCACCATCAGCTGCACCCACTGCGAGATGCCATTGCACAGGGCTATGGACCGCTCCATGGTGGGGTTCTCCTTCACGCAGCTGTTCACCAGGTAGTTCTGGTAGTCAGAGAACTGGGGGGAAAGAAACCCATCAGGGCTGCTGCTCTGGTGTTCTGGGACATCTGAGGGCATGCTGCCTCTGTTCAGTGGACAGCCTGGAACTGCTGTGGGGAGCTCTTGGCCCTCCTCTCCAGTGTGTCCTCTACTTAGCGAACAAAAATGGTGTAGGGAAATCTTCCTGATTTTACCCACAGAATGGGCTCTCTACACCAAAAGTCATTAGGCATAACTGGATGTGTACTAGTTAATCCAACACACTAATTAATTCAAATATTGTATTTGGGTAGATACTGGTACTTCTAAATTCTAAAGAATACAGAATAGAAGAAAAACCTCAGTACTAATTCCACCTCTGCTGCTGAAGTTAGAGGGAAAAAAGGGAATTCACAAAAGACTGTCATTCTCTCTGCCCCGTCGCATGCTCTCCATACCCTTCCCCCTCCCTCTTCCCCTCCCTCCTTCCCTCCCTCGCTCCTTCCCCCAGCTGACCTTAAGAATGGGATAATAGAATTCCATTGTGTAAATGTACCATAGTTTTTTGATGTCAGTGACCAGAGGGGAGAGGGGAGGGAATTTCAGGGGAGAAGGGAAGGCTTTACAGGAACAAGTATGGAGGACACATGGACAAAACTACGGGGCTTGGAAGTGGAAGGGAGGTGGGGAGGGATAGGTGGGTGGGCTGGAATGGGAATAAAAGATAGAAACTGTACTGAATAATCTAAAATAAAAAATTTTTTTAAAAAATAAATAAATAAATGAAAGCTTTGCTGGGGAAAAAAAAAAGGAATGGGATAATAAAATCTCTATCTAGCATGTGGAATTGTTACCAAGATCAAACATAAGGTGTGAAACCACTTTAACTTTTCAAAGTGCTAAATAAATGTGGGGTGATGCTAATAGGATAATTATTACCTTAGTGCTAAAACAAACCTGTTTGAATTTACTTTGAACTTGAACAGAGGCCCAGTGAGTTGGGCACATGAAGCCTGGTGAGCTAGTTCTGTGACCATCGTTTCCCAGCTGGACAACAGCACTGACTCTGGTTGACAATTAAACAGCATGTGTGAAACTGGAAATGTCCCAGAAGGTCACTGTGTGAGTGATGACTGCAGCTATTGTGTCCCTGTCCAAACAGCTCTTCTGCTCAAGTGAGACACCCGAGAGGGAGGAGCAGTCTGCCTGCTCCAGTGCTCCTGTGGGAGTTTTTGGTGTGGGTATTTCCAGCCCTCTGCTTCTGAACTCGCCCCTTTGAAATCAGGTATGACTGTGTAGCATGGTTTAGCTAGCAACATGTAAGTGGAACTGATGTGATTTTTGAGGGGAAGATATAAGAGCCACTGAATGTTTTGTCCCATTGCCTTTCCACAGCTGCAGAGAGTATGAAAGTCGGTGTGAAGTTGAAGCTTCCCACCATGGTCCCTGAGCGACTGATCGGCAGGGGCCCCTGCTGACCTGGTAGTGTGAGTGAGAGGTAAACGTTGGCTTTGTCAGGCCATTGAGACTGTGGGGGAGGCGTTACTGCAGTCTACATACTTTATCCTGCCCGACTAGTAACACACTGATGAGAAAATCTCACAACCTAAATAATGTAAATGCAAATGAACTGAGCCCTATTTTACTGTGCTGTGATTACTCACGAGTAGAAAACTATGAGTAGGACCAAAACTACTTCTTAGGAGAGACACACAAAGCAAAAATCTTACTGGTTCTATGAGAAAATTCCCATGACTCATTCCAGTGGACTCATTTATATATCCCTCCCACTATAAGCACAACATATTGAATTCTTTTTAAAAGAATTATCCCTGTAATCTCACCCCACCCCAAGTATTATAATAAACAAAATATCAAATGCCACTCAACAGGGAGCAATGTCCCTCCAATCCCATGTTGGAAGGAAAATCATTGTTTGGGAAAACTGTTAAGAACTGTGTAGGAAGAACAAAAGTTTCCCAAAAGTATTTTTCTCTGAGGGGACGATGCCTGCCGTTCAAAAGAAATGAAAGCTCCAACTGATGTCCTCTCTGGCAAACAACACCGCCTCACCGGCGGGGCAGCACAGGCAGAGTCCCGGCTCCCTGCCCACCGCTCTCTGCGGCTCTGTCGCTCTGAGTGAGCACCGGCATCAGCAGACACCCTGCGGGCCTGACCAGCAGCCCTGCCAGCTGGGCCCCAGCACAGCGCAGATTGTCAGTGTGATAAATGGCTCCCGTCTGCGTCCCTCCCTGTGACAGGGGAAGGCACTGCCAAGTGGAAACTCCCCAGGCGGAGCCTCCCAGCAGGGTCCCGTGGCCCCCGCCTGAGGGGTGCCAGTGAGGGGAGTGTAGGGGCCAGTGCAGATTAGTGCTGGGAGACTTATTTCCACATGGGAGCTGGAGACTTCCTGGCTGGGCAAACAGCTATGTAAAAACAGACATCGGCATTATGGGAGAAAAGATGAAATGACCTCTGGAACCTGGTTTGCAGGACTCCCTTCAAACAGAGCCAGGCTCAGCAAGCCGGTGCTAGGTGACCACGACAGGCACATGCTCCTGGCCCCAGCTCCTAATCCAGTAAGCTGTGTGACCGTACCGAGTCTGGGCCTCCATTCCCTCACCGGGTGAAACAGGTCAGCATGCCTCCAGCAACTAGTCTCCTTTTAGAGCAAAGCTGAAGACTATTTTTCAGGGTGGACCAGGGCTGAGGACAGGTGTCATTTCTCGGGAAAGCATATTGGCCAGTGAGGGTCTGTTGGCCTCTGATATGCCGACAGGTTCTCTTGTATAGAACCAGTGCTCTTTGGTACCAGTATGGAGTTCTAAAGAGCAAGTTTGGGTCGGCATCATTTATCTCTACATCATCAGTGACCCCTGGTCCCTGTCTGCACCACTTCAAGGACTGAGGGTATTCTGGCTAGACCGGCAACATCTACTTTATCTTGGGATGTCCCAGAGCCATCCAAAACCCATCCTATAATGAACTCAAACTCTTAGAGGACATATCTCCATTTTATTGGAGAAAAAAAATTCTGACAGCCGAATGAATGATCAGGGGTGTGTGTGTGTGAGTGTGTGTACACTCACGTCTGCATGTGTGCCCACAGGATTGTCACTTGGGCGAGGGGTGGGGCGGACATGGAGGGTGGAGGGGGAAGGGCAGCAACACCGGAATTCAGAGTGTACTGATTCCCCGGGCCGCGCAAAGTGTCGGAAGGCCTACCAGCACGGAGGGGACCTCTGTGGTTAGGAGGTGAACAGTCTGTTGAGTTTCTCTGCTTGTGTTCAGAAACACCCCAGGGAAGGTTTCCCCTGCCCCGCGGGTACATACGGATATCCTCCGGAAGGACTTGAACTCAAGGTAGGTGAGGTGCTCCGACAGCTCTTCCGGTTCCAGATGGTCAAAGAGCAGGGAGACTTTCCGTTTCTTGCTGGTGTTTGATTTTATCCTTTGGGTAAGTTTTCTGGACCAGTCACGGGCATTGCTTTTGTAGTTAAACGTGAAAGAAAGAAGATGGGGAAAAAGAATAAATTGAAATTGCTTTTGAGTGCAAGGCAATCCATTGGTGTTTCCCATGAGAACGTACAGAGAACCATTAGCTAACTTTCCTCGGCCAGAACAATGCATTACCAGTTTTCCAAATCAATTTTTTTCTATGGCGGCAGCTAGGAAGCCTTGCTGGTTTCCTACAAGCCTCTTGAACGTGCCATGGGAACTGGGTGAAAGGTGTTTACTTGAAGGCCAAGGGAAGGACAGAGGCTCAGGCCTTGGCCACAGTTTCCCGCGTTTTGTCCCAGCTGCTTCCTCGAGCCCCTGGCATGTGTGCTCTCTCCGCGCCTACTGTGTGTCCCTCCACTCTCAGCAGGGTGACAGGGGCTCTCTAACTGTTTGGAAATCTCAAGGTAGGAGGGTGTTTTCATGCCAGAAGAGCACAGAGAACCACGGGAGATTTCATGCTGCAGGGAATCATGTAGGAGCACATGGGTACTCGGGGCCAGACTTGGGGCACTGCCTTCATGTCCCCAGCTGGTACAGGTGATGTCCCCAAGGAAGCCTAGCTGACCTTCAGGTGTCCCCCAGCCACCACCATTTTCTGATAACCAGCCCATGCATTTCTGATGTAGTTTGTTTCCTACACTTAAGCAGCAAAGAGAAGCAGCCATTTTGAGAGGGAGCAGGTTGCAAATCTGTTTCCCAAATAAGGTTGCTGAGAACCTTGTCTCTTGACAGATCGGTTCTGTGGTCAAGTGAGCTACTTGGGAAATGCTACAGATTCTGGAGCCCCCTGGGCCAATGAGCGAATTACAGAGTCAGAGATGCACTGCAGATTTGCAAGTCTGACGTATCTGGTCAGGCAGTATCCCGCTGACTGATTCCTAAAGCACAGGCTGGGGAAACACTGGCGCAGGAAAGTCGCCTGGGGTGTGTTGTGACGAGGGGCTCTGGGCTTGAGAACGGTCCTGGGGCCTAGGTTCTGCATCTTTAAAATGAGGAAATTGTTACTTGGAAATCTCTTTTATCTTTCAAGTTGTATTATTCTAAGCAGAGTGGTACAGAAAATCCATACCTCTGAGAAACTGATAAATGGATTCGTTTGCAGCCATGAAATGTGATTTTTAAATCGTTTTGCATGGCTATGACACAGTGCACTGAGGAACCCCAGAGCACAGCTTCTGCTCTGCCACAACCCAGGCGGGTCCCGCAAACTTGCTGAGCCTCAGTTTCCCAGGATGTTGGATTGTTTCAGTTCTAGAATTCTACATCCTAGGGGTCTGCACTATCCCGATATAACATGGCCACATTGTGAAAACCTTAGCATACAACGTGTGTACCCTCCTCTCCCAAATTAAGGAAGGCACTCATCTTCCAGAGCGAGCCAACCTTATAAATAAGAAATCCAAGGAACGATGTGAAATATTCCTGAAACCTCTCCCAGCTCCTGAAGTCTAAGTGCCTTTCATACAATCCAAGTGTATCATAAGCCCTCTGCCCAATACACTGTCCCTTCCCCATTTTCAGGTCCTCCTGGACTTAGCTGGTGAGAAGCCTGAGTTTAGTCACTGCAATTTCAGTTTCTCACGATCTGGATACATTTTAGTCAGTATCTTGTAATCTAATTTCTTTTTGACTGGGTCTTACATTTTTTCTGCTGTGAACATTAGTCACCCACAGCTTTATCACCAGGGGGCTTCTCTGCTCACTTGTTAAATGTCAAGCTTTCCACTTGGGCGAGGTGATTTGCACCTGCCTATCGGAGGGGCATGGTCTCCCTGCGGTGACAGGGCAGCAGCTGGCAGCAGCCAGCCTCGCTGAGCAGGCTGGGTGGTGTCACAGGAGGGAGGAGGTTCCAATGACTCTTCAGAGCCTTGACACTCACATTTGAGTTGTGTCGATCAGGCGGCAGTGTAGCTCCTCCCCCTTAGCTTTCACCAGTTCCTGAAACTCCTCCATAGTGTTTGTCAAGCTGGCATCGGTCTTAAACATGATCCAGAACTCTGTTATCCAATACCTGCAAGGTGGGAGTTAAACAACCAGAGGCCAGGACTCACACTTCAGTGGGTTCTTCCCACAAAGAGGACTGAGAAAAAGACGGGCTGGTCTGCCCTGCTGTGTTCCTGGGAATATGGAGCATACGTTCCATGTATAGACTATACGGAGCCCGGGGAGAGGGAAGAAGACCACCTGCCAACAACCCTCCGCCCCTCTATACATGAAATGCCTCGACAGGGTAAGGCGCAGAGGCTCGGGTGTGGCCAGCTGTGTCGGAGACAGTCATAAACTAGACAGCTGCAGACAAAGCCAGGGTCTCCATCACGGGGGCCACCCATCTGCAGATCGCACTGGATCCCATCGTAGAATATTAGGTGGCCGTGAAGGTAATAGTCACAAAAAGTTTTTGATGACTAGAGGAGTTTTCAATGATATGAGAGTTAAGACTATAGGATATAAAGATTTGTGTTTTGATCTCAACTATTTTTTTAAAATCTGCTTTAAAAAAAGACAAGGAAATAGACCAAAACAGGTAGATATGAGTAATTATTACTACAGTTGTATTTTTCATCCTGTTCTCCAAAAGGCACTCGTATGAGCTATATGAGGACTTTATAATTAGGACTAAAAACAAGATAAACTTTCCATGTCATTTGACAGCAAAATGCTGTAAGATGGAGGTGAACAGTGGTGTAAGACACAAGCTCAGACTGGCCCGAAGAAATGGACTCTGCTCCTCCTCAAGCAGTCATGCCTGCCCTCCCCAGTCTGCCCAGGGTGAGATGCAGACAGGTGGGCAGGAAGGGAAAGGCAGGGAGGACGTGGGAAGAGCCGGAGTCACCCTGCTCTACTGAGTCCCGAATGCAAGCAGAAGCGTTACCTCACAAAATAGCAGATCTTCAGGCAAAGCCCTGGTGAATTCTTGGCCAAGGCCTCCTTATACGTAGGCTGGGGTTAAGGGAAATGAAAGCTTCTGTTACAGAAACAAAACCGCCTCCTCCCGAAATAATTTCTTCTAAATGAAAATGTTTTCTTATCTCTCAGATAAAAAGCAACTTGACGTGTGCAGCCGTGTTTATTATCACCTAGAGGGGTGACACGGTGACCCTCTACCCGCTCATGCTCAAATGGCTAGGGAAGGAGGCCGTGCACCTCCTCTGCAGAAGCCACTAGGAAGTCAGCGGTGTGGAAAGCCCGGGACAGGTGACCTGCGGGCAGGGAAGAAGGGATAAATGAGCCCCTACCTGTGCCCAGGAGAGCAGGGGTCCAACGCAGACAAGTTAAAAAGAGCGGTCCCTTCTCATCTTTTAAGATGTTTTCAGTAACTGATAAAATGTGTGCACTGAATTAGAGAAGAGGGAGAAGGAATATTCAGGTATACTGTCATGACAAAAATATGAAAATGATGATATATGCCTAGAGGATGTCCGTAGGTTGACCTTGAAAGTTGTGACAGCAGGTCACACAAAGCCATGTGGGCAACCCCAGATGCAAGCGAAGACACGGTAAGGACCCGTATCACTCGGAACACTCCAGGAGAACGGGGCCGTCCTAAGAACATCAAAGAGCATTAAGATCCCATGGAGTTTACATGTCTCCAGAGCAGCACCTTTCACTCGGTGCGCCGCACGCATGTTTAAAACAGGCGATGCCTGACTGGTCAGGGCACTGACCTCTCTTCCCTAAGACTGTCAAATGAAAAAATAGCAACAGCCAACACAACAGCAGCCAGCTGGTGTGAATGAATCAAAAACATACCTTTTTTGGGGGGTCAGATTGGCAAAAAATATATTTTTGGTGTGCCGTAGAATTTTGGCAGTTAGTTTATGTGTGCCACGAGATGAGGAAGTTGAAAACCGCTGCTCTGGAGCTATACAGAAAGCGTATCCACTGAGGAGTAAAAGAAACACAAAAGCCAATGCAGTGATGAACCCGGGTGGGCTCTACCATCTTCTGTGCACGGAACGAGCAGTCGAGCTACGTGGGCCGCGGGCCCTGCCAGACTGGGCCCTCTTCCTCTTCTGACAGCTGTGCCATAGTAACTGCAGCACAGGTCTCCGTGAGGTGCAGCTCGGCCCGGAGATGAACCTGGGGAGAAGCGCGCAGGGAGCTCAATCACTGACCAGGGCAGCAGCGGCCTTCCTTCAGTGGGTGTGCGTATTGTGACCCCTGGGAAAGTCAGGGTCAAGTGTAGCAAAGACAGTCCAAGTCAGGTTATCAATATTTTTGTGAGGAATGCATCTGTGCCTTTTGAGATTTTATATGCCGGTAACGTTTAAGAATACATTAGAGTGATAGCCTTGAAACTTCAGTTTGGAATAAATAGTTAAGTGCTTTAGATTTGTGGTTTTAAATTGATATTTTGTTAAGTTTATGCATCGCTTTGGAACATCTAAGGTAATGTTAGCCATACTGTTTATAACTTTAATTTCTAGAGTTATAAAAGCTATTTCAAATTCAGGAAGGCCTCCAAAGTATTTAAAAATAATCTAAAATGTAAAATTCATAATTGTTTAAAAACATTGGAAGCATTTAATTAACATTATCCAAACATTTTTCAAGGCCCCTTAAAAATGTATGGTGAAACATGCAAGACTTACAGAAATATTAAGATTACAAGCTAAACTTGAACCCCTAAAGAAAAACTATGGTTATGAAATTTGTACTTTCAATAAAATGACTTTAATTTTAAAAACATATTTTAAGGGATTTGCTGCTTATAAAACCTGTCCTTGAGGGCACCAAAACAAAAACACAAAACCACCCACACATTAACAGGTGTGATCGAAATAAAAGTGAGCCCAGGCAACTGGCAAACTTCATGAAGTAACAGGTCCTGACACCTGCCTTTCTTTGGGCATAAAAGGTAGGAACAAGAATGAGGTGACAAATGTCGTTATGCCACATCACCAAGAAGATGCGTCCCCTCAATGCAGATATTTAAGCATAAGCCACATTTTCGATAAACAAGTCTTAGATTCTATATGTTTAATTATTTGATCAGCTTCTTGAAATCTTTATTCTTCTTCTTGAATGAGTAAGGCACAAAAACCAAGCTCCTTTAAAACAACGAAATGGACATATAAATCAACGTTGTCCCCTTTATGTGGAGTTTCTCTTCCTCCTGGTGGTTTCTTATCCTTCTCTTCAAATGTCCCTCCTGGCACAGTGGCTGCACTGGGTCGGGGCCGGGGGAGTATCTGTGTGAATCCAGTAGGCCTGCACCCAAGTGCTGAGCCTGTGCGGGCCTGCAGAAGGCCGGTTAGAATGGCAGAGCCTCCCAAGGCCATCAGCGCCCCTAGCAAAGGCAGCGGGAAGTGAGGCAGGGCTCTGATGAAGCCAAAGCCCACAACGCAAGCTGGCGGTAAGAGACTCAGGCGTCTGCCCGCCCGGGGCGTACGTCCTTGTGGCCAGCAGTTCAGGCTCCACACCTTCTCCTCTTCACAGCTAGCATTGCACCTGGGACATAACAGGGCCACTCTGACTGTGCTTTGCGAGCATCTGAACTATTCAAAGCGTGTTTAAACTCTCTCTTGCTCTTTTAACAATGGAAAAATAGGAAACCATCTTAGCTTATTTAACAATGTTGTCACTTCCAAGTCAGAGAGCAGAGCAACTAAGCATGAAGAAAATTGTTTTGTCTTCCATGTTTAACCTGGGTTTCAATGACGGGAAGTCTTCATATTCTGTTCTTAGAATCCCTCCCCCGACCCCAGACTTGAGCAAGCCCAGATTTCTCACCTAAAGGTCCTGACAGATACAGAAAAAGCGCCCAATGTTTTGCACCCACAGTAATGCAACACTCACTGCGTCCTACCAGGAGGTGGCCACTAGGCTGAGTTCTAGAGAAACAAATCCACCTAGGTGCCCCCCACCGAGGGGGGTCTAGTGAGGAGACAACACGTAAACAGGTAAGTTACAGCATGATGTATGCATGTACGTTGGAACTATATTTTTTCTTAAAGCACCTTTAATTAATTTTTCAGTACCCTTGCAAAATTCTATATTACTAACACAATTCAAACTGCAGCAACTAGACACAAGATGTGTTGATTTATAGATGACTGAAAACAAGTCGTCTATAAATACCAGAGTATATAGGTG
This sequence comes from Trachops cirrhosus, assembly GCA_028533065.1. Lineage (NCBI taxonomy): Eukaryota > Metazoa > Chordata > Mammalia > Chiroptera > Phyllostomidae > Trachops > Trachops cirrhosus. Next base: position 134,373,514 of record CM052538.1, read on the forward strand.
TTATGTTTCAAAGCTTACAGACTAAAGTTTAGGCAGATCAGTTTGTTTAGCTAACACTGTGATTTTCAACCAGTGTGCCACAAGAATTGTTAAAATGGGCGATACCTGCCTATTCAGTCAGGGATGCTGACCTCTTTCCCTTAGACTGTCAAATAAAAAATGACAATAGTCAACACCACCATAGCTGTCCAGTGTGAACGAATCAAAATTATACCTGTTTTTTTTTGTCAGATTGGCAAAAAATTGATTTTTTGGTGGGCCGCAGAATTTGTGTGATTAGTTTACATGTGCCATGAGATGCCCGAGGTTGGACTCACTGAGCTAGCAGAGAGAAACACTTCGCACCTTCTGCAACCATGGATGAAAAGCTTTTCAAGGCTGAGCACAGCCAGGCCGGAGACGGGAGACAGGAGAGATACACGTGGGCTTATGCAGTGTGGAACTAAAGTCACAGAAAGGAAATAGATCTTTCAAATCAGTAACACTGTTTTAAAACACTAGGTGTATTTTTTTTTTATTGATTTTGAGAGAGAGAGATTTGTTGCTCCTCTTACTGATGCATTCATTGGTTGATTCTTGTATGTACTTTGACCAGGGATCGAACCCACAACCTTGGCCTATTGGGTGGCCCCTCCAACCAAATGAGCTAGCCAGCTGGGGCCTAAAACACTAGACGTATTTTTAAAGGGGTGGGAGATGGAGAAGTGAAAGAGGAAGGAAAAAGCACTCCAGGCCCAGGAACGGTGAGAGGACTCCCTGCAGCCTGGGGCGGTGAGGAGCCCAGCGTGGCGGGGGAGTTCCTGAGAGCTGCAGGACAAAGCAGACCCTGGAGGGCCGCTGCCCAGCAGCTAAGGTGTCTGATGTTAGCCCTCTGGTGTGCCGAGGCTCTGAAGACAGGGTTGCCCGATTTCTCAGGAAAGTCACTTCAGAGGTGGAGAATGCACAGGAGCAGGAGGCATGCAGATGAGAAACCATGGGACAGAGGCTTCGGAGAGAGCCCGTGGGGCCCGAACTGCAGCACTGGCGTGGGGAATGGGGGGAAGATACCGGTGGGAGTCATTGCTGAAGTCAAAACCCTGGGATTGGGTGATGGACTCTGCAGGAGGTGAAAGGCAGGAAAGAGTTCAGAGTACTTCAGATGGTTCTGCTTTAGGCAACTGAATGGGTGATGACACCATTAACAAACTGAAAACGAAAACACAGGTGTCAAAGCAGAATTAATGGGGTAGTAGTTGGAGAGGGGGGTGGTGAGGGCATGAGTTAAATTTTGAGCATATTAAGATTGAAGCGTCTACAGGACAAACTAGTCCACGCATTTTTTTTTAATGGTTTGGGTTAGAGAAATACAGACTTGAAAGTAATCCACACAGAGATGGTGGAGAAAATCCTGGGGAGAGATCACCTGGGGAAGGAAGAAGACTGAGAAAAAAGCCAGGCTGTTATCCCCGTATGTGAGGGGTACTCAAAGAAGACCTAACTGGAAAGGTGGAGGGGGCCAGCCCAGGAGGAGGGAGCAGCAGGGTGTGATGCTGGGGGCCCTGGAGGGAGAGCTTCGACAGGCAGGGGGGTGGCAACAATGCCCAGGGCTCCTGGGAGGCCAGTGTAAACAAGAACGGAAAAAGGCCATTGGGCTCAGCAGCTCAGCGGTCACCAGTGACATCAGAGGAAAGTCTGAGCACAGCCTGGGGGCCGCAGTTGAATTAGGCAGTGAGTGGGAGTGGAGAGATGGGAGATAGTGAGCGCAGAGGACTTGAAGAAGTTTGCACATCACATTTCTAACCTAACAATGGAATGAAGGGGAGGCAGTGCTGAGGGTTTATTTTTAGTTTGGGGAGATTTGGATGTGTTTCAGGCTGAGGGGCCAGTGCCACTGAAGAAGCAGTTTAAAAGTACAGGGGAGAGAGGGGGATCACTGAGGGGTAAGAGTCTGTGGGCAGTGGCAGCGAGGCCGGGGTGGGGAGAGGGGTCCGTGTGCCCTGTGGGCAAGCACTCCAGGCACAGTTTAGTCCTCACACCAGCAAACAATTTTTCTGGTGGGAAATACTTAATCCCTGACACTGTTTAGAACTGCTGGTACGTGAAGTTAATATTAAAAAGCAGACTAACTTTGAGTCAATTTTATTATGCTTTTAAAACATTCTGCTGATGAGACACCCACTTATTACCTGCACCTCTTATGATGCGGACCCCTCCAGACGCTCCCCACTTGGCCGCTGGGGACCCGTCCTTTGCGATAAGCAGTACAGATTTCTAAGCAGGGTTAGAGAAGGGACCGTGTGTGCGCCACGAGATGAAAAGGCAGGGGTCAGGAGGGTGGTGATGATTAGAAGAGCGGCAAGTCATGACTCAGTGCCGGGGGTCTGGGCTTCGGGTGCTAAACAGTCTCACCCCACCTGCAGTTTCTCTTCGGGGGCCACAGCTTACAGAGTCATCAGGGACAGGGAGGGGGCAGGTGCTTTCTGTGCCCTGCTCACTTCACACCGCGTCAGAAGCTTCAAGTCCGGCAGGGTTTGCTGCATGAAGCGAAAGGCACCAGCAGATCCCCCAGATGCTGTGGCACCAGAAGTTTCCGTCAGAACCTGGGGAAGGTTCCAGGATCGGACGGGAAAGCCAGAATGCTGCCATCATTTGAGTCACGCTGGCACCCTTGTCAATCTGCAGAGGATGAACATGCATTCTGATGAACCCACAAGAGGAGTATTTTTACTAGCCAGAGATACTGAAGATTGTTTGTACTGTTGATCTGACTACTTTCCAAAGCAACTGACATCAGTAACGTTGCCCTGCCCAATGGGAGATACACGCACATACGTAGGCACACACACACACCCCCTGTATCCCTAAAAGGACATATGACATATGAACCCATTTACCACACAGGACTATTCCAAACCAATCAAAATAACAGCATACTTTCCATTTCAAGACACTTCAAAGAATCCCATTTTGGGACTGCCAGGCAGCGCGCTGAAAGGATATAGGGCGATCACTTTTCGGAGCAGCTCGGCAGAGGAAATGATGATTCGGTGCATGGTCAGCATGACTTGCAACAGCTGGTTACTTCGACACAAGTTTCCATCTGCATCTGCAACGTAAAGACCAGCATCTGAGCGAGGCCCCAAGGAGAAGGCAGTCACGCTGCGGGCCCCCCGACAGCCTGGGTTCCTGGACAGCACAGCCTCAGACGCGGGCTCTTCCGCACGGTGCTTTTCTTCCACAGCCTCTAGCACCACATGTCCCTCCCTTTGCTTTTCTTAGCCTCCTACTATAATTATTCTCTCCCCTTCCCAAAATGTCCATTTTGATGCTCATTAGCCAGCCCCCAGGAAGGTGGCGGAATCTTGGGAAAGGGATAAAATTTGCACCAGTGCACTTGAGTCTGTGTTGAAAGCAGAGGCAGATCCAGGTTTTGTGGGACCCTAAGTGCATATATATAATGGGGGGGGTGTCCTTTCCAGGGTCAGAGTAAAACAAGATACAGTCTTAATAGATCACATTTAGAATACCTTTTGCAATTTTGGCAAAGACATATGACCATCAGAATACATGTCTGGGGCTCCTCCATGGACCTGAAACATAAGCTTCCCTAGTTTTATGGGCAGTATGCCTCTGGGTGGACATAGAGGAGGAAGACTATGGACAAACATTGCATTTGGAGACTCTGGCTGGGTTGCAAGTATCCATGATGGCATGTACCCATGAGAGTGATTAGCTAGGTGTTCCAAATCCCAGCTGGTGCCAAATGACAAGATGCATCCCACACACTGGCACTGGGTGTAAAGCTTGCCCACAGAGGGGTTTTCCAAATCTTTCCCCCAGTTACAGCATGAAGTACTAGGGCTGTGCCGGTTACTCGCTGCCTCGGTTACTGTCCTTCATGGTGGATTGAGTTGCCAGTGCCAGTGGGCTTCCAGCCAAGTCCAGCCATCAGGGAGCAGCAGCAAGAGAGGGGAGAAGAGACAAGTCAGGATATGGCTTGTCGTGCCCTCCCCACTTTGGCACCACTTCCCTGAGAGGAGCTGTGGGTCTCTTCCACAAACCGATGCCCCGTTGGCCCCCCCATGCCCTGTCTTTCCCTGGGCTCTACCACCACTCAGCTCCCTTCCTCCGGCCCTCAGGATGGCAATGATGCCTGGCTGTCAAGAGTCTCTGGGTGCAGCATCTCTGAATTCCACTCTCATCTCTTTAAATAGTTCCTTCACGGAAGTGTCTTCATTTAAACAAACCATGTGAATTCTATTTCCTGCTGGGAGCCAGAATAATTCAGAGTAGAGTATCAAATGAAAGAATAAACATGAATTGCTTTATCATTGATAGCTCTTTAAAATGTATTATGCAAAAGGGGTTGTCACTTTCACTCTCCCCAAGTGTTCAAATGGTAAGTAAAGGCCATAGCGCATTTGGGCTCAGGGTTCAGCAGTCCCGGCTCGACCTCAAAAGAGGACCCGAAGCCGCAGTCCACTGAGAAAGGGTAAGTAAACTGACAGGATCGCTCACCGTCCCACTGCCACACCCGCCAATTCACCGCATTCTGCTGCTGCCTGCCTGCCCTGCTTCATTCCGGGGCCCAGGCCTCCACTGTGCCTGGGGCTCCTCCCTCTCAAGGACCAAGGTCCTGCCTTTGTCCACTTTCTTCTCTGCATTATCGACTTCTCTCTCTCTCTCTCTCCTGCTTTACTTCCACTGCCATTTAAACATGCCTCAGATCTCCTATTTAAAACAGAATGAAATAAGACAGAACCTTACTCTCATCCTCTCCAGCTACCTCTCCATTCCTCCATTCTCCTTTTTGGCGAAACCTGTCATCAGTCGCGCAACTCCATTTTGACTCCTAACTCTATCATTCCACCACATACTTTATTTTCAAGGTCACATTGCCAAATCCAATAGTTTTTGCCTCTGTCCTCATCTCACTTCATGACTCAAGCTGCATTCAACCCAGCCCACGTCGACAACCCTCTTTCCTGGAACACTTTCTTCACTTGGCTTCCATCACGTCGCACTTTCTCAGCTTCTCTCTCAGGCTCTTCTGCTGTCTCTTCTTCCTCTGCCGAGCTTTTAAATGTCACCGTGCTCTCTGGCTTGTTCCTCCCACTCCTTTTTCTAACAATTTTTTTAAATTTAAAACTTCTTAAATTTTAAATTAAAAAACACATGTTTTTGTAAGTGAATTCATCCAGTCCTTTGGCTAAAATACCATCTATATGCTGATGATTTGCTCAGCTGATAACTCCAGCTCTGAGTATCAAATTAGTCTGTCCAACAGACCTGGTAAATCCACTCAGAGGTCTCATTTCAAACTTCACTCACTCAAACAAAACTCCTAACCTCCCCTCCCCCAATTCCTTTCTTCTCCACTCTTCCATCTCAGCAAGTGCGCCACCCACCATCCTCTCGGTTAGCCAGACCAAACACCTAGGAGTCATCCTCTATTTCTCACTTTCCCTCACGCCCGATCCAGCAGCAAGTCTCAACTCTACTTTCAAAATACATTGCAAACCTGTCCATTTCTCTGCGTCCTTGCCATCACGCGAGCTGCAGCCACGACCCTAACTCACTATCCCAAATAAGCTTCGAGCTTCTACTTGCCCACCTACAAGCCCTTCTTCACCGGAAGTCAGGAGCGAGCTCCTGAAACCCATAAACCAGGTCACAGTGCTTCATATACTCTAATGAGTTCCATTGTACTAGTAATAAAACATACACTCCTTCTGATGGCCAACACAGCACCCATGTTCTGGCCCCTTTTACCTTTTCCCACTGTTTCGTATTTCACGCCCCGTCGCTCCTCTCCACTCCTCTATTTATGCAATTAAGTCTACCACAACTATAGGGAGGTAATGTTTCCACTCAGCATCTGACATACAGTTTCGCTGTCCATATTCCCGTGTGCTGTGGTAAAAAGCGGGAGAAACTGTGAAATGCCTTTGTAGGGCATGCACTTGAACGTCCAAAGGGGCTATGGACACAGTCACAGGCTTTTTCAGTCAGGACAGAATCTAAGACTTGTGACTCCACTCTTCTTTCTGGTTGGCTGGCATCTTTTAACAATGTTATTTCTAACTTTCCCAACAACTCTGCAGTGTTGGTATTGTTCGTGACTTACGGCTGAGAAGATTAAAGCATGGTAAGAGTGGGCGATCTGTTCCAGGTCAAAGAGACAAGGCGGGGAGGAGCTGGCATCAGGCTCCAGGCCGGTCCCATTCCCGAACCCCAGCTCTCCCCACTGGCTGCACGCTGCGCGACTGTGCCTCAGGACAGGGAATCCAAGTGCGAAGTGGGAGGCTGAAGTGGATGAGCTGTAAGATCTCTTCCAGTCCTTAGGGCTACAAGTCTGAGAGATGCCCCTGGGATACTGGACTGGAAACGATGCACATCTGGACTCCAGTGATGTGTGAAAATCTCTTGTAAGCCTCGGTTAATTGATACTGATCATTAAAGTTACCTTTAAGGTAAGAAGGGTGCCATGTCTAAGATTCACAATCATGTCCACACTCTGTTTACCTCGCACCTCCTCCTGCCCACATGCTGTCTGCACAGTGAGGGCTGGCAATCGGCACGGCCAGGACGGGAGGATTCGCTCGGCAAAGGGAGGCGGAGACGGGGCGATGGGGGATGCTCCTCTGCACTGGGGCCCGAAATCCCTTCTTGGCTCTCTGTTTCCACTAGGAGAGTGTCTTGGCATACTCACTTGACCTCATTCCCACCACCGTCTCTCCCCTACATGACCTTCCACCCCACAGGACCTCCAGCTCTCACATGACCTCATCCAGGATGCATTCCCTTCCAGACCTCACCTCACAGACCAAGCACTTCTTCCTGTTTGAGGGGAAGAGCCTGCTTTTGAAAGTCAAAGGGAACCTGCCTTCCAGGCTGTTGGATTTTGATATTTTGATGTCATTGCTGTAAGCTGATTTAAATATTGCAATGCATAATTTCATTTTGTTTGCATCTTGAAGCTTTTTAAAAATGCAGGGTGTCATACTAAAAATTCTAATAAGTAAATGTGCAGATTTTCTCATTGCCACCTGCTTCTCCCTACACTACTGGGGAAGACATGTCAAAAGGGTGGAAACCTCAGTGGGGTACAGAAGGTCATCTCACATCTCTGTCACTTGACTTGGGGTACACTGGCTGCCAGAGAACCATGCTTTTTAAAGATCGCCCCGCTGGTGGGCCACTGACTCCACAGAACAAACGGGAAAGTCCTGCGGCTCCTAGAGAGTCACTTGCCTGTGAGGCAACAACCACCTTCCATGGTTAGAGTCGGGGCGGCAACACCTACACGTCCTGGAACACAGACTCCTGGGGTGGGAAAGACTGTGAACATCTTCTACCTCACCCTTCCATCCAACACATACTTCCTCCTGGAAGTGTCACAGGTAAGTGGCTATCTAGCCTCTGCATGGAACCTTCCAATGAGAGGCTACAGCTCCCTAACTATTCCATAAAGCAAGTTTTCATTCTACTTCAATCAAAAACAGTTGTGGACACAATTTAGCCAATACAGATAATTGAGCTACCCTGTGCCAGGCAATACCCTAGGTCCCCAAGGAGATCTGAGGAGCCATTTAAAAAACCCACCACCGAGGCACTCACAGTCTAGTTGGGGAATAAGACACAAACACAAGACACCAGGCAGCCAGTGTGAGAGTGAAGCACGGAGGCCACGCAGACGAGCGGTCAAGTCCAGATGCTTCCTGGTGCGGTGGTTCAGGAAGCATCTGATATCCGTGGTGCAGTGACCCAGATCTTCAAGATTCAAGAGGCCTTATGGTCCAGCCCTCTTCCTCTAAATCAGCCTGCATATTCTTTTTTCCCCCTCTCTGTGGCTTAATCTTAAATAAGCTATTTGCTCATGACAGCGAGGAACGGCTCCCTGATGTTCGGAACCCTGTGACAGCAACCTTGCACCCGCTGCGTGCCGGGCGCGGCTTCGAGCTGACAACAGGCGGGGCAGCTGTGCTGCAGCGGAGGCTTGTCTGGGGGATGAGGTGGCAACGGCTCTCTGCAGAAAGGACATAAAGTGTATCGCACACCAGAGAAACCCTAGAACAGAGTCTTTTCTTCTCCTTTGTTTTGGTTTCCATGGAAATCTCTCGACATGTGAGGGATTTTGAGTGTACCAAAGGCACAATGTCGGAAATTGGTATATTGACGGTAGGCAGGCTGTCAGCACAGGAGGCATAACACAAAATAACAGATGTCTTGAAACCAGGGTCCAGAAAATGGGATGGGAAGGTGCGCGTCAGAAACCCATGCAGGCAGCGCTGGATCTGGAGCTAAGGGCCGGGCTGAAGTGGCCGACGGAGGTCAGTGTCTCCATAAGTGAGAAGACCGGCTCCGGGAAAAACCCGACAGATTCACACACACATGCAAGAATCCGAAAGGTCTAACAATGTGACTAATGTTCCAAAGCAACTAACGCTACTCGGCAGCAAGACTACAGCATTCATTAAATCCTGGCTGGAGAGTGCACAAACATTTGCAAGCTGAAAATAAGGTCCCTTGTTTGTTGTTTGCTTTGTCTGGTTTTCAGGGTCAACAGTTGCAAATAGATGCAGGAAATGCAAGTGAAGAAAGAACGCGGTGATACATACTTAGAACTCTCATAGCTTCTACCACTGAGCAGCATAAACCATGGTGTAGACACCACCTTGACCTTGTTTCTGTCCCCAGCCCCTCAAGATGGCAGAAGAGAACAATCAGGAAAAAGCGACTGTTTTGCTAAGGATGGAGTATCACTTCACAGAGCAAGTGTGGGAGTTGGTCCGGTTGCTGTCGTGGTGTGGGGGGAAGAGATTAAAGAACAGCCCTCCTGGGGGTGGGTGAAGGGGACCCTGATTTGTAGCACTGGCAGATTTCTGAGGTTCAATACTCCCACTACGGCCAGTTCCAAGCCACCAACATGAAGGCACCGAATGTGGAGATGGGAGAGACGCTCACAGTCAGGTGTGCATCCATGTAGTCCCAGCAGAACTGAGGTCAAAAGGCCGGTGCTTGTGCAGCTTCCTGTGGTGTTCCTCCTCCCTGGGGTCCTTGCTGCCAGGTGCTCCTGAACCACTGTGCTCTTTACCTCACCCCTAACCTCACGCCCTCTGGGCCTTGCCTGTGACCGATGGAGGAGCTAACCCACATCAGCCAGTTCCTCTGGTGGGCAGAAGGACTCAAGGGTGAATCCTTTCGGGACATCTGCACCCCAACAGCGGTTTCTCGGAGTGGTTAGTGCTTGAACCCAAGGACAAAAACCTGAATGTGAGGTGAGATCTGGGAGAAGGGAAGCTCCCAGTTCCTTATAGATCCAGCCTGGCCTGCATTCCGCCGGGGACCCCTGGGGTGTCACGCCCAGGCCGAGGGCATGGGGCTGCCATGTGAGTGAGCACATGTATGTGTACAGAACATTTCTCTTCCTTGGCCCAGTACAGTGTCCAGGGGCTCTGGGTATCTTGGTTATAATTAGCTTTTAATTATTTATTTGAAATGGCCAGGGTATACCACGGTGTGGACAACACATAAACCTCGGTGGGACTGGGACCTGCAGTTTCAAACTTCTGCAGCAGGTCTTTATGCAGAGTCTCAAAGTGGAGAAGGGGCTGGGCAGGCTCACCTCTTCTCTCCCTCCCCTCAACCCCTGGGGGGTGATGATGGTCAAGGCCAGGGAGGCAGAGGAGGGGAAAACCTGGCTAATCAACTCCTTTGTAAAGGGGATTTGGTCCAATCAGGCATCCCTCGACTCCCGTCCCAGAGAAGGCAACCGGGGAGACACTTGGTGAAGGAGAAGGACCTGGGCATCCTCCCTTTGTTCTACTGCTACTGAGTCACGGACTTGCTGGGTCCGGACAGCGGAGGGGAGGAGGGGCAGGCATTTTGAGGGCACAGCACCTAGACGCATACACACAAACCGTCCCCGACGCCAGCCAGCCCGAGAGAACCACCGTCCCCGAGGTGAGAGCAGCTGGCAGCAGCACACTGTGTGTTTGTGGCACGTGGGCTCCACAAACAGAATCGCCCGTGTTGGACACGTGAGGTGCACACCACTGCTCGGAGTCTGTGGGCTCCGTTCTGCAGACGGGGAGACCGAGGTATTGTGCTTTGGCCGTGGGCCCCGGGGCTGGGGAGTGGGAATGGCCATCTGGCCCCCAGCCCAGGGCTCTTTCCCTGGCACCTGCCTCTCCTTAGGGACCAGGAGATGAGTGTAGTAAAGACTAGTTATTCAGGGAAGAGCCAGAACTTTCAGCCATCCATGCAACAAAGCTGAACCTCCTACCCGCTTCTCTTTTTCTCCCCCAAGAAGCCCTCCACCCTGACAGAACAACCTCTTCACCCTTCTCACTGGGGTCGTGGTGCATGCACTCTAATGATCTCTCTGGAGATCCGGACCCTTAAAGCCACCACTTTTCATGACATTATCACAGGCAGTTAGTACTGGCACCAATTAGCTAGGACAACTCGAAACCAGAGAGCCTGTGTGCTGGGGGCCATGTGGGTGAAAACACCAAGTCCCCTGAGAGCCTCCAGCCCCCACCTGCCATGCGGGCCCCTCCTCCTGCAGCGGGCACTCCACTCCCGCAGCCAGACCAGCAGCAGCAGCAACACCCCTCCCCGGGCAGGGTGCTTCTTCACAAGCACAAAGCTCTGTGTAAAGGATGACCTAGATTTTTTGGATGAGCGACTGCAATCTATAAATGTCTAACCAAGCGCATGAGTTGCCTAACGTGAAAAAGCTTTTAGCTGTGTTGCCTCTGCTGAGCAAGACTGCCAGCCTTCCTTGGGGACGGCCATCTGGACTAGACCTGTCACGTCTGAAGAATCAGGGGGCTGAGAAGTCACGAGGGCAGCTGTCCTCTTCAGTTCTGCAAACTGGATACAGTTCTAGGGGTGGGGTTGGGAGGTTGGGCTGGCACTACCAGACGGAGGAGGAAGGAGGCATGACAGGTCCCGGGCAGACAGTGACCTGACTCTGGGACAGTGCTGACCTTGAACTCTCAGAGCCACTGTTGGAGGGCAGTGCCCATTGAACCCCCAGGGTGGCTGCTCTTCCGGGGCCCATCAAACTCCCTGGGAATAATCATCTGGAGCGGCAGTAGTGAAGCTGGGATTGGATTCTTTGTAATGCAGCCCACTAGGCTCACATACAGTGATCATTCCCCATCAGAATGTGCTGGCAGGGGCGGATGGGGCTGCAGGGCACAGAAGACAGGGAGAGCTGCCAGCAGGTGGCCGGGAGAGAGGCCAGCAAAGGGGGACTGGACCCGAAGGAAAAGAAACGCAAACAAAACAGGGAGGAAAATCTGGGCAGCACTGTTCCCCTGCTCACTGCAGAACATGTCCATCATTTCATTCTTATCTGTTCAACTCGGGGCCTTTTCTGCATATTTGTTGACAGGCTGTGCAGGTAGGAGCCCCGAAGACTCACCAAGTGAAATAACACGAGGCCTTGCGGAGACCGGTCAGCCTTGAACTCAGGCTGCTTGGAAAGTCTTCCTCTCTGTGTGGCTTCACCCTAGCAGATGTCTGTGCCCAGATCACCTCGGTCCAGTGCAGAACGAGACCCAAGCGATGGGGCATGCGTCGCACAGCAGCCATACAGCGCCTACGGTCCTGCCGCCAGCGGGCTTTTACCACACAAACTGTTCTCAGCTTCTAATTCTCTGCAGCGAACTGTCCTGAACCGAAAACAGCATCGTACCACCACGCGTAACCAAAGTCACCAAGCGAAGTCTTTCAAAATCAGAAGTTGTTCTGCAAGCCTCCTCTCCCCTTCTTTAGTGGCACTTCGGATCAGATTACACTTGACTAAACATAGGAAAATGCTTAGTAAACTGTGACGCACTACAACAGTGAATGGTTCTTACTTCTCTTACTGGACCTGGAACACCCTTGCTTCTCTCTTTGCTCCTGTTGGTCTTCAGCTAGTCCAGATGGGACCTGGTGTTTCCTGAAACAGTGACTGTAACCACCGTATTGCTGAAACTCACCGTATTGGTACCAACTGGGACATGGAAGAGCCAGGAGAAATATCAGGTGCTGGAGGAAATGTAGCATCTGGCTGGAGACATGAGCCCTATTCAAAGGTCAGCCTGACTCTCTCTCCTTCTCTGTCTCTCCCTGTGGCTCTCTGTGTGGTGACATCCCCGGAGTGTTTCCGGTGCACCAGAGAGGGTCTTTACATGCATTAACTGTATGACAGAGGTGGGATAACTGCCATCTGCTATAAAGAAACTGAGGCAAAAACAGGGTGAGGTAACTTTCCCGAGCCCAGCTACTAAGTGGCAGCCCTGGGGCTCAAACTCAGACCGCACAGCCCTGGGATAGCTCTGATTGCGTCCTAGCCTCAACTTGCTTGTCTGCAGAATGAGAGTTTGACCACGTCCTGCCCCCAGCCCTCCCAGCAGAGAGATAATCAGGAGATCAGTCAAGTTAAGAAGGAGCTTTCATATCTTAGGGGAGAACAAGCTCTTGAACTGAGTCTAAACCACTGTGACTTCTGGTTGACCTGTGGGTCCCCAGTATCTAGGCTGCCTGCCTGGCAGTGGTCACATGGGCGCACGAAACCCTCACTCCCTAGAAGCGTACATTCATTAGTGCCTTCCCACTGACCCCCCTCTCCTTGCATGGGAGCTCATTTGAGCCTCGAGATAGCCCTGTGGGGTGAGTATTATCATCTTACAAGTAAGGAAATGGAGGTGAGGTGACGTGACTGGCCTAAGCCACACATCTGATGAGAGAGTGCTGGGACTTGAGTTCTGGTCTTTGGACTCAAGCCCTGCCCTGCCCACCACATCCCACTGCTCCTCGTTCTGAGAGTTGTATGGATGGGAGGCGAGTGCTTTGCTCAGCACTTGAGGGGCTCTGGGGGCAGCCTACAGGCTAAACGAGAATACAGACAACATCCACCACCCTCTGTCGAGCATTCCATGGGCCAGATACAGGCGAGGCCACGTCACAGACATTCTCCCTAATTTTACCACAACTCTGCTTGGTAGATCTTTTTCTGTTTCACACATGAAGAAATAGACTCACAAGAAGAAAAATAACTCATCTGTGGTCCCACAGCTAGGAAGTGGCAGGAAGGGGCTGCAAATTATTGTCCTGCTTACTTTAGCATTCCAAGTCTATGAGCATCCTGCATTGCCTTTTAAAAAATTACAATTGACATACAATATTATACTAGTTTCAGGTGCACACCCTAGTGATGAGACATTACATAACCTACTAAGTGATCACCCTGATAAGTCTCGTACCCGTCTGATACCATGCATAGTTATTAGAATATCACTGACTACGTTTCCTCTGCTGCACTGCACATCCCCGCGACTCTTGTGTAACAACCAGTCTGTGCTTCTAATCCCTTCACCCTGTTCACTCAGCCTTCAAACCTCCCTCCCCTCTGGCAACCGTCAAAATGTTCTCTCTATCTGTGAGTCTGTTTCTGTTCTGCTTGTTTACTTTGTGTTTTAGATTCAGGTATTGATAGATGTGTGTTTATTGTCATTTCATTGTTCCTACTGTTAATCTTTTCAGGGTGAGGAGAAGGCTGTGTCTGTCTGCCCCCAGTTCCCTACAGTCCCTAGCCCCTGCCGAACATGCTACATGCTTGGGGCCATGTCCATCACTGGCATCACAGCACAGAACAGCCATTCACCAGCCGCCATTGACACACAGCACAGGTGCTGCACACTCACTGCGAGTAAAGAGTGAAACGTCTTTGGAAGGAAGAAATAGCTAAGAATTTGTATTCCCAGGACCCAAGGATGTGAGGCGAGGCAGGGTGCTGACGGTGAAGAAAGAAATCAATAGTTTTTAAGAAAGAAGGAAAAAAAAGACAGGGACAAGAAGCTATAAGGACAAAGCCAAAACTGAGCTTTAGACTCTTACTTCAACCTGTGTTATGTCAGAAGCACTTAATTCCAGGTACAGATAGAGCCAGAGTAGCCCCTCCACACACAGTGGCAACCACAGAGCCCAGACGCCTTCAGGAATCCCGACCTGTAAGGGCATTGTGCGGTAGAACAAGGTGTCCTCAAGCCAGAAAAGCTTAAAGTTCAAAAAGCCTTTTCTAGGCTTCTGGTTTTGATTAGATCTTCCAAAACTTATCTACTGAAAACTTGACATTTTCAGGACTTTTGAACACGTAAGGGATGGTGCTTGAGGAAGCTGACAACCCGACTCTCCGTGGGACCTGACGTTTTGTTTCGGAGAGTTCTCCATGTGTGGGTCCTGGGTGACTGGCCGGCCGCTCCCCGCCCGGCCAGCTGCCGGGAGCCCGCTCTGAGCGGGGCAGAGGGGCGCTGAGGGCAGGGCCACCCGCCCCACACACGAGCCCGGGAACGCCCCGAGCACCCCGGACGGACCGCTGCGAAATGCTTCACGTTACAGAGTCCGGCCCCGTGATCTCCGCTGACCCTCACAGCAGGCCTGTGAGGTGGGCTGGGGCTGTGCTTTTACAGACGGCGAAGGCATGACGGGCGTGCCATCTGTCCCGCTGGCGTCTGCGCAGGTCGATGTGGCCTGCGCAGCACCAGTTACAGTTTGGGCATCAGCCCCCACAAATGCCCGGCCCTGGGTAACACACGTGGCAAAGTTGGAGCTCCAGGCTTCGATGTTCTTGTCACATGTCCAGGGTTCTTTGTTCAAAGAGTGTCATGGTAGGTACTGTGGGGAGCAGGAAGACAACCAGACTGCTGTCCCAAGAAGTCACCAGAACCTACCCGTCACAATATGATAGAGAATACAGTGAGGGCCTGGGCCGGAGGAGGTGCCAACAGAACACCAGGGCAGCGGAGAAGGAGCAAAGCCAGATGCGACTACAAGGAAAGGCTCCACCCTCATGAAGAGGTGGCAGGCCAGGTGGGCCTTGAAGGAGGGAGGGGTCAGTCTGGACAGACAGATGGAGGTGGGGAAGATAGGGTTTCTCCTTTTGGATGGGGGATTCACAAGCACATTCAGGACAAGTGTAAAGTTCAGTTTGGTTGAATCAGACAGCACTTGTTAGGCAGGGAGCAGTGTGTGGGAAAGTAGATCAGGGTCACAGTGCGGGGAGCTCACAGACTAAATTGGGGAGTTGCCCTTACTCTGATCTGAAGATTCTGCACAGCAAATGCTCTCCGGATAGGAAAGCCAGCTTCCTCTGACCTAGTATTCTATTCAATTTGCTAGGCTGTTCACCTTACAACCTGAGCCCTCGGGGCTCTTTTCACAGTGGATCACTTCTAAAGAACCTTGCACTTTATTTTAATTTCTTCTTCTATGTCTTTCCCTTACCACACAGGCCACCAAGGGAAGGGTGAAGAGCGTGCAAGCGATGTGCACGTGCGTGTGCACTTGCTGTCACAGTGAGGTCATGTCAGAGTATGAGCTAAAGGCTGGTTTTGCCACACTCAGCTGATTTTGTTAGTTAGGGAGCTCGGTTATTTACAGTTATTCTTTTCCCTCCCCCACTTTGCCAGCATTAGCATCTTAACCTCCAATCTCCTTCCCAGTCCACATCCTGCCTGCTTGGAAGCTAAGCAACCGTATGGCAAACCACCCATGATCACGGGAATTGACGACTCCAGGACTCCCCAGGTCTGTCACAGGGATGCTGGGTCACTCACTTTCAAAGTCAGACCCCCCACAAAAAATGTACAAAAAAAGTCAGCAAGGTTGGGGCTGAAGTTTGGCAAGGCTCTGGCTTCCCCTGTTTTGCTGGGAGTTTTAGCAAAATGGGATAAATACTGTTAGTTCAACTTTGGTCCCTTATCCACTCCACCTGGTACATCTGCCCCTGATCCACGCTATTGGTTTACATAAAATTATAACCCTATAGCCTGTCCAAATAGGTCTTGAGCAGACTGTGAAATAGGTGAGGACCTCAATGCTTTCCTGGCTTGGTGTGTTTTTCCCCTTTACCTCCCACCTTTCTGTACACCTCATGGTTGCCTGTGGGAACCAGAGGAAAGATCTACCTATGTTATGTGTTGGAGACTTCAATATTCTTCGAGTCATATTTGCATAACAGTCACTCTGAGAGGAGATAACATAATGAAAAAAAGTCACATTAGGTAAAATTTTGGGCTTCCCCCCCTTTTTGTAGTGAGGAGGCCTTGATGTTAATGGAGAGTTTCAGGGAGGAAAAAACCAATTGTTTTGCATCTTAGGATGAATATACTCGGGCTTATCCACCAGCAACTAAATATATTAAACCTGACTGGTTTTAAGACCTCTTATATAGGTTAAAAATAAAATAAAAATAAGCCAAACAATGGACCCCCTCCAAATGAATTGCAAGTCCTTATTTCATGCCTATCACATCAAGATACCCTTGGATAGGGCACTGAATTTGTATTTTTCAGAATCTTTCCAGGGATCTGTTGAACAGTCACATCTGACTGGGCTAATTTAGACCACGGAGTTCATTCCTTGCCCTGGGGTAGGACTACAAGCTACTGAGTGGCCCCAGAAAGACACTTCCAGTTTCAGGAATCAGTGGTGAGGCCTATCAGCTGTTTTCAGGGCTGGACGCAGGGGAAGTGCTTAACAAACAGGTGATTTGGTACCAACACTGCCATCATCACAGACTCGTTGGTGGGACCTGGCTAGTCCTAATTTATAAAGCACATCAGAAGTCAATCTGGGGTGAGCCAGAGGACCACAGTCGAAGGCAAGAGGTCTGGGCCTACGTGGGCAAAGCTGTTCTCTCTCGGGCCTGCACAGACATGTTCTCAGGACATACTGTGCTCCCGAAGCAAGGATATCAGCCCTCTGTACTGTCCAAAACCAAAATGTCAGTTGTCCTGTGGCCTTCCAGGCTCCTGGTCTTTGCCTAAGGGGCAAAGTCTCTCCCCTAGGCCTCTGGAGTCTGAGGAAGTGTCCCCCGGGGGCTGTCACTTGGCAGGCAGTAATAAAGGGACACCAAAAGCTCAATCCCCAGATGATTCTGTCCTACTTGGTACAGGAGGATTCCATCCAGAATATTAACACATTTCTCTTGCCCTTTCCCACCACCAGTTCTTGGTAACACTTGTGTTAAGAGAGGACCCACAGGAGGATTGAACACCAGCTACTTTATATTATTTCAGCAACTCTGGTAAAACAACTGGGACAGACTCCAAAGGATGATTAAAATTTGTGGGTTTGTGGTAAATTGCTGGGAACTGCCCTGCCTGGTTTCAGAAGCTATAATCCCTCATGGCTAAGGCTGAGTAAAAAGACCTTGGGACGACAGGATAAGCCACTAAGGAGACAAAGCTTATCTCCCTGGCAGGGGCGCCACCTCTGCCCCCTTTTACTTTACTCTGCTTGGCCCCAGGTGGATGACTGGTTAGCCAACAATGGGTAAGATTGTTGACAACCTAAGACAGGCATGGTCACAAAGGGGCCCTCAGGGAAGGACTTGGGGGGCTATAGAAAAAGAGGATGATGGACCTTTGCCCCTCGGCTTTGACATATAGCCAGAGTCCTGATTCTGTCTGCAGAAAGTCTCCTAATCTCTTGGCTGCCTTACTTTCTCTGCCTGACCTAACCCTGAAACAATGCCGGAGGTGGGTGCAGCCCAGTGCTGGAAAGGGCAGGTTCCCTGGGGCAATCAGGTCTAAGAAAGAATGCATAAAATCCTATGAAACCTACTTTGCTAATACTCTCAATTTAAATGACAAGGGTCCAAGCTTGAAATGAGTTGGTTTCCCCAAAGCTTTATGGCCCTTTATCTAAATGACCCTGACTCAAAATAAAAAGTCCTCAGAGTTCTTTAAAAGTTATCTATTGCTTGGTCATTACTGCCTGACAATGATTGATGAGCTTTACATAAACGCCCTGTATTCCTATGCAAAGTAAACCCAATAAAAGCCCAGGCTCCCAGCCCTTCTCCTTTGAAAGATCAGCCACCTTTCCTCCCTAAACAGATCATGTCTTGGTAGATTTATTCTCCTCTGTGGTGGCAGGGAGCGGGGAGCCCACCCACAGCAAATGTCAATGAACCCCTCTTCTGGACTAGCATGATCTCGTGACTTAAAGTTCATGTGATTTGCCATATCACCTCTTTAGTTCTTGCAGTGTTCCAAAGAATATTTCATTGGCAGCAGGTCACCTGATGAAATAAGGATGTTCTTTCTCCCAGGGTTTTATTTATCTCCCGACCCCACTGAGTGAGTCCTCAGAAGGGGTCCCTGGTTTCTGAATTACTAGACATTTGCCTCTCATATCTTGGCCCTCATATATTTGATCACACATAATCATAGAAGGACCCAAAGGCTTAACCCAGAGGTAAAGCAGAAGGCCATCATCATCACTTGTCACCTGCTGCTGCCTTCTAGCAAGCTCCACCTCATGGGCACAGGTTGTGATAAGGACTTTACTCACTTAATATTCCTAGAGAAGCAACTTCTACCAGTTTTCTGAAAGCTTGTTTTGGTGTGTGTTTGCTTTTTAAATAACTTTTTCTATCTTATTAAACCTCTCTCAAGACGTAGCATTTTTCCACGACCCAGTAAGTTCTGTAATATTCCCAGTCAGTGCCTCCAAACCCATCCCACCATAAAGACATTTTTTTAAAAATGTACATTAGTTTTACCTGTTTCAGCACTTCATATAATTGAAATCATACAGTGTGTATTTTTATGTAGTAGTAGTGCTTCTTTCATGAAGCAAAATGTATTTGAGATTAACTCATGTTAACTATATCAGTGGTTCATTCTTTTTCATTGATGCATAGGTATTCTGTTGAATAAATAACATTTTAATTATTCTTTTTGATGTTGAGTCAGACATGCATTGTTCCAGCTTTAAATTTTTATGGCTAAGGCTATGATGGACTTTCTTGTACAAGTTATATTGCAGACATATGTTTTCCTTCCTTTTGCATAAATACCAGGAGTGGAATTGGTAGGTCATAGGGTAGGTGAATATTTAACTTTATAAGAAACTGCTAAGCAGTTTTCCAAAGTGACTGCATCGTTTTACAGCCCCATGGTAATGCTCAAGAGTTCCAGATGCTCCACATCCTCACCGGCAGCTGGTGTTGTCCGTGTTTTAATTTTAGCCTTTCCAGTGGGTGTGCAGTGGTACCTCACTGTGATTATGATTCATATTTTCTAGTGCCCAATGATGCTGAGGACTTTTTATGTGTTTATTTGCATTTATATTCTTCCTTTGTGATGTCTGTTCAACTACTTTGTACAATTTTAATTTTTTTATTATTGGGTTGCAGGGGAACTTTATATGCAGGGCCCAGCACAAATAACACCCCTTTTTTATTACAAAATGTTTTATTACAAAATCATAAGCGTGTAACTCTGTAACATAACACTATCACAATCAAGCACACCATATGACACTTCAGGTGAAATGTTCAAATTAAAACTATAAATTATTACACCCAGATTATTGCCCTACCAACCCCACTAAGCAGGTGTTAATTCTGCTGGACCCTGTAGTTTGAGTAAAAGTTCTTGTCAAAGATACGTTTTGCCAAGTATTTTATCTCACTGTGTGGCTTGGCCATTCATTTCTTTAAAGGCTCTTTTGATGAGCAGAAATTTTTGATTTTTTAGAAGTCCAACTTATTAAATACATCATTTACAGTAAGTCCTTTACATTCTGTATAAAAACACCTACCCAAAATTTGCAAAACATTCTCCTATATTGCCTTTCAGAAGTCTTATTGCCTTAACTTTATATTCAGCTCCCTGATTCATCTCTGATTGTCTTTTGTGTACGGTGTGAAAGACTGGTCACATTTTTCTTCAGTATCAGTTGTTCCATCACCATGACTTACTTTGGTGCCTTTGTGGAAGATCAATTGCCCATATATATGGATTTATTTCTGAATTCACTATTCTGTTCCACTCATATACTTGCCTATCCTTATATGGTCTTGATTATTATAGCTTTATGGTAAATTTTGATATCTGGTAGTATAAACTTTCCATTTTTCTTTTTCAAGATTGTTTTGCTTTTCGGCCAGAACCTCCATCTTCCAGTTATCCACCAAAATGACTGACACAAATGGAAAGAGGAGAGGTGCCCAGTCTGTGTTCTCTAGGCCTTTTAGAAAACAGGGAGTACCTTTGGCCACATACATGCGAATCTAGAAGAAAGGTGATACTGTAGGCATCAAGGGAATGGGCAGTGTTCAAAAGGAATGCCCACAGATGTTCCCATGGCAAAACCGGAAGAATCTACATGGTCGCCCAGCATGCAGTGGGCACTGTTGTAAACAAACAAGGGCAGGATTCTTGCCAAGAGAGTTAATGCACATACTGAGCATATAAAGCTCTCTAAGAGCCAAGACAGCTTCCTGAAACATGTAAAGGAAAATGATCAGAAAAAGAAGGACGCCGAAGAGAAAGGCACCTGGGTTCGGCGGAGGTGTCAGCCTGCTCCGCCCAGAGCAGCGCGCTGTGTGAGAACCTCTGGGAAGGAGCCGGAGCTGCTGGAGCCTGTTCCCTAGGAACTCGTGGCATGATAAGCGTGAAAAAATAAAAGACCTCTGCACTGATTTCTTAAAAAAAAAATTGTTTTGGCTATTTCAGGGTCTTTCATTTCCAAATCAGTTCCAGTTGCATCACCTGAAACTCCAGGGGTTTTTTTTTTTTTCAGTCTTTTCTTTCTGAATTATTGACTTGCCTTCAAATTCAATGATCTTTTCATTTTCAGTGTCCAATGTGGTATTAAGCCCATCCAGTGACTTTTTCCTTTTGGTATATTTCAGTTTTCACTTCTAGAATTTTCATTTGCCTCTTAAATTGTTTCTATTTCTCTGCCGGGGTCACACATTTGTTCACCTTACTTTAAATCCTTCAACATATTTACAACAGCTGTTTTAAATTCTTTATGGACTAATTCCAACATTTGTGTCAATTCGGAGTTAATCTGTCTTTTAAAAAATATTCTCTTTATTTGTTTTTAGAGAGAGGGGAAGGGAGGAAGAAAGGAGAGACACAAAGATGCGAGAGAAACATGAACTGGTTGCCTCTAGTACACGCCCCAACCAGGGACCAGACACACAACCCAGGCACATGCCCTGACCAGGAATCACACTGGTGACCTTTCATTTTGCAGGACGATGCCCAACCAACTGAGCCATACAGGTCATGGCAATTCTGAGTTCATTTCTATCAACCTTTTTTCTTCTGATTATGGGTCACATTTTCCAGCTTTTTTATGACTTGTAATTTTATATTACATCCTGGACATTGTAGCTAAAATGTCAAGGCATTTAATTTACTTGAGCCTTAAATTGGTACTATCAAGGTTTGGATTTAGGCTTTGCTAGTGTGGGTCAAGAGTAGCTGTTATTCTAGAGCTGGAGCAGCCCAGCTCCTACATTACAGTTTTTTTATTGCCCCAAGTGAATGCCTAAGGTATCATATCTCTCCATTCTGGTGGTTGGAACTGTGATATTTCCCAGACCATGAGACTTCCTCTGACTCACACACCCCCAATAATTAATTGGTGTCATGGAGTCTTACTATTTTCATACACAGTTTAGCATTTGGCTAAGACTAAAGGAGATCCTTCCTCTCCAGCACCCTACTCCACAAATTGCAGCGATCCCAGAAGCCCTGGATGCAAACTCTGTTTCCTCTGCTCCCCAGGATCTAGTTTCTGTACCAGAATTTGTAAGGTGCCCCCAGGCATAAAGCCAAGATATCATCTGAATTTACCTCATGTCTTTTCATTTTATCCACAAACACAAGTCTGTCCTGTTTTCCAATAGCTGAAGATGGTTGCTTGACATATTTGTCCTGTTATATAGCTATTTATAGCAGGAAAAGAATTATAATACCCAATATTCCATTGTGACCAGAGTTGGAAGTTCCTGTTTTGATGTTTAATACCTTTATAAAAGGGAGGTTGTAGTTTCTTGCTGAAATTTGAATCCATTAGATTTTTTACCCATCCTTTTGCAGGTAAATAACCCATACTAACGGTTTTGTTTTTAACACTGTTAAGACACACATATGCTTAACACTTCAACATATGTTAAGACCAAGAAGAAAGAAAAAAG
The DNA here is from genome assembly GCA_028533065.1 of Trachops cirrhosus. NCBI lineage: Eukaryota > Metazoa > Chordata > Mammalia > Chiroptera > Phyllostomidae > Trachops > Trachops cirrhosus. Next base: position 134,395,502 of record CM052538.1, read on the forward strand.
CACCCATTTGTCTACTTTTCAGGTATTGCTATCTTATAGCCCCATAATTTTATTTCTGTATCATTTCTTTACTATTTATCTCCTCTATATTCACTCTAGCTTTCTATTCCTATTTTAAAACCCAGAGACTAAACCTGAACTGAGTAACATCACTACAGTGAAGACTTTCACTACAATAAAGAAAATATGTATTAATTTTCATGTTTCTAGAACATGAGTCTCAGAAACATCAAGAAACTTGATAAGGGCAAAAAGTTACTGTGTGCCAGCATTACAACTGGACCTCAGAATGCAACTGGGGTAGTAGGGCCTTAACCTGGAGAGTCTATTTTTACTAATGTAATCTCAGACTATTTTAACTTTTTGAGAAGACACATGACACTACTGGCTCATAGGAAATGTACAGTCTACTGAAACCCTTCAGTATTTTTCATGAGAATGACAATTATTCCAGTTTTTCTCTGTGCAAAGCATATAAATCATTATTTTAAAACCTAAGTGCAAGACATTTATTCTTATTGACATGCTGTTTATCAGAGTTCTTTGTTTTATGTTATTGCTCTCCTGAAGTTTGATTTTCATCTGATGTATTTACCATTTGCATCAGTGTGACCAGCAAAAACAGACTGTGTTTAAGTCTGATGAAAACGTACTGAACCGCTCGTGAATGCTGACACCTGCAGAGGACTCCCATCTATGCTCACGTCTGGATGCATACACTTTGAGTCTGATTATTAACCACCTATAAATCTATGTGTCTGGATTTTATATAGTCTATATTTGCCAGTCCAACATTTATTGAGCATTTACTTTTTGACTTTGTAGCAGAACCTGTGAATACACCAACTATACGCTCTTCACCATTGCCATTATAGTGTAGACTCCACTCCCAGCTGTGTGCGAGACCGGCCAGGCATGCTCGAGAGTGAACACCCTTTAAAAGCAACCCTTAACCAATGACCGAGGGAACTTGGTACACAAGCACCCTGGCTCCTCTGCTTTGGGCAGGACAGTTCTGAAGCCAGAGTAGTAACTCACCTGGCAACGCAGCCTTTATATGCTGCCTTCCCTATTCCTCTACCAGTTTTTCCTAATATCATCTCCCAAAGTAAACCGTTTGTATTAAAATCTTGGTCTCAGGATCTATATCTGGGAAAAACCGAAATAAGACAATCATTTTATTTTCACCCAAACTAAAATGACCTTCAAATTTTTCACATTGTCCTATTTACAGATAAACAAACTGCAAAGAAAAAAGTTAAAGTTAAAAGACAAAAGTAAGTAAGAACATGTGTAGCTACAGGAGTAAACTAAGAGACACACACATGATGTAAAACATGTATGTGAGGAGGGTGAGCAAAAAATGTGCTTTCAGAATGCATTTGAACTCAAAAGACAATGAACTTAAAATAGACTGCTATGAACATAACCTGTTAAATATGAATCTTATGGTAACCACAAACTGAAAACCTATAACACATACACAAAAATAAAAAAATAAATGTAAAGAAACCACTAATGCCATCAATGTACAAGAAAAGAGAGCAAGAAAGGAACAAACAACTACAAAAAGCAAACAGAAAACAATGAATAAAATGGTAATTAGTACATAACCTAACCATAATTACTTTAAACATAAAAGGGCTAAATGCTCCCCTCAAAAGATGTGGTTGAATGTATGGGTTGGCTAAAAAGTTTGTTTTCTTCCATAAGATGGCTCTAGTAGTGCTTAATTGTCTTTAACTTGATTCAAAACAATTTTGTTAGATTGTATCATGACAGGTGTCATATCGGCATGCATTTAAAAAAACTTGTCAAAATTGGTGAATTTTTGTGTAGCTATTTTAACATTGAAGATGTAAGAAAATACACAACATTCTTGGCATTTCATGCTTTATTATATCAAGAAAGGTAAAAATGCAACTGAAACACAAGAAATTATTTGTGCAGTATATGGAGAAGGTATCTGATTGAATGTGTCAAAAGTGGTTTGCAAAGTTCTGTGCTGGAGATCTCTCATTGGACGATGCTCCACGGTCAGATAGACCAGTTGAAGTTGACAGCAATCAAATTGAGACATTAATTGAGAACAATCAACATCCTACCATGTGGGAGACAGCCAACATACTCAAAATATCTAAATCAATAAAGTCATTGGTGAAAATATAAAATGTGTCTTTTGTTTAACAGGAAAAAACTAAATGGACTCTTTGGCCAACTCAATATATTAATAAACAAGACCTGTGCATATGCTACCTACAAGCAACTGACTTCAGATTGAAAGACACACACACACTGAAACTGAAGTAATGGAAAAAGATATTTCATGCAAAGGAAACAAAAAGAAAGCAGAGGTAGCAATACTTATACCAGGCACAGTAGAATTTAAAACAAAGACTGTAACAAGAGATGAATAAGGGCTTTTTATAATAATAGATTAATCTAACAAGAGGATATAATACTTGTAACATCGACACATCTAATTTAGGAGTACCAACACACACAAAGCAAACATAACAGATTTAAAGGGAGACACAGACAGTAACACCGTAATAGTAGGGGACTTTCACACTGCACTTCATTGGAGGATACATCATCCAGGCAGAAAATCAGCAAGAGTGACTTTAAATGACATATTAGACCAGGTAGAGTTAATAGATAGCTACATAAAATTCCCCACAAATCAATAGAATACACGTTCTTTGCAAGTACACATGGAATATTTCCCAGGATAGTCCAAGTCCAGCCAAAAATCAAGTCTCAGTAAATTTAAAAAGACAAATCGTATGAAGCATCTTCTAGGATCACAATAGTATAAAACTAGAAATCCATTACAAGGACAATACTGGAACAAATAGAAACACATAGAGGCTGAGCAACATGCAACTAAATATCAATGAGCTAATGAAGAAATCAAGGAGGAAATTTAACGTCTTAAAACAAATGAAAATGGAAACACAACATTCCCAAATTATGGGGACACATCAATAGCAGTTTTAAGAGGAAAAGTCATAGCAATACAGGCCTACCTGAAGAAAAAAGAAAAATATCAAAATAATCTTAACTTTATCTAAAGAAACCAGAAAAAGAACAAAGCCAAAAGTAGGTAGAAAAAATAATAAAGATCACAGCAGAAATAAATGAAATAGACACTAAACAAAACCAATAGAAAAGATAAACAAGAGAAAGGCTGGTTCTTTGAAAAGATAAACAAAATCAATAAATTTTTAGCCAGACTTATCAAGGATAAAAAGAGAGGGCCCAAATAAATAAAATCAGAAATGAAAGAAAGAGTGACAACTGACATCACAGAAACACAAAGGATCACAGGCGAGCACTGTGCCAACAAATTGGACAACCTAGAGAAAATGGGTAAATTCCCAGAAACATAATCTTCCAGGACTTAATCAGGAAAAACCAGAAGATTTGAACAGATTGATCAGTAAAAATGAAGTTGCATCAATAATCAAAAACTTTCAACCAACAAAAGTCCAGGACCAGATGGCTTTATCAAACATTCAAAGAAGAATTAATACCCATCCTTCTCAAATTATTCCAAAAAAGTTGAAGAGAAGGGAAAGTTTCCAAACTTATTCTACAAAGATAGCATTACTGATACCAGAACCAGACAAAGACATTGCAAGACAACAAAATTTACAGCTAATATCCCTGATGAACACAGATGAAATAATCCTCAACAAAATCTTAGCACATTAAATTCAATGATAGATTAAAAACATCATATACCTGGTCCAGGGGTACAGGGATGGTTCAGTATTCACAAAATCAATATGATACACCACATAAACAAAATTAAGGATAAAAATCACATGATCATATAATTACATGCAGAAAAAGCATTAGACAAAATTCAACATCCACTTATGATAAAAAAACAAACTCTTAACAAAGTGGGTATAAAAAGAAGATTCTGGAATATAATATAGCCCATATGTGGCAAATCCCCAGCTAACATTATACTCAACAGTGAACAGCTGAAAGCTGTTTCTTTATTTCTCTATGATCCGAGGCAAGACAAGGATGCCCACTCTCACCACTGTTATTTAACCTAGTACTGGAATAGACATGAAAAAGAAATAAAAGGGTCCAACTTAGAAAAGAGGAGGTATAATTGTCACTATTTGCAGATGACATGAGACTATATATAGGAAACTTGAAAGATTCTAACAAAAAACTATAAGAATTAATAAATGAATGCAGTAAATGGGCAGGATACAAAATTTGTATACAGAAATCTGTTAAATTTCAATATACAAATAACAAACTATTAGAAAGAGAAATTAAAAAAACAATCCCATTTATAATTGCATCAAAAAGAATAAAATGCCTAGGAATACAGTTAACCAAGGAAGTAAAAGATATGTACTCTAAAATGTATAAGGCATTGATAAAAGAAATTGAAAAAGGATAAATAAATGGAAGGCTATGCCATACTAATAAATAGGAAGGATTAATAGCATTAAAAGTCCATACTACCCCAAGCAAGGTACAGATTCACTGCAATCCCTATCAAAATACCAATGGTGTTTTCAACAGAACTAGAAAAAATAATCCAAAAATATATATGAAATCACAATAGACCCCAAATAAGCCAAAGAATGGCTTGAGGAGGAATGAAGTTGAAGGTGTCATGCTCCCTGGCTTAAAACTGTATTACAAAGCTATAATAATGATCAAAACTGTATAGTAATAGCACAAAAAACAGACACATAGATCAATGAAACAGAATAGACAGTCCAGAAAACACCCCACACTCCTACAGTCAAGTAATCTACAACAAAAGAGGCAACAATATACAATGAGGAAAAACTGTCTCTTTAATAATCATGTTGCAAATACTGGATCAGCACATGCAAAAAAAACCAAAAAACAAAACTAGACCACTTTCTTATACCATACGCAAAATAAATTCAAATGTATTAAACACTTACATTTAAGATCTGAAGTCATAAAACTCATAGCAGAAAACATAGGTAGTAAGCCCTTTGAAATCAGCCTTAACAATATTTTTTAGATATGTCCTTGGGCAAAGGCAGCAAAAGCAAAAATAAACTAATGGGACTACATTAAACTAAAAAGCTTTTTGCACAGTGAAGAAAACCATCGACATGATGGAATGGCAATCTGCTGAATTGGAGATATTTGCAAATGATAATGCCACAAAGGGGTTAATATCCAAAATATATAAAGAACTCATATAAACGCGACACTTAAACCGCGACAATTAAAACATGGGCAGAGGACCTGAATAGACATTTCTCCAAATATGACATACAGATGGCCGACACATGAAAATATGTTCAACATCACTAAACATCAAAAAAAACACAAATTAAAACCACAATGAGACATCAGCTCACACCTGTCAGAATGTCTATTACCCAAAAGACAACAAATAACAAGTGTTGGCAAGTATGTGGAGAAAAGGGAACCCCGTGGTACTATGGTGGGATTTAAATTAGTGCAGCCACTATGGAAAACAGTATGGAAGTTCCCCCAAACTATTAAAAATAGAACCTCTGTACAACCCAGCAATTTCACTTCTTGGAATATATCCTAAGAAAACAAAAACAATAATTCAAAAATATACATGTACCCCTATGTTCATTACAGCATTATTTACAATGGTCAACATGAAATCAACCTAAGTGTCCAGCAATAGACCAATGGATAAAGAAGTACTGGTACAAATAGACAATGGAATGTCATTCACCCATAAAACAGAATGCAATCTTGCCATTTGCAACAACATAGGTGGATCTAGAGTATATTATGTTAAGTAAAATAAGTCAGAAAGAGAAAGAAAAATCCTGTATGATTTTACTTATATGTGGAATCTAAAAAACCAAATAAACAAAATGAAACAGAAAAAACTCATAGATACAGAGAACTGATGGAAGGGTGGAGGGTTGGGAGAAAAGGCGAAGGAGGTTAAGAAGTAAAAACTGTGTTATAAAATAAGTCACAGGGATGTAACGTACAGCATAGGGAATACAGCCAATAATATCATGATAAGTATATACAGTGATTGATAGTTACAATAGTATTAGTGATTAGTATTAGTGATAGTGATTGGTGCTAACTTTGCAAAGTTATAAATGTTGAATCATTGTTATACCTGAAACTAATACGATTCTCTATGTCAAATATAATTAAAAAGAAATTAAAATAAATAATTTTCCTAGTACTGATAAAAATTTTTCAGTCTTATTATCCATTTTGCAAATGAGAAAGCTGCAGTAAAACAACTTGCCTAAGGCCAATATTTGGTAATCAGTACAGTCAGACTGGATTCCAAAGGCCGCGGTGCTGTGTGGCCTCCCATGGCCTTCTATGCAATCTGTTCACTGCCTTGCTTAACACGGCTGCATCACAGCCCTGGCCTTACCCTGCTCAAAACTGGGTGTGGGGGTGGGTGGGGTGCGGTGGGGAGGAGAGCATTACATTCTCTCTTTTACTTCACTCCTACTCCCTCCTCTGACAATAAGATTGAAGATTAAAATTTCTAGTTTTATTTTTTGTCTTTCTGGAAACCAGAAATGCAGCATCTCAGAGTTTAGCAGGCAGTGGGCTGAATGAGACCTGGATGTTAGATACAGGACATGAATAACTTACTTCAGTGGTGTGCAACCAAGGTCCCCTGCTTGATTCCTTACCGTTCTTGCCCTCTTTAATACAAACATGGCACTCAATTTCATCATCCAAGAAAATGAGAATAACAGATTCCTTTGAATTTTCTGTAATTCCTAATCATCTATTCTTCTTATGTTTTGAGAACACTTCTTTATGATTATGGAACTTAATAGTCCTTTGGTCAAGATGGCAGAGGTAACTGCTGAGCTCGCCTCCCCCTGTGACTACATCAAAATCACAACTAAACTACGGAACCCCCATCAAGAACCGCCTGAACACTAGCTGAAGAGAATTCCTGTAACTAAGGATATAAAGAGGAAGCCACATCAAGACTGGTAAGAAGGGTGTAGAAGTGGCACAGGCAGGTCCCATACCCATGGTATGGCAATTAAGAATTTGGAGGCAGATGCCAGCTGCAGAGGTTCCCTTGAGGAGCAAAAGGTCCCAGCCCCACGCCAGGTTCTCCAGCCTGGGATACCAGTGCTGGGAAGAAGAGGTCCCATAACATCTGGCTGTGAAACTAGCAAGGGTTGTGTTCAAGTGAGATAGAGGGTTGATGGAGACAATGGTGTGCTCCTCTTGAGGGGCCTGCGCACATATTCATTCACAAACTCACTCACTCTAAGCTCCAGCATAGAGGATGCAGCTTGAGAAGTGCTAGAAACATACAGGGAGGAACTAGACTGATTGGCTTCAGGCAGATGGCTGGATGGGCAGGGGTCTGGATAGCTCTCTCCAGGGACAGATGGACTGGCAGGCACCACTGTTCCCTTGACGAACTCTCCTCCCACCCAGACGACATGGTGCAGGTGGGTGCCAAACCTCAGATCTCCATTACTGGAGATCTCAGTTTGTCCTGCCTTGGTGATTCCCTGAGACCTCATTCCACTCAATTCACTAACCCACCCAAGCCTCTTCCAGCAGCTAGTCCACACAAGCAACTGCCTTGGCTCATGCTGAGGACTTTCCTAATATCTCTGAAAATCCACAAACCCTGAATAAGCAGTGGTTGGCTTTGGTGTGCCCTGTACTTCTTGCTAAGTGTCCCTAAGCCCAGCACAAACAATGACTGGTCTCAGTTTCCATTGTAACTCCCAGAAGGTGGCCCCAAGACTGGCATACAATTGCCAGTCTCGATTTGGAACACAGCTTCAAATGAGTGGCCACAAGCCTGGCATTACAATGTGGCTGACCTCAGCCCACACTGTAATGCCTACACCAAAGGGTCCCAAGCTTGGCACAAGTGGCAGCCATCCTTGGTTCATAGAAAAGCCTCTCCCAGGCACCTCTAAGTCCAACACAACCAATAACCAAGTACAGATCATTTTGTACCTCCTACTAGGCAGACTCAAGCCCAGTACAAGCCATGACCGCCTGTGGTCTGCACTGCAGCCCCTCCTAAGAGGCTCCAAAACCAACACACTGAAGGGCACTGTGTGTGGGCTTTAGACCACAGCAAGGCACCACCCAACCAGCTCCATAACCAGCACACGTGAAGGGTAGACTCCAATGGCACAAGTGCCCAACTTAAGCAACTCCTACCCCACTGGATCAGCCATGACACAGCAGATTGCCTGCTGTAGTTGTGCCCAGCCCTCACAATCAGATGGACTGAGACCCACCACTACTTGCTGACATGCCAACAGCAACTGAAGCTCATCTACAATGAAGGGCACTCACAACCCATGCAAAGGATACCCCTGGAGAAGCTGGCTCAAGTGACCAGTGAGCCTGCACCACTGGGCTCCACAGGACACCTGTTTATACGGCCACTCTGTCAAGACAGGGAGATGCAGCATATCTACCTAATATCAATACATGGAAACAAATACAAGGAGTCAGCAAAAATGAGGAGACAAAGACACATGTTCCAAATGAAAGAACAGAACAAAACTCCAGAAAAAAAACCTAACGAAATAGAGGCAAGCAATCTACCAGATACAGGGTTCAAAACACTGGCTATAAGGATGCTCGATGAACTTAGGGAAAGAACAAATGAACTCAGCGAGAACCTCAACAAAGAAAAGGAAAACATGACAACAGAACCCATCAGAAATGAAGAATACTGTAACTGAAATGAAGCATATTAGATGGAATCAACGACAGATGAGATAGAGCATAGGATCAAATCAGCAATATCGAGGAAAAGATGGAAGAAAACACCCAATCAGAACAGCAAAAATAAAAACAAAATAGGAACAAATATAGAGGACACATGGCCAAAACTAGGGGGGTTGGAAAGGGGAGGGAGGAGGGGAGGGATGGGTGGGTGGGCTGGAATGGGAATAAAGGATAGAAACTGTACTGAATAAACTAAAATTAAAAAAAAATAAAATAAATGAGGATAGTTTAAAGAACTCTGGGAGAACATCAAGCACACCAATAATAGCATCACAGGGGTATCAGAAGGAGAAGAAAGAGAGCAAGGGATTGTAGACCTATTTGAAGAAATAATGACAGAAAACTTCCCTAAGTGGAAATACAAGTCTGGGAAGTTCAAAGAGTCCTACACAAGATGAATCCAAAAGGCCCACATCAAGATACGTTATAATTAAAATGCCAAAGGTGAAGACAAAGAGAACCTTAAACATAGCAAGAGAAAAGCAGTTAAGGAGCTCCCATAAGACTAATCAGATAATCTCTCCATAGAAACTTTGCAGACCAATGTAACTGGCATTAAATATTCAAAGTGATAAAAAGCAAGGACCTATAACCAAGACTTTTCTGCTCAGCAAAGCTATTATTTGGAATCAAAGGACAGATGAAGAGTTTTCCAGACAAGAAAAAGCTAAAAGACTGCATCACCACTTAATCAATATTACAATAAATGTTAAAGTGATTTTTTAAGGAAGAAAAGAAATGATCAAAAATATGAATAAGAAAATACAGAAAAAAAATTGTGACTGACAAAGGCAAAAATTTAGTAAAAGCAGTGGACCTGCCAACTATACAGCTAGTACAACACTTAAAAGGCAAAAGTAGCAAGATCCTGTGTGGTTCCAACAGTAAGTTAAGGGATACACACAAGCACACACACGAGGTAAAAAATAATGACAAAAACTTAAACATGGAGGAGTGAGAAAACATTGTAGTCATTTTAGAATGTGTTCAGACTTAAGCAACTATCAACTTAAAGTAGACAGTTATAAACTTAAGTTGGTATGTGTGAAGTCCATGGTAACCACAGACCAAACGCCCGGAAGAGATATCCAAGAAAAAGAGAGAAGGGTATCCAAACACAACACCATAAGAAGTCACCAGCATACAAGAGAAGAGGGCAAGAAAAAAAAGGAACAGAGAAGAACTACAAAAACAATCAGAAAACAATGGATGAAATGGCAATAATTACATACCTATCAACAATTACTTTAAATGTAAATGAACTAAATGCCCCAATCAAAAGGCACAGGTGGCTGAATGGATTCAAGAAAAAAAAAAAAAGACCTGTACATATGCTGCCTCCGAAAGGCCCACTGCAGGGAGAAAAAAACTCGGACTGAAAGTAAAGGGGTGGAAATAGGTATTTCCTGCAAACAGGAACGAAACAAAAAAAGGCTGGAGTAGCAATACTTATATCAAACAAGATAGACAAAGGCTTACTTAAACGTAAGACTGGAAACCATAAAATTCCTAGAAGAAAACATAGGCAGTAAACTCTGACATCAGTCTTAGCAATATTTTTTGGACATGTGTCCTCAGGAAAGATAAACAAACAAAAACAAATGAGACATCAAACTAAAGTTTTTGCAGAGTAAAGGAAACCAGCAACAAATAAAAGTTTCTTCAAAAAATTAAAAATGGAACTGCCTTATGGCCCAGTGATTCCACTGTTGGGAACATATCCAAAGAAACTCTAAACACTGATTTGAAAGACTAGATGCACCCCTATGTTCATTGCAGCATTGTTTACAACAGCCAAGATTTGGAATCAGTTCAAGTGCCCATCATTAGATGAGTAGATAAAAAGGCTGTGGTACATTTACACAATGGACTGCAAAAATGATGGAAACCTTGCCTTTTGTGACAGCATGGATAAACCTGGAGAGTATTAAGTGAAATTAGCCAGTCCAAGAAAGACAAATGTGATATGTGGAAATGAATGAACAAAAGAAGGGAGGGGGTTTGGGGGTGGGTGAAAAAGGTGATGGGATTAAACAAACAAAACCTGACAGACACAGACAACAGCATGGTGAGTGCCTGAGGGAAAGGAGGGAGCGGGGATAGAAGAGGGCAAAGGGGGGATCAGTGGTTACGAAAGGAGACTTGACTTTTGGTACTGAACACACAATATAATACACAGATGATATTTTATAGAATTGTACACCTGAAGCCTATATAATTTGATTAACCAATGTCGCCCCAATAAATTACATAAAACTTTTAAGAAAAGACAACCTACTGAATGGGAGAAGATATCACCAATGACACATCCATTAAGGGGTCAATATCCAAAATATATAAGAAACTCAAACAATTTAACACCAAAAACAAAACAAAACAAAACAATCTGATTAAAAAGCAGGCAGAATAGACATTTCTCTCAAGAGAACATGCAGATGGCCAACAAACACATGAAAAGATGCTCAACATCACTAATCATCAAGGAAATGCAAATTAAAACCACTGTGAGAAGGAAACTTACACGTGTCACAACTGCCATCGCCAATAAATCAACAAATGACAAGCACTGGAGAGGATGCTGAGGAAAGGGAATCCTCTTGCCCTGCAGGTAGGATTGCAAATTGGCGCAGCCACTGGGGAAAACAGTATGGAGTTTCCTCAAAAAGTTAAAAATAGTACTATTGTATGACCCAGCAATTCCACTTCTGGGTATTTATCCAAAAAATCCAAAACACTAATTTGAAGAGGTGTATGCACCCCTGTTTTTTGCAGCTTTATTTACAATAGCCAGTATATGGAAGCAACCTAAGAATCCATCGAAAGACCAATAGCTAAAGAAGTTGTGGTGCATATATACAATGAAATACTACTCAGCTATAAAAAAGAATGAAATCTTGCTATTTGTGATAACACGGATGGATCTAGAGGGTATTATGCTAACTGAAATAAGTCAGAGGAAGACAAATACTGTATAATTTCACTTATATGTGGAATCTAAAAGATAAAATAAACTAAAAAACTAGAGAAACAAATTCATAGATACAGAGAACAAATTGAGGTTGGCCAGATTGGGGAGCACGGGGGCGCTGGATAAAAGAGGTGAAGGGATTAAGAAGTACAAATTGGTGGTCATAAAATTAGTCCCAGGGATATGAGGTACAACCTAGGGAATACAGTCAATAATATTGTAGTAACTACGTATGATGACATATGGGTACCAGAGTTGTGAGTGATCACTTCATAAGTTGTACAACCACTATGCTGTATACCTGAGAGAGACAAGTGTAATATTGTATGCCAATTGTCATGGAAAAGTAAAACAAAAATTAAAAATAAAATTGTAAGCGAATACCACAGTAGGCAAAACAATGTAAGGAACCTCCATGGACTCAGCCAGCTTCAAACAGTGATCAGCATGTGGCCAATTTGCATTCATGTAAACTCCCCTCACTTTTCCCTCCTGCATTACCGTAAAGCAAATCCCAAACATGACATTTCATCAGTAACTATTTCAGGATATATTTTTTAAAATAAGGGCTCTTTAAAAACCAATGCATCATTAACATGACTAAAACAAAACAAAAAAATAGTAATTCCTTATAACAAACATCCAGTCGGCACATGTATTTCCAAGTACATATAATTATGTAATATAATATAATTTAGAAAAAAAGGTTCTCATGCTATGACAGGTTGAAATGTCCCTTACGTTTCTTTTGGTTGAGAGGACCCTCCTCCATCGCTCTTGCAATTCTGAGGGCACGCTTTCTCGGTTAACTGAAGCTACGTCCATCTCGGGTCATTATGGTTGCTGACCAGGTAGCAGGGCTCTAAGTTCCTGGGGACCAAGAGGGTTGGGGGACCACAGGCACAGTGTGGGGAGCTCTTTCTTTGGGGCTTAAAGCAGTGTCAAACCATCAAGTGAATCCAGTGTCACTTGCTGAGACCAAGGGCTCAGTTCATCATTGGCAGAGTCCAGCGGCCAGCAGCGTGGACACTGCAGCTAAATTCGGGGAAGTGGCCCATCGAGAAGCTGGGGTGACTGGCTGTGTGGTCTGAACGCCCTGGGAGTGGAGGTGATGAGCCTACCAAGGCAGGTATGGATGCAGTAAATCTGGAACCCATGATGCCAGTGAACTGGGGAGGAAGAGGAAAAGGAAGCATGAAAATGTCCCTAGGCATTTGGCATTCAATATGTGAATGCCAAATTAACCAAAATGAGTAACTGCTCATCAGATTTAAGGATGCTCTGTAGGCTGTAACTACATTCTAACAAGATAGACTCAGGAACGATAGCGTAGGAACAATTCTTGGGTTCCTGAATACCCTGGGTGCCTCCTTAAGATGGGGCTGTTCACAAGATTAAAAAAAACAAGTCCTGACAGTGGTTCAGAGAGATCAGTGAAGGGAAGCCAGACGTCGCCACCTGTGCCCCTCCACCCCCAGATTCCCCTATGACTTCCTCACGGGCTGCCTCACCACTCTGGGTATTCCATTCTCTCCTTCACTGCCTGCTTCCCACTCCACTCCAAGAACGGTGCCTCTAGTCCCTACTGCTCTTGTCCACTTCAGTTAGTCACTGCTGTCCCGCCAGCCCAAGCTCCATCCTGGTAGCATCCACCTGAAGATTTTGGTTAAGAACCTCGGCAACCTCCCCAGGGCCCTGACCGCTCTCTGGGAAAAATCGAAGTGGGCAACACGGCCCCCCAGGCACCAGAGGCCCGCTCGTCTTCTGCTCTGGGAGGAATCCCAGATGCACAAAATTGTAGCATCGTCGTGTTTCTGCTACGTATCTTTCCTGGCTGCTACTTCATGAGTCTCTTAGAAAGTTAAAGAGGACACAAGATTTTTCCATTGTTTCTGAAAACAAAGCTTCTCTTCCACAAAACCTATCTAACTTCTCCTATATATAAAAAAGAAAAAGCTCACACCTAGAATTTTAAGAGAAGCACTTTTTTTTATTTCCTTCATTTGTTATAACTATAATTACCTGCTTATCATGCTTAGTATTTGGCCTTGAGAAGAAATGAGTAATTACTCTTGTAATGTTTTTAATTCCTCATTAGAATAATTTTAGTTGCCAAGCAACTTTCACTTTCATGTTCCACATAAGAAAGGATTATGCCAGAATTATTTTTTAAAATCAATTTTAGGATAGAATAAGCAACTTTCTATGCTAGCATGCCTCTTTCTAAGTACTAA
>CM052538.1:134409978-134467584 GCA_028533065.1 Trachops cirrhosus
TGAAATGTTGAAATAATATTTTGGTTATATTGAGTTAAATAAAATATATTATAAAAATTAATTTCATCTCTTCTTATTTTTCTTAAATGTGACCAGAAGATTAAAAATGACAAAAATTAAAGATGGCTTGCATTGTATTTCTTTTTTTAAGTATATTTTATTGATTATGCTATTACAGCTGTCCCATTTTTTTCTCCCCTTTCTCCCCCTCTGCTCTACACCCCCCTCCCACCAGCATTCCCTCCCCTTAGTTCACATCCATGGGTTGTACATATAACTTCTTTGTCTTCTCCATTTCTTACACTATTCTTAACCTCCCCCTATCTATTTTGTACTGACCAATTATGCTTCTTATTCCCTTTTCCCCCATTCCTCCCCCTCCTTCTCCTCACTGATAACCCTCCATGTGATCTCCATTTCTGTTATTCTGTTCCTGTTCTAGTTGTTGCTTAGTTTGTTTTTGTTTTTTAGGTTCAATAGTTGATAGTTGTGACCTTATTTGGGAAGCATTTTATCTGCCCTTCCATTCTAAATGATAGCTTTGCTGGATAGAGTAATCTTGGATGTAGGTCATTGCCTTTCATGACTTTGAATATTTCTTTCCAGTTCTTTCTTGCCTGTAAGGTTTCCTTTGAGAAATCAGCTGACAGTCTTACAGAAACCCCTGTGTAGGTAACTCTCTCCTTTTCTCTTGCTGCTTTTAAGATTCTCTCCTAATCTTTAATCTTGGGTATTTTAATTATGATGTGTCTTGGTGTGTTCCTCCATGGGTCCAATTCCTTTGGGATTCTCTAAGCTTCCTGGACTTGTATATCTATTTCCTTTGCCAGAATGGGGAAGTTTTCCTTCATTATGTTTTCAAATAAGTTTTCAATTTCTTGTTCTTCCTCTTCTTCTTGTGGCACCCCTATGATTTGGATGTTGGAACATTTAAGGTTGTACCAGAAGTTCCTAAGTCTCTCCTCATTATTTTTTAATTCTTATTTCTTCATTCTGTTTTGGTTGAATGTTTATTTCTTCCTTTGGTGTTCTAAATTCTTGATTTGAGTCTTACTTTCCTTCCTTTGACTCTTGGTTTCCTGTATATTTTTCTTTATTTCACTTTGTATAGCCTTCACTTCTTCCTCTATTTTGCATCTATACTCAGTCATTTCTGTGAGCATCCTGATTACCAGTGTTTTGAACTCTGCATCTGACAGGTTAACTATCTCCTTGTCATTTAGTTCTTTTTCTGGAGCTTTGATCTGTTCTTTCATTTGAGTTACATTTCTTTGTCTCAGCACACCTGTTACATTGTAAGGGGCAGAGCCTTAGGTGTTCACCAGGGCGGGGAAACCCACTTGGCTGCATTGTGACTGCGTATGTGGGGGAGGAGTCAAAGAAGGAATGATGCTGCTTGTTCAGCTCTTGCCCCATTTTCAGTCACTTTCCCTGCTACCCACAAGCAAACTGGGTCCTTCTGATGCTGATTCCTTGGTGGGTGGGGTGTGTACATTCTAGGATCCTGTGGGTCTTGCCAATGGCTTTTCTGTGAGGCTGGGAGTTTCTTCCACTGCCACAGCCCCCACAGGTTTTTTCAGCCAGAGATTTTGAGGCTTTTATTTCTCACACTGGAATCCTGGGTTGTGTGGTCTGTCTCTGTCCCAGTTGTTCTTCCTGGCTTATCCACATGTGAATGTGGGACTGCCCAGGCCACCAGCTGACACCTCACCTGCCCAGTCCTCTGCCTTGTTGCGTATCCTCTCCACCCTGGCTGCCCCCTCCACCCCACCTACCTGTCTGGATGAATGTTTCCTCTTTAATTCCTTGGTTGTTGGACTTCCATACAGTTCGATTTTCTGGCAGTTCTGGTTGTTTTTTGTTTTTAAATTTGTTGTTGTCCTTTTGTTTATGTGAGAAGGCATATCTACCTACACCTCCATCTTGGCTGGAAGTCTCACATTGTATTTCTGTTAGGCAGAGCCTGTTCTATAGAATGTGCCTTTCTTTTTCCTTATGGCATTGACTTAATGACATGTCATGGCAGTTGTCATTAAGAATAATATAGGCATATTTTGGTGGGAGAGAAAAGGCTGGGAAAAATCCTCAGAAGAGTTTGCTTCTTGGGAGGGCCTAAAGAGTCTGCTAAAAGAAGCTATTACAAACACCCTGCTATGCCATTTGTGGGCTCAGTACAGGCCAGTTGATTGGCTTTGTACCATCTGCCTCCTTCATATAGACTTTTAGAGTGTCTGAGGATTCACTTCCATGTATATTTTTATTTTTATTTTTTAGCCTAATGTATTTTTTGCCATTTCTTCCATTTTCTTCCTGTGCTCGCTCATTTCTGAATTCATTCTCTCAGGTCATTTTGGGGAAGCCTGGTGTTCCTTAGTGCTGCTGTAACCATCTCTCAGAAGTCCTGGACATTGTTGCTGGGGATCCATCAGTGGGTGCTCGAGACAGACCGGACCGCGTGATGCAATCTCCCGCTAATGCCTGACTCCAGCCCTGATCTCCTTTAGGACTTAGGTAAGTGTTTCACCAGAGTTCTCTTTTTAAAAATAATAGCTTTTCATTTTTATTATAAAAGTTATGTGTTCTTTTAATAAAGATAAGAAATATAGGTAAGCAAAAAAAAAAAAAATCCTACCCCACTGCAGCCATTACTCAACAGGATAATTTGGCTGCTCCCAGCATGAAAATATTATTCCTGTCCTCCTGTGTCAGTTTCCTGCTGTCACAATTACTCCTAACTTACTGACTTAACACACATTTATAACCTTACTGATTGCTAGGTTAGAAGTCCTAAATGAGTTCCGTGGGGCTAAAATCAGGGCATTGACAGGGCTAAGTTCCCTCTGGAGGCTCCAGGGAAGGATCAGTTTTCTTAACCTTTCCAGCTTCTAGAAGCTGCCAGTACCCCTTGGCTTGCAGTCCCTTCTTCCATCTTCAAAGCATAGCACTTACTTCAATCTCTACTTCATTGTCCCATCTGCTGTTTTTGACTTTGTCCTTCTTGCCCCATATTAGAAGGACCCTTGTGATTGCATTGGTCCTACCAAGATAATCTTTCATCTCAGCATCCTTCATCTCCATCTGCAAAGTCCCTGTTGCCATGTAAATTAGCAGATTCACAGGTCAGGCATTAGGATTTGGACATGTTGGGGGTATCTATTATCCTATCACACCCTTTCAAATAAAAAGGCATTCTATTACCCATTTACCTCCATTTTTGTACATGCAAATGTTTATTGTTATAAATTGAGGAACAGTGAGGAGTTCATGTTTTGTGGGGGGTGGGGAGAGAAAAGTAGAAAGGGCCAATAGAAGATTCTGTGATGTCTACTCTAGTTCTGGCTGACGACGTGGACTTGATACCTGCTCCATAGGAGATGATGGCAAGAAATGGATGGAACTGTTTTAGAAAAACTGTGGTCTGGGCACAGGAAGAGCTGCTTTAGGTTCAGGGGGAAACGTGGCTCAGAATTACCTGATTTTCCCAGGAAACCAACAGACTTCTGATGTCAGAGTAATGGAAACACTGAAGCATCCGGACACAGTAGGGTCATGTGGACATGCTTGTGCTCACGGTGGCAGTGGCAGAGATTGTGCATGAGGGAGAGCTGGTGGGTGAGAGCAGGGACAGGTGGCTGCCACAGGTGAACTGTAGATGACCTTGGGCACCAGGATGCCCCGTTTAGGAATGGAGATGTTAGAGGCAGAACAGATGTGTGAGTGTGTGTGTGTATGTTCCACTTCACAATATATTATGAACACTTTTTTCATATAAGTTATTTCTTTCTATGGTGTATGGAATTTCCTAGTATGTCATGTTTGGAGATATGTGTTCAACTATTCCTCTTTTACTGGTGCTTCCATTTTTTTTTCTCTATTTTAAACCATGCTATAATGAACCTTCTTGAAATTTTCACAAATCCATAAATAGTTTCTTAAGATAAAACTTACCTGAAAGTGGAATTGCTGGATTTAAAGGCTATGGGAATCACTCTGAGGTTTTTGAAGGATGAAGTACAGTTTCCTTATTTGTAAAGTGAAAGGATAAGATGAAACCAATGACTTTCAAGCTTTTTTCCCTTCCTGTGCTTTTATAGCCAGTAGACTCTTTCAGCAGAAACTTCTGCAGAAACCTGGGAAGTAAAGGAGAGGGAGGTGAGCCCACCCTGGTGGAGTGGCGCTGGGCTCACCTGTGTCTGCCTCCCCATCCCCTCAGCTGCCAGGGCTCTGAGGAACCTCCAGGTCTCTGAGGCACACAGTCTGCAGGCCATGGGGCGAGGTGACCGCATGTTCCTTTCCAATGGCATCTTTGCTCTCAGGTGCTCTGAGTGAATTGCTGGCTGTCTAGACAGGTCTGAGATCATATCACTGGGTCTCCGCTGTGCCCCCTCCCTAAGTGGGCAGTAGGTACTTGTTAATCTGAGATAGCAACCATTTCACAACAGGTTAGAAGTAGGGATCCTGCAAGCCAAGTTGAAAGGGAAGAAACTGGGCTACACCCACTTGAGGGAGATGACTCGGGAGCCTGGATGTGACAGATGAGTTGGGGAAATTCCTGTGACTCAAGTTGTATATTTATATGCTGTAGACAGTATATAATAAAAATGTACTTGTAAATATACAGGTGACTTTGGGAATATCAAACCTAACCTCCCATTTTTGTAGATGAGGAAAAGGAACCAGAGAAGGTAAGAGTCTCACCTTAGGGCACACAGTAATTTAGTGGCATAATCAGGTATGGGGAAAACTAAAATGCTGCTTTGGCGTTGAACATTCTCCCTCTCCTCCCCCTCTAAAGGGAAAACGACAGAGGGGAGGAAGAAACTAACATTCAAAACACCAATTATATGCCAGACAATGAACTAAGCACTTTCCTTTTCCTTTGTTCGCCTGGTCAGGATGGACATTGCGCTCGCTCTCTTGAACATGAGGTCCTTGCCTCACAAGTTCAGTGCTCGGTCCAGAGGTGTCAGCAGTGAGTGACGATGCTACAACAACCTAAACTCATTCTCTGTCCAAGACCATCTTTCCCAACTTGGATGTATTGTATCAACCTAGAAAGGTACTGGTTGTCTAAATATCGGTTGCAGAGGAATTTGAAAAGTAATATCAAGACTAAATAAGGTAAAAGATGAACAAGAACCTGATGACAGACGGGAGTCTGAATAATATATAAACACATCGATTTCATTCGAATGCATCCATTTAGGGAGTGACCTGAAAGCTGCCCAGAACACATCCTTGGAGGTCTCCTCTTGGCATGAAAGTCGATGCTACAGGAAGTGGTATAAAGTATAAAGAGAAATCTTCTTCCTTGAGTCGGGTTCCTCTGGGAAATACCATTTAGTGTTCGACACCCTACTAATGTCCTCTCTGATTGGGAACCCAGGTACTGGTCATGAGAATGTGAGGTTTAGGTCCCTCAGCGTCATTCAGAAGACTTGGGCACCCAACCTGCAGGCAGAGGATGTAATCCTTGTGGAGATCAGAGGGCTAAGGGAGATGAGGATACTGCATCATTACTTTGAGTTTGAACTCGGGCACCACCTTCCGTCCAACCCAGATCTACAGGAGATCTTGCCATGATTTTGTGGGGGACATTCCAAATCCTCCACCAATATCAAACTTCTCTTGGAAGTTTACAATTCTATAAATTGGAGCTCACAGGCAGTAGTTATAAGAGAACATTAAGAAAATTCTAAAGTTTACCAATGGGATTAGGTTTCCCTTACCGGAAGTGTTTTGACTCATGAAGTCCACTGTATTGCAGCTCATGAACCCATGGTTTTGTGGGTAAAATAGCCTTCAAAGTCTCTCCTAAAGTTGAATGTGGCTGGAGTCCTCTACTCCTCTAGAGTGGATTCCAAGCCACAACCCTTTGCCCAAGTCAGAGTAAATTTTTATTCCTGAAAACTATAAGCTGCTGTACCAGTGAGGCATGCTCTCCACTGCCTCCCCCAACTCACACCTCCTCTGAGGTCCAGCCCTCGCTGCCTTCCTGACAGCATCACCCCCCACTGTCTTCCTTACACTCAACACATGGCTACTTCTTTCCCCTGTTATACCACTGACATTGTCACTAGTTGCTATATTATATTGTTCTCTAATTTTTCATGTGTGTGAATCTCATTGAACTCAAAATGTACACACTTCTTGAGATTAGGGAGGAGATGGGGCAATGAATTGGATGGTCATTTCAGTGCAGCACATCTTAGAGAATGGACGTGTGAGAATTGGGCCTTGAAGTCAGATGGCCTGAGTTAAATGCAGGCTCTTGGTCAGGTTACCTAATTCGTCTGTGTTCCAGTCACCTGATCTGTAAGACGGGCATAATAATGGTGCTTACCTCACAGGCACTGATTAAATCAAAGAAGTCATATAAAGTGTCATTCCAAAAGGTCACCCGCTATTATTATTTCCATGTGCCAGGCTATTTTTCATCCACAGTCTCATCCATTTATCACAAGAACTTGGTGGGGTAGGGTAGTAAACACCATCCATTGCCTATGCTCCAACCAATGCTACTACTTCCTCCTCGTCTGCAAAGGCCTGCTGTTGTGTAGGTGTTTGTCTTCTTATCATCCTGTTCTTGGGGATGTGATTCTGCACTTCGCCCAGGGGTAAGAGTTGAATTGTCTGTACCAGTTATGGCATCCGTCACCAGCAACGGGTTCCGTGGGTCATGTTACCCCATCTAAGCCAGTGAGGCATGAAGGCAAGCCTAGCTGAGTGGGAATGGAAGGTTGGGGAAGTTTTCCTCAGTGACAAAAAAGAGGCACGTAAGAAGAGACATCCCTCTTCCCTACTTTGGATGCTGCGCTCCCTGGATGTTTGCCTGGAATTTCTATAGCTGTGAAGGAAGCCAACAGAGAGGGAGGAGGCCAGAGCCAAGCGGAGCAGAGGCAGGCCTCCTGGTTCCTGGCGTACCTGTGCACTTACTGTTTTGTGAGATGGGACTTCCCATGATTGTTAAAGTCTTGAGTCATGCTTTTTCTATAGCTTGCACCCAAAGAAAGCGTCTTAACTAATATACTTAAATATTTTGCTCTTTATGTCCCAGGTGAGGAAACTGAACTTCAAAGGTGTTTGGGCTGCTTCTTTCGGCTCCGACAGACTGATTGCAGCAGGTGGCCATTCAGAGCGGTCTCACACATCCCCTGTGGCCTTGAGTGCCCAGTGCATTCCAGGACAAACACTTGTTGTTTAATAAGTAGGCAGCATCTCAGAGACCCATGATGCTCACCGACCTGTGCTGCCTCTGGGCTGTCTAGGAGTTGTGCTGCAAGGGGCCCTGTGACGTGACGAGCTTCTGCAGTCTTAATGCCTTTCCAACCCAGTGTGCACAGTGAGTCTCATGAGTTCTCTTAAAAGCAAGAAGAGTGATTATCTAAAGTCATTCTCACTTCTAGGGCAACACACTCCATTCTGTCATAAGTAACACTTGCTCTTTATTTAAATGACAGACTTTGATTTGGTAGTTACCACTCCTTAATGTCATCATCTTTTAAAAAGACAATATTCATGCTACAAATGTGAAGGAAATCTACCATAGTTTTCCCTTTTTGCAACATGTTTTGTTGAATTGATCTTAGCATTTATCTTTACTCCAAGAGAGTCTGTTAACTAGGGATCTGGGAGGAAAGCTTGGGGCGGAATATTTAAGAACAAGATCCGAATAGGTAGAGAAGGGAGATGCTTCAGATTTTCTCACCTGAGGAGCCTGTGCCATGCCTCAGCAGAAGCCTCTCTGATTTTTGTCAGGGGGGTGGGATATTAACATCCATCTTTAATTGTACAGAAAGCCAATCGGGGAAAAGTAACTTACAATGACATGCCCCACAGCCACAGAGGCAGGACTGGGTTCCCCTTTATGTCTCCGCTTCACATAGCTCTGCACTAGGGCAGTCCTCACTGAACATGCACCTAGGCAGGACTTCAAGGGCAGGGACCTTGACTGATATGGCCAAATATGGGAATTATGGGCCACTGGGCTAAGACTGTAGCTGAGTACTTGCCTCTTGGGATTACACCTACGATAGCCAAATTACTTGTTAAAGCCTCCTCTTATGTGAAGGAATAATCATAAGAGAGAAGCCAATAATAATAAGGGTGACAGTTAATACTTACTGAGCACTCATCACACATACCAGGCTCTGTTTTACATTCTTTACATACATTATTATTTGAATTCTCACATTAGTTAAACAGTCACAACTTGTACTGTAGTAGTTAGTATATCTCTGACAACAATAAATAGTAAATACCATTATTACAGATGAGAAAACTGAGGCACAGAGACGTTAAGTAACTTATCCAGGGTTTCCAAAGCAGGAGGTGCCAAAATTGGAATTTAAATCCTGGCATTCTAAGTCCAGAATCCAGCTCTGATCAACACCTTCTGGTGCCTTAATAGTCAAAACAGCTCATGAGAAGGAACAGATGGTTTGAAAATGGTAAACAGATGGCAAAGAGCAAAACATTTTTATGAAGTGAGTTTCACTTCTCCATCTTAACTCCGCCTCCAGGCAGAGGCTCGGTGGGGAAAGCCTGTCCAGATACCTGGAGCCTAGTCCTGGCGCTGCCAAGGCCCACGGAGGATGAGCAACATGCTCGCACCTTCTTGATATCCAGGCTAAAATTTAATGACTTAAAAACTTCAAAGTACAAGTGAGTCACCAACTGATTCAGAATCCTCGAGGGTGGAGAACAGGAAGCCACATTTCTAACAAGCTCTCCCAGTGATTCGGATGTACCGGTATTCGGATGTACCGGTAGTTGGTCTTTGGACAGCCTTGGGAATCGGTTCATCCTTGGGGCTCTTTTCTGATGCTTATTGAATGACCCCAGGCTCCTTGCCCTTGTGGCGGTGTTTCTGGCCTGCTCTTGTCTGTAGTGAGGAGCAGGGGCAGTGGAAGAAGCAAGGTGTGAGGAGCTGGGCAGTTGTGTGGTGGCAGGAGGCGCACTGCTCACTGCCTCAGATCCATTTTTTCTCAGGTTGAGTAGGATAAGGGAGACCAAAATGCAGGGGCATGGAATGGAACTGCTGCTCGGTAGTGTCGGTGCCCGCCCCCGAGCTTTATAGCATGTTCTGCCTGTGTTATGTTGGAGCTAATAACATTGCAGAGAACAGTTGGGATCTGAAGAGCCCCCAGTTTTTTCTGCAAACGTTGTCTGTTACTTTGATAGAAGTTAGAATTCTGCTTTGCTTTCTTCATTTTAGGTTGTTATACCACTCTCTTTAAGATGTCATCCATGCTCTCCTGGTGTAGATCTAGCATTCAGCAGGTGCATTTGCAAACACACTCCTTTCTTCACACTCCTTTGGACAGACACTGCTAATTGATAGTTCGGTGCAGGTGTAGCCTCAGTGCTCCAGGCATCTCTACCAATCAATTAAAGGTGGCTTGTAAGGCCTAGACCCCTTGCAAGGAACCTGTTAAAACTTTATTTACTTTTAAAGCTGACTCTTTTTGAGAGCCTGATGTGGCATCTGTCTAATTTTAGGGTGCCAGCCCAGAACAGAGGAGGAAGAAAGGATTTTACTGTTAGCTATCAAATTGTGGAATCTCTATTCTTAGGGAATAATTTTCTAAAAGGGTAAAACTATGACTCATGCAAATGTAGAAAGAAAACACATCAAGTATTTTATTTAAATCATGGATATTGAGTAGAACTAATAAGGTATTACAATTAGTTCAAAAGAAAGGCCAAAGACCAGTCGTTTATATAGGCAGTCAGAAATGCCGATTTTTAATTTGCTAATAGACACAAAAACAACTTGTTTCCAACATGGGGATTACTGGTAACTTCACAGGTCAAAATTCGTTTGCTATTTTTTGGACAGGAGTCACTTACGTCACTGTCGGTTCTCCACAAGTTGAAGTCTGCCTCTGCAGAGTTGCAAAGTGGTTGAAGACCAAGGGCGGCACAGGCGTCCAACGCATCAGACACCCTGAAACGGCCCTCCAGACAGTGCCTAGCATTCCACGGAAAGGGTGCTCAAGCATCTTTCGGTTCATTTCAAAGCTTTTCACAGCTTTTCTTGACCCTGCTGTGTACTTAAATCTGCAGGGGTGCTAAACATCCTTTGAAGCCATGGCAGGAAGTACCAGGTAGCACTGCTTCCTCCACCCCCACCCCAACCCCTTGCAACATTGCTACACGGTAGAAAACCAGGTAAAATGTGCATTTAGTTCTGGGAACCTGCACAGGGCAGCTCCCCAGCTTTGACTTGCTTGCCTCCTGAGGCTCCTCCACCTGCCTACCTAGTGCCAGGGAGGGGGCCCTGGATGATTGGTTTGCCTTTCCCATCACCCAGGACTTTCTCAGGGAGTTCCAAGAAAAGAAGACTGCCCGTTCAACTTTACCTTGGTTATCCTAGGGCTCAAGAATAGAGGTAGAGCAAGGGGAAGGCAATATTCAGAACTCAAGTGTTCTGATCGCTACTAATTGCCCCATTTTCTCAGAGAGGGAACAACACTGGGAGGACTATTGGAGGACAGGCCTGGTTGGTGTGTGTGTGCGTGCACATTGGTGTGTTGACAAAAACTCTCACCTTGATCAAACTTTAGTCAGGCTCCTCTCTCTGAGCCTTCTTCTCAACTAGGTCTTGACCTTGGCCCTCAATTTGTCTTGGGTCTGTTCAGTGCAGTTTTAGCAAGAATCCTGCTAAGTCACTTTAGCAAGAATCCCTCTACCACTGATATCTGATCAAGATCCTTATCCCCCACCTTTGACTTCTAAGTCCTTGGCCTGCCTTCAACAAGAATCCTTTTAGGCCAATTTTGCAAGAATCCTCCTACCCTTGATATTTCTTCTTAGTAATTTTCCACCCACCAACCCCCTCACTCTGCTTCCTGGCTGTAAAAAGCCCCACTTGTCCTTGCTGCAGTATTTGGGGTTGAGCCCAATCTCTATTCCCTACTGCAATACCCCTGCTGCAATAGTCTTGAACAAAGTCTTTCTTAATGTTTTAACAAGTGTCAGAATGTTTCTTCTGTAACAGTGTGTGTGTGAGAGAGAGAGTGAAAGAGAGAGACAGAGAGACAGGGAGAGAGAGGGAAGAGAATCTTCTGCAGAGGGAGCACCAAGTCTCAGTGAAGGGGGCACAAGGAAAAAGTCTGGGAGGAAAAACATAAAACCAGCTCTCCCACTCACTGTACTTGCAGTAAAGGGAATTTACTCTTCTCCTCCTCAGTTTTCTAATCTGTAAAATGGAGATAATAATGGTA
Source organism: Trachops cirrhosus (assembly GCA_028533065.1). Lineage (NCBI taxonomy): Eukaryota > Metazoa > Chordata > Mammalia > Chiroptera > Phyllostomidae > Trachops > Trachops cirrhosus. Next base: position 134,421,207 of record CM052538.1, read on the forward strand.
CCTATCTTACAGCATTGTTACATGTGTTTATTAATATTAATTTTTTATAAAATATCAACCAAATTTATAAAGCACTTATGTGCATTTCACCTGTGTTTGGTTTTGTTATTACATATTTATATAACAATATTATTTTAAAGTATTATTCTTAACCTTTGAGAAAAGTACCATTTTAATGCAGGTAGAGTGATATAAATGCTACAAAGAGAATTACAAGCAGCTAAGAAGGGAAATCATTTCAGCAGGGGTAATTTTTTCTGCCCTGAGTGATTAACAACCTTCAGAAAGAATTTTTCACTCTGTAATATCTAGAAAATTAAGTTCGCTCTTGCTCTGAGCAAGCAAGAGAGATAAAAGAGATGGCAGCGTAGTGGGCTTTCCAGAAAGACGACTCAAAAATGCTGGGTGTCTGCCACACAGTTCCGCCCAAATGATGGGCTGGTGTTCCTGCTGCAGGGCCCAAGAGCAGGGAGAACTGTGAAGGGGCACGCCATCCCGTGGGAAACGTCCGCTTCAGGGATCTGGCGACAGAAGAGGCCAGGAAGGTGGAAGGGGGCGCTGTCGATCCTCACACCCGTGAGCCAGCTGCGCTCAGGCAGGCGCTCACCCGTCTGACCCTTGAGAAACCCTCAGAGAAGGAGCGAAGAAGCGCATTCCCTGTTTGCAGGAGAATCCTGGGCCACTAGGAAGTAATGTCCGCAGCCTGCGAGCCAGAGGAGGGGCTGACCTCTGGGGCATGTCGTCTTGAACCTTAAGGCTGTTTCCTGGAAGAACTTACCTGACATTAAAGAAGAAACCTGAGAAGTGAGGGTCCAACAAGGCCAAGGCCGTATTGGATCACAGAGAAGGAAAACACAAGGTCGCTGCAGAAAGCAGCTAGTCTCTTTAACCCTCCCTAGGCCCAGGGTGAGGCCACAAACTAGAAAAAAAAATCTTAAAACATTTCTGCTCCTGGGAATGGCCACAGGCAAGGAAGCTCACGTATTTCCCTGGGTGGCAAATAGGTGTGGTAAATTGGCAACTTGGCAAATTGGCAATGAGTTTAAGCTGGATGTAAAGGGGTGGAGTCAAGAAGAGTCAAAATTAATTCTTTGAAGGGAAGCTGCTGTAGTGGTTAACTGGGGAGCTGAAGCCACTGATGAGAAGTTCTGAGAAAGTAGTTTAATAATGATGGGGCTCACGCTGTGCAGTGAATTTCAGTTTGTTGGTAGTTGATGCTTGCTAGAGGCATTCAAAAGGCATGCCAGTTACGTTCCTGCCACCAGTCATTGTCCTTGGTAGCCACGGGGTGACCTTTCCACTTTATGTATAAGATGTTGATCTCCAGGAAGCCGAAGATTTCTCCCAGAGGATTACAGAAAGTTTTCTTTTTGGGGAAAACCACAAGATGAGGAAGGAAAGGAGAAATATCTCACCCACACTACTGACATAGCCCTAGATAGATGAAAAGCTAGTGCAGGTAGAGAGAAAAAAACTCACATAGAAGGCCACCCGGAGTTTCTGTAGGCCCCTGGGAGGTTGGAGATAGAAACTCTATTTTTATATTTTCTGTCCTCCTGAAGACTACCTCAAGTTTTTAAAGTTTCACCTCTCCTTATATGTGTCCTACTAGCATGCTGCATCCCCAGAAAACTTTCCTAGAATTAGTATTACTTCTAGAAATTCGTTTGGGCCTAAGAAACTCGGGCTCAGGCAAAATAGAATAAGGCATCATTTTTTAGTTAATTTACTTAAGTCCCTGAATAATTGTTTTTAATACAGTCTAAAATGTTTTCCAAAGAATATTCCTCTATGTGATATTAATAAATAACAGCACAGTAAGAGTTTTATGGTCCAATAAATTTGAGGAATACAGGGTTAATATAAATTAGATAGATTTCTTTGTGGTAGAATTTTTCAGGTCCTTTAATAAGCTAATATGTATTATAAAACAAAAGGGACTGTCTGGTCAGTAGTAATTCCTGAGATTATTCTCAGTCTGTTGTGACACAGTAGTGACTTAAGCAGCACACTTTGAGAGGTACAGGTTATTTCTCAACCAGTTGCTTTTCCTACTTGGAAGTTTCCTTAGTTTTCATCAGGAACACACCACGGGGAGATATTGCGGAGCAGTAAAGTGACAGGAGCCAGGAGACCTGGGTTCTTGTCCCACATTCTTCTTGCTAGTTGTGCCAAGTAGTAGTGAGTTGCTCAATTTTATCACCTGTAAAGTTGGACGCTAGTGGCCTTACTTTGCTTGCAGGGCAATAGTGGGGACTGTCCAAGGAGAAATTTGAAATAAGCAAATGTAAGTTTGTGGTTGTTATGGTATGCCGGCTGAGAAATCTCTTCTTTTGTTCGCATGATGCTCGTGGAGAGCCGCCTGTCTTTGGTCTTTATTTTCTATCAAGTCAACAAAAGTCAGAATGCTTTTTGTACAGGGCACTGCTTAAGTTGATTTTAAAACTATTCCAAGATTCATGGCAATCCTCAGGAAATATTTAAATCTTGCAGATTGCTGTGGTTGCATTATTAGGGATGTTGTGCAAATGGATAACTCACTTCAGCTGTCTGGACAAGCTCAGTATGATAGTCCTTTCTGTCTGTTGTTCATGGTCAGAGCTGAACTGTTTTCTTGTTAAAAAGAACAGTGAAGCAAAACATGTGACTTCAGGGGCAGAATTTGCAGAGGGGTTTTCTGCCTATCATTTTTGTGAGCTCAACTTTCCTGAGGACCTGGTTTTGCAACGATCTTCCCAGTGATAAAGGCTAGCATTGGTTTGACTGATTTCGGAATAGCCCTGGACATTTTCCTACTCAAATCATTTACTTTTGTTGTCTACGGGTGTTATCAAACCTGCTCTGGAAAAGGATGAGTTTCCAGAGACGGTTAAATTTGGCAATTGTTGAGGCACATGTTCTTGAAGGGGGTGGGTCAAGGCAAAGAAGCTGAGTTGGGAGTCAAGGGAATGGCACCCTGGGAAGCCAGAGCAAGAGCCACTGTAGCACAGCCTTGAATAATAATGCTGTTTATAGCGGTGACCACGTGCTAGACACTGTTCTATACATTTCATGTAGATTCACTTCCTTAATCTCATAACAGCACCATAAAGGTGTATCATTATTAGCCTGATTCTACATGTGTGAAAAGTAGCTATTTAATGATGCCTACTCTGGGGTTCTGGTTTCAAGGATATGGACATCTCAGGCAATTTGCCTATACTACTCATAGTTCTGGGGTGACGCTCCTGGCTATGGCTGACTGGACTCTAGGTGGATACCTATCTCAAAGTCAATTCATTGGCTAGTCATATTCTCTCAAGAACTTGAATTAGGGGTCATGAAGATAAGAGTCTGTATGAAAGCTGTAGGGATGGGACAGCCATGCTGGTTCACATACAAAAAGATGGAAAAGTAAAAGGAGGTCTTCTACGGAGAGAGGCAGAGGAAAGAAAGAGCTGCATGGTGTTAAGAAATTAAAAAAAAAAAACAGATGGTTAAGCACTCCGCTCTCAGGGCTGATAGGCCGAGGTTTGGACTGGGACTCTGTCATTTGTGAACATGAACCAATTCCCTGACTTCTCTAGCACTCAGTGGGGATGCTGATACCTCCATCAGGTGAGTTGCTTGCCAGAGTGCCTGGCACATAATCAGCACTCACAAAATAGTAACTGTTATCATCTTATTAATATTTTGGATGGCCTTTCAGTTCTTCAAAGGCCTAGCTTGACTTAATTTCCTTTTCTAAGATTCCATCATCTCTGCATCCTCGTCAAAACCCTCCTTTTACTAGAATGAAACTTGATAGTAACATCATAGTGGTAGCTAACCCTTTCTCCCACTTTAAAAAATAGACTTTATTTTTTAGATCAGTTTTAGGTTCACAGACAAATTGAGCAAAAGTCAGGGGACATCCCATGTACCCCACCCCCAAACATGCACAGAAGAAGAAGAAGAAGAAGAAGAAGAAGAAGAAGAAGAAGAAGAAGAAGAAGAAGAAGAAGGAGAAGAAGAAGAGGAAGAAGAAGGAGAAAGAGAAGTCCTGCCCCTGGCCAGAGGAGCTAATGGGTTGGTAGGAAAAACAAAAGCAGGAAACTCAAAACAATTGAAAACCAATGTAATAGTATATATCAGATATGATGTGGTTCTTTATAGACAAATGATTCTTAAGTGAGGGCTTATGAGAACATTAAAAAAAATGCAGATTTCCCAACTTCACTCCTGAAGTTTCAAATTTGGGCAGTCTGAGAAGAGTGAGAGTAAACACTTAAACAGCTCATCAAAGAATTTGCTTTGCCTCAGCTTTGGAACCACCGTTACAGATGACAAGTGTAGAGGACTTCTGGAGTTCAGTGTAGGTGAGTATGCCTTGGAGAAGGTGTACAAGAAGGCTACGCCTGCCTCTTAGAAGGTGTGAGATACAGAGATGAAAGGGGGAAACATTCCAGACTGGGGGACCAGGAAGTGCAAATGCAGGAAACGTGGGCTTTCGTGGCATCTGTTGGGGATAAGGGAGGGGTGTCTAAAATACTGAGACCGATGAAACAGGAGCAGCAGGTCCCAAATGGACAATTGCTGAGGGTGAGTCCCATGCTGAAATTTTCCATCGATGTTTGCAGATGCAGCATCACCTTGGCCTACTTTCGTAGCAGTCTCTTATAAGCTGGGTGGAGCAGTGCTCTTGCTGGTCCTGGTGGTAAAGCTAGGTAACTTTTAGGTAGCTCTGAGAATCTCTCATTTCTATTCCCAGTCTCCACAGTCAGGGCCGTACAGCAAAACCAGTTTTGAATGAGAGGAGAGGACCAATGGCGTTTGCTGAAATAAGACCTCATTGTTGCAGGAAAGCTCTGCTTTGGCTGGTTGAGTCAAGTTACCTAGAACAGCCAGTTTAGTCTGATCTGAGCCCTGCCTTGGGCTTGGTGATGGCCTCCAGGAAGTTGGCAGCTCAGCTGCCTCACAAGTTGGTTTTGTGGTACTGACGCCTTCTTTTACAGGAAAGGTTTACGGAGGACAGAAAAGTTTTAGCTCAGGAAGGCTTCTGAGAAACTAAGACTTTAACAGTGCCCCAGCTGGAGTGACTCGGTGGGTTGGACATCGTCCTGTAAACCGAAACAGTGCCAGTTCAATTCCTGGTCAGGGCACATGTCTGGGTTGTGCACTCAGTCCCAGGTCGGGGTGCACACAGAAGACAGCCAGTCAATGTTTCTCTCTAACATTAATGTTTCTTTCCTTCCCTTCCCTTTTCTCTAAAATAAAAAATAAAAATTAAGAAATTAAAAAATAAAAAGACTTTAGCAGAGAAATGTGCCAGGTGTCTTTGCCATATATATCTCCATGTTGAACGCAGGTCTGCTGTCCCCTTCTTCCCAGGAACCCATAGCCTATGCTTTGATCTGATGTGGAGTTTGGTTTCTGAGGGATTCCCTCCTCCAGGGCCCAGCTCTCACAGATTTTCATCTGCATGCTCTTTTCTGTGTCATCCCAAAGGCTGGACATGTCTGCACCTGTCAACTTTTCCCTTGTCAAGTGACCCCTATGCTGTGTCCTTTGATATTAAGCCGAGGCATTCAACAAATGAACCTATGCAGAATAAATCTAAGCAAATATAGCAAAAGCTATAGTAAATCCTGTAGAATTGGAGCTCTGACTGCTCTCTGAGTCAAAGTATCTAGGGCCTGGAGCCTACATTGTCAATAACCATTACTGGAACTTTTGATACTCACTGTCCTTCATGGCTATCTGAACAGAGTTCCTACAGACATTTCCCCTTAGCTGCAGTTCCACAGTGAGATTTTCTTGCTTTGTGATGTAGAGTGAGGGGAGAAATATTCTTTGGATAGAAGGGCCTTCCCAGGCCCTCTAACCCTTAGGCCGTCTTTTATGAGGAGACTGTTGATGTCAATGAGTTTGATGCACAGTATTTATTAGCACTGACAGATTCAGACTCACATATTCTTCACCTCCAATGTCCAGATATGATTTGCCTTATTGGTACTGTCTGTCCTTCCTCCCACATAAAGAAGTGCAACGAAACAATAGTCCCATTACCTAGAACCTCAATGAGCCAGGCTCTCTTACTAGAAGTGAAGATAAGAAAACCTTCTGTGTAAGCATATTTCTCTCCCTCTGTCTGCACCGACCTGGAGTAATTGCTGGGGGGCCCTGGACTGCATGTGTGCTCAGGTGGTTCATGGGAAAGGACACACCCCTTGTGGAGAGCATCACCTTTCTCGTGAAGTGTGAAATATTCCCCAGCAATGGAATTTTAGGACACTTAGCAGGCCTTCTTTTGAATGAACTGTCACTGAATGGGTGAGTCCTTGTTAGTAACCAAGTCATAGTTCTCCAGATGTAGCTGTGGCAATTGTTCAGAACGGCACTGGACCTCCGTGTTAAGTAGTTGAGAATCTTACTGTGCCTGTTCTGTGGGGTGCACCTGTTCTCCGTGAGGGGCCCGGCACAAACCAGGACCTCAGTGACAGTGATTCAGTGAGATGCCACAGGTGCACCTGGGTTCCTTCAAGTGCCATGAAGGCAAAGGCCTCGTCTGTTGTGTTCATTATTGTGCCCTCAGTGCCTACAGTTGTTCAATAAACCCATGGTGGATTAATTGATTGCATTTGATGGACTGAGCACGGTACATGGGGTACAAGCTGACTCAGTATGGTGTGGTATGAGCTGACTAGAGGTATGAGTTGACTAAGACACGAGTGCTGCCCTTGAAGAGTTCCTAGGCTACTATGTAAGGCATACAGTTGAAAAAAACAATACAAAATGTAGTAATAGATGTATGTAAATGTCCTAAGGGAGCTCAAAGAGGAAATTCCATTGGAGAACATGCAGGAGGATCCGCTTCACGGAGGAGGCAAACTTGACAGGAACATGTGAAAGACTGTGAAACATGAAAACCAAGAAATTTTAAACTGTCAGAAAGATCTAGAAAGACTTCATGCTTTATCCAAGGAGTGAGAGATGAACTGGATCTTGAAGAATGTGGAGGGAAGGATGATGATGGAAGAGAACAATGCAGGCATGATTTCTGTTGCTGAGGAACTCACTGTACAAGGGTCAGGGCAAATTTCATGAATGGGCATTAGAAAGCATGTGTTGCAGGATGTTGTAATGGAACCATTCCTGCCTCCGTTTTTACTGAGGCACCAATATGAAAGTTAACAGTTACCAAAACAGCAGGAAACAAAACTCACCACCTCTACACTCCCTGCATGTTCAGAGAAGAAATAACTCTGAAGGCTCAGTCCCCCTCAGCCAGATCGGGGACTTTTCAGGGCAAAGGTGCCATAAATGTTGCCCTGTTTCCTGTGAACTAGATGAAGGCCACTTAGGAGAGGGATGAGGTGGGCCATCTTTTGGAGAGTTTCTGTCTCCAAAGGAGAGCAGAAACTCCATTGAAAAGGGCCAGAGATGCATCACCCAATGCCTGGGAAATCAGAAAGGAGCTGTAAGAGGCCACCAAGAATAGAGAGTTTTTTCACCAGGTGAAAGGCAACTGCAGAGGAGGTGAATCTAGCAGGAGACCCATGAAGAACTAGAAAAGCACATTATGATGGAGAAAGTTCTCCCCAGGGACACCAGCACTAGCCATGTGCTAGGCCCACAGAGCACAGAGTCATCCAGTCAAGGAAGTACCGACCTCTCCCCTCACCTGTCTGCTCTCCTTCTCTCCTTTAGGTCTGAAGGCGAGGGAGTGAGAAAGGTTGAGATAAGAAGAGGAGAACTGCCCTGTCAAGCCTCCTTTCCTACTATGGACTTCCAGCCAGAAGCAGACTCAAGGAGAGAGGACGCAACACTAAGTTCAGCCTCTTGATCACTACATGGAACTGGACATGTTTATAACCAAAGTGAGAAGGTCTTTGTGACTTAAATTGACTCCACTACTGTTCTATTACCTGGGAGCGAGCAGAAAAACCACAATGCCTGGAGAGTTTTTATTATGTCGACAAGGTTATAATGATTGCACTAGAACTCTCTACACGGACACATAGATGTCAGAAGAGCACCAAACATGAACCCTAGAGGCTGTGGCTTGGGGTTTCTATGAACTACTGAAGGATTGTCAACTATTGGACCTCACAGAAGTCACAATTACAGGGTCACAATTATCAGTGATTTCATGGCATTCTGAATGGTGTAGAGAGTCCAGGGAGCCAAAGCCCACAAACAATGTCCTTTGTGGAAGACAACTGAGGACCATGACTCCTGCTTTTCTATATCCATAGAAAGTGCACAAAAGATGTTTTAAGTCTCTCCACAAGTAAGGACACCATCTACCTCAGGATTGGCCTGAAGATCCCTAGTTTGCAATTGATAGAACATAGGATAAGACCTTCTCTGTGCTTTCCCTCAAAGGGTGATATGGTGGAATAGATCATCAATCCACTCTTCCCTCCTTCTAGAGTGATTTCTTTTATTCTGTAGAAGCTGGAAGTCTAAAAACCACATTCTCTCAACTCCCTGGAAGCGAGGCTTCCTGATGTGATTTGAGTTTGACCAACCAGCGGCACTCACAGACCGTATTTTTCAGACTATAAGATGCACCCCCCCCCCAACCAAATTTGGGAGGAATAATGGTTGTTAATGCTGCTGTTGAGTTCCATTTACATTTATGTTGGTAAAATATTACATTATTTATGTTATTAAATATTTTACCACATTTTTTGCTTCAAAATTTTTTTCCTATTTTCCTCCTCTAAAACCTAGGTGCATGTTATGGTCCAAAAAAATACGGTAGTTTCAGCAGACAGACAAGGGGCAAGGGCCTTGCTTCAGCTGCTTCTGAGGCCCAAAAAGCCGTGGAGACGTTTGACCTTTCCAGGGTCTATCCCTTCCATGGGTGTCGAGAGGCAGAGTGTGGGACATTCATTCATATCGCAGCAGGCGTGGTGTGGTCTGGAGGCGGCAGCAGTGGAGGATGTCTGGCCCCGGGGCCTCCTGGTTGCTGCAGCTGCAGTGTAGCTCTGCAAGGCAGTTCCCTGGCCGTAGAAGAGGCAGCTCTCTTGTTGGGCCGGTTCTGCAGTGTTCTACAGAAGTCTTACTTGACAGCTCAACCTTCAATCTATTTCTTCAGCCCTCCCAATGATTCTATAAGCCATTAATACCCTAAAATAAATCACTTTCTATATGAATGAATAGAAAGGATTCTGTTCTCCACCACTAAAGTGTATAAAGAAAAAATAGAAAACAAAACCAAAATTTGTCCGAGAAGCTAAACAGGAAGGGGTGAATGCAAAAGAGAACTTTTATCTGGAGGTGGTGGTTGACATTTATTGGTTCATTCATTCATTTATTCATTCATTCATTCCATATTTAAGGAGGGCCTCCATGTGTCAGACCCTGGGAGCAGATCGCCATTCACTGAGGGAAAAGGCCCATGGGCTCCTGTACTCATGGTGCTCAAGGTCAAGTGGATTTCAGTCATGCGCCACTTAATGATGGGGATGCATTCTAAGAAATGCACCATCATTAGGCGGTTTTGTTTTTGTGAGAACTACATAGAGTGTCCGCACACAAACCTAGACGGTGTAGTCTACTACACACCTAGGCTGTGTGAGGCACACGGCTGTATTCCTTTCCTTCCCCCATTCTCCGTATCTGGCTGAGAATGTTGATTTATGCTTCTTTTCATTTAGTGATTAGGTAGGGGAGTGGCTTGCTCAACCAAAGAATTTGGTTTCTAGAGAGCTAAGAGTTCCAGAAGCAATGCTTTACCCTGAGCCCAGGCCAGTCATAAACACTAGCGATCGAGTTTTTCCTTCCAGGTATATCAGTAATTAACTAATAAACAGAATCGACCATCACTCTCTTATCTTAAGATTGGGGTTTACTTCACACATGCTTAGAACACATTTCTTACTATCAGCACAGTAAACTCCCTTCTAAATCCTTTCACGCCAGGAAGAAGGGTATGCTCAGGAGCCAAGGAGCTGAGTTGCTCAGACCTCCCCGTAAGAGAGAACCGCTTCAAGGCCTGCTGTCAGCTGACAATGCATTTGGAACTGACCTATCACTGGCTGAGCAGCCCTAGTCACCACTGAGCTCGGCACAGTACAAGGGGCAGTCATTTCTTCACTGTGGGCAATCTTTACACCTAAACTCAATACCCAATTCTCCCTCCTATTCTTTTCCTTTCACATCATTATCAGGCCTCTATCATTGTCTGACGCCTTTCGCTACCTACTCCTGCTTTCTCTCCTCTCTCTCTTTCACAAGTATTACCTCCAATATGTCTCCTGGATTCCTGACACCATCTTGGCAGCTGCTTCCTGGCAGAGCCAACCAATCCATTGTGCAAAAATACCTTTTCTTGGGAGAAGTTACTCATTTATTTCTCACTTAAGAGTTTTTCCACTTGCCTTTGTCTTTCTTATTTCTGAATGAAACCTCCCATATCTGAGATTCTGACTTCTCTTGTCCAGGCCCACCTCAATCCCACCTCAAAGTAAATGAGGTGATGAGGGACCCTTGGAAGTAATCTGTGTAAAACAAATAAATTAGGGAAGATGTTGGATAATTGGCATCTCCCTGAGCTTGGCACAGCTTGGGACAGTCCTTCCTGTCATGGGACTGGGTCTTCTGTTGTGCTGAGAAGATAGCCACCAGTGGACACAGGTGTGCAGCTTCACCTCCGGCATAGGCATGGTAACTGTATGCACAGTGAAAATAAAAGGCCAAGTGGAGTGCCCTTCCCAGCACCTGTACACTTAATGAGCTGCTTCTTCCTCAAGGCCTACTCATCTGTCTCCTTCTTTGTGAGAACTTTCCTGCTCTCCCCGGTAGCATCGCCTGCAGTACATGGATACGGCTCTCACACTGCATGGCAATTATTTGAACGGGTGACTCCTCCCTGGCTAGGTTGTGAACCTTAAGGATGCGATGGTGTCTGTCTCAAGCATTTTATTATCCTTTTCATAGGTGTGGACCTGACACTTTGTGGGAGCCCAGTAAGTGTTGAGTCAGTGGAAGGCGTATGCTTGTCTGGAACAAGGCAATGGACTAAGCACTTCTGAGGAAGCTCTTTGGCCCACAATTCTAGTTCCAGTCTCAGCCCAGGGCATTGCCGCATGTTTGGTTGGTTCGGCGAACATTGGCCTTTACTCATGGCACGGTGAAGAGCAATGAGCAAAAGGCAGGAGTTCAGTCTTGGCTCCTCACTGGGCTTCAGTGTCCTTATCTATAAAACAGGAGATCTGGGTAGATAGTCTGTAAGGAGTTTCTAGCTCTGTGGCTCCCAGTTTCTGTGTTGGAGGACCTGTAGCTGTGTCATCTGCCTGCCCATTTGCTCCTCAGGTGAACATGGCTGACCTGGAGATGGAACCTCCCTGACTGTTGCATGAACACCCCCCATAACTGCTTGCTCAGGTTAGCGGGGGACAGGCTCTTGGGCCCATGGTGATGAGGTAACGTCTGTGCTCAAGCATGAAGGATCACAAAGAGGAGGCATAAATGCTACTTGCGTACCTACTCTGCTTGTTGCTTTTGCAAATGTTATCTAATTTTATCTCTCTCTACAACAACTCTGTGTGGTTACTATAATCTCTAATTTTAAAGATGGGGAAACGAGACTGGGTGGTTTGAAAAAAAATGCCCCAGTTCACACAGCTAATGAGCTAAGAGAGGTGGGATTGCAAGCCAAGTGTCCAGACTCCTACTGCTGTTACTCCAGCCAGATGGAAGGTGCAAGTAAAGGCACTAAACCGGAAAAGCACAGAGTGTTTGGAAATTAGGGAGTGGTGCGGGAAGAGGGCAGAAAGCACAGGGTGTTTGAGGGGGAAGGTGTGAGACAAGGCTGGTATGGGCGTGCAGATCAGTGGGGGTGATGAACTCTGTGCAGTCAGGAGCCATGGAGAGTTTTGAGGACAGATAGGACGTACTCAGAATCATTTATCATACAGGTTAATCTGCCTTTGGAATAAAGCATAGAGTTAGTGAGGAAAGACGGGGGACCTTAGAAAGCCGTCCTCCGTGATAAATCATTTGCCGCAGAGTGCCCTGTGTGCAGACTGCTGTGCTTCCCACTGCGAAGATGCAGACATGAAGGAGACATGACGTGGGCCCTGCCCTCAAGGAGCTTAGAGAAGAGACAAGTCGAGGACCACTAGAGCCACATGGTCTTCTAGTCGGAAGTGCTAAGGAGGTACAGCCAAATCCCCGCCTTTGTAGAGTTCTCCATGGGACACAACCCACTCATTTTCAAAGGATCAGAAGAGGTGAGTTTTGGGTTATCACTTGTACTAAAAATTGGGTTTCATGTCTTCCTGTTTGCTTGGATGTCCGAATGTGCAGCTTTCAGTATAAAAACAAATTGTGACTCACTGCCTTTTCTCCTTCTCCTTTAAGCTGCACTCTCCTTCCTAAGCGTGAGTTAAGGTGCAGGACATGGCCACGGGCTTTCCAAAGGCGCTTAGGTCAGAGCTTCCTTCACTTGTCTCCTTTTTCTTGGCCCTTTCACCGGGGCCAGGACTTTTAAAGCTCTGAGCATCATGAGCTCACTTGACCTTGCAATCCCTTTGACTCAGGGGATGTGGAGTGGCTCTTTGTTCTGTTTTGTTTTCGTTCTGTTTTGTTACTTCACTTCACAGGTGAACCGCCCCATTATGGACTGACCTCACCTTCAGTCACCCACTGAGTGCTGATGTGTTGGTTCTTGGATGTTTAAGTAACAATTTCAGGAGGAACATTCCTAGCTATTAAATACCTTTGAACTAGAGATATAGACAATAGAGAAACCAACAGGCTATTTAATTTTATTCTACACTTTATTTTATGCCTTTTCCTTTTGTGTGTTTAAACTTCTCCTCTGTGCCCAGGACTGTGTTGTGAGAGATGGAGCAAGATGCAGGGTTATTTAGTTATTCATTACAATTTTATAAAATTATAGAATGCCCTATGCCAGGCATTTTGCAGAGAACTTTCTCTTCTGGATTCCAGTTCCTGAGCACAAAGCTGCCACTGCTTGGAAACATGCTACGCCATTGACCCTGAGAAGCTAAAATTCATTCTTTCATTTGTCTCCCGGTCCTCCTAACAACCACCTGCATTCCGTACAGCAGCTACTAGGGACAAAGTCCCACTGAAAAAGAGCAGACTGACAGCTGTCAGAGGGGAAGCAGATTGGGGGCTAGGTAAAAGCGGTGACGGGATTAAGCAAAGCAAAGAAAAACTGATAGACACAGACAACAGTATGGAGATTAGAGGAGGGAAAAAGGGATTGAGGAAAGTGGAAGAGGGTAAAGGGGAGATAAATGGTGATGGAAGGAGACTTCAGCTGGGGTGGTGAACACACAGTGTAATATGTATAGATGATGTATTATAGAATGGTATACCTGAAACCTATATAATTTTATTAACCAATGTCACCCCAATAAATTCAATTAAAATAAAATTTGATGTAATTAAAAACTGAAACAGGAATCCCAAACTAAAAACAAACAGCAGGTCTTTACAAGGCTCTCTACCCTGACTGTTGCCTTTGTCATCGACTTTCATTAAAACTGCTCAGTGACCTGCAGAAACCTTTGCTCTAACAGCGATGTGATTGCACTTATTGTCACTACCCAGGTTATCTCATTAGAGTTAGTCTCGTCTAAATATTTAGAGTCCCACACATTGCAAGGTGCCACGTTACCCTTAGTTATACGTGGAAACAGTTTCTCAAAGTCCTTGAAGTCACAATGTATAATAATAAAGTAAATGTGAAGGAGACTATCTTTGAGAATCGAATCTTACCTCTGCCATTGTGCCTCAGTCTCTGTTTTAAGAAATGGTAGGAAAGATGAGTCTGCACTTCTGGTTTGGGTTCTGTGATCCTGACCTCATCACTTCCTTTCTAATAATGTTCTCTCATCACTGTTTTTTCTTCTCTATTTAACCATCTCCTCTCTCTTTCTGCTCTTTTTTATCTCTCTTTCTCTCCCCTCCCCTTATCAAGCCAGCTTACCACCAACCCTATTGCCTTAGTTTACAAGTAACAGCTTCCAGAACGCAGTGCACAAAAATCATGACTGTTACTCTAAGCTTGCGCAGGAATAAGGAAAAGAAAGCCATTTTTTTTTCCTTTGTGGATGAACTCCTGGAAAAGCCAAGTTGCTTTTCTCTTACCAGTTTGTAAGTGGGCATTAGGGCTGGGGTCCCAAACTTCCTTTCTCCTCTGAGCTGCTGTGGGGGAGGAAGAAGCTTTCCATTGTGCTTACAGGGTCTTCCTGCTGGTCTAGTAATCAAATTGACATGAGACAGATTAACAAGAGAAAATGACCAAATTTAATTACGCATGCACCAATGGGAACTTCACAGACGTGAGCAAGTCAGAGGCTCCCACGTGCACGGGAGGCTCCCAGACAGAAAGGAGGATGAGGCATGCGTGGCGCTCTGAGCTAAGGGTGAGGTGAGGCACTCTGGGGCTTCGGAGCGTCATTGCTGGACCATACAAAGAGCAGATATTCAGTGATTAGTAGTTTGCCCCACCACACATAAAAGCCATAAAATGTTCTTTCTGGTGATAATTCTTATTGTGGTCATGTCCCCTAATTGAATTCTTTCAGGGAGAGGTAAAACGTTTCTTGTCAGCCCACAGGGTCTACGTTGCCTTTAGCTCAAAATATATATATAATTCACATGCCGAAGTGGCACATTTTGGGGAGGCCTGTTCTGAACCCCTTCATTGCAAGCTTTAAAAGAGGCTTGGGGAAAATAAATGAAAGCAGAAATGGTATGTGTGGCCAGATTTTTCTATCCTCCTGGCTTTTCTCTTTGTCATGTATTGATCTGGCCAAAAATAAAACACACATTTTTCATTTTTACCAATAACTTTATTGAATAATGTATTCACCATTTTGTTCCACTACCTTCTGCCATCTTTCAAGCAAATTCATAATTCCATCTTCCCAAAACTTTTTATCCTTTTGAGCAAAGAACTGTTCCAGGTGCTTTTTGTAGTCTTCCAGGGAATTTAAGTTTTTTCCATTAAGAGAATCTTGTAAAGACCAAAAATAAATGGAAATCTGAAGGTACAACGTCAGGTGAATATGGTGGATGAATCAGAATTTCTCAGCCAAGCTGTAAACAGTTTTTGACTGGTCATCAAATAAATATGTAGTTGTATTTTCCTGATGGAAGATTATGCATTTTTTGTTGGCTAATTCCAGATACTTTTCATTGAGTGCTGCTTTCAGTTGGTCTAATTTTTTTTTTTTTATTTATCTTCAGAGGGGAAGGGTAGGAGAGAGGGAGAGAAATATCAATGTATGGTTGCTTCCTGTGCATTCCCTGCTGGGAACTGGCCTGCAACCCAGGCATGTGCCCTGACTGGGAATCGAACCATGATCTCTTGGTTCACAGGCCCGCGCTTAATCCACTAAGCTACACCAGCCAGGGCCAGTTGGTCTAATTGGGAACCATACTTGTTGGAATTAATCATCTGGTTTTCTGGAAGGAGCTCATAATAGAGGACCCCCTTCCAATTCCACCATATATAGAACATCACCTTCTTTGGATGAAGACTGGCCTTTGGTGTGGTTGGTGGTGGTTCTTTTCACTTGCCCCACGATCTCTTCCATAGCCCATTATTGTAAAGCATCCACTTTTCATCACCTGTCACAATTTGTTTTAAAAAAAGGAACATTTTTGTTACATCTAAGTAGAGAATCACATGCAGAAATATGGTTAAGAAGGTTCTTTTTGCTTAAGTGGAACCCAAACATCAAAACACTTAACATAACCAGGCTGGTGCAAATAATGTTCAACACTTGATTTGGATATTTTGAGTATGCTAGCTATCTCCTGTGTGGTTTACTGCTGATTGTTTTCAATTAATGTATTGATTTGATCGATATCAACTTCAACTTGTCTATCTGACCCTGAGAAATCTGCAGCACAAAACTTCGCAAACCACTTTTGACTCACGCAATCAGTCTCAGCACCTTCTCCATGCACTGCACAAATCTTTGTGGTTCAGCTGTATTTTTACCCTTCTTGAAATAATAAAGCATAACTTGTGGAGAATGTTGCATATTTTCTTCCATCTTCAATATTAAAATGGCTACACAAAAATGCACCACTTTTGATAAGTTTTCTTTTAAATGCATGCTGATATGTCAGCTGTCACAATACAATCTAACAAAATTGTTTTGAATGAAGTTAAAAGACAACTAAGCGCCATTGGAGCTATTGCATGGAAAAAACCAAATGAACTCTTTGGCCGACCCAATAGTTTACCTAGGCTATTTGTTACAACTTTGTTTCAAGAGGACAGAAAGAAATTAGCTCTTGATGACCAAAGGTCATTTATTAAGTTCTTAATTGATTCGAGCATTACAGTTGAAACTGCATGGTTGTGAGTTTCCTAAGGGCTCATGACACAAACCTGGCACTTTCAGGAGGTACGCAGTGAACACTTTATTTTGAAGGAGTCGATAATGTACGAGGTTACACTTCTTACAACTTTCTCAGAGGCAGAGGTTATTGATGATGATTGTATTTTAGAAACAAAATTTAGTGACTGGGATCGACAAGTGGCTGTTTCTCATTTTGGAATTTACACGAAGCTACAACTGTCTAAGTATGTTTTTTTTTATCCATTGAATGAATGTATCACCTTTATTGAAAAGAGTAAGTGTGTAAAAATGGGGCTGATTTCAGAAAATTAAACATGTAGTGCCATGCTCATTGTTTGCAAAACCAGCAGGTGAAAATGAAAAGGATTTAAAAGTAAAGTCTCAAAGAGTAAACATTACAGTCATTTAGTGTGGTCACAACTCAGGAGTAGCTGTGGTGTTGGGGATGGCACTAGCTAAGGCATCTGGGAACGTTCTGGATTTAAACTTGGGGACAGGAATCATATAGTAACGTCTTTCTGTTTAATCTCAGAAGGCTAGAGGAGGTGACCTTGCCAAAGTATTTGGAACATGAACAAAGATAATTAATCAGCTGGTGTTAATGACTACTACCACAGTTCATTGTGGTAATACACACCTTCTGCACATTCTGACCCATTTGGGTCTAGGGTTGGGGCTTTGGAAGATTACAGAACAAAATGAAGTATCTCACAGTCACACATTTCTAGGTATAAAAGGACATGGAAAAAAGTTTTATTCTAATCCCTCATCACCTAAACCCAATTCAGTAAAAAAAGATAGGCACTCAGGGCAGTATTCTACTCTGTGAAGGCCTCAGTGAAGATGTATTTCTTCAAGTGGAACCACAGGGGCTGTGACGTCTGACTGCATTTCCCTGCCGCACGTCATTTGGTGGATAGAGGACAGGAATGTCCTACATGGCCCCCCATCACTCAGAGCCCCACTTCAGCCAAACTGCCAGTTTCTCTCACCTTGACTGTTGCATTAGCTTCCTAACTAGTCTCCTTCCTTCTTCTCTCTCTCTAGCATTTGTTTTCCACACAGCAGCCAGAGTCTTCTTGTAAAAATGAAAGTCAAGTTGTGTCACCTCCTGCATTAAACTGCCCAGTGGTTTTTCATTACAGTTAGAATATCATGTTATCACATTCTATTCTTACTCTGGTCTGGTTATTATATTCCTGTTCTGGTCTACAGAGCCCTGCAGAGCCTTAGTCCTCACTCATATCTCCAGCCTCATCTCAGACTATCTTCCCCTTGTAGAATGTGTTCCAGGCACAATGGCCTGCCTTCTGTCCCTTGAACATGTACAGTGTGTCCCTGCCCAGGGCCTTTGGACTTGCCATCCTTAGACACTCTGACCTCAGTTCTTTGAATGGTTGCCTCCTTCTTGTCCTTTGGGCATTGGTCCAACAACACGGTCCTCTTCCATGAGAACTTCTTTGACCTCCTAATTTAAATTAACTCAGGAGGTCACTCACAATCACATTCCCTCTTTCATTTTGTTCAGTCTTTATCACTTTCTAAAATTATTGTGTTTATTTAATGCTTTAGTAGTTTATTGACTGTTTTCTATCACTAGCATGTAAGCTTCAGAGAATGTAAGCTCATGACTGTATTGCACATTGTCATGTACCCAGAAATAAATTCCTGGTACATAGTAGGTCCAGAATAAATAGCTTTGGTTGGTGTTGATGAGTGGTGAGATTTAACCCATTCTCCTATCCCCATGGCACTGACACGCTCCATGGATATAGGACATACTTTTCCTTTGTAAAGTAGGTTGAAGTCCCTGTTTACTTTGGAGAAAGAGCCAGTCCAGGACACACAGAACACTTAAATTACTTAGAATTTAGAGAGGACTCATGCACAGCATCTAATGTCACCCCAGAGGGGCAATATGGTAAACAGTCTTCAAAGGTGGTCGACACTAATTTCTTCTCTCCTTGTACATGCATGCCACTTCACCCATCAATGGGTGGGGTCCATTTCTCCTCTCCTTGAACCTAATGGTCCTGTGATTTGTTTTTTATCTAATAAGTAGAATATAGCAAGGTGATGTGGTAGAACTTCCAAGCCCAGATTTTATAGAAGCAGTAGCATCTACTCCCTCTTGAAAATAAGCTGCTACGGACTTCTGGTCAAGATGGTGATATAGGTAAACACAGCTCACCTCCTTGCACAACCATATCAAAATTACAACTAAAGTGTAGAACAACCATCACTCAGAACCATCTGAAACTGAGTTGAATGGAAGTCTGACAACTACAGAATTGAAGAAACCACGTCCATCCAGACTGGTAGGAGGGGCAGGGACACAGAATGGGCTGGTCCTATATCCATGTGTGGTGAATAAAAATTTGGGAGGGATATCTCAGGAGTGAGGTAGAGTCCCAGCCCCACACAAGACCCCCCAGGCCAGAGTTCTGGTGCCAGGAAGATAAGTTCCTATAACTTCTGGCTGTAAAAACCAACCATGAGATTGAGTTAGTGGCAGAAACTTCTGGAGGCCCAAGCTGTTTCCCTTAAAGAACCCACACATGGACTTACTAAGACTCACTCCCTCTGAGCTCCAGCACTGGGGTAGCAGCTTGAAAGGCATCACTGGCATACACAGAGGAACTGAAATGTCAGGCATAAAGGCAGAAGCTGGAGGGCAGCTTTCTCCTGACAGAAAGGTGGGCAGAGTTCAGTGTCCTTTTTCTGAGTCCTCCCCCGACAGAGCCATGGAGCTGACAGGCGGTTGCCATATCTGAGGCTTCATCAACCTGGCTAATAATGTTGGCCCTGCCCTGAGATGTCCCTGAGACTCTGTCCCACCCAACTTATGGACCACCCAAACTGTTAACTATGACTTTTCCATATGAATGGCTGGTCTTGGTTCATGCTTCACAACTTCCTAAATCTTCTCAAACAACAAACAGCCAGCCTCAGTGAGTCCCCAGCCCTCATACATCTTACTAAGTAGCCCCAGGGCTGGCACTAGCAGCAGCCAGCCTAGATTTACAGCTGGTTTTGCCTGGGAATCTCCAAACCCAGCACAAGTAGCAGCCATCTCAGATTGTTTTATAGCTCAGGCAGGGTGGCCCCAGGCAAAAAACAGGTTGGGGCTGACCTGGTCTGCACCACCTGGGAAACCCCAGAGCCTGCACACCCAGTGGATAGCATCAGACCACATCAGAGTACCAACACCCTGCCTCTGCACAGCTGATCCTCCACAGAGCACGGAGGTTGGTGGCCAGTGGTCACAGCAAGTCCTCACCACTGACTGGACTGGGTAAATCCCTCTCATTGGTCTGCCAACAGCAACCTAGGCTCAGCTACAAGAGGAGAGTGTACTCAGCCCACATGAAGGGTGCACCTTGAGTACCCAGCTTGGGTGACAGGGGAGGCTATGCCACTGGACCCTACAGGACACCTACTACATTAGGCCATGCTCCCAAGACAGGGAGTCATAGCAGCTGTACCTAATACATAAAAACAAACACAGAGAGGCTGCCAAAATGAGGACACAAAGAAACATGGCCCAAATGAAACAGTAGATCAAAACTCTAGAAAAAAAATCTAACCAAAATGGAGATAAGCAATCTTTCAGATGCAGAGTTCAAAATACTGTTTATAAAGATGCTCAAGGAACTGAGTGAGGACCTCAACAGCATAAAAAGATCCAGTCATAACCAAAGGACACACTAATTGAAGTAAAGAACAGTTTACAGGGAAACAACAGTAGAGTGGGTGAAGCCAGGAATCAAATCAATGATTTGGAACATAAGGAAGCAGAAAACAATGAATCAGATCAACAAATAGAAAAGTGAATCCAAAAAAATGAGGTTAATATAAGCAGCCTCTGGGACAAATTTAAGAGGTCCAACCTTCACATCATAGGGGTGTCAGAAGGAGAAGAGAAAGAATAAGAAATTGGAAGTCTATTTGAAAAAATAATGAAAGAAAACTTCCCTAATTTGGTGAAGGAAGTAGATGTGTAAGTCCTGGAAGCACAGACAGTCCCAAACAAGATGGTCCCCTCCAAGACAAATCATAATTAAAATGCCAAAGGTTGAAGATAAAGAGAGAATCTTAAAAGCAGCAAGAGACAAGAAGTTAGTTACCTACAGGGGAGTTTCCTGTTAGCTGATTTCTCAAAAGAAACTTTGCAGGCTAGAAGAGACTGGCAAGAAATATTCAGAGTCATGAAAAGCAGGGACCTACTACCAACATTGCTCTACCCAGCAAAGCCATCATTTAGAATTGAAGAGCAGATAAAGAGCTTCCAGACAAAAAAAAAAAACTAAAGGAAATCATCACCAAACCATTATTATACAAAATGTTAAAGGGGCATATTTAAGAAAAAGAAGATCAAAACTACGAACAATAAAATGACAATAAGTACATACCTACCAATAATTGAATCTGAAAACAAACTAAGCAAACAAGAAGAACAGAGACAGAATCATGGATATGGAGAGCAGTTTGATGGTGGTCAGACAGGAGGGGAGTGTGGGGGAATGGATGCAGAGGTGAGGGGATTAAGAAGTACAAATAGGTAGTTACAGAATAGCCATGGGGATATAAAGTGCAGTATAGGAAACAGAACTTATTTGCAAGGTGTGGAGTCCACCCTGCCTGGTTTCAGGAGCCGTAACTCTCCGTGGCTAAGGCTGAGTGAGAAACCTCCGAGAACCAGGAGGCCTAAGGAGACAAAACTTATTTCCCTGAACATGGGCACTGCCTGCTCTGTGGCTCCCTTTGGCTTAATCGGATAGTCAATGACGGGTAACAATTCTCTAAAGAGAATGAATCTAGGACAGACACGATCACGTGGGAATAAGCCATCAGGGAAAAGACTCAGGGGGCTGTGGAAGTGAGGGGGTGATCGGCATCACCCCTGCCCCCTCAGCTTTGACAATAGCCTGAGTCCTTGCTCTGGATGTGAGAAATCCAAGTCTCCTGGCTGCCTTTGTCTCTCCTCCACCCGACTCAGGGCCTGTGGAAATAGCAGGGGCAGTGAGGTTCAGACCAGAGTCTGTAGACACCTGGGGTAAATTAGACTTGGGGAATAAAATATGCAAAATCCTTTGAGACCTGCTTGCTAGGATGCTCTTGGATGTGTAGGCATGGGCAGGAAATGAAACTAGTCCTATATCTGTTAGGTGATAACAGCCCCAAAACTCAGCATGAGGTCTTTGAATTCTTTGTAAAGTATCTACCTGTATTTAATCCTCCCAGCTAGACGATAATCCACATTCTGTATCCAATATTGCCTAATAAAAAGCCTACTGAGGCGGTGGCTCAGGCGCTCTCCTTTGAGAGAGTGGCCAGGCCACTCGGAGGCACCCTCCCCTTGAGAGGGTAGCCATGCTGTCCCTATTCCTCCACCAGACTCGGTAGTCCATGTGTATGTTTTCTCGTGTCTCGAGAGCATCTGCAACATTTGTAATCACCACAGGCTGGTGGTTGCAACAGCAAAGAACTTATATGCATGACCCATGGATAGGAACAATGGTGTGGGGAATGCTTAAGGGAATGGGGGTGCTGGGTGGAGGGGGGCAAGGGAGGAAAAATTGGGACAACTGTAATAGCATAATCAATAAAATAGAATTTAAAAAAGAAAATAAGCTGCTATGAAGTCCAATACGCTACAGTGCTATGTTTTGAGGAAACTCAAGCTATCCATGTAGAGAAGCCGTAAGGAGGAGCACCAAGGCACCAGATATCTGAGTGAAACCTTGAACCTTGCAGTCCAGCCCATAAATGCCACCTAGTGATTGACTCTAGTGCATGCCACTTCAGAAGACCCTACCAACGAAGCCAAGTCAAACTGCAGAATCATGATGTTAGTGTTTCAAGACACAGTCAGTTTTGGGGTGGCTTGTTATACAGAAGATGGCTAATATTAGGCTGCTGTTGCTAAGGGATTTTATGTGACCAGATCCTGAGAATTGAAGAAATTTTGAGTTTCTCAGGCTTTAATATACAAATAAATCATCAGGGCATACTGTTAAAAGGAAGGCTTTGATTCTGTAGGACTGGGTAGGGTTGAGATTCTGTATTTCTCACCACCACTTAAGTGATGCTTGTGCTGGTGGCATGGTGCACAGGTTACACTCTGAGTACCAAGGCCAGTCCCCAGTCTTCAGGAAGTTCCACACTTAAATTGTCTTAGAAAACCCTAGGGTTCCCCCATGCACATTTGAGAGAACACTAGTTTGAAAAAGGACTGTTCAAATAAGTTTGGGAAACAACAGCACTACTAGAGATTCACAATGTCCATTAACCAATCAAGAGCTCTTCAGAGCTCCTCCTGTAAGGAAACCTGTTTGACTTGATTTAGCATATTTCTTAAGAATATTTGATTATATCTACTAATGTCTTAAAGAACTGGTGTTCTTTGGGACACACCTAGAGAAGTAAAAAGCCACTCTATTTTTTAAAATTAAGCCAGTTCCACGTTGTCCCTCAGTAATGAATATTTATGTTTCCCAGTTTCTCAATCCAAAAATATCCCCCTCTTAGACAGTCTGATTCCTTGCCCCTTGCTGCCATGTAAGAAATCACTATTCATTTCTCATAGAGTGAGAGAACCATAGCACTTTCCCATTATTTAGCCCTTCCTATACTTGAAGGCCTCCGCTCTTTGTCAAGGTCCTTGATCTTCCACGTCTTTCAGTTTTTCTTTCATTTCCCAGTACTTTTTTTTGTTAAGCTCTACCTGCCTGAGCAACCTTGGAATAGTTTCTTGATATTTGTTAACATAAATATCCCCAGTTGTAAAACAGAGGTACTCCTACTACGGAGGTAAGTATTAAATGAAACACAAAAAGATGCTCAACACCAGTAATCATCACAGAGATGCAAATTAAAACCACAGTGAGATATTACCCTGTCAGAATGGCTACTGTCAATATATCCACAAATGCCAGTGTTGACAAGGATGTGGAGAAAAGGGAAGCCTGTTAGTGGGAATACAGACTGGTACAGCCACTGTGAAAAACAGTATGGAGTTTCCTCATAAAATTAAATATGGAACTGCCTTATGACCCCGTGTTTCCACTTCTGGGTATTTATGCAAAGAAACCCAAAACACTAATTTAAAAGAAAATATGCGACCCTATGCTTATTGCAGCATTATTTATAGTAGCCAAAATATGGAAACAACCCAAATGCCCATCAATAGATGAGTGGATAAAAGAGTTGTGATATGTATATATATGTGTGTGTGTGTGTGTGTGTGTGTGTGTGTGTGTGTGTACAACAGAATATTACTTGGTCATAAAAAGAATGAAATTTTACCATTTGCAACAACATGGATGGACCTAGAAGATATCATGCTAAATGAAATGAGTCAGACAGAGAAAGACAAATACTGCATGATTTCCCTTATGTGTGGAACCTAAAGAACAAAATAAATGAACAATAAAATTGAAACAGACTCATAGACTCACAGAAAGTGGACTGGTGGATGCCAGAGGGGAGGAGGTTGGGATTGTGGTGAAAGAGGTGAAGGGATTAAGAACTACAGGTTGGTAGTTACAAAGTAGTCATGGGGATGTAAAGTATGGCATAGGGAATAGTGGCAATAATAGTGTAATAACTATATATGGTGCCAGGTGGGTACAGGAAATACTGGGGGGATTTAAAATTAAAAAAATAAAAATTAAAGGGAATTGAAGATTAAAAAAGAGAAAAGGTGCTAAACATCACTAGTCATCAGGGAAGTGCAAATTAAAACCACAATAAGATATCATCTCCTACCTAATAGAATGGCTGTCACCAACAAGTCCACAAACAACAAGTGTTGGTGAAGATGTGGAGGAAAGGGGACCCTTGTGCCCCGTTGGTGGGATTGTAAATTGGTGTGTCCACTGTGGGAAATAGTATGGAGGGTCCTCAAACAATTAAAAATAGGATTACCATATGATCCAGTAATCTCACTTCTGGGTATTTATCCAAAGTAATCAAAAACACTAAATCAAAAAGATATATGCAGTCCTATGTTCACTGCAGCATTATTTACAATAGCCAAGCTATGGAATCGACCCACACGTTCACCAATAGATGAATGGATAAACAAGATATTATACACATATAATGGTATATTATTTAACCATAAAAAAGAAACACACATAGCCATTTGCAACAACACAGATGGACCTAGAGGGTAATATGCTAAGTGAAATAAGTCAGAAAGAGAAAGAGAAATACTGAATAATCTCACATACATGTGGAATCAAAAAATCAAATCAATGTATAAATGAAACAAAACAGAAAACAGACTCATAGATATAGAGAACAAGCTGATGGTTGCCAAAAGGGAAGGGTTGGGAGTTGAGAATTTAAAAAATCATTTCCAACATAAAATCACACACAAGATTAAACAAACAAACAAAAATGAATCCATCTGTGTGAAGTGCTTATCACAAAGCCTAAGGGTCCTAATCACCCAATAAATGCCAGCTCTTGTCATCACTATTATGGGTCTAAACTCCGTCTCGTAGCTTCAACTCTCCAGCGTTATGGGTGTTCAATTCCCCCTGGGGCTGGGGAGGAGAAAAGAGATTGGAGTGATACGTGGCTGACCGAAACTCCTCTAATTCCAGTCTGATTTGAGTTGCTATTCTTAGCTGCCTTCACACCAAATCTTTTCCCCGGAACTGCTGAGCAGCTTCACAAGGTTCAGGCTAAAGTTAGAATCTGAGTCTGTGTCTCTGGAAGTCCACCCACTCCTTGTCTCTGGCAGCTGCTCTTTGGGACTGGCACTGGCATTTCAAGGGTTATCTGCTCTTCCTACATTTTTGTCTTCTCTTTCCTGGAACAAGTCCGAGATTATTGGGCAGCAGTCAGACTCGATACTGGTAGGCTTTGCACTGAGATGTGGCTCTGCACAACATCCCCTCTACCATTTTCCCCTTTATTCTGGAGACCACCTGTAAATAGGGTTAAATTTTTTGCTTCACTGTTTCTCATTTGCTTAGGAGAGAGCAGGCAGCTTCTCATCCATATTAAAAAGCTATGGCATTTTTCTTTTTCCTGGCTCCTCTCCCCTGCCTTTTGCAGACCCCACTAATAGATAAAACCTCCCCCTGTAAGTCTCTGCCCCTATAAAGGGTGCACAGAGTACTCAGGCTGCCCCTACTTCCCTCTTCCTCGGCCTTGAAAAGAAATAGCTCTGGTCACGGGACAGAGTTCCTTTTCCACAAAGTGGGAAAAAACCTGCTGCCTGTTGTTCTGGGTATTTATCCAAAGAAATCAAAAACACTAAATCAAAAAGATATATGCAGTCCTATGTTCACTGCAGCATTATTTACAATAGCCAAGCTATGGAAGCAACCCACACATTCACCAATAGATGAATGGATAAACAAGATATAATACACATATAATGGTATATTATTTAACCATAAAAAAGAAACACACATAGCCATTTGCAACAACACAGATGGACCTAGAGGGTAATACCCTCTAGGGTATTAGTCAAGACTAATACCAAATACTTTACCTATAATCTCATCTAAACATCCATTTGTATTGCTTTTTTTACAGAACATACCCAAGGGATCTAGGGCTTAAAGGAGGTGACACAACTTGTCCTAGGTCACAGAAGTGGTCAGTGAAAGAGCGGAGATCCAAACCAGAGTCTGGGGAGCCCCAGCACCTCACTGCTGTTCAACACCTGTCAAATCTTCACTTGGAAAGTGCACTCAGGCTGCTTCCGGGCTGGGGGTGGGGTGCAGTGTGGGTTATGACCAAGCCCATTTCCCTTCCTCCAGCGGGTCCACTGAAATGCTGTCCCTTCTAATTCTAAATAAGAGGG
The DNA here is from genome assembly GCA_028533065.1 of Trachops cirrhosus. Taxonomy (NCBI): domain Eukaryota; kingdom Metazoa; phylum Chordata; class Mammalia; order Chiroptera; family Phyllostomidae; genus Trachops; species Trachops cirrhosus. Next base: position 134,447,361 of record CM052538.1, read on the forward strand.
ACAACATCTAAATCCCACGGCTGAGTCTGACGGATCTGTTGGGCTTTCACGACCCTTATACAGGAAGTTTTAGCCCGAGGTTTCTATTTGTGTCTGAAAAAAATCTGTGTGCTGAAATTTAAAGCAGTGTTATTTTCTTTTCAGCTTCCCACGGATAGGAAATGAATCCAGGGAAGTTGCTGCTTGAAACAGGAATGCACATATGGTGCTCGTCTTGGGGCTGTTGTGGGTCCAAGGAGAGTTTCATTGCCAATCTCATGACAATATGCTTTTTGCCTATTATATTAATAGTAAAATAAAAAGTGGCAATGACTTTGATTTTGTCATTGAGTCCTGTTTTTCTTTTTTAATGGCCTTGCTTCTCAAAGTGTGTCTCAAGGACCAGTAGCATTAGCGTCACCTGGGAGCTTGTTGTGAGTGCAGACTCTCAGGCCCCACCCCAGAACTATAGAATCAGGACCCGCACTTCAACAGCATCCCCAGCTTATCCGTGTGTACAGAAGGCTTGAAAGGTACCATTTTATGGAACTTTAAAGCTTGAGGGTGGGTTACAGATGGCCTAGGTGTTAAGGTAATTATTCACAATACTGGACTGTAAAACATATGAGGCTGGGTCCCGCTGCTCAAGGTTCTGCATTCCTGTATCTTGTGTGTGGTCCGGGCATGAGCATGTTTGAAAAGTGTTTCGGGCGATTCTGATGTGCAGCCAGGGCTCAGCACCACTGCCCAAAGGAAAGCAGAGTCCTGGCTCTGGAGCCCTGTGTCCCCGACCCTGAAGATGAGGATCCGTGGGAGGGCAAGGGCTCTCTCTGCCGGACTCTCTAACTAAGGCGGCAGGGATGCAGACCAGGTTCAGGGGAGGAGGACAATACAATAAACACTGGAACACACAGCCACGCCCTACCCTGTGTAGATTTGTTTTTGAGAAGGCAATGAAAAGGGAGTCATGGGGATTATTTCAGACAGAGTCAGGATTTGGAAAAATGCACCGTTATTCTTCCAGCTAGCAGAGGGAGTGTTCATGGAGAAGACCTAATGCCCTTCACCCGCGATTTTAGTATCTTTCATCCAGAATGTGGGCCTGTTTGGGAGTTGTCAGACTTAGCAAATTAAAAAACTGCAGGAAACTCAGTTAAATTTGAATCTCCAAGGAACAAGGAAAAATGGTGTAGTATAATTTCTGGTATGGAATATTTGGGACATGTTTACATTCAAAGAATATTCACTGTTTATCTGAAACTCAAACTTAACTGGGTGTCCTCTATTTTATTTGGTAACTCTAGCCTGCTTAGAACAGTGACTCTCAATCAATGCTTCAGGACATCGGGGTGTATAAAGAAAGATGCCCTTGATGAATTGTGAGGGTGAGCAGCTCTGTGTGTGTGTGTGTGTGTGTGTGTGTGTGTGTGTGTGAGGGGTATGGAAAGGGTAGGGATGCTCACCCTTAGGAGTGAGGAGAGAGAGCGACAAATGTTTCAATAATAATAAAGAGAATGAGAAGATTTTTTTCCAATATGTCAGGGAAAAATTACCCATCGGTTACAGAGTGAAAAAACTGAGCAAGTCTTCATAAAAAGATTTCTTTCCATGAGAAATAGATTGTTTTCCCTGTGTAAATTTATAGAAGGGATATATGTTTGTAAAAATTTTAAACTGTACAGACAGGTGTAAAAGGAAAATAAAAAAATGTATCAAATCCCCTCATTGTGTCTTAACTTTCACTTGTCTATCTTTCCAGGAATTTCTTAGCATGGATTAGCATGTGTATGTATATGTTTTTTAAATTTCACAAATGAAAACAGGTTTTACACCTCTCTGCAAGTTGCTTTTACATTCACTTAACAGTATATTTTAGATATCTTTTCACATATGCACATATAAATATACCTGCCTTATTCTTTTTAAACTGTGTTATAACTTATTACATTATAGGCATCCTTTAAATAATTGTTTCTTTAAGGGACACTTAAAAGTACTCTCTCTGTGCAGAGCTTTGCGTAAGTGGTTGCTTCTCACCACTCAATATTCAATTCACCGTCAACACTGGCTGTCAGGTCAAACATCATCTCAGAGGGGCATTCCCTGTTCTCGGTGGCAAAAGAGGCTTTGTGCCTGCCCACACCCTCACGTCCCTGACAAATCGCCCTATGTTGTTCTTCCAACAGTGCTTATCGCTCTCTGGAATGATCTTATATATTGACTTGCTTATTTATATCCAACTTTCCACACCATCACGTAAGCCTGAAAGCAGGGACATTGTCTATTTATGGCTGTCTTCCCAGCACTGAGAACATCCAAAAACATACAGTGGGTCCACAAAACATACCTGTTAGTGGATGAATGACCGAGTGATGGGATGTGCATGCTGTGGATATATAAAGATAAATGAAGGATGACCAGGGAGCATGTAATTTATTGAATGGGGGCAGCAAATGGAAATCACTTTAATTGAAGACATGTTGTTTTAAGAGAGGGATACAATCAGTTCTGTGGAAGCCCAGGAAGGGGGCATATCATATTCAGTAGGCAGAAAGGAAAGGTGTCATTGAGAAAGTGAATTTGAAGTGACAGTGTAAGGATGAAAATGACTGGCAGGTAGGGACCGTGGGATGATTGTGCAGGGTGGAGGGCATGTCTAGACCGAGTTGGGAGGGGGATAAATGCCTGGCAGGTGCAGGGAGCAGCACCTGGCGACCGTGATGGGAGCTCAGGATGGGTACGAGAAGACATAATGGATTATGCGGGATTTGAATGCAGTATTGAGGAATTTAGATTTTTTACTCAAAGCAGGAACTCTGAAAGACTTTTGAGGGGGTGGTGGGTTAATTACATATTCTAAGAAGATAATATTATCAGCAGTGGAAAATATTTATTGGAGAAGAAAAGACTGGGGTCAGGAGGAGGCATTAAGAGAAAAGAGACAATGAACTTAGAGGCCAGAAAGATTAGAAGGAACGGCCTTTTTGAACAAGGAGAATTAACTGTTTGTAAGTCATTCATCAAGATCAGGAGTTGGCAAACTATGGCCAATGGGCCAAATCCAGCTCACCACCTATTTTTGTTAGAATAGTTTTATTTAAAGACAGCCAAACCCGTTCTTTTACATATTGTCTAGAGTGTTTTGGGGCTACATTGGCAGAGTTAAGTAGTTGTGGCAGAGACCTTATGGTGTAAAATATCTATTGCCTTTTGCAGAAAAAGTTTGTTGATATCTGGTGAAGATTGGTAATACCTACACAGGCTTATTTCAGAGATATTGTGGGTTTGGTTCCAGACAACTGCAATAAAGTGAATATCACAATAAAGTGAGTCACACAATGTTTTTGTTTTCCCAGTACAATTAAGAGTTATGTTTATACTATGCTTTAGTCTATTTAGTATAAAATAGCATTATGTCTAAAAAAACCAATGTGAATAACTTAATTTTAAAATACTTTATTGCTAAAAAATGCTAACCATCATCTGAGCTTTCAGAGAGTCAGAATATCTTTTCTGGTCTTGCCTCAATCTTGACAGCTGCCGACCAATCGGGGTGGTGGTTGCTGAAGGCTGGAGTGCCTGTGGCAATTTCTTAACCTAAGGCGACAATGCAGCTTGCTACAGTGATGGACTCTTCCTCTCACAAATGACTTCTCTGTAGCATGAGATGCTGTTTGATAGGACTTTACCCACAGTAGAACCTCTTTCAAAAGTGGAGTCCTCTCAAACTCTGGCTGGCTATCTACTAAATTTATGTAATTTTCTAAATGCTTTGTTCTCATTTCAATAATCTTCACAGCATCTTCACCACGAGTAGATTTTATCTCAAGAAACACTTTGTTCATCCATAAGAAGCAACTTCTCATCCATTAAACATTTCTCATGAGAGTGTAGCTATTTAGTTTCATCTTCAGGCTCCGCTTTCTAGCTCTCTAGCTGTTTCTACCACATCAGCAGTTACTTCTTCCACTGAAGCCTTGAATCCTTAGCATCATGCACGAGAGTTGGAATCAACTTCCTCCATGCCTCTGTTAATGTTCGTATTTTGACTTCTTCCCACAAACCACGAATGCTCTTAGTGGCATCTGCAATGATAAATCTTTTCCAGAAGGTTTTCAATTTACTTTGCCCAGCCCCATCAGAAGAATCACTATCGATGACAGCTATAGACCTACGAAGTGTAGTTCATAAAAAGTAGGGCCTGAAAGGCAAAATTACTCCTTGATGCATAGGCTGCAAATGCTGGGCTGGCAGGCAGGAAAACAACATTAATTTAATTGTATGTCTCCATCAGAGCTGTTGGGTGACCAGGTGCATTGTAAGTGAGAAGTAATATTTTTAAAGGAATACTTTTATCTGAGTGGCCAGTCTCAACAATGGGCTTAAAATATTTAGGAAACCATTATGTAGACAGATGTGCTGTCGTCCAGGCTTTGTTATTCTATTTATAGATACAGGCGGAGTAGATCTGTTATAATGCTTAAGGGCCCTAGAATTTTTGGAATGGTAAATGAGCATTGGCTTCCACTTAAAGTTACCAGCTGCATTAGCCGCTAACACGAGAGTTAGCTTGTCCTTTGAAAATTTGAAGCCAGGCATTGACTTTTCCTTTTCAGCTACGGAAGTCCTAGATGACATCTTCCAATATAAGGCTATTTCACCTACACTGAGAATCTGCTGTTTAGTGTGACCACCTTCACTAATTATCTTAGCTACATCGTCTGGATATCTTGCTGCAGCTTTTTCATCAGCACTGTGTCCTTCATCTTGCACTTTTATGTTACAGAGATGGTTTCTTTCCTTAAATCTCATGGACCCACCTCCGCCAGCTTCAAACTTTTCTTCTGCAGCTTATTCACCTTTCTTAGCCTTCAGAGAACTGAAGAAAGTTAGGGCCTTGCCCTAAGCTTTGGCTTAAGGGAATGTTGTGGTTAGGTTGATCTATCCAGACCACCAAAACTTTCTCCCTGTGAGCAATCAGGCTGTTTAGCTTTCTTGTCATTTGTGTTTTCACTGGAGTAGCACTATTAATTTCCTTCAAGAACTTTCTCTTTGCATTCACGAGTTGGATAAATGTTTGGCACAAGATGCCTAGCGTTTGGCCTATCTTGGCTTTCAATATGCCTTTCTCACTAAACTTGATCATTTTTAGCTTTTGATTCAAACTGAAAAACATGAAACTCTTCCTTTCACTTAAACACTTACAGGCCATTGTACAGTTATTCATTGGCTTAATTTCAATATTGATGGGTTTCAGGGAATAGGGAGGCCTGAGGAGAGGGAGAGAGGCAGGGGAATGTTCGGTAGAGCAGTCAGAACACATACAACATTCATTGGTTAAATTTGTCCTCTCACATGGGTGTGGTTCTTGGCACCCCAAAACAATTACAATAGCAACATAAAAGACCACTGATCACAGATCACCATAACAAATTAATAATAATGAAAAAGTGTGAAATATTGCAAAAATTATTAAAATGTGACATAGAGACAGATAAAGAGCCAAAGCTGTTGTAAAAATGGCGCTGATAGATTTGCTCAATGCAGAGTTGCCATAAAACTTCAATTTGTAAGAAAAAAAATGTAATGTCTGTGAAGCACAAAAAAGCAAAGTGCAATGAAATAAGGTATGCCTGCATGTCCTGTATATAGGCCTTAGACCCTCAGATCCCTGCCATCAAAATCTGTCCCTGTTCTCTGGGAACCACAGGCTGCATCAACCAACTATTGCTCTTTGCCTTGTGCTTTTGTCCCAAACCCTAGTGAAGTCAGGAGCCATGAGAGCCAGAAGCCAGGAGACACAGCCCTGAATGGCTGATTGGGAAGGAGACTACCAATCAGCTCAACTTCCTCAAGAACCATCCTTTGCCTTTGCGGGGCCCACCAGACTGACCCTTGCAGAATGCTGTCCCCTTGACCTCAGAGCTGTTTGCAGCCCAGTCTTCTGTCTCGAACTGGACTTCCTCCAAGGACAATTCAAAGTTTTCTAATTTTCTTTAGCAAAAAAGAGAGCAGCAGTGACATGTCAGCATTTCAGCATGCTGAGGCCCTTTACATTCACATGCACTTGGAGACCTATCTCACACAGCCTTAGAGCAGGAACCTCAGGTTCCCAACAGATAGCTTTTTACCAGCATCCCTGTTGCTAGGATACATCTCATCTGATTGATATGACAAAGACACTCAAAATGAGTCTGGGGGCTTTGCTAGAAATAAATGATAGAGATTTATTCAAGGGTCTTAGAGTTTGCAAACCTGAAGCACAGCTAGGTAAAAACCCAGGAGTGTTTCAAAGAAAAAAGTTAAAAGTACTCATGGTAAAAAGTACATTCTTACATTCTTGAGAATCATGTGCTTCATTCTCAGCCCTGGGTATTGTCCAGGATGGTTATCCATCAGATGACAGACAAGTGGTCAGAATGATGAATGCCAGGTGGTCTAGAAGACGGGTGTCAGGAAGTCAAGTCACGTCCAGTGGTTGGGACCATAGGCGTCAGGTGGATGTATATGTGAGTCATTCAGGGGGTAATTAGAGACATATCTGGAGGTCCAGATGCATATCCAGGCAATGACGCAGGGCTGGAAAATTTAAAAAATTAAGTTCCCAGGCTAGTTAGAACAAGAATGGGGATTTTCCTCATGCCTCAACCTTCACAAAGTTAACAATTTTAGCAACTTGGTTAAAGTGACCCACTTTATATATTGCCTTTCTTCACTCTTTCCTCAGATGGTTCCAAGATCCTGGTTGAAATCCCTTTGTTTCCTTAGTGCTAAGGACGTTCCTTCAGGTTTTATGTGTTTAATTGATCTGTGGTTGTGTCAGACAAAATGAGCTGACATTTTCAACAGGCTGAAAACTCACCAAAACACCATTTCTCCATTAGTAACTGTGATGCAGATTTTCCATTTTGGTCAATGGCCCTACAGTTCCTCACTTCAAGGTACTGGGTGAATGGGAGTTTCCTTGCTGACTTTTTTCTACTTGTTTTTTCCCTTTGATCTACCCACTTGAAAATCATTTCTTACCTATAAATAGTTCCTGCTTTTTCTAGAGTCAAGAGTTTGTTTGTAGGTTGCTTATTGGGATGTCATCAGCCAAACTGCAGTGTCAGGCTGCTCAGGGGAGAGCTAATTTCCTTTTGAAAATTGCAGTTCTGAAAGTTGCACATATTTTATCTCCATCATCAATAAGAACCAAAGTACATGCATCTTCATGCTGACTGATATACCAGCAAGCTAAATAAAATTATTTCAGTCTTGCAACTAAAAATTGATAACACTGGTGTGAGCTGACCTCACTGTGCAACACACAAAATTATCTTACAGGATCTCTGAGCAAGCATCCTTAAGCAAGAGGCCTGGGTGACTGCCAGGCAGTAGAAGCAAGCCATATGTATTAAAACTCTGTGAATAGAGGGAAGAAGTTATAGTTTCAAGTAGGTTCCAAATTGGAAATGACAAGGGCAGATGAGTCAATTTACAGGCAATGATTTGCAAATGAGCTATTTCCTACACTGCAATTCCAGGCAGTGTGCTTCAGGGCATAGAGCCTAGGGCAGCGATTCTCGATTCTCAATTCTAGACTGAGATGATTTGGCACCCCCCATCTCTATCCCCATTGGGGGACCTAAGGTAAAGTTTGGAGATGTTTTTGGTTGTCACAACTGGAAATGGAGATGCTACTGGCATTTAAAGTGGCCAGGTATGCTGCTATATTTGCATAGGACAGTCCTCCACAACAAAGAGTTATTTGGCCCTGACTGTCAATAGAGAAAACTTGTCCTAGATATTTAATTCATTAATGATGGTTGACGATCCTCCTTTGCTGTGCCTGGGTATCCTGATTTTCACTAGTGTATTTGTAGTAAAATGTTACTACAGGGACTTATCTGTGGGCAGTAGTAAGTAATGGGGCCTGTGAATCCTACGCTCTGTGCCTCTGACTTGGAGGAGGGAGTGGGACTTCAAGAGTCCTTAGGGCAATGGAGGGGAAAGCCTGCAGTGGGCTGGAGTGGCTTCGCATGCCCAGACTTGTGGAATGAGAGGTTTGGATTAGGGCAAACTAGATTTTGAAAGAAAGTGACTGATCCCATAAATGGCAGGAGGGGAGAACCTGGTGATGGACGTGTGGCAGGTGGAGAGGTCCTCATTTGTGCACAGATGGCTTCCTGTGCCCTCACCTCCGCTCTCACCTTTGCCTATAGTGTGATGCTCCATGAGGCAGCCGCTCTTCTGGGAAGGGGAGCAGGAGTTCCACCAACGCCAGTACTCCCTCTGATCACCTGGTCTTTGAGTTGCCTTTCAGTGTGGAGCTACAGGAAAGTGATAACGTGCCATTTCATAGAAAATCCCTGGGCAAGTCTCAGCAAGTGAAGAGTATTGGGGAAATGAGCCCTTAGACTGTGACAAAATTCTTTTTCCAAATTACACAACCTTGCTAAAACCATTCCAGTTAAAATCAGGAACTAGATGAGATTGCTTGTCATCAATATTATTACTTAATATTGGCTTATGTTTCTAGTGAATGCAACGATATTTTTTAAAATTAAAACTATTTGTATAAATTTTGGAAAAGAAGAGAAATAATCTCTTTTGCTTGATCAGCAATCGTATACTTGGGAATTAGAATGTCTAGTAAAAAAATACTAGAATTATTGAACAATTAAAATAAAATTAAAAAAATACTAGAATTAATGAAAGAATTATGTAGGTACTTATCTATAAGATAAATGCATACAAATCATTAGCTTTCCTCCATATTACCATAAGTACCTAAAATGAAAATAAAAAAACAGTTCATTCTCAGTAGCAATAACAATTATAAAAGATTTATGAAGATGTACTTTATTCGTGAAAAAAGTCTTAGAATTATAAATAAACCTTCCTAAAACTGATGTGAAATTTTAATTAAACTTTAATGAGAATCTCAATAAATTTTCCCCTTGGAATTGGATAAAATAAACTTAAACATCATGTAGAAGAATAAATGTCCAAGAATAGCTAGAAAAATATGAATAAAAAAGGCAGGAGGCCCTGGCCAGTGTGACTCAATTGGTCAGAGCATCGTCTCATAAACTGGAAGGTTGTGGGTTTGATTCCTGGTCAGGGCACATGCCTAGGTTGTGGGTTCAGTTCCCAGTCAGGGTGCATATGAGAGGCAACCAATCAATGTTTCTCTCTCATATAGATGTTTCTCTCCTCTCTCTGCCTCCCTTCCCCCCGCTCTAAAATCATTGAGCATGTCCTTGGGTGAGGATAAAAAAAAAAAGAAGGGGGCCTTTTTTTGAGTTGGATTTCCTTTACCAGATATCAAAACAGTTTCTAATCATAATAAATATAATGTCATCATAGGAATAGAGAACAAGACCAGCAAAGCAGAATAAAGAAACTAAAAGAAAATGGGAACAATATACTTCAAAGGTGATTCAATGAGGAAATGATGGATTTTTAAACAGGTGGTGCTTGCTGTTCCTTCATCTGGATGAAGGTAAAATTATACCTTCACCATTTTACACCATGCTCAAAGATATATTTCAGATAGAATAAAGATGTAAATGCAAAAAATAATACAACAAAATACAATAAAAACTAGGAAAATTCATGAATAATCTAGGCTAGAGGACACTTTCTTAACCAAGACAGAAAAACCACTCTATAGAGGAATATGTAAATATATACATATATATATATATATACAAAGATAACAGTGAAATCAATAGAGATCATAAAAAATGTCAAGAAACAAATGGAAAACCATAGCTCCAATATAGAAGAAAACAAAATTTTGTCTATGGTACTTGAAGAGCTCTTATAAGTTAATAAAAGACAAGGCATTCAATACAAAGAAAGCAAGTGATGTTGGAAAAGCAATTCACTAGGGAAAGAATGACAATGGGAACAAATACCTGAAGAAATGCTCACTGTTACTGGTAGTCCGAGAAATGAGCCTAAGTAACAATAGCTCTCTCATTAGTCCCATCAGACTGGAAAAAATTTCTAAGAGCCAAAACACATATTGCCTTTGAGCCAGCAGTCCCTTTCCTGGGCATGTATCTCACAGAAATAAAACACCAAAACTCGGAGCTCTACCTGTAGATCTTATCGCAGTCTTGTTTGTAGTGCTGGAAGGAGGAGGGGGGCTGGATACAAGTAAGTGCCAATAAAAGAACAGATTTAAAAAATATGGGGAAGAATAGGTAAAAAAATGGAAAAATCTTGTCAACACATATTGTGCAATTTTCAAAAGAATAGTTTAGAACTATGTTATACCACTTGACCCGGGGAAATTTCTATGACATACTGTTGATTGAGAAATACATAAAGCTTGTGTAATGTGATTTCCATCACTGTTAAATAAGTAATGACCCCTCGTTAGCATATGTCCAAGTGTGCATGTGAACATGGAGAAAAAGATACCTTTTAGGTCTCAACACCATGTGGGTAAGAAGTGTGGAGGAGAGAGCCAGCAGAAGAAAAAAGAAAGAAAACACATATCTACGACATATTATTTATATATTATATGTGTATTTATTTATATTTATATTTGTATATAGATATATGCCCAAGTTAGCTGGCTGGAAAAAAGTTAACATAAATAATGGTTTTCAAAAGTACAGGGTTCAGCACAAATAACACTCCTTTTTTATTACATCTTTTATTACACAATCATAAGCATGCAAATCTGTAACATAACAACATCACACTCAAGCACACCATATGACATTTTTTGGTAAAATGTTCAAATTAAAACTATAAATTATTATACCCACATCATTACCCTACCAACCACACCCCAGCAGGGGTTACTTCTGCCAGACCCCATATGCTGATGCTACCTTTAATACCCTGCATTTGATCCGCACAACTTCCTAGGAGATGGGACTTTTAACGTCAAAGCCCACGGGCTCTCTGCCAGGCTCCAGGGGTGGACATCTATGGTGGGATGTCTGGATAGAGGCCCTTCCCCTCTTTGTGTGAGTGTATTTAGGGAGCTGGACTTTGCTTCTGGGTTCTTCCCAACTGCAGAGCTCTGGGTTTCTCCAGGTTCCTTTGTAATGTGCCTACTCTTTGACACACAACTCTCCCTCTTAGATGAGAGGGAGAGCTTCAAGGCTTTACCTGGCTGTGGGTTCCTGAACCCTAATGAAGGCACAAGTGAAAAGAGAGCCACTGGTTATAGAATACCCTAATTAATGACTTTAAGGGCCTGACACTGGAAGACTGCTAAGTGTAAGAGCTGGTTCTAGTAAGTAGTGGACACACTGTTCAGCACCGCAAAAGCAATGGGCTCTGCAGAAGCTGATTGGAATCACGTGGAAAGGATGGCTTTGCAATGCACAAGTCAAGAAGGAAATCCTGGTTTTACCATTTCCTTGGAAAATTATTCAATTTTTCTGACCTTGTAAGCCAAACCATCTTAAAATAATTCTTATTTGTTAGATTATTACAAGGATTTAATGAGATGATGAGTATGAAAGTACCTATCACTGCCTGGCACATTGAAAGAAATTAACCAGCTGGTAGTAGAAAACCGGTGTTTGGAAACCTGTCAGGATGTGACCCTGTGTTCTCTCTGATTTTTCCGTCTTCCCTCAAGACAGAAATGCTTTCTTTCAAAATTTATTGAAGTGCTATTATACTGACTATTGGGCCCTGGGACTCTCACAGTCTAGTTGAGGAGATTGAGAATACTCACTCTATGGTAGGTTAAGGGCTTCTAACCAATGTGTGCACAAAGTACTGTGGGGGACAGACAGGATAACCTTCGGGCTTAATGGAAAGAGTGATGTGTGAGAGCTCATCAGGTTGATGGGGGGCAGGTGGAGAGTAAGTGGAAATGGGTACATGCCAGCATGCAAAAAACAAATGGACAGGAAGACAAACATATAAAACAAAAGCTTAAAGTTCGAATACCATTTATATGTATAGCTACTATTTTTGGCATAAAAATTAACATGATTTGACAAAGAATTCTGGGCAACTATATTGCTGGGTCCACTGAAATAGTTTCGACCCTGAACTGTGGAAACAATTTTCCAGTTTCTGGGGATAACGAAACACGGTATTTTAAAGGAAGTCTGATGGCCAGCTTCCAAGATGGCCCCCAGGGATCCCTGCCTCCAGTGTCCAGTCCTTGCAGAGCCCCTCCCACAGTGTAGAAGGGTTGGTCTGTGCTATCAATAGAATATGAAAGATGTGATGGTCCATCACTTCTGACATAAAGTTATAAAATTTAGTGTCTCTGTCTTGGGTTCTGTTTATCTTCTTTTTGGATCACTCACTCTGGGGGAAGCTAGCACTCAAGGTGTGGAGAGAGGCTACCTTTGGAGAGGCCCACGTGGAGAAGAACGTATCTGCCAACAACCAGGGGAGTGAGCTTGGAAGCTCATTTTGTAACAGGGCCCAGCCAAGGCGGGGCCCCAAATAGGGATTTGTAATGGGGTCCAGAACTTGGTGTCCAGGAAATATTAGGAAAAAAAAATATATATAGGATATCCTCACCCTGATAAGTCTAAGCTGGGGGATGGGATGCATTGAGAAAGGCCATTGAGAGTTGTTTTGAATAGCAACAGTTTTGCAGATGACCTCTAGAACAGTCATTGAACATATCTATAACCTTTAACTGGTTTCATATATATGTTAAACAGCTTTGGCCAAGCTTTGAGCCAGGGGGATGGGAGTGACTTCAACCCAGGATATAACTGTGAGGCATCTCGCCCTGGTTACAGCGCCTGTGTGAGAGCTTGGAGATGATTAGCTTCACACCACAGGGCCACACCTGCCCGGACTTACTATGGCAGTCCAATAAAGCTGGAAAAATACGGAATGCTGGCAGCTATGGGCAATTGTGGTCAGAGCTGGAAATGGTGCTGCAGAGGAAGATTGGCTCTGGGATTTAAACCCTGGCGTGGCAGCCATGTGGCGTCTTTTTGGGACCACTTGGCTTGGGCAGAGAGGAACCATGGATTTCTATTTCTTTTTCTGAGATACGGTACCCCAGACTGGGCAGAGGGGGAAGGAAGGACTATGCATTTGTGAGTATTCTAAAGGACTTTGGAATCTCAATGAAGACATTAAGTCATTACTCTTAAGTTTGTATAATTCTTTAAATAAATAATCCCTTTCCTTTCCACCAATCTCTGGCATTGAGAGATGTCTTTCCCTGGCAGCAGGCAAGGAGAACCTAGTATGGGGTGGGGACCCCTGGACCAAAGGGGTGGTCCATTTGGTAATAGTGTATCATTCACCACCCCCCTCCCCAGGTCTGTTCTGTAACAATTGTTCAGCCATCAAGCCCCAGATAACCACAGCTTTGACTGACAGTCTAATTGAGACCTCATGAGAAACACTGAGACACTACCACCCAGCTAAGCTGCTCCTGGATTCCTGACTCACAGAAGCTGTGAGATAATAAATATTTGCTATTTTAAGGATAATTTGTTATAAAACAATAGATATTTGTTCCCATCATTTTACCTTTCTTTTCTTCAAAGCCTTTTGCTATACATTATTGCAGTTTCCCTTACTAGATGTAGAATATACTTCCCTACCCCATTCATGTTGAACTAGGCCATGCAACTTGTTTTGGCAAAGGAAATATGGACAAATATGACAGTATGTACATTCTTAGCTATGTAGGCCTCAAGAGGTATCATGTGCTCCTGCTCACTTTTCCAGGAGCTTCTATTCTCTTTCATAAAGAAGGGATAGTAGCTACTGTCCTTGTAGCTGGTGCCCTTCCAGCCTGGGCCCTATTCGGGGCACACACTAAAAAAGTTACTCCAGCCAACTTTTAGCTAGGAGCCTGAGAATAAATTATTGTTTTTTCAAGCCACTGAGTTTAGATTCTTACACAGAATTAATGTGTCAATAAATGACTAAAGTTATCCCCTTAGACATGAGAAAAAGAGACATGAGATTGGAAATGGTTGGTCAGATTGGAAATCCAGGTCATGGCTGTGTTTGGGAGGGCCTTGAATACCAGGGTACAGAGTTTAGACTTTATTCTGTAGGGCGCCCATGATCATTTACTTCGGAAAGAATACTCTGGTGACAGTGCAGAGAATGGATTAAAGAGGGCCAGACTAAAGGCCAATGTCTAAGTGGGACACTTGGCAAAAATCCATGTGAGATGTGCCAAAGGCCTGAATTAGGGCATTGGCAATGACAACAAAAGGAGAGGAGAGGATAGATTTAACTTTGACACTATTCTGAAACAACTTGTCTGTTTACCAAGGGAATGTGTGGGGAGAGAAATTCTCCTACTGTAGATATATGCCTGAATCAAATCAGGAAGCCTGTTGATTAGAAGGACTGGGCTCATTTGATAATTTCTAGGCAGATTTCATTATTCACTTTTCCTGGATCTGTGAGGGAAATGCAAGTTAATCCATAGGAATTTGGACAAATCTACCACCCAAATACTTGCTAGGATACATTTGAGCCTAAAGTGGTGTGCAAGGCTACACTCTAATTCATGCTCTGCACAGATGTAGGTAATTTCCCTTCTTTTCATTGACCCACTCCAGCCACTTCCACCAAAGTCAGGGGAGTGTTGGTTAGCTGTGGGTTTCTTTGATAAATGAACTCTCAGATAAAGGTCAGGGGTTGCCCAAGGGAAATTTCACTGGAGTAGAACCAAAGGCTTCCTGAGAAACCAGTTTCTATCAGAAACACGATGAGTTAAGATGGATATTCTAAGTAGGATAGTTTGGAAGACTTTTTTTCTCACTCTGAAGTCACAAACAGTGCTAGTAAGATATGGAGCCATCTGATACTTTCTATATGTTAACATATTAGCTGAGAGGAGTCTTCTCTTGTTGCCGAAGCATGAGAGATGCCGTAGACTAATTGTGATTATCATTGTCATTACCACGGTGAGGCAAAGATGTGAATGTTTCTCATAAGTAGGAGTATGCTAAACAAAGCCCAATACATACTTGTTAATATTAAATGATCATAGGATGAGACTGACTTAGTCCACATCTGACTGACAGAATTGCAGACTATATCCTTAGCTGTGAAAACAGAGTCAGGGGAATTTTTAATGGATCAGGGATTTGCAAATGTGAGAGCCTTAGAGCCATCAGAGAGAGAGTATTGTGTCACTTTGGTGTCTTATGATCTAGTCTCAGGCCAACTTGTGATGTACTAAAAGTCAATTCTTGGGTTCTGTATGTCAGTTTTGTTATATGAAAAAACTGGTTTCTATAGAAATTTCCTTGCTGGTCTATTGAGAGAATTAATCAGCATTTGCAAAGAATTTATAAAGAACTTTGAAAACTGCACAGCAGCTAAAGGATGCAGTGGTGGGCCTCTGGTAATTAAACTCTAAAGCCTGAGATCAAGGAAATTAAGAACAATACTTTTGGTGTGGTATGGTGTGGTGTGAAGTGGCAGGTCTTACAACTGATGGTGAGATTCAGGGTATCAATATTCAGGAGACTGATATGATTTGAAGAGAAGTTTGAGTAAGCAAGAGGCTGAGCACAGAAACCCATTCTGAAACCACAACCACCTGCTGCCTTGAAAGTCACAACAAAGAGGGCTCTGCAGTTACCTTCTCTGGAAACAGTGCCGTTATGTCAACAAGGGCTGCCAATGCCAGTGATGGCAAAGACCCACAAGTCATGTGCACACTAGCCTCAGTGATAAGGAATTGGGGTCTGTTAGTGCTAGATGTGGTTGTTCTGACAGCCACGTATGACACTCCTACTCACAAACTGCAGTTAGATACTGGGACTTGTTGGGATTTAAAAAAAACATTCTGTGGTGTTTCTTGTCCAGATTCAGAGGCTCTACCAGGGAACATTCACAATGAGAATGAAGGAGAGGTCTGAGGATGCTCATTTGGAGGATGAGGAGTGAAGCTAAAGAGATGAAGTGACTGTCAAAGGTCATACAGCTAATTTGTGGTCAAGTTGGAGCCCAGCTCCAGTTCTTCTAATCCCCAATTTATAAATTATTTTTAATGTTTTATAACTTTTGTTCTGGACCCCTCGAGACTGATCATATCCTGCTCTTATTCCCAGAAAGGAGCCACTTGCCTCCTTCAAACAAAGAAGTAGATAAACCTGCTCCCAACTTCCATTATCTCTCCTGAGTCACTTGAAGATCATCCTGACTCTAAGCAGAGGGGTTGCTTATCTACTTGGGCTTTGCTTCCATTGACCACACTAGACTTGGCCTTTCTCCTCCACACCACTTCCCTTCCTCTCAACCTCCTCCACTAACAAAAAAATCTTTCACACTTGCATTTTATGTTATGCTTCTCAAGGAATATTTGAATTTTACCAGCACCTTTTAATATAAGAACCCAGGGGATGATGAAAGGTAGAAAGGAGCTACTTAGGGAATCCTGTGGGAGTGTTCAGTTAGGACAAGGTGATTTTCTTGTGCTATTGAGTGTCACAGCTTGCTGCCAGCCCCTTGCTTCTTGTGCTCACAGCTGAGCTTGGACCCCACTACTTCATCTTAAAGGAAAAGGTGACTACAGCCTGGGGCATGTTTTGCTATAAATTAGTAGTGGGATATTAGGCAGAGAAGTAGAGAGAGCAATAGGCAACAATAAACAATGATAGCTAAAAGATAATAAAATATAAAGAAAGTTAGAACATCATTTTAACTTCCTACCACCTACTCTGCAGATGTTTATTAGTTAAATGGGCCATGAAAACTTCTTTGCAATGTAATTATACCTTGCTTTTACATGTCATCACAACATAGAATAACAACTGGACAACTTCTAATATTATCCTCTGTGACCTTGAACAAGTAAATTGTCTTTCCCTTATCCTTCAGTCTTAGTATCTGTAAATAGACCCACTACCAGTTATCACATGTAAAAATCAGGTTCTTGGAATTAACCTCCCCTAAATTTTTAAAAATCAATTACATCAGTTATCTGTTGCCACAGTAATGTTGCATAATGAACCACCACAAAATCTCACTGGCATACAATGATGATTTTGTTGGCCATAGGGTACCCACTGTGACTGTTAGAAGACAGACTTGAGCCAAAGCTTCATTCATCACCCAATTGTCACAAAATCCTACTCTGACTAGTGCAGACATTGACGCTTTAGATTTCTGGGAATTAGTGAATGTCCAGTAATCCCTGAAAAGTCTTGTTTTCTTTTCCTTGTTCAATGCATAGTCACCTTGATAATGGCCATAGGTGCCTTTGGGAACAGTTAAAAGGAAGATATACAATATAATTTTTTTGTGTGTGTGTAGAGGACCTTTCTTTATTCAAGGCATTCTGGGTATATAAACTAGCTCAAGTCTGAGAATTAGTTGTTATTTAGATTTCTTTTGATATAGATTGGTAAAGTCATTGAATTCCTTTAGTTTTTATTGTATCTCCTTATAAGTCACACTTTGTAGCTTTCCCTCTTTGGTCTGCTGGGACTTGAGTCCGGTTATAAGAGCAGTAAAGATAGGGGGACAATGTTCAAAGAAAGATCAGCAATTTCTTGAAAGGCAAAATATTTCAGGGGAGGTAATTACAGGTTCTTCAGGCAAAAGGAGACTAACCTCCTTAGACAGGGAAGGAAGGGCTGCCCCTATTTGGCAAAAGAAGTTTAGTAGAGTTTCGTGGTTCAAGTTGCCCAGTTCATTGGAACTTGGCCATAAATCCCCATTCTAATACTCAGGTTCCCACTCTGCCAGTTAATACTGTAACTTTAACATGGAACTCTATAAGGCAGGGAAGTCAGTTTGCATTGTAATTTAGCCACCTGTAAGAGTAGACATTGAGTGTGGTTTTGGAAATCTTGGCTTTAAGGCTGTAGGAGATAAAGGTTACTGTGAGAAAGTCATATATTTTAAGCCCCTAATGCAGGTCTTGAGCTGGGAATTTAAAGCCCTGACTTCATCATTTCCTTTCTCCAAGTCCTGCAGCACATTTATAAGCAACCAACCAAACAATTCCTAGTAAAAAATTTCATATTAGCTGAGAGTCAGAAAAGCAGAAACCACTATGAGAAAGTCTATATTAGTAAGTCATAATAAATAATTTCTTATAGAAGTTTGATCATATACAATTTTGGGAGTTTATGTACAATTGTTATAGTTGTGTATATATGTTGTATAACTGTCATTTTATATGTTTTTATATCTAAACACATATATACATGTATAAATGTTGAATTCATAGAAAATATATAAAAGTACATAGAAAACATATATAAATACATTATGTATATATAAATATAAACATACACACAACTACATAAAAAATTAGTGGCTTCTGGCAAAAAAAAAAAAAAGGACTATGAGAAACTGAAACTCTCCCACTACAAATTCTGAGAAAATCTAAATAAAATGTTTAAAAATTCTTTGAAATTCAAAGCTGAGGCTACAAGAAGAAAAAAGGAACTCCCTAGATCCCGCAAATGAAGAGGGAACTGAAAGCCAGGTTGGCGAGCTTGCAAACGGACACTGGCTGTCCTCGGCATGGGGACTTGAGCTCCTGCCACCAGGGCCTTGGGCTTTAATTTCCAGTGTGTGAAATCAAGAGCTAGAATTTGCATGATGTGGTGGGTGAATCTAAGGTGTCTTTAAAAACCAAGATATCCAGAGTCTAAGGTCACACTCTCAGTGAAAGGAGATAAGACAAAAAAGTCTACGCAGTGCCCAAGGACTCCAAAAGGAAAGTTCTCTTTCTATATGGCTCTCAGTGGGGGGAAAAAAGTCTGACCTAAGAATATGACACCAACAGACCTATACCTTGCATAGACTTGATATCCAAATTCATATTGCCTAGATGGTTTAGGGATTCAAAATTCATAATAAATGATAGGAAACCTACTGATAAGTTGATAAACAAAGATATAAACAATAACGGCACGAACAGAATGATCACTGTTGTGAGGATGTAATTTCAAAGTGGAATTAAAGTAGAAGAAAATAACAAGTAAGGTTGTAGAGAACTTGTTAAATTTAAAAAGTTCTAGTGTTCTTTTATTATATGAGAAAGTTGGAAATATGGTTAAATTTAGATTTTTTATTAACCACGCATGCAGAAATTTAAGGGTAATCCTCAAAATATAGAAATAAAATATATAACTTCATGATCAGCAGAGAACAATAGAAGAAATAGAAAACATGATGAATCCAACAGAATTTAAGAAAAAAATCAGTGAAAAAGAAGGATAAATAGAAAGCACAAAATAAAATTATAGAAATAGTCCAGCTAAATATGTCCACAATAATGACAGAAGTAAATGGGCTAAATTTCCCAGTTCAAATACAGAGGCTCAGATTACATTTTAGAATGTACAACCTAGTAATCTAGATATGTGATTGTTTCAAATACCTAGGTAAAGTATAATGTCACAAAAAGCTGAAGATAAAATGCCGGCAAAGAGACACCATGAAAACAGCAACACAAAGAAAGCTGGGATAGCCATCTTAATATCAAATAAGACAGATTTTAAAACAAAAACATTATAAGTGAAGATTACTAGAATAAAAAGCAACAATGTTTAAAGAAGATATTCTAACACAGTATAGAAGTATACAAAACTCAGACCGAAGAACTCCAAGCAGACACTGCTAAATCACCAACCACAGTAGGACATTTTATCATGTACATTGTTTAGAAATTGATAGATCAGAAAGATAAACAACAAGTAAGGACAAAGGAATTTTGACTAATACAATTAGTGTAGTAGATCTAATAAATGTTTATAAAAGCCTATATCCACAAATTAGAAAACATACATTAATTTTAAGGGCAATAGTAGCGTTTACCAAAGTTGACCACTTGGGTTGACTTGACTTGGGGTAGATTGCAGGGATAGTTTTTTTGGTTTTTTTTTAGTTTTTATTTATTTATTTACTTATTTATTTTTATTACATTTTCTGAGAGATTTTAATGTGCAGTCAGGGTTGAGAACCACTGTAATATATAAACTAAAAATGAATGAGCTAATATAGAAAAGAATTGAAATGATAAAGTCTAGTGATATGTGGATAGCTGCTATATGATGTTTGTACTTTTGTATATTTGAAATACTTTATATTTAAAAAATTAAACAAAAATACATTCATAGATGAGTTAGACTCATATCCACTGGGTAATGTAGTGTGTATCTTCATCAGGAAAGGAATGGGCTTCTTCTTTTTTTTAAATATATTTTATTGATTATGCTATTACAGTTGTCCTATTATCCCCCCTTCATTCCCCTCCACTCTGAACACCCTCTCCCACCCACATTCCCCCCTTTAGTTCATGTCCATG
>CM052538.1:134468084-134479197 GCA_028533065.1 Trachops cirrhosus
CTGGAGGTTCCTAAGCCTCTCCTCATTTTCCTGAATTCTTGTTTCTTCATTCTTTTCTGTTTGTATGTTTTTTTCTTCCTTCTGGTCCACTCCAATGATGTGAGACCCATCTTTAATTCCATCACTATTGGTTCCCTGTGCATTTTTCTTCATTAAACTTATTGTATCCTGCATTTTTTCATCTAATTTGCGACCAAAATCAACCAATTCTGTGAGTATTCTGATCACCAGTGCTTTGAACTATGCATCTGATAGGTTGGCTATCTCTTGGTCGCTGAAAAGGATGGGTTCTGGTGCTTTCAATTCTTCTTCTGTTTGAGCCATCTTTTTGCTGGGTTTTTTTTTGGGGGGGTCTTGTCGAGCTCCTGTAGTGAGGGGCGGGGCCTTAGGTGTTCACCAGGGCGGGGCACCCCAGTCTCTGGGTTGTGACGTTGTATGTGGGGGCGGGATCTGAGAGGGAACAATAGGACCTCAGACCCTTCCGCCACGTTCCACAAGCTAACTGGGCCCCTCTGGGACCAGTTCCAGTGTGGGTGGGCCTGTGCACCCTGAGGGACTTTCCTTTTCAGTCAGTGACCCAAAGCTCTATTTCCCAGTGCTTGGACCCTGAGTTTGGCTCAGTGCCTTGCTTCACAATGGCCGCCTCGCTGGGTCTGCTGGTCATCACCCACTGCCTTCACCCCCTGGCCGGGGCCCACCAGCCACCGCTGCTTGTGTGCCCAGGGTCTGCCTGCTGCGGACTTGCGTGCTGCCCCGGTTGCTCAGGTCTCCGCTCCACATCCCTCGCCCGGCCCGACTCTGCCCCTCCTACCGGTCTGGATGAACATGTCTATTTTTAAATCCTTGGGTGTCCGACTTCCATACATTTCAATTTTCTGTCAGTTCTGGTTGTTATTTTGTTTCTATATTGTTGTTGTCCCTATCTTGGTTGTGCGAGGAGGCACAGTGTGTCTACCTATGCCTCCATCTTGGCCGGAAGTTCAGAATGGGCTTCTTCTTATTAGATTTCACAGAGTGACACTATCTTGGTGATTCTACCACAAACCTAGATCTTTCGGGCTTAAAATTTAGGTTTGTTAGAAAATCTATTCACAATGAGGAAACTGTAACAGGGACATAAGTATTCCTGCTTTGTGGAAAATTTCACAGGCTTATATAATGTTGGAAGAGAAATCCTCAGGAGAAGTTTGCTCAGTAAGCACTGACTTAGACTAAATGGCATTGTTTAAGCAATGATTTTATTTAACAGCATCAGGTTCTGACAACACCCAAGGCAGCTGTTTCATAACTGGATTGATCTTGGCATTGAGATAGGAGATTCTCAAAGTCCATTTGAGAATTTGTTCTTGCCTCTCGACAGAGCTGATTGAGCAGTGTCCACGTTTGACTCTGTGGATGTCACTTTTAGGCTTTCAAGACTGAAAACACCTCCCCATCCCCTCTACTCCCAAATATCTTTACATGGGTTAATAGAGGGTCCAGTTAGCTAAGGCTTGAGAGGCATTCTTTCTTTTTAAAAAAATCTCACCTGAGGATATGTTTATTAATTTTAGAGAGAGAGAAAGTAAGGAGAGAGAAACCTCAATGTGAAAGAGAAACATCTGTTAGTTGCCTCCCATTTGCCCCCCAATCAGAGACTGAAATGGCAACCTAGGTCTGTGCCCTGATGGGGATCAAACCCACCACCTTTTGGTGTATGGGATGATGCTCCAACCTACTGAGCCAGCCAGTCAGGGCAAAAGGCGTTCTCTCTTTATGGTAACTTTGCATCTCTTAGTTTTGATCTAATTTGGGTTGGTTTTATACATTTTCTCTAAGTACTTTCTTAGTCTTTTATTTTCAAAGAATTTAAGAGGGAAACACTGGACTGTATATCCCAAGAGATGACACGATGACAATGAAATCCTTCAATATCTCCCTGTCTCCTGGGCTAAGGCTCAAGCTCTCCACATGACCTGGCTTCTGCTGCATCTACAGTCTCATCTTTGTCCTTGTCTAGCACTGCACCCCCAGCAACACTGCACCAGCACCCTGCTTTTTGTTCCACACACACTGGGCTCTCTTGCCTCTGCCTTGGCTCCAGCTGCCTGGGGGGCTAACTCCTCCCCTGGCCCCTTCACTTGCTAGAACCTACCTGTGTTTCACTTACTGTTCACTTAACAGTTACGTTCACTAGGTAACCTCTGCCACTTTCCTTACCTCCCATCTTGGATTTGCCACTCTCCCTCTGTGTTCCCATGGCCACCTTTGCAGGCTTCAATTTTGGCACCTTTGCATGCAGTATTTAAAAATTTCTGTTTAAGTGTCTGCCTCCCCAGTTGGATTGATTGCTCCAGCAGAGGCAAGAACCATGTCATTTTAATTATCTATTTTTGCTGATCACCAACTACTTCTAGCTCTCTGCTTCTGGGCCTGTGGTCAGATTGCACTTCCTGACTCCTGAAGTCACATGACTAGTTCTGCCCAAGAGTTGTGTGTGACTGAGATTTGTGTCAGTCTTGTGCCAGAGAAGTTCATTGCCAGTGGGAGACTCTGCAGACTCTGGCTGTTCCCTTGGCTGCCTAGCAATGTACAGGTGGTGACTGGTCTGTCAACCCAGAACCCAGAGTGAGGGTGATGAAGATGGTGAACTGATCCCCAGCCAAGCCATGGTACACAACCCACAGGGTGAGTATGAAATAAAGTTTGTTTTAAATCACTATGATGTGGGGTTGTTTGTTACCACAATGTGCACAAGTCCATCTGACTGATACATGTCCCCAACATCTGGCATGGTGCTGGCACTTGTAAATGCTTAATAAAAGTTTACTGAAAAATACAGAGTTACTCTAGGAGAAAGTTTAATAGTGTTTGTGAAAGTACCAGGCACCTCAGTAAAGTACCAGGCACCTCAGTAGTAGGCACTCATTAAATATTAATTGGATCTAAATAAGACATCTATACTTTAGGGTGCTTTTTAAATACTTCCACTGTGTGTGAGAAGGAGTATCTGTTGAAATGAAAATTAAATTACTAAGTTAGATGTAGTCATCAAGAAGAAGAGAAATATCATTTGTAGCCAAAGATAAAACATCATTAGGGAACACATTTCTCAAGCAGAATAAATATTTAATATCCCAAATTAAACAAGCATCCTATTAAAAAAAGAGTCAGCATCTGAAATCCTGTCTTAGGTCTCTTGTACTTCTGCAGGCTGTATAATTTGTTTTGGAATTATTTATTTAGCTGTTCATTGCCCTTTCCAGATTCTACGTTTAGAAAATGTAGGGAGAGATTCATTTATTATTAGCAGTGGAGGGCAGGAGGGAAGAGGGACTGATGGGTGATAACACGTGGAACATGTTTGTTTTGCATAGTTTGGCTTCACTAACTGTTGTTATTGCCTGCTAAAACAGGACTTTTAATAGCTGAACTGCAAGGAAAGCTAATTAATAAAAAAGCAGCCACTGATGTTTATTGAGTATGTGGTAATATTCTAAAAATTTACAGAAAGTGCAAAAGATAAACAACACTCCCACAAGAAACTTATAAAGTACCTGGATAGTCTTTGCATAAGAAGCCACTTGAAAATGTATGAGGTTATAATTGATTTGTGTTGGGCAAAGACCAGGTGTGTGCGTTAGTGTGTGTGAACATGCACTGCCCATCTGTGTAGAAAACAAACTGTCTCTTGTGTAACTGTGCTAGATGAAGTGCTTGTACCTGCTAACAGGTAACATTCACCCTGCTTTTCTCCTCCAGGAAGAAGAGCTGTGTGGTCCCAGGGGAAAGAGAGCAATGCTCCAGTCTCAAAGGCCCCGGTAGAGAATGGGCAGTAGGTGGTAGGAGACAGAGTGCTAACATTGGAAAAGGTGAGGAGGAGAAAGTGCAAATAGTGAACTCATGGGGGAAACAAACAAACAGAAAACTGAACTCATCCAGAGGCAAGAGTGGAAGCCGGTCAAAACCCACACTTCTAGCCCCGCCCTGGAAGGGCCTCTGCAGCCTGGCCCCAGCTGTCAAACCCATGCACCACACTTGCCCCTTCATTCACGATGCTCCACCTGTTCCTGCGGTCACTCAAACCCTTCAAGCTTTTTCTCTCTGAGTGACTTAGCACTTAATGTTCCCTTTGTCCAGAAATCTGTTCCCTAGACCTTCACAGTGACTGGCTCCTCCTTTTAGGTTTCAGTTTAAATGTCACCTTCTCAGAGAGACCTCGCCTAACCTCCACACTCCAAATAAAACATATCTAGAAATGTTTGTTGAGTAAATGAACTTGATAGAAATGGACACAGGTGTTCTGCTAGGTGTTTTACCAAAATAGGAACCAAAGATACCAAGCATTGAGGGGAAATATCTCAGGTAACCCAGGCAAGTCTGAAGTCTGGTACTCTGAATCTAAATGTGTTGCTACCCAAAATTTGACATGGAGAACCAGGGTTTAGAGTTTTACATCTTATAATTAACTACTTGGTACATCTATACTTTGTTATCAGTAAAATGTGTAGCGTTTTGGGGAGCTTCTTTAACACTTTTATACTATAGAGCTTTTATCTGTGGATATCAAAATATATGTTTTAAAAGGTTACTAAAACTGAAAAGAAATATTTGCAACTTATATCCATCACAAAGAGCTCATAAAATAATATAAAAGAGCTTCTAAAATCATTGAAAACCAAGACCAATGCACCTATGAAAAAGTGGGCTGGAAATATGTACAAATAGTTCATAGAAAAAAATAGGGAAATGGTCTTTAAGCATATGAGAAGATGCTCAACCTCACTTATAATGACAGAAATACATATGAAAGCTTCACTAACATACAATTTTTCACCTATCGATTAACAAATATCTAGAAGACTGATGACATATTTTGTTGGTGAGGCCATGGAGAAATAGGCACATACATTGCTAGTAGGAATGCAAAATGGTACAAACCTGATGGCTGGAAATTTGACATATCTAATAATATTATATATGCATCTACCCTTTGACCTAGTAATTTAGCCTCTAGGAATTTATGTGTGAAGGTGCCAAAAAACCCTTATACATGATTATACATTGCAGAATTGTTTATTGTGTTGTTTTTTGCTATTATAATGGCAGAAGATTGGAAACGATTTAAATAAACTATGGAACATCCTCCCAGTGGAATACTATGCAGCTGTAGACAGGAAGAGGGCTATGTCTGCATACTGTCATGGAGTGATCAGCTCAGCAAGACAGTGAAAACAATTATGATAGAAATGCATAGGTAAGTTTTTCTAAGGAAGGGGGATTAGTATCTCTATGTATACATGCTAATATTTAAGAAATAATAAATAAGTGAAATAATTACTTAAATGAATAAGAAGAAGAAGGGTAAAGGGATAAAGATAGAAGTTAGACTTCTCTGAGTGTACTTTGTTTTGTAGATATAACAATGGTACAGTGTAAATGTCTTGTATAATTATTAAAACATTAAATAAAAGTTAAAGAAGTAATTCATAAAAATAAAAACAAGTGCTTTAAAACAGTTATGTGACTATATAACCCTAGTGTGGTAAACTCTGAAGATAAAAACTGAAAACAAACAACAACAACACAAACAATAAAAAATCTTAATGATGGTTCTGTTTGTATTGTTACCTGAAATGTCACTCAAACATTTCAAGCTTTTTCTCTCTGAGCAACTTAGCACTATAATGTTATATATATATAATAGTGTAAAGCAAATAATTATGTTAAAGGAATTATAACCTAAGATTTTTTCCATGTAAGAGAAAAAAATTCAAAAATCACAAAAGCAGAAGACTTCTCATCTAGATGGAGGAGTAGGTAAACATACTTCACCTCCTTGAGCAACCACAGAAAGAATTACAACTAGAACTCAAAATAAGTAACACCCAAGACCATCAAAAAATCGATCTAGATGGAAGTTCGACAACCAAGGAGTTAAAGAAGCCATATTCAACCAGACAAGTAGGAGGGGTGCAGATGCGGAGATAGCAGAGAGGTCCTCAGATATGGTGTAGCAGGAAGAGCTGGCGGTGGAGGAATGGATGGTCCCACACTCACATGTGCTGGATAGGAGGGATCCCTTGGAAGGAGCAATCCCAGCCCCAGGCCAGACTGCACAGCTCAAGGTTCCAGCACCAAGAAAATAAACCCCCATAACTTCTAGCTGTAAAAACCAGTGGGTTTGGGGAAGCAGAAGACATTGCGGGATTTTGAGGAGACTCCACTTTAAAGGGCTGGCACAGACTTAAAATATATGCAGACCCAGCCCCTCTGGGATTTAGCACCAGGTCAATAACAGGAAGACTGCCAGTCATAGAGGGCGAGTGCCAGGGAAATGACCAAAAGCCAGGCAGCGGCACTGTCCCCTCCTTGAGCCATCCCCAGCACAGAGCCACAAAGCAGTGAAGCAGGTTGCTACTCACCCTGGAGATTACCTAAGACTCTGCCCTACACAATTTATAGGTACCTTTCTACAATAGGCCACGCTACTAAGACAGGGAGTCAAAGCAGCTCTACCTAATATACAGAAACAAACACAGGGAGGCTACCAAATTGAGCAGACAAAGAAATATGGTCCAAATGAAAGAACAGAACAGAACCCCAGAAAAAAAACTAACCGAAACAAAGATAGCCAACCCATTAGATGCAGAGTTCAAAACACTGGTGATCAGGTTGCTTAAAGAACTCAATGACTATGGCAACAAAATAAAAAAGACCCAGGAAGAAATGAAGGTTACACTAAGTGAAATAAGGAAAAATCTACAGGGAACCAACAGTGAAGGGATGAAGCTGGGATTCAAATCAAGGATTTGGAACATAAGGAAGGAATAAGCATTCAACCAGTACAGCAAGAAGAAAAAAGAATTTAAAAAATGAGGATAGTATAAGGTGCCTCTGGGACATCTCCAAACGAACCAACATCCAAGTCATATGGATGCCAGATGAAGAGAAAGAACAAGAAATTGAAAATGTATTTGAAAAAATAATAAAAGAAACCTTCCCTAGTTTGGTAAGGGAAATAGACATATGAATCTTGGAAAAACAGAGTCCCAAACAAGTTGGGCCCAAAGAGGACCACACCAAGACACATCATAATTAAAACACCAAAGGTTAAAGATAAAGAGAGAATCTTAAAAGCAGCAAGAGAAAAGCAGAGAGTTACTATATTTTCTGTGTATAATGCACACTTTGTTGCCCAAATTTTTGAGGGAAAAATAAGGATGTGCATTACACATGGGTAGTACCTGAAATGTCTTGTCTGTTCTTGTGTTTTGTAATTATTTGTTGCATAAAATTTCTTGAACCATAATATGTTCAAAAATAAATGCTAAAATTCCTTTATAACATAAAACACAAGTGTTTAAATATAAATAAAAAAACTTAATTGAAAAATTAAAACAAAGATTTTTTCCTGAAAGGTTGGGCCAAAATCATGGGTGTGCATTATACATGACAAAGTATGGCACCTGCAAAGGAGTTCCCAGAAAACTGTCAGCTGATTTCTCAAAAGAAACTTTGCAGGCAAGAAGGGACAAGCAAGAAGTATTCAAAGTGATGAAAAGCAAGGACCTGCAAACTAGATTGCTCTACCCAAAGCTATCATTGAGAATGGAGGGGTAGATAAAGTGCTTCCTAGACAAGATAGAGTTAAAGGAGTTCATCATCACTAAGCCATTATTACATGAAATGTTAAAGGGACTTATTTAAGAAGAAGAAGAAAATCAAAACTATGAACAATAAAATAGCAATAAATACATATCTATCAATAATTGAATCTGAAAAACAAACTAGACAAAGAAGAAGAACAGAGACAGATAAGCATACACAGAACATTTTGGTGGTTGCCAGATGGGAGGAAGGTATAGGGGAATGGGTGAAAAGGTGAGGGGATTAAGAGCTACAAATAGGTAGCTACAGAATTGCCATGGGGATGTTAAGAATAGTATAGAAAATGGAGAAGCCAAAGAACTTGTATGCATGACCCATGGACATGAACTAAGGGGGAGGAACTGCTGGAGGCAAGGTGGGTACCAGGGAGAGGAGGGCAAAGGAGGAAAAACTGGGACAACTGTAATAGCATGATCAATAAGATATATTTTAAAAACTCACTTAAGCAAAACCATGTATTCCTAAAGTTGAATTATAAATATCAGTATGAACCCATGTTCTATTTTTTTAAAATACTTCTTTTCTGATCTCTCCATATAAAGGTCAATCCATTAGCAATGAGCACCGTTTGTGTCCAAATTGTAGCATCTAAATAACATTTCCAGTAAAAGGAACCAGTCATTTTGTGGGGGAAATGAATGTTGCAGGTCTGAAGGCAGACAATAAACAAGAGGTGACTGAATATCTAGTTATTCCAGAGTAAAAGGAAGCTATCAAAGGCTATTTGGCTTGTATCAAAATTTCTCAGAAGTGCCCTGGCTGGTGTGGCTCAGTGGATTGAGTGCTGGCTTGTGAACCAAGGGGTCGCTGGTTCAATTCCCAGTCAGGACACATGCCTGGGTTGTGGGCCAGGTCCTTGGTAGTGGGTGCACAAGAGGCAACCACATTGATGTTTCTGTCCCTCTCTTTCTCCCTCCCTTCCCCTCTGTCTAGAAATTCAATAAAATCTTTAGAAAAAATTTCTCAGAAGCCAACTTGAAGAACTTCCCATTGGCTAGATATAGAGCCATTTGAGCATCAGAAAAGTAAAAATCACAATGAAATAAAAAATATCAGATATATTAAAACTGATGAATTCACAAAGATACAAAAAAGGCTAATTGGTTATCTTTGGAGGATGCTGGAGGACCAACTTATTATCCTGAATTATTATTAGTAGAGGGAAAAGGTTAAGCATTTATCCTTCCTTTCATGTGATAACTCTATCTCAGGGTAACCAAACAATTAATGAAAATTTTTTTCTCTCTATAGGAGTATTCCAGCTAACAAGAAGGAATGACAGAATTTGGGATAGCACTGTTTTGCACTTCTACTTGAAATGAGCATCAATCAGCTAATATCACTAGAAGAAAGACCACTAGACATCATTTGCTTCCTGATAGATGCATACAACACCACCTATGAAATATTCTTGTCAAAAAGATTGAATCTCTATCAAACTTATCTTCTAGTTCGAACGTCAGTTTATATAGGAAGTTGAATGGACAAGACTGAACAAAACTATGAGAATGTAACCAGCCAAATCCAGAAGGTGAGAATCTCCACAGGTCAAACTACCCAGTTTATTTAATAACAATAACAAAAAACCAACCATGTAGTTTAAAATAGACATAAGGTCAATATCAACCAAATGCCAGTGCACCGTGTTTGGATCCTGATGCAAACAGATAGACTCTAAAAATAAAAACTACATGCAAATCCACTTAGTGTTCAAATTTTCCTGGTCATCCCGTGAGAATGAACATGGTCTGGATATTTGATGATTTTAAGGAATTATTGTTGTTTCTGGCCAAGATGGAGGCATAGGTAGATACTCTTTGCTTCCTCACACAACCAAAAGAAGGACAACAACCAATTTTAAAAACAAAAAACAACCAGAACTACCAGAAAATCAAACTGTATGGAAGTCTGACAACCAAGGAGTTAAAGAAGAAAGTTTCAGGACTTCTGGCCAAGATGGAGGCATAGGTAGACACACTGTGCCCCCTCACACAGCCAAGATAGGGACAACAACAATTTAGAAACAGAATAACAACCAGAACTGACAGAGAATTGAACTGTATGGAAGCTGGACACCCAAGGAGTTAAAATAGACACGTTCATACAGACCAATAGGAGGGGCAGAGTCCAGCAGCCAAGCTCAGGCCGCAGAGCAAAGACCAGAGAGTGTTGGGACCAGATGTGTAAGGCAACCGGGGCTCACAAGACCGCAGCAGGCAGACCCTGGGCGCGCAAGCGACGGCTGGCAGGCCCCAGCCGAGGGGTGGCAACCAGCAGATACAGTGAGGCAGCGATTGTGAAACAAGACACTGCGCGCAACCCAGAATCCCAACGCTGGGAAATAGAGCCTTGGGGCACAGACTGAAAACACCTGTGGGGGTTGAGACACAGGGAGGGACTCCGAGCCTCATGGGAGAGGTCGTTGGAAAGTTCCATGGGGTGCACAAGCCCACCCACATGGGAATTGGCACCAGAGGGGCCCAGTTTGCTCAGGAGAAGTGGCAGAAGGGACTGAGGTCTGACGAAGAGCAGAGCAAGCGCCATTGTGCCTTCTTGGACCCCACCCCCACATACAGTGTCACAACCCAGTGACTGGGGTGCCCTGCCCTAGTGAATACCTAAGGCTCCACCCCTCATACATAACACATGCAACCAGACCCCTCCCTCAAAAACAAAAGAGACGGCTCAACCAGAAGAACAATGGAAAACCCCAGAACTCATCCTTTTAAGTGACCAGGAGATAGCCAACCTATCAGATACACAGTTCAAAGCACTGGTGATCAGGATGCTCACAGAATTGGTTGATTTTGGTTGCAAATTAGATGAACAAATGAAGGCTACAATAAGTGAAATGAAGAAAAATGCACACAGAACCAATAGTGATGGAAAGAAAGCTGGGTCTCACATCAATGGAGTGGGCCAGAAGGAAGAAAAAAACATACAAACAGAAAAGAATGAAGAAACAAGAATTCAGGAAAATGAGGAGAGGCTTAGGAATCTCCGGGACATCTTTAAACGTTTCAACATCCGAATTATAGGGGTACCAGAAGGACAAGAGGAAAAACAAGTGGCAAAGATATTTGAACAAATAATAAAGGAGAACTTCCCCAATCTGGTAAAGGAAATAGACTTCCAGGAAGTCCAAGAAGCTTGGAGAGTCCCAAAGAAGTTGGACCCAAAGAGGAACACACCAAGGCACATCAGAATTACATTAGCCAAGGTAAAAATGAAGGAGAGAATCCTAGAAGCAGCAAGAGATAAGGGGATAGTAACCTACAAATTTCTTTTTAGCTTAAAAAGAAATCAAAGCTAAAAGGAGTTCCCATCAGCCTGTCAGCTGATTTCTCAAAAGAGACATTCCAGGCAAGAAGGGGCTGGAAAGAAGTATTCCAAGTCATGAAAGTCAAGGACCTACATCCCAGATTGCTCTATCCAGCAAAGCTTTCATTTAGAATGGAAGGGC
>CM052538.1:134479297-134663140 GCA_028533065.1 Trachops cirrhosus
ATGTTAAAGGGACTTATCTAAGAAAAAGAAGATAAAAAACATGTATAGTAAAATGACAGCAAACTCACAATTATTAACAACCACACCTAAAACAAAAACAAACTAAGCAAACAACTAGAATAGGAACAGAACTACAGAAATGGAGATCACATAGAGGGTTAGCAACAGGGGAATGGGAGGAGGAGAGTGGGGGAAAAGGTATGGAGAATAAGTAGCATAGGTGGTAGGTAGAAAGTAGACAGGGGGAGGGCAAGAATAGTATGGGAAATGTAGAAGCTAAAGAACTTATGACACATGGACATGAACTAGAGGGGAGGAATGTGGGTGGGAGAGGGTGCTCAGAGTGGAGAGGAATGAAGGGGGGTAATGGGACAACTGTAATAGCATAATCAATAAAATATATTAATAAAAAAAGAAAACAAAGAAACTTTCATCTAGACTGGTAGGAGGGGCAGAGATGGGCAGCCAGGACAGAGAGGATGTCCAGCAAGGTGGCAGCTGGCAGACTATGAGATCCCACATTTGTGTGTGGATAAACTAGGAGGAACAACTGGGGAATGAGACAGACCACACAACCCAGGGTTCCAAGGTGAGGAAATAGAGCCTCAAAACCTCTGGCTATAAAAATCTGTGGGGGTACAGTGGTGGGAGAAACTCCCAGTCTCACAGGAGAGTCCACTGGAGGGATGCACAGGGTCCTAGAACATACACAAACCCAGCAACCTGGGAATTAGCACGAGAAAAGTGCAATTCACTTGTGGGTAGCAGGGGAAGTGACTGAAAGCGGGGCAACAGAGCAAGCAGCATTGTTCCCTCTATGACCTCACCCCCACATACAGTGTCACAACACAGTGACCTGGGTTGCCCCATCCTGGTGAATATCTAAGGCTCCACCCCTTACAATGTAACAGATGCACTGAGACAAAGAAATATGGCCCAAATGAAAGAACAGACCAAAACTCCAGAAAAAGAACTAAATGATGAGAAGATAGCCAACCTTTCAGATGCAGAGTTCAAAACACTGGTAATCAGGATGCTCACAGAAATGACTGAGTAAGGTTGAAAAATAAAGGAAGAGGTGAAGGCTATACAAAGTGAAATAAAGAAAACTGTACAGGGAATCAACAGAAAGGGAAAGAAACCAGGACTCAGCCCTGGCTGGTGTGGCTCAGTGGATTGAGCACAGGCCTGCGAACCAAAGCATCACTGGTTTGATTCCCAATCAGGACACAAGCCTGGGTTGCAGGCCAGGTCCCCAGTATGGGGTGTGCTAGAGGCAACCATACATTCCCTCTCTTTCTCCCTCCCTCCTCCATCTCTCTAAAATAAATAAATAAAATCTTTAATTAAAAAAAAAAAAGAAAACCAGGACTCAAATCAACAATTTGGAACAGTAGGAATAAATAAACATTCAACTAAAACAGAATGAAAAAACAAGAGTTTGAAAAAATGAGGAGAGGCTTAGGAACCTCTGGGACAACTTTAAACATTCCAACATCTGAATCATAGGGATGCTAGAAAAAGGAGAGGAAGAGCAAGAAATTTAAAACTTATTTGAAAATATAATGAAGGAAAACTTCCCCAGTCTGGTGAAGGGAATAGATGTGCAAGTCCAGGAAGCTCAAAGAGTCCCAAAGAAGTTGGACTCAAGGAGGAACACACCAAGACACATCATAAATAAATTACCCAAGATTAAAGATAAGGAGGGAATCTTAAAAACAGCAAGAGGAAAGGAGAGTTACCTACAAAGGGGCTCCTATAAGACTACCAGTTGATTTCTCAAAAGAAACCTTATAGGCAAGAAGGGGCTGGAAAGAAGTACTCAAAGTCATGAAAGGCAAGGACCAATATCCAGGATTACTCTGTCCAGCAAAGCTATCATTTAGAATGGAAGGGCAGATAAAGTGCTTCCCACATAAGGTCAAGTTAAAGGAGTTCATCATTACCAAGCCCTTATTATATGAAATGTTAAAGGAACTTACCTCAGAAAAAGAAGATCAAAACTATGAATGGTAAAATAACAACAAACACAACTATCAACAACTGAACCTAAAAAACAAAACAAAAACTAAGTAGCTAGAACAGGAATAGAATCATGGAAATGGAGATCACATGGAGGGTTATCAGTGGGGAGAGGGAAGGGGGAGAACTCGGGGAAAGTTACAGGGAATAAGAATCATAATTGGTAAGTACAAAATAGACAGGAGGAGGTTAAGAATAGTATAGGAAATGCAGAAGCCAAAGAACTTATATTTATGACCCATGGACATGAACTAAAGGCAGGGGGGTTACATGGTGGAGGAGGATAAAGGGGAGAGAAAAAATGGGACAACTATAATAGCATAATCAATAAAATATACTAAAAGAATTATTGTTAATTTGGAGGGGTATAACTGATATTGTGGTTAGGTTTAAAAACTTAGTCCTTACATTTTATAAATTTATACTAAAATCTTTTTGGGTGAAATGATATGATATCTGTGATTTCTTTAGGAATAATCCTAGGTATGTTTATGTTCGGGGCCAGGTAAGTGGTTTAGCAATGGATGGGGTTATAGATTAATTAAGAAGGACAATGACTGTTATAGCTTTGTAATGTTGGCTGCATCTACATTTTATTTGTTTGAGACAGTGCCTAGGACACAGTAAGCACTCAACAGATTGGTCCCTGAGGGAGCCTGGTACTTGAATTCTGCAGCTCTGGGAGAGAGAACAGAATACCTCTTCTCTTCTGGATCTAGATCACCTGTGAGTGTACAAAAGGGAGGAGACATTTTTATAGTAGTAGCAGAGATCTACATTGTTTTGTACTTTGCTTTTTATCATTTAATTGTATCTCTTGGTGAATGTTCCATATCAGTGCCCAGAGAGCTTCCTCATTTTTTCTTTTGCAACTGTTCAGTTTTCCATTTATGGTTACACCCTATTATATTTAACTCACTCTTTACTGATGTCTGTTCCCACCTATTTTTTCATTTTGAGCACTGAGTTTGAGAACTTTTTCCAATAGACACAGAAAGATTTTATTTTCTACTGAGAGCTCGTGGCTCCATAACTTGCTATACCATCAGAGGCAAATCAGACACTCTCCTGAGAGCTGTAAACCCCCACCCCACGACAAACAAGTGCACTCCACAATTCTCTCACAACAACAATGAAATCAACTTATCTTTGAGTAAGCAGTCAGGGGACACACCCCTCAAGTGTGGGTTTAGGTTGGTTTAATTGGGGTGTGTGTTGGGTGGGTGGGGCAGGATGAATTATTGTTTGTTATGTTTGAACTCGGATCTTCTTCCCTAGCTGGAGCCAAAGTCTTTAAGCTTCTAACAGTAGATTCTAGAGCCCCTGAACCTTTAGACAACTGCTATCAAAGCTCTCATCATGTGTAAGAGAGTCAAAGGAAATGTCTTTACACGGGCTGCTTGGAAATGGGGCAAACTACTAAATAAGAAAGTGCAAGAGCAGAAAATGGCCTAGGGTATTTTTAAACTTCTTACAAATTTAACATTGGCTGCTTGTTTAATGTGGCTTTCTTTCTCACCCATCTTTGCTTCAAAGGGATCATTTTCTTTTTTCTCTCTCTGCCAAAATACATGGGCTCAGGTAGCAAACTACTCAGCTCCCACAAGCAGAGCAAGTTAGTGCTTGTGAAGAGCTGCACCCAAGAAGCAAAGGAAGCTGAAGTTAAAACACAAACCACACCTCCGCACACCCCCCCCCTCGCCACAGGTGACAAAGATAAAACTTTTCCTGGTCTAATCTCTCCACTTCAGCAACAGCAAGCTGAAGTGAAGAGCAATGGGGCAGGGAAGAGAAAGCAGAACTGAAGATCATTGCCGCCCGCCCAATTCCCTCCCCCTCTCCCTCCCAGCCTCTCCAGCTCCGGTCCACCCAGAGCTGGCCCAGCGCAGAGGTGCTAGAGGTGGGGGCGGCGGGATTTGCAGCTCCACTTTCTCTCTCTCACATATTGGATTGGCAAAAAAGTCCATTACGCTTTTCCATATGGTGGTTCAAGTAGTGCTTAGTTTAACTTCTTTTTTCAAAATTTTATTTACTTTTTAATTTAATCTTTATTGTATTTTTGCCATTACCATTTAGTCCCCTTATAGCCTTTCCCCCCAGCAATCACCACAATGTTGTCTTTAACTTCATTCAAAACAATTTTGTTAGATTGTATTGTGACAGCTGTCATATCAGCGTGCATTTAAAATAAAACATATCAAAATTGGTGAGTTTTTGCGCAGCCACTTTAACATTGAAGATTGAAGAAAATATGCAACATTTTCTGCGTATTATGCTTTATTATATTTCAAGAAAGGTAAAAATACAACTGAAACACAAAAGATTTGTGCAGTGTATGGACAATCAGCAGGACAAGGTGTTGTGACTGAGAAAAATGTCAAAAGCAGTTTGAGAAATTTCTTGGTACTATTGATATTTTGGCCAAATAATTCTTTGCTGTGGGGGATATTTATGCATTGGGAGATATTTACCAGCACCCTGAGCCTCTACCCACTAGAAGCCAATAGTGGGAGATAGCTGACATACTCAAAATATCCAAATCAATAAAGTTATTGGTGAAAATAAAAAAATGTCACGGACTTTCTGGCCAATCCAACACTTCCTTGGGCACCTTAAACCTCTCTTTTTTCTTCTGTCAAAATAGCTCTTAGAAAGAGTTTGACAAAATGCATTTGTACTATGGTAGAGAAGATATTGTCAAATCATCTATACTATAGATAATTAATGGGCTTTAATGTACTGTTCCTTCCAGGGTTATTCTTACCCTTAAGCTAAATTACTTAGTGGGGCATTTCAGGTGTCAGTGATTTATGAATGGGAAATAGTGTGAGTACAGGGTATGCTCTGGATTCTAAAATCATGTCATATGAGTGGCTACCTACTTGTATATGCAAAAACACAGCAATAAACACCTCTAACTGCACTTAAAATACACATAAAAATCTCACTGTTAAGTAAACTGTGTTCCTTCACTCCCCTGCAGAAAAGCAAACAACCTTGATTTCAACCAAGTTTCACTTGATTTGAGTGAAACTTGCACTTATATGCGATGATCAAGGTGCAGACAGTCTAGCCCATTAATCCACAGCATGCTGGGTAGCTCTAGCCTCTAAGCTTTGTGGTTTAAGTAGTATGAAATCAGATCTTTGAGCTTAGCTCAGAAACATGGTGATATCACTCAACATAAAAATATTCATCCATTTCATTCCCTTATTAATTCACGTTCAACATTTTATTTGGCCCAAAGTCCAGTGCAGCCTCTTTGGATCTGAAGCTCTGCTCTGTGTCAGCCTTGTATTCCCAGACCCCTGGTTTGAAACAGAGACCATGTGAGGTGCATTCAGGTCTTGTGCTGCTGATTAATTCACAAAGTGGACAACTTCCTGACTTTTATCCCTGAGACTGATTAACTTCAAGGGTTGGAAGGAGAAGGAACTCAAACTGAAAATATATGCAAAGCAGCATGTAGATCAGAAGAACCAGCAGATTAAGAGTAAGTAAACCTACAGGACCTCTCTTGCATCCTCTCCTACCCTTGTCTGGAAGCCACTTTGTTGCAGCCTGGCTTTCTGTATCTGTCAAAACCCCAAGCTTAACTCTATTGGCTAAGTAATTAGACTCTGGGTTTTGGGGTCAGGAAGTTAGGTGTGGGGGGAGGTGGAGTTTCTCTGTGGCTGTCTGAGCAACTGCAGAATTGTTTGATCTTCGCAGGCTCTGAAAATGATAACTAGCTTCAGAGGGCCTTTTTGTAGGTGGTAGGCCATGTGGGGAGACTTTTTACCTGTCTTTGAAGAATGTGACACTGGGTCAGCTATCTGACATTTAGAGGGGCAGCTCCAAAGGGGAACCGAGCACCACAGGCCAGATAAATATCTGATGCAAAGAAGGGTGATGGAAGGAGTGCAAGCCTTCATCACACTAGCTCCTCCTCAGGCTCTGGTAGATTCTATAAGTTTGTTCTAGTGGCCCGGCTTTAAACCATCCAAGATCCTTCAAAATCTCTCATTGTCAAAAGCAAGAGACTGTAAGAGCTTCAGGAGAAATCTGTGGACAGATGCTGGAACGACATCGCTGAATGTCAGGGTGGACCAAGAGAAGTCTTTACCGCTCTAACTAGCCACTCTAACAGGTGAAATGTATACAGGACAAACCTATTTTGTGAGACTCATCAAAAACATAGATTGAGTCAAATCTCTTCCTAAGAAGGTAAGAATAGATGCTCCCCTTCCCTAAAACCCAATGCTAAACTGATAGGCACTCTCTCCTCCACATTACACAAGAAGCCCAGGATTAAAACATAAACAAATACAGGGGTCTTTTGTATTTCCATGTTTCAGGAGATTTTGGTGATGTCTCAGAGCCATAGAGTCAGCATGCAAATGGGTACTTCTGAGAAAAGGACTCACAGGGAAACAGGAAACTACCCCCAGCACTCTGAGGCGAGGCGGAAGACCTGGAGAAAGGCTGGGCACAGGACTGCAGGAGCCTCAGGGAAGAGAACCATGTCCCGGGATTCTTGGGGAGAGTTCTTTAGGACGGTGAAGCAGGGGAGCACTCCTTTCAATCCCTTCTCAGTTTGGCATTTCTAGGGCCACAGAGGGAAAACTTAGTCCTCTAGGAACTGAAGGGATGTGACAGCATAGTTTTACATGGGCCTGGATGATAGAAGCAGAATTTGAATAAAGAATTGCAACCTGAGGGTTAAGTTCCAAACCAGCTCTGTTCAATAGAAGTATAATGTGAGCCACATATATGTTTGAGTCACATTAAAAAAATTATAAAGAAGTAAGTTGCATACTTTTATTAATATATTTTAATTAGTGCAATATATCCAAATATTACCATTTCCAGGCAATTAATATAAGTAATATTTGAGATATTTTACACTGATTTTAATGTTCAATTCATTTAGATTAAATTAAAAATTTGGTTTCTCAGTTGTAGTAACTATATATGTTTCAAATACTGAGTAGCACATGGGAACTAGGCTACCACGGTGCAGACCTAGAACATGGGCCCTCAAATCATGGAGCCTTTTAGCACTTTAAATTTGAGTCCAGACAACTGAGTTATACAAACACATGTGTTCCAAATGATCTTGAGAGTCTATTCTCTGTTGTAAAATGTCTCAGCGTATGCTTAAACAACCGTGTGTGGGGTTGTAGTGTCCTTGGTGGAGAGACTGTATCCTTCAGGAGATTGAAAGAACGTGGGAAGGGGTCAGAAATGATAGTGTTGTCTTTATCAGTCAGGATAGACTAGGTTTTACTCCGATAATAAAGCACAATTTGCAAACTGGTGGAATCAAGGGCTCTTCATAATTTTCTGCCTTTCTCTACATTTCTGGTACCGTCTTCAAGTCTTGACAGATAAAGATAGATGTGAGTTTCATGAGAGCAGAGACCACAAATCCCTTTCTTTAATGAACATTTCCCTTTGTAGGCAAAAATGAAGCAAGAAACCTATGATGAACTGAATTGTGTCCTCTCCACCCCCAACCCTGGATTCATATTTTGAAGCCACAACCCCATGCGGTTGTGTTCAGAGACAGAGCCTTTAAAGAGATATTTCAAGTCAAATGAGATCACGAGGGGTGGGCGCTAATGATACGGAACTGCTGTTCCTGCAAGAGAAAGTGAGCTCTCTGCACACGCGCAGAGGAGAGGCCGTGGTTAAGTCTCCGGCATTTTGTTATGATAGCCCAGGCTGGCTCATCCAGAAACTGCCCCCAGATTCTCTCCTCTCATCATACAGCATGTCTTGCTGGCACAAAATGAACAGATATTTCCCTGAGTTCAATGAGACCTGAATTCAATGAATTCAGTTTGTAGTTGGCACCATTTTGAGTGCTGAAGGGGACATGGAGCATGACAAGATACTGCCTTCAAGAAGTGTAGAGATGGACATATAAAAATCACCCCAGTCAAAATAAATAATTGCAAAGTTCCAGAACTAATGAATTCTGACAAAGTTGAGAAACTCCCATAAAGGAGGCAGCAATGATTTTGTGGGGCTTCTTCCCTCAACTCCCCCACCCAAAGTTATCCTTTTACTTTGACTTATTTATATGTCATATACACACACATACCACTTTTCAGTGAAGCCAACATTATAAATATTTCCAAGATACCCACAACATTCCAATTTTGCATTTTTATGCCCACTTTGCAGAGGAGAAAAGAGACTTCAGAAAACTTGTCTAAGGATTAGCTTATGTGATGGAGCTGATATCTGAACCCAGATTGACTTGATTCCCCGCCCCCCAAAAAAAGGATATTGCCCTGTAAAATAAAAGATGCTGCTGCTAAATAGCTCAGGCAAGTCTTTCTCTACAAGCAGATAATTGGTGGACTTGACCTTTCATTTTATCTGTAGGATAATTTATTTATTTTCTTAAATTTAGCTGTCCTTGTTTCTCTATGTCAGGGATCACTGTGCGCTTTTTTTCCACTGACGTATCCTGAGTGCCTTTATCAGTGCCTGGTGCATGGTGGGAGCTTAATAAATATTTGTTGAATGATTAACTGCTTTTAGTTCTTTAAACAGATGTAAAATGTAGGTTTTGGAACAACTAGTACATACTTGTTCAACTGATCCCTCTACTAGACTGAAATGTAGAGACACAGGCTATTTGAAGATGGGGACTGATGAGGTTCTTTCAATCTGAAGCAGTTTCTTGAACTTGTGAAATCTGAGAATTCATAGAAATTTGAGGAGATAACCAACTGGCGCCTGGAAAAGTCAGCCTGGAGAGAAAGATATGTCCGCAGGGCTGTTTACAGAGAAGATGGCTGAGGCATGGGGAGGCAGAGGTGAGGGAGAGTGTCGGGTGAGACTAGGAGTAAAAGTCTAGCAGACTTCCTGTTATTAGGAGGCAGGCATGTCCCAAACCAAACTGTTATGCCTTCATTCATCCTCAGTACTTGTTCTAGATCAGTCATTGCTGCTGTCTGACATTCTTTCATTTATGCCTTTGTTGACACTTTTTTCTTTCATCTGGATACACCGTCTCTGTACGCCTTCCTCCTTCAAATCCAAATTCTGTGAAACTCTCCCTGACCTCAGCTCCTGCTGATCCACCTCCCTCCGAGTTTCCACTGCGTCACAGGGAAACCGGTGGTCTCTGCTCTCCTGGTTGCATGTGCCTCCAGCAGAGCATTTTTCAGCACGTCTCCAATACACGTATTTACTGGTTCTTTAAAATATAACGGCTGTACACATAACTGCTGCAAAACTTCATATAGAAATAAGAGAAATTAAAAAACACAAGATAAAAATGAAATAATATTTTAAAATATGAAACTAATTGTGATGTCTTCATGTTATTATTAGCTTATATCTCAAGAGGAAATACTCACTTAGCAACATGGTTCCTTGTTAACAACAGTGGATGTAAATCTACATTTTAAATGTGTTTTCTTTTTCAGTAATTTTGAAAATTTTTTTGATACCCTGACAGATCTGAAAAATTCATCCTCTTGTTCACCTGGTATGGAAGCTGTTGGAGAGCTTTTTCTAGGAAAGGTAGCCCTGTCAGCCCTGCCATTTTCTTGTAGGGCATTTTCATGGTTTCTGTCCAATTTTGGGAGCTCTGTTAAACATATTAGTCTATAGAAGTCATATTGGTCTTTACTAACTGATTGACACATCAATGCATGTGAGAACAGATAATCCAATTGTCACAATTATTGAAAACTAGGTCAGCCACTACCAACTCTTTTTCTTTGTAAAGATTCCTCTCTTTCCTTAAGACACAGATTTGGACACAGATTCCAGGCGAAGACACCAGAGTCACCCTTCCCTTTGGGGCGTACTCATGCCCTATCAGAGACCCTGCTCCTGCCTCTACTTCAGAGCACTTATTGCTCATTGGCTTGAACTGGTCTGTTTCAGGAGCATCTCCTCACTTGCTCCAATTGTCAATAACCTGCAAAACACAAGATGGCTGTGTATTCTGTCTCTGCTGAGGGACTGATAACGTGCACAGGCTCTTCCCTCCTTTATTTGTGTCATCTGTTTCCTGAAGTTTGAACCAAGGGGAAATCAGGCTCCACAGGTTACCTGAGTGGCCAGCACTTCTAGCGCGATATATGCAAACCAACCACAGTTTGTCCAGTGGGGTCCCTACGCCAACATCTATTGCTTCTTTCTGAATTTCCTAATTTACATCTCTTTTTC
Source organism: Trachops cirrhosus (assembly GCA_028533065.1). Lineage (NCBI taxonomy): Eukaryota > Metazoa > Chordata > Mammalia > Chiroptera > Phyllostomidae > Trachops > Trachops cirrhosus. The sequence goes on from CM052538.1 coordinate 134,489,498, forward strand.
CAGCAAGAATACTCTCCCTTAAAAGCCCTGAAAATTTCTCACTTTATTGTTTTAAATTAGAATGTTCTATTCTTGCACTCTGTCAGCCTCCCCTCATCTCTTCTTCTCCCAGTTCCTTCTGCAGTACAGAATCTCACCTGATGAATTTTTTTAAAAAAATTACATTTTGTTTAACTTTCTTCCCCAAGAGAGCTATTTAGAAATAGCACGTACTGTGCGGTCTGTTGGTAGGTCACGTTTCCAGGCCTGCGTCTCAGCATTGGCCCTTGCTGAGGGTTCGCACACCTGATATGGTGACTGAGGGCAGACTCTCCTGGGTCCTTTATGTCTACAGTAAGGTCACAGATAATGACTGACAGGGGTTGAAAGACCCCTCACCTGGTGACACATGCCCTTGCCCAGGGTCTTTTTATTCATAATGGCAGATAAGTGACTTCAGGTGTCTGTATATTTCAATGAGGATAAAAATTCTACCCACCTCATAAACTTTTGAGGAATGTTGAGAAATGGTAGAGTGAATACATTTTAGAAAATATAAGGTACACATTGTATAAAGTAAACATCCAATGTGTACAAGCAAACATTTGTCCAAATCCAGAAAATGGACAGCACCAAGAGTGAACTCAGATGGAAACTGTGATATGTGAATGCAGGTTCACCAGTTCTAACAGATGCACCAGTCAGCGGGGAACGCTGGCGATGGGGGAGACTATGCACGTGTGAAGGAAGGGGATATGTGTGAAATCTCTGCACCTTCTCAGTTTTGTTCTGAACCTAAAACTGCTCTAAAAAATAAAGTCTATTTTTAAAAACTGTAAGGTGTAATACAAATGTAGGGTGTCATAACGAATTTCCTATCTTTTGCAAATAGTCTCCATTCTTCTGCTCTTATAACCCTGGACAATAGGTGGTGCTTAAGGTTCTCCCCAGGAAGAGGCGAGATGCATGGGGAGTTTTTCTTTTAAATCAGTGTTCAGGCAGTGATTTAATGTACAGAAATAGTGTTAGCTCAGGGTGGCATTTTAGACTGGATTGAAGATGATATGGGAAGGGTTGGGGTGAGAACTCCTTGAATCTTTGTTTTCTTCTTTATCCTTCAGGCACTAGCCATTCTTTAACAGTTTTTGTGTGCTCACTTACTTACACAGCATGTTAGCAGTTTGGGCTAAGGAAATACACTATACCATTCCATATATATTCACATGATTAATTCTTTATTCGTTAGCTAATTCAGTAGCATTTATTAAATATTTATGTTCTAGATTATTTAAGGTGCTAGGGAGAAAAATGCCCACCTATAAGAAAAGTTCTCTGTCTTCAAGGAGCCCCAGTTCATGCCTTTTGCAGCCCTTCAAAACTGAGTACGCATGCCCAATACGTCTCCCTGAATGCTCAGCTCCTGCAGAAGTCAGGTTACCAGGCTGTACGTCTCAGCTGTGGTCTGGGTTGTAGCATGAATGAAGGAGTTACATTTATTGAGATAGACTGGCAAATACAACCTCTTATGAATTGTCCCAGTTCTTACTTTTCTTCTTTCCTGGTGCCCACATCGACCTTGCTAAGAACCGTCGCAAAGAAATGAACACTGCATCACTAAGTTGGAGGCAGTACGCATGTAGACGAGCTGGAGACGGCCAATGTCTTTCCAGGGTGAGACTAGGAAGTGGGGTGGGGAGCTTTGCTTGAGGATCTCTGACTCGTGTGTCTTAGCAGGAAATAACTTGCACTCAACAGAGTTCTATCTTATAAAACACAGCATTTCAGCCTTTGAAGCACTTATTCTAGTCTTAAAACACCCAATGACAGGGATGGGACAGTTATTATGCTTGTTTTACCATGGAAAAATTGAGGCCTAGCTGAAGTAAATGATTGTCCATTGTCTGACACTCCTGAGCTGTAGAGTTAAGACAAAAATTCTCCCAGAGAAACTATTCTGTGATAATATTCTGCTTCTCATCATTTGTTGCCTGCATTTCATGCTATGTCATTCCATGTCATCTCAGATCATGCTAAGTCATTTCTTCTTCTTTTTTTGCCATTCTCTTCTTATTTTTTTAATTCACAAGCATTCATAGAGTGCAAGACAGTGTCTAAATGGTGGAGAGAGGGACATGGTGTGTTCCTTGAGTTCAAAGAACTTGCAATCTATTGCTTATGCTTCTACTGATGCTCCCAACTCCTACCTGCATTCAGCAAAGGCACCCACCCTTGTTGGCACCATGGGGTTATTCACAGTGTGGGTAACCCAGACTCTGGCAGCAGTCATAACAGTGAGTCCCCAGTGGCAACAGGGCCAGCAGGGATGAGCAAGCGTCCAGAAGTGATGCATCAGCAAAGCACCATGGATAGCATGCCTTGCTTATATTTTCTGAGACTGGTTCTCATCTTTTATGTCAGTTCTCTCTTGTACCCAATATTCTTCTACAAATTTATTTTTTCTTTTTAAGTTAACATTGCTTTCTGGGATATATTTTCCCAAGAAATATATATACATAGTAATATGCAAACATATTTTCATATATGTGTATATAGAAATATATATATTTAAAGAAATTATATTCCAAAGAAAGATTCTAGTATAAATATTTAAAGCCCAGGTGTCCATGGTCATTCACACATAGAATGCCATTAATGGGTCACCATTACATGCTGCTGCCCCTAGTCCTAGCACTGTCCTCTTTGCCCTCTGTTCCCACCTGATCTCAGAACTCCCCATCCCCCACTTAGTACAGACTCAGTTTGCAGAGTCATGGTGGGGAGACAAATGCTACTGAAAACAGCAATTGATATCCCGTGAGCTTATGGCCCTCTTTTGCAGCCAATCCAGTTCTAAAACCTAGGCTCTGGGAAGGGATGCCTTATGTCTCTTACAGATACATCTGGCTGGAGCAGGCCCTTTGCAAAAGGAGTTCCAGGGACAATGTGAATGGGGAGAACTTGTGGTTGATCTAGGAAAAAAATTTTGACAAGCACATGATGAGGTAGAACTGTAGCACAAACCGGAGTGCATTGTCCATATCAGAAAATGGTCCCAGATGTGAAGTAACTAAATTCTGGAATTTTCTATAAAACCTAGTGTCATCCAGTGATCTCTACAGTTTTGGGATAGGCACCACTGGTGTCATGTCCCACATGTGGCCTGTTCACACACCCAGAACTTGGGGTAAAATTGATTTTAACTGCAGTTTCTACAGGATGATCTTGTTATGCCATCTGTACCAAAAGGGGTTCTCACTCAGGGCTACCTGTTAGACACATCAAGGGAACTTTTCTAAATACTGATGCCCAGACACAGAGATGCTGATATAATTGGTCTCAGTGGAGTGAATTGGGGGTCTTTTTTGTTGTTGTTGAGATTCCTTAGGGGATTCTAATATGAGGCCAGTTTGGGAAGTATTATAAAGAGAACAAAAGCATTAACAACAGTTGATTCAGTCAAAGTTTAAGGCAAGGAAAGAAAAAGGGGAGACCTTAAAAACTTAGACCAACCCTTAAAAATGATGTCTTTGTAAATCACGACTCTTATAGCAAGTTCCAATAGCTAAACTCATTGGCTACCTGAACTCTTTAGGTAAGAAAAGTCTTTGCTTTCTTGTACTTCCAAAAATGCTGTGCTCAGAGAGCCACTTAGGTAACGTTAATACTTTGAACTTTCTCATGTTTTTGTTTCTTTGCTTCTAGCGTTGTTTTCCATACTCAGCTGCTTGCTCCTCATCGGCTTCACCAGCAGGTGGACAGACAGCGTAGGACAACTACATTCAAACCAAGTAGCTTTGGGAAGCCCTAGACATCTTCAGACGCGTTGAATTTGGAGCTGTGGTCCTTTTTCCTCAAGGATCACACCATAAGAGCAATGCCTGCATGCACACGGAGACAGTTCTTGATTCCTTCTTCTTATTTTTACATTTTTATTGCAGGGGGAAGGGTATCAGAACTCTGGATGAATGCCCACAGCCCCACAGTTTGCCTAAATACCTGTGCAAACACACATGAACACTTGGAAAGCTGGAGAACTCCCATCAGGAACAGAACTATTTAAAAATTGTAATGCTCTCCATTGACACCTCCAGCTGAAGAGCAATTTGATAGCATAATTACAACGTATTGCATAATGTGAAAAAGCTTTTGTTCTCATCGTGATTATCTTCGGAGAGCTCTTTTCCTTCCCCCTTCGCATATTGACTGACTTAAGAATATTCGACCCTTAAAAGCTGCTTTTTCTTCACAGAATAATAAGGATGCTTTAAGATAAAAAGGGATGGGTGGGAGAGAAACTCTGGTTCATGATTCACCTCTTTATTGTAGTGAAGGTAATTTCTGACTACTCTCAAGAACTCTATTCCTAGATTTTATTGGGCTAGGGGGAAAAGGCCCCATGAAAGAGAATTAGAGGCATCAAACACCCCAGAACGTTTGACGTAGGTTGACGGGTTGAACCCCGCTTTGCTACTTTTTAAAACAGGGGAACTAGACCAGATGACCCTTAAAATGAACTTTTAAATCGCAGAATTCTATCACCTGGGAATATAATATGGGAGGGAGCTAAGAAGATGATTAGAAACCAAATTTCTGATCAACCTTTTGTAGGCCTTGAGAAAATGAAAAATTCTGGTTCACTTTGGGTTTAGTGTTTTAACAGTCAGGATAAAGGATTTTAGAATGGTAATGTTTCCAAGTCCCCCAGAAACACTGCTGATCTTTTTACTGAACGAAAGCATCTGATTTTACTATCTGGCCAAAACCAATAACCCTTCGAAGAGTAAGAAAAGTCAAGGCTTCAAAATATACTGGCAGGCACGAGGCACCCTGCATTGAGATTTGCTTAACATGAATGAAACACAAAGAACACCTGAAGCTTCCCTTTTTCTTGCTAACCTCTGGATTTTGAAGGAGTTATTTTGTTTTTCCTTAGCTATGCCTAGCATACTGTACTCTCATAACTATAAATACTATACTTTTCTCTTTGTTTCATGTTCTCTAAAACCATGGGCTTCTTAAATATTCTTGCTCTATCAAATTTCCCAGCCAGCCTTGCACAGGGCTTTCTTGCTCACCCCTCTCTGGTACTCATCCTCACCCACCAATTTCCCCAACACACAATTTTAAAGTGTCCTCATCCTTGAAGACCATAACTAACTGAAACGTGAAGGATGGCCCTCCTTGAGTCATTCTGACTCCATACATGTACAATTACCCTAATGTAATAGTCCTTTTTATGGGCTTCCCTGCATCCTTTACAATGTAATCTGTGCTGCCCCGCACTCCCTGCATAACCTGATCAGCTGAGGGCAGACACAATTGTCCTTTCTTACCTTCCCAAAGAAGCATATGCAGACGGAGTTCTACGACCAAAGTGAGTTTAGTGCATGCTGCTGATTAAAATAACTAAAGAGACATATTCCCTTACCCAAATTACTGTTGACAATTTTGAAATGTCAGTCCCAAGTCACGGGTTTGGAAGAAAATGAGATTCTCTCTAGCCTAGGAGAGCCCTTCTGCTCACCTGGGGGAAGGGGAGCGCTAATTAACTGACAAGGAGCGTGTCTCCCCCTCCCCTGACAGTCCGCGCCTTTCCTGGCAGTAAATCAGCTCAGGAGGCTGCAAAGTCTGGCAAGGATTAGACAAAGGTTAGGGATTCTCTGTTCACTTTTTTTGTTAAGTTGTGGATTTGGTTTTTGCACTGTCCAGGACCAGGTGTGATGGTTCTTGGTTTCTGATCATGTTTTGATGTGGGTAGAAGAAGATAGGAAGCACAGGTTGGAGAGGACATTCTCAAAGGAGAGGGAAAACAAGCGGGAAACCTTGCCCGTTTCTACCTTGGTCATGGTGCGATGGTAGGGAGGGAACTAATGATACTGGAAGGTAAGGAATCCTCTTTTAGGGTGCAGGGTAAGCATAATACTTTGTACACTCAGGCTGGTAAAACTGGTCTCCTGATCTTTTGATCTGTTAATTAACTCTTCTTCACTTTTTGATAAGGTTTATTATGAAAAATTGAATACACTACAGTCTCTAATGTCTTTTGGAAAAAATCATCAAATAAAGATTCAATCTAATCCAATATAGTCCTACATTTTTTGAACAGTGACTCTATTTGGTTAACAGAAAGAATCCCATTTCCTAACTATGACAGATCATAAATTCATTTATAAACTCAGAAAGGAAGCTGTTCCTCCTTCACCCTCTACATTTAGTCTGTCGTTTGTGGGTCGGCCATGCGACGATGCTCCACACTGCTCTGTGGTGAGCGCGAATCAGCACCCGGTAACTGTGGCCTCGCTCTGGTCCCCGCTTAGGACATGCTCCCAGTTCCAATGGTTGGGGGTGAGGGAGTGGGGAGCCAGCTGCTCTGAGAGGCTCTTAACTTCACGGTGACGCGTGCGTCCTCCCCACCACTACCCCACCACGACAGAAAGCAGTTCCTGGGCACCGAATGGAATTCTATCGGGTGAATAGATATCGGCTCTGCGTCCTATTTTAACGTTTCCAGAGGGTGGTGGTAGGCAAAGCAGGGCCTGCCTCCGGTTTAGCCAGTGTGACCACAACTGACAGCTCCTTAAGAGGGATGTGGTTATCTCAGGCGGAGAGGGGCTTCTGAAAACACACGCAGCGTTTTTCCAGAGTCCACGGCTGCCTGTTCAAAAACGCTTTCCGTTGAGTGCCGGAGGAAGTGTTACGTGGGAGGCGGCATGGCCCAAGCATACTACTGCCTCGGGAGAGCTGAGCAAATCTTTAAATAAGGAGGAGCTGGTCTGCAGCTCAGGTAGAGGGGAGAAGAGTTTCTAACACATTCTGGTATGGAATCGCAGAGATGGAAAGTGGCTTTTAATTTGCTGCCTGCCTGCCTGCCTCAACATTTATCTGAAATACAAACACGACAAAGAAAAGGAAAGTCTTCAAAGGCTGTTTGGCCTTGCCTCTCAAACCCTACGGCCTCCACGATGACGGTGACGCCATTTCCCTCGCAGCTGGCTGTCTGGTCCTCCGCCCGGCCGCTGTGAAAGGGGTCACCAGGAGGCCACTGATAGGTCAATGCCTCTGGCTCTGCCTTCTCTGTTCCCACAGGGATTGCCTAGGGTGCCTTACAAATAATCCTTTCTTTTCACGTGGAGTGGATTTGCAGGTCTGGAGTCCATAAAGCCAATTTTCATTTTTAATCCTGTTTGAGCCCATCTCATTAATCAGTCAAGACCTCCTTTTCACACTTGCCTTGGGACACAAAGGGAATCCAGTTATGAGCTGTTAATTAGCTATTAGGGGACTGAGAAACTTCCAACGGGTCATTATTCACTCTGTTTGAGGCTAATACTTATTTAATTAGAAGTATTCCTGTCATAAATCCCTAGTTAAAATAAATTTAACTCAAAATGTCAGCTCAGCTTAAAAAGAAACTGGTGGCTAATTCAAATTCTACTGACTATGGGACAAATTCTTGAATAATTGCTGTTCAGCCAGGTCAAGCACAGCAACTGGAAACCAAGGAAAACTCACACTTGCCAGGACATTGTGTGTGTGTGTTTGTGTGTGTGTGTGTGTGTGTGTAATGCACACGAGACCGAGACCCTTCATTTTCTATCAATCTCCCATACATTTTCTCTAGTCTTTTGAGAACCTCGGTGAGAGCCCAAGGCCTGATTAGGGTAGAAGAGAACAGGGAGAAATGGGGTGAAGCCACATCGTTCGGACTCTCAGACATTCGCCTGCCACGTGTACGTGTCTCACTCCTGGGTCAGGCATTCTTCCAACCAGGATTCTCTGGGGCACTCAGGGAATATAGTGTCCTGAGGAATGAAGTTTATACATAGATGAAGGCTCAGTAGAAATCTTCTTTCTGTTGTTGAAGCTTGTGAAAAGCAGTTTCTATATTTTCCTCTTGTATTAGTTATTGAGGGAATAAACCCCCCATTCCCACAAAACTTGGTGGCTTAAAACACCAAGCGTTTTATTTGTGAGTCTTGAGTGTGGGTAGGGCTCAGCTATGTGGTTCTTTAATTCTTTATGGCATGTGCTGGTGTTTTCTTGGGTGCATCTGAGGATGTTTTTATCAAATGTCTGGCACCTCAGTGTCAGAACACAGGATGTTTCTCCTCTCCCTCTTCCTCTTCTCTGTCTCTCTCCCTCTCTTTTTTTCTGCTAGCCTGGGCTTGGTGGTCTGGGGTAGGCTGGGTTCTAAGAGGGAGTGTTCCAAGTGGCATGTTGCAAGCTGCAAATCTCTGAAGGCTCAGCCTCAGAAGTCATCCGGTGTTACTTCCACTGCGTTTTGTTGGCCACAAGGCCAGCCCAGACACCAGAAAAGGAGAAATTGATTTCATCTCTCTATGGCCTCCCAATAACAAAGGATTTGCGGCCATGATTCATGCCACACAAAATTCGCCACATTCAAACCTGATTTTTGTTTGTTGACTAAGGGTGGTATAGTACCTCTCAACCCTCCTTCTACATGTGAGTGGTGAGTGCACAGTCATGTGGATGTGGGAGGTGTGACAGATCCCAGCATCAATTAAAGATGCTTTTATCTGCAAAGAATAGAAAAGAATGATATGAAAATTTATTTCCTTATTAGGCAGGAAGTCTAGAGGTGGATGGTTGCCTTCAGGGCTGGTTGATTCAATACCTTAGTGATATCATTAAGTGATATCTTATTTTCATCTTTCCTCTGTGACATTCAGAGTTATCATCTCCACTCTAAACTCCTCTTATGGCAGGAAGGTGGCCAGTAGTAATTGTGGCTGTTTGCTTTCTTGTACAGATTCAGCGGGAGAGAGTCATTATGTGTGGTTCTTTCTTAAGAGCAAGAAAGAAGTTTTCAGAAGACCCCATCAAATCTCCTCATGTTTTATTGGCCAGAATTGGGTCACATCCCCATTTCTGAACCAATCGCTGACAAAAGGTATGGGATCATTCTCATACCAGCCTGTGCCATCCTAGACCTGTGGGTGGGGCCAGCTTCTCTATACAATGTGGGATATGTGGTAAAAAAATCAAAGTTGGGTTTCTATCAGAGATAGAACATGGCAATAGATTTTTGGATGGGTAGCCAAATGTCACTGCATCACTTTAAAAATAAATCCATGGCCTCGGTTGGTTTATTTTTTTAAGACAGAAAATAAAAATTCTTTTTAATTGAGGATTCAGTATATGGAGAAGTGATTATAGAAAGGGGAACATTATGGAGACAAACCTGGTAAGGATTCTGTTTCTGTACCGAGAGAGTAATCTTTTCTCTACAACGTCTGTTTTCCCTCCCGAAAATGAGGATGATAGTACGTACCTGTTTGGGTCTTGATTAAAAAGTAATAATGTATGTAGGATGCTGAGGCAAAGTCAACAGCCCTCTTGTTGAGAGAGCAGCACTAAGAGAAGGTCCCCCCGGGTGGACCAGGGGTAGACGGGGTGCGGAGCACAGTAGCTTTTCAAAGCAGAATATAAACATATCGGAAAGCCCAGAATGCAAACTTTCGCAGCCAGAACCATCTGGAGTGAGGAGGGTTGGTGATACAGAGCTCGGCCAGACTTCTCTGGGTGTTTCCTCCCCCACAACATGTTTTTTAGAAGTGAAATCAGGTTGCGAAGCACCCCAAGGCAGCTTAAAGGGGAAGTCGGAAGAAGACAGGCTACAACTGGAGATGTGTGTGCTTAGTGGGGGAGGGGCCACGGGGGAGAGCAGACCCACTTACTGAGCCTTGTCTGATGGCCTCACCTCCTCCGAGGCTCCTGCCTCTCTGAGTCAACACTCAGCCACCCTGCTGGGGGAAAAGTGGGAATGTCCCCAGGCCCAGGTGAGGTTCTGGGCCTGTTCACCCCACCTGAAGAAAGGCCGCAGATCCCTCTGACTCCCACTATTTCCCACCTCCTGGCAACAAGGCACAGCGGTTTCTTCCATCTCTCTCAACCATCCCTTCACAGTGCTGGCAGGGTCTTCTGTTCCACAAATGGATTTGGGAATGAAAGCAAGAGAGTCTCAGGGAGGAAAAGTTCCCGCGCAGGTATCCCTCAACCAGGAATTTTTTCATGTGTGCTGCCTCTAGCCGACATGCCAACACGTTTTATACCCTAATCAGAGGTAACATCACGAGGCCGTGACTTCTTCAAAGGTGAAGAACCAACCCCAGCTGTTTCCAGCAGCAGTTAAGAGCCACCAAGAGCCTGAGAAAATTTCCTTTAATTTTGTTTGACTCTAGCCCAGACAATCTAGAGCAATAACTTAAAAATTATTCACCGTAAAGAGCAGGATTTTAATGTTGCATGTAGAATTAGCTAAACTTCATATTCCAAATATTTGAGCCTATTTTCAGCATGCTTTGGGGTGATACTAAACCTGAAACAAATGCCAGAGGCTGGCTACATTACAGCAAAAAACACAGAAAACTTCAAGCAGTGAATGTCAGTAAAGAGCAGGCCATCTCCACACATCATGCCCTTTCCATCCTGTACCAAAGCTTTAAGTGAGATATTAATGTGCCTTGCACAGGTGAGAAAACGGCCTCAGGGAGTCAGTGTCAGACTCTGCAATAACTGACCCAGGCAATTCCAGTTCCTTGTGTGACACATCGGTTCCCCACTCACACGATAACCTTTCTTCACCTAGGTTCAGCTCCAAGCATGAGGTGAGCTGTGCACAAACTGGGAAATGCGGGTTCCTGCCCTAGCTCTGCCCCTCATTAACAGGGCGGCATTGGCTAAGCCACTTCCCCTTTCTGAGGGAATGGCCCTCAGGATTTCTGAAAGCCGACTGGGCTCTGAAAAGCCAAGGTTGCTTTGGCTATTTTGCATGCCCATCTGAATGCTTATTCAACCCTATCCTGCCCTTTAGTTCTCCTCAAGGGGTGTGGCTGGGAGGAAGGAACCACTGCAAGAATCAGATCTTTCTCAGCCTGGGGAGCCCCTAGGAAGAGGCAGTAGAAAGGCACTGTCTCAGGGAACAACCTGGGGCGGCCACGTGGGAGGCCGTTCTGCATTCACCCTGAAGACCACCTCATAGTCCAATGTGTGTCAACTGAAACATACAGGAGGTTTTTGTTGAGTTGGTATTATAAAACATCACGTGTATCTGAAAAATGATTTTGCTATGTTTATGAGGCATATATAAATGAGGTCACACTGACATATCCTGCCTGTTTACAAACCGAGAGGTGGAGTCAGGGAGTGAAGCAGGTGGGTGAGAGTTGCTGGCAGGCTTCTCAGAGCTGGTGGGGTTTTTTTGTTCTGTTTTGTTGTTTTGTTTTGTTTTTTAAGGAGGGGCAGCTCCTGGAATGGTATAGATGTTTGAAATATTTTTCTGATGGATTGGAGCTTAAAAGTAGCTAGGGGAGGGAAAATGCAAAGGATAGACTGTGAGAGCAATAAAGATGCTTTCTAAACTTGGGATCTGTAGAAGGTGACAAGAAGTCCACTTGGGGTCTGGTGATCAGCTTACTTCCTCTGCTTTCTTTTCTTCTAAGGACAGTTGCCTGGGGTTGGAGCTTGCATTCAGATACCTGGAGCAGGCGGCTGGACCCCCGCTAACTGGCAGCGGGCTGGGAGACGGGGGAGGAAGGGTGTGTGCAATGCTACAGACTACAGAGACCTTTCACCAACCCGAAGGACAGCCACCTCCTCTTACAAACATTTCCTCTCTTCTCATCGCTTCCTCTTTTGTATTTACCTAAGGCACTGAGGGCAACTTACAAAAGATTTGCAGAGCTCTGATTTTTAACTTCAGTTGCAAGCTGGACCTTCAAGGAGGTCAAGGCAAACACTTTAGTAGCTTTTGCCCTTGTGGACACTGTGTTTATGTCTGGCAGGGAGGAAGACCTGGCATTGCCTGTGGGGGGATCTTGGGCAGGGAAGGACTCTTTCTTACAGAGATGCTTTGAAAATAAGAGCACCAAATCTGCACTGGGTCCTGACCATTCAGGCTTGGTAAGTTTTTATGGCAGCAGCTGGTTCTGAGATACTTGCAGTGAAAACCATATGAACTTGTTGCCAATGTGAAATATGTAAGATAAGTAAACACACTGACCAACTAGTCTAAAGCGGGGGTAAAGCCCAGCTTTGTCTAAGTCAAAAACCACAGTCACAGGAAGATGTCCTCTCCCCGCTCATGGGGATTTGTTTTAATAGTACTTCTGATCAATGGCTATTAGCTTTCTTGAACAGTCTCTGTAATAAGAAATTCAGCTATTCACAGTACCCCAGTGACCTGCTGTAGAAGATATTCCTTTAAAAAATTTTTTTATTGATTGATTTTAGAGAGAAGAGAGGTGGGGGGACAGAGAGAGAGAGAGAAAGAAAAAGAGAGAGAGAGAGAGAAAGGACATAGATTTGTTGTTCTACTTATTTATGCATTCATTGGTTGATTTCTTTTATGTGCCCTGACCAGGGACCAAACCCACAACCTTGGCATATTGGTATGACCAACTGAGCTACCCAGCAGGGCTATTCCTTTTTGTACTGAGCTGAAAACTGTCTCCCAGCAATTTCTAACTCTGGCACTACACACACAAACACAAAATCTATCTCCTCCTTCAAATGACAGCTGATATTGTGTGACCATTTTTGCCCCCCCCCTTCTCTATTCTTTCTTATGACTATTTTCTAGTTCTGAATTCTCCCAGCTGTTCCTCAGTCTTAACGGACGTCTGGACTGTCTCCTGGAGCAGCTCCAGGTTGTCAGTGTCCCGCCTGCAGAGAGCCGGCCTGCAGGAGCGAATGTTACAGATGGGCCTGCCACACACAGGCAGGGGGCGATGATGTCCCTGGAGCCGGGCATTAAATCACTATTGTGGCTAGTTAATCTCAGACAAAGTAGTTTCATGAAAGAAGACACAAAAGATCACAAACAGTGTGATTCCCTTTATGCAAAGTGTAAGTATGCGCAAAACAAACCTGTGATGGAAATCAGAGAGCGGTTCTGCTGGGGAAAAGGAAGGGCGAAATCACTGGGAAGGCGCTCGAGGGAACTTTCTGGGGCAATTGAATTGCTCCTTGTTTCCTTGGGGCGGTGGCTAGTGGCTAACGGGCGGACAAGTGTCAGAACTCATCCAATCGATTGCCAGTCTGTGTATTTTACTGTACCTGGGTTTACCTTCATGTGAAAAACAACTCAGATATTTTTTAGACAGCAAACTATCTTTCTTTCCCCTCCCATTTTCCTTCCATTTGGTATTTATAAGACAACAGAAATACCATAAATGTATATCAAGTAGAGCAGCTGCCAACTTTTCTATTGTTAGTAAATGAAGCATGCCTTCTCCATTATGTGATTCTACTTTTGTGTATTGAGAGAAAAAAATCTCAAGCACAAGTAATATTTTAATCCCAATTATCTTCACAAAAACTAATTGTGCCTTGGCATTTTGTTAAAATACAAGAATTAAAAAGGGATTAGGAAAGCATCTTCATTAAGCTGAAATAAGACTTATGCGCCCTTGCAGTAATGAGAAAAGCCATCCCACTCCACTCAGACAAATGCTAATTAAGTAGAAGCAACTGACAATAACTACTAGGTTTCTTTACTGCAGTAGAAAGAGTAGGTCTTTTTTTCCTTTTTTTAAAAAATATTTTATTTGGGTAACTCAATTGGAATGTCATTCTGATAGGCCAAGGTTGTGTGTTTGATCCCCAGTCAGGGCACATACAGGAGTCAACCAAGGAATGCATAAATAGGCAGAACAAATCAATGTTTCTCTCTCTCTCAAATCAATAATTTAAAAAATCAACCAATGAATGCATAAATAAATGGAACAGCAAATCAGTGTTTCTCTCCCCCACCTTCCTTTCTTTCAAATAAATATATAATTTATTTATCAGCAGCTTTTCATGCATAATGGGACCTTTGTAGATTTCCTTCTGCAAAGCTCTTCCCTCTGGGAACCCATCCTCTCCTCCTATCATTGGGCTCCAAGTCTGAATCCTGCGTTAGGTCTCCTGACTGGGCAAGGGATCTTGGAATTTTATTGGGCAACTGCCCTCAGCTTCTCCACCATCCGTGTTTGGCGTCTGTTGAGGGTGTGCTGCAGGGCGCCTTTGTTGGCTCCCATCCGTGCTGCTGTAGGGGTGGCATGTCCTATTAATCCTTTTCATCACTGTCCAGGCCAGCCCTCCGGTTGTTACTCCAACCTCCACTCGTTCTGATAGTTAGATCCATCTGATTTCTGACAGCTGGGCACCATCATCCGACCTCTGTTTTGGGCGGAGGAGTGGGGCTCCTGTCACCTGTATCACTCTCAGTTAACGTAGCTCTGTCGTCGCCTTCCTCCCATCACCAGTGGTCTACAAAGGAGCGGAGCCACTGAACTCGGTGATGCTGGCGGGCCTGTCGCCAGTATCGTGTGGCTCCCCTGTGGGATGCAGTCGTGTGGTGGGTGTTCTGGCCTCGCTTAGGGTATGAACCCCCACATGCCCTCTTCTCTGAGTCTTTCCCTCCCTCCTCCAGCATCTGCTCTGGGAATTCTGGCATTTAACTGTCACTTACTAGGGACCATCATTTTTCTTCATGTGTTTAGAAACAACTTAGTAGCAAATATGTACCCCTTCTTGGAGTCCTTGCCAGGATGTTAAAACCTGTATATCTGAAGCGTACTCCCAAATCAAGAAACTTTCTCTTACTCAGTATTATGTTCTAGCTTCCTTGATCAAGTACCCTCAAAATCCAGTCCTGTGTATGTACCTGCCAGGTAAGACTGGCAGTGTCTTTGGAGGTGGAGTCCCTTTTCTTCCTTATCAGGCCCAATGTGTCTGCAGCTGGGTGAGGCTGCAACTTAACCCTAGTTACTGGCCAAGTATCTAGGAGGGGAGGTAGAGACCTCTGCACAGTCTTTAAGCAAGGGAGGGGTCCCAGATCTTAGGGGAAGAGGTGGTTCATTTCTTCAGGCTCAGAGGGTTTAGAGGAATCTGGAAATTAACTCAAGAACTTTGGGGAAATTGACCTGGACATTCCATCCTCTGGTTCAGGAGTCCTATTTCCCAATCAAATTCCTGAGTTTGGTGGAACAGACCTGCCTTGATTCAGAATTCTGATCTTCACTGGAATTTGGGCAGCACTTCTCAGGAAGGCCTGGGTCTGGCTTGGGCCCTTTTCCTTGTCCTCTCCCTGCAGGGGAGGAAGCCTCTGGCTTTGTCACTTGGCTTCTAACTGTCAGTTAGTTGCTCTCAGCCTTTGGTTCAGCATGCGTGTTCTTTTTGTAGAATTTCAACAGAATGTAGGAAAGTTACTCTTAACCTCATTAACTTTTCTAACACCAAACGCACAGCATCAACCACTGCATTCCCTCCTCCTATGCACTAGCCTAGTTCACCACAGGAAAGCTTTTTTTATACCTGGATCTGGGGCTGCTGTGCTCCGCTCTCTCCAGGGATGGGTCCTCACTGCCAGCTGGCTGATGAGCCCCCTCCCACCCCCACCCTGGCTCCTAAATCACCTCCTGCTGACTGGGAGGTCGAGTCTAGTGTACAGGGTGTCTATTAGGGAGTGTCTCTGGACCCATATCCACAGAAGGGAAGAAGAGAAAGTGGAATTGGGTAGTAGGAAAGTTGCTCATATTTTTATATTACAATAATTACATGATCATGGTAGAAAACTTACAAAATAAAGATAAATCAGAAGAAGCAAAAGTCCCCCCAAATCCTAATCTTTAGGTTGAGGAATATGTCTTATACATCCTTATACAAATGTGTACATAACTATTTTTATAAAAGTAATTTTGCATAGTATGTAATGTGCCATAACCTATTTTTCTCACTTACACACGGGCACCCCTGGTTTTGCTGCACCCCACTTCATCATGCCTCACGGATGCTGTGCTTTCTTCCCCTGCAACAGTGCAGCGACTTGCTTCATTGCGAGAGTCGCTTTATTGCGGTGGTCTGGAGGGAACCCGCACCATCTCTGTGCTCTACCTGTATTATGAACATTTTTCCATGACAGAGAATACAAGTTGATTTTGTTGCTTTAACTGCTGCAGAGAGGCGGGCGAGTGTGTGTCTAAGAGGCGGCCCCGGGTCAGACAGTCTGGATGACAATGGCAGCTCCACAGTCGCCAGCTCTGTGACCTGGAGCGAGGCTACTAGCCTCTCTGCACTTTAGTCTCAGCGCCTGGGAAGCGCTGGTGGTCCCTGTCTGCTGGGACGACAATGAGGTAAGGGATGCAAAATGTTCGGAAGCGGGCCTAGCATTCAGTTGATGCTGCATAGAGAGTGTTAGGGCTTTGTATGAAACACCATTATTTTTTTAGCCAAAGTCCTTACTTTTTTAATATTTTCTCTGAAATAATGTGATGAGTATTCTTCTTTCTCAGGGGGAGGGTTCAGGGACATGTATTTGCCTATTTCCAGAAATAAAGTGCTAGAATTAAATTGCTGTGCTAAAAAGTAAGTGCCTTAAGAAAACTTACTTCTTCATGGTATTTTCCCAGATAAGCCAATCAGAACCCTGCGCTGGTTTCTGGAGCCAGCAGTATGGTATGAATGTCCATTTCCTGTACTGTCTCCACCACAAGTGCTATCATTTATGTAAAGAGCTTTGCCAGTCTGCTAGGTGAAGATGAGATTTCACTGTAATCACCCGTGATGTCGAATTTTTTCATAGTTTCATTTGTCAATTCTTCTTTTGTCAACTGGCTATTTATGGTCTTTGCCTATTTTCCCAAGGGGTGTTAATTTTCCCTTATGAATTTGCAATAGCTCTTTATATATTAAAGCTGCTCTATATATTTTGCAAGTCTTAAATATAAAACTGGTTTATGAAACTTGAACTTAATATTGAAGTTTTAGTTAGGCATTAAAGCTATGTTTGATATGAGAGATCAATTGGTTTTTAGAAAACTTTTTTACATGGACAAGTGAATCTGGGTGAAGGGTAAAGGGATGTTCTTTCTGCTATCTTTTTTTCTACATCAAAATAAGAAGTTTCAAAAAAATAACTGGAAAGAAAACGGGAAAAAAAGCTGGTGGGATGCTGATGCCGGGTTAGGCCAACCACTAATACCCGACAACCCTCTTTCGTGACGTTTGTGGCTGCTACCAAGAGAGACCGCACAGCCATACAGGTCCAGCCCGAGACAGCAGCCTAGGAGTTAGCTACTCCTGCTGAGACCAGCTGCCTAGAGTTCTGCCCTTCCCTGGCCTGCCCCTGGGCTGGCGGGAACAGTTGCACTGTCCTGGTGTTACCACGTGCTCAGCAGTGGTAAGCCATGGTAACGGTGCCCAGCCCGTCCCCTTAGGGAGGCTCCCCTTCCTTCCTTCCCACTGGTCTCAGGAGGATTGGAGGTGGCAATGCAGCTTGCTTTCCTCTTCTCTATCCTCACAGGTCTATGCTTCTTGTGCAAAGGCCCACTCACTCAGAGGAAAAAGACCTCACTCTTACTTCTATCTCTATATCAAGAGTAGTGCTAGGTTAGGCTGCAGAAATGATTAACCCCCAAATAATGGCTTAATTCAGGAAAGATGTGTGCTACCTACCCAACATAGCTGTGGAAGTTTGGGGTCAAGCAGCATGGGGACAGTGATGCTCTGCCTCACATTGTCACTCAGGGGTTCAGGCCAACAGGGGTTCTGCCCTGTCATGTCTCCAGCCATCACAGCAAAGGAAGAGAGAAACATGGAGAAACTATACTCACTGCTCTCAGCTTTGCTCTAGAGTGTCACATGTGATTTCCACTCATATCCGTTGCCCTTAAGTAGTCACAAGGCCCCACCTAACTGCACGGTGGCTGGAGAATGTGGAGAAGCTGAGGAACATGTGGTGAGCTTGGCTGCCTCTGTTTACTCCAAGCGCTCGGACACTTCCTCCAAGCACTGTCACTTAACTACTTATAATATTTTCTTTAATGTCTGCCTTGCTAAATTGGGAATTTAGGGGGAACTCTCCTTTTTGTTCACCACCAGTTAATTCTCAGCCAGGTATCTAGCAAGAAGTACTCCAATGGAACTGTGACCTTTGTTGCCATCTGGTGGCGGCATACATGTATTACAGGTGCTCTTTTAAATTACGTAAAGGCTAAGGTCTCAAGGCTTCAATCCTTTTCAGGGGATGCAAGTGGCAGTAGGGGGAAGTGGACCGTAAGCTATTTCGAGAGTTCAGTGGAAAAATTCTCCAGAGTGAGAATATCTGGCTATCATGGGGTAGTTGCCCTATGAGTTCTGACCCCACTCCAGAGGGCTTTTGATGTAAGCCTGGGTTTTCAGAGTTGTTAGGAGACAGAATGAGTTAAAATGTCATGCCAAATAAAATTTTAAAATCTGCTCGTAGCTGCTAAGTATGCTGCAAAAGAAACTCATTTCCTGAAAACAGATAAAGCTAGACACTCACCGCCCCCTCTAGGACAGGAGCTCTTCAGGACCACATTTAAGTGGCTTTTGTCAAAGCTGAAGACATGCAAAGTACAGAACCCTGTTAAGAAGGTTTCTAAAGAACAACCCAGCCCTAAACTTTGAGATTTCTGAGAAGCTCCAGGGCCAGCTTTGGCTGAGGACTGACAGTGCTGATGGAAGCTAATGACCCTGGGGGACAGAGGAAAGGGTTGAAAGAGCAACGCTTAATTGCAGGTAATGCTGGGAGATGGGAAGATTTGGAGAACAGTAATGGAAGGAGTGCATTAGTGAGGTTTCCTCCTGTCGCCCTTCTCGGAGACTCCGGCTCCCCCCTGCGAGTGGCCGCTTGCTCTCCAGAACCCATTATCTCCCAGCATGCCCCATTAGACGCTCAGTGAGATGGAAACCGAGGTGCCTGCTGCTGGCTCTGGGGAGGAGGAACCCACGGTAAGCAACGTTTCCCGGAAAATAAGAAACAAAGCAAAACTGAGTTAAGCCGGGAAGCAAGCAGGAGGAGGCTGTCGATGACTCCTTTTGACTGTCGACTGTCGGGCAGGCTGAGGAGTTTGGTTTGTTTGTGAGGAACCAGGGAACCAAATGCAGATAAGGTGGTCAACAGAGAGCTACAAACATACAGGGTGGGTAGAAGTAGGTTTATCTTCTCTCACTATGTATAAATTATTGTATTATTTTTCATATGAACAACTGGAAACCTACTTTTGCCCCACTCTGTATATGGGCTGCAAACACCCTTTCTAGAAATAATGAAGAAAAACCTATGAGAGAATGTTCACTGAGGAGACAGACTCTTCGGAATCAAGGAGGGCAATCTTGAATTTTTAGTTAGTAGTAACTCCCGTTTACTGCTGTCCCTCAATGCTCGTGGGCACTCAGTGAGACGGACGCTGCTGTGTTCCCCATTTTACAGAGAAGTGAGCTCCAGAAGGTTCCGTAACTTGCCCAGAGTCACGCAGCTGGGAGGGGTGGGGCGGGACTGCACGCTGGGTCTGCTGTTGCAGAGTCCTGGCTTTCACGGCAGGTTTACCCAACCGCCATCGCCACGCCGTTCATTCCCGCCCGGAGTCCCGGCTCCTACATCCCAGCATCATTAGCATGCCTAGTGATTCATTTTGTCTCTCAGTGCCGTCTTCCCTGCTTTTCTCCTTGCCTAGTTAGTGATTATAAAGCCATAATCAACACCATCAGAATATTTTTATCCTGCTGGGGGCAGGGTGCTGGGGACATAGCCACATATAGAGGGGCTCGCTGTCCCCAGGAGTGTTATCTTTGGCTAACCAAAGATTTGCATGGCCGGTTCTTCTGTCCCCTGGTGGCAACTCCTCCTCCCCTCCCCGCTCTGTGCAGCCTCCTTTTCTTGGCCCTACCCGCACTTCAGACTCTCAGCTTAAAAGATGCCTGCTAGAACCTCCAGAGGCTTCCTGAGCCCACCCTTTCCTGTGAGAAGGTTCTTAGAATTCTTCAAAGGATTTCCCTGGCGGTAGAGGGGTTGGGGTATCGCAGAGGATCTCAAACACCACACAGAAATCTTCTTCAATGAAATGCTTTAAACTTGTTGAAAATCAGGTTGCTGAAGACGAATTTTTTCTCTGACCTCCACAGGGAAAGTGCAGAAGGCAGTTCAGAGTGACAGAGTCCTGTGAGGCTCTGAGTTTTCTTTCTCACCCTGTGAACCCACAGTTACGCTTACAAACACAGCAGAGACTGAGGGTGGCAGTCCCTTCTCTGCCTCGCTGTGGAGAGAGTGTGCAGAGGTGCGTGGTGCGAGCAGGCCCCCAGGGAGCTGATGGCGGGGCGGCTGGGGCTCAGTGAGCTTTGGGTTCCTCACACGGGTAAGTGTAGGGAAAACTTTCCCAGCCGGCAGTTTTCTTGGAGTCAAACGTGGGTTCGCTGTTAGGGTCAGAGTCCAGGACCAGGAGTTGGAAGATTAGGGCATAAGGTTTTGCTGTGTCACTGACAATCTACAATCCTAAGTGTATCACTTAACTTCTTGGCCTTACTTTTCTTATCCATATGATGGGGTGAGAGTGCTCTTATCCTGTCTCGTGGGTTTTGTTAATTAACTAAATCAATCAAAAGCAGTAAATTATTTTGAAAGATTCTGGTCCAGACCTTAGCAATAAGTAGATTTGATCATATTAAAACGTGTTTTAAAATCTTTGGCTCACAGGATAGCGCCATCCACCTTTCAGCATGGTATGCACGTTTTTTACTGCAAGGCCCGTGCCCTCTGCCCACACAGGTGTGTGCCCTCTGCCCACACCTGTCTGGACTGCATAAGCCAGCGGCCTCTCTGCACTTCGGTCCCGGCTGTTTCCTTTGCTGCCACACCCTGACTTCCCTCGTCTGCTCAGGGTTGGACATCGAGTTTATACCTCCCTCCCCAGACCCCTCAATGCTGAGTGAACTTGCACAAATCACTCAGCTTATTTGAGCTTTGGTTTTCTCATCAAAACCAAAGTACAGCAGTCCACCCTTATTTGTGCGGAATGTGTTTCAAGACCCCAAAGGGACGCCTCAACTTGTGGCTAGTACCTAATCATATTCATATATACATATACACACACACACGTGCACACACACACACTATGTTTATTCCTATCCACACATATCTGTGATAAAGTTTAATTTACAACGTAGGCACTGTAAGACACGACAACAATAAAATAGAAGGACTGTAATAACACACACACATCAACTGTAAGTGTGGTCTCTCTCCGACAACCGATCTGATAGCTGAGGCGGCTTCTCAGGGACGAGGCGGTGAGCAGCCTGTACAGGGACGATTCACGTCCTGGGTGGGCTGCCGTGGGATGGCGTGATTTCATCACTGTGCTCGATAATGAAGAGCTTATGTCTGGGATTTTCCACTTAGTAGTTCTGGACCACAGTTGAGCATGGGTAACTGAAATGGCGAAAAGCAAAACCATGGACAGAGGGGGATTCCTGTAACAATAATCCCCAGTGACCTGGCTAAGGGTTCTGCGGGGAGAAGAGGCGGAGCCCGGTTGTGCTCCCAGATACGACCATTATTAGGACTCTGATGGCCGAACATTAGAGGAAGCGGTGAGAAAACTGGTCTGTTCAAACTGCATTTGAAACATTAGTGGTCAAAACAAGACAGAAAAGAGCAGGCGGCCCAAAGATAGAGCCTTTCTGCACCGTGTTCACACTCCTCCATGGCTCGACCTGCCGTGCTTCCGACGTAATTTCCGGACCAGCTGATGTGAGGGTTAAAGGAGAAAGTTTCTGCAGCATTTGGCACAGGGCTTGACACACAGAGCTCAATCAACCTTAGTTATGACTGTTGTTCTTTACTACGATTGTTCTTTCATCCATGTTCTCATGGCGCTAAATGCATAATTGATCGTGCCACTTATTTTGGGGAAGTTGCTTGCCTTCTTTGCACCTCAGTGTCTTCATCTGCAAGACGGGAGTGACAATGGTACCAGCCTCTGGCGGTGGTGTGCAGACCACCTGAGATACTATAAGAGAGCACTTCAAACGCTAAGTGCCCTTCTGGGTATGGCTGTGACAGTCACTTTTTGTCAGGGAATCAAGCAACGCAGTAAGAGTGGGTGGGCCTAGTAAACACTAGGCGAGCTCAAGCACATCTGAGATCAAGTACGTGAAGACTTTCTCCGGTGAGTGTCTGGGGAACTGCCGCGGCCGATGGCCTGCGTCTGATTCCGGGGCACCCACAAGGGTGCTGGTCTGGGGCACAGCTGCAAGGGGCCTGTGAGTTCTGTTTGTGCCTTGTTTGTCTCCTGGGTTTGTGTGGGAGGTTTACAGAGAAGCAGGAGGATTTTAAGTGTAGAGGTAATAAAAATATTACAGTCCTATGTCCAGCGCAGCCTCCCCTCTTGTCGTGAATTTGCTTGTGGGTGGGACAGTTGGAAAGATGCCTTTTCCAAGGGCACACCGAGTAAGAATGGAGATGTGGGTCACTGTATTGACGGAGCCCCTTCAATGACCTATAGCTGGTCTGGGTAGCAAGTGTCAGTCAGCAAGAAGAAATATTGGGGGGTGTTGACATCCATCCAACTCAGAACATGCATGAGGATTAAGGAAGTGAGCTGAGGCCCGAGGAGGAACATGCACTTCTCAACCAAAGCTTTTGGTTTCTCAAGCCCCCTTTTGTGGCTCACCGCCTTTCCACAAGTCTGCCTTTGATTTCCCTCTTTCTGAACTACTTCCCTCTGGAGGCCGCCCTGGGAAGATGAGCGGCCCTGGCCGAAGGAAACCCAACGGGCCGGAGGCAGACACTCGGGCCAGGCCATCAGGCTGTGGAGGCGACAAGAAGAGAAAGGGAAGGTCTTCCTTCCTACCGGACGCTGTAGCCTTAGGAGACATGGGCGGGGTGAGGCCAAAGCTTCCTGACAATCCACTTTCATCAGTGTCTGTCTTGGCCACCTTTCTGCACTCCTAGCCCAGCCCAGTCAACCGTCCCTGGAGGTGTAAGGGATCAAAAAGGGTTTTCTTCTCCGATCTGGGATGGGCTGCTCTAAGTGGAAAGGTAAACTCGAATTCCTTTCTCAAAAGAGCTCTTCTCAGCAGGAAGAGTTTTTAAGGGAAGAAGCCATGAACTAGAGCAACCTTAGCTCAGGGTTTAGGACCTTCTAAAAGCCAGGGACGCACTGTGGGAGATCCATCCCATGCTGGTCTCAGCCCAGGTGGGAGGAGAGCACTGGCCAGGGCGTGCTGCTGAGTCGGAACCCAGAGAGGGGGTCGGAGGTCTGCTCCCGCCGGGGGAACAGAAGAGCTTCTTCTCCAGGGAGGCAAAGACACACTGCTACAGGGTTTCAAAGGGAAGAACGGGAGCTGGGTACACCTGACGAGGCAGACTTGGGAAGCAGGGCATAAAATGCGAATGTATTTCCTGGATGAGTGCGTTTTGCACTTTGGAGTTTCACTAGCCCAGTATCAGGGAAAGCCGCTGCAAAGTGAGGACCTAAGCCTTTCCATCAGGCAGGAACTTCAACACCCAGCAAAGTGTAAAAAGCATATTTTACTCATGTGAATGTACACGTGAAACCATCAGAGAAAAGCATGTGTGAAAAAATAGCAAGCAGCAAGGGGGTGTGTTTTAAAGAACAGCAGACTGGTAATTGCAGACCAAAAAGCTTTTTCCTCTTGGAGACTGAGCACTTAATGTGGCATTGTTCCTCCCTCAGACACCCTCGCCCAAGAAACACTTACACCTATTAGGGTTCGATCAGCACAGCTCTTGACAAAGCCTCCAAATTATACCTTTTATAATTCTGTTATTCTTTGTATGCCACGAAGTCTCACGCTGTGCCTTAACGTAAAGCAATTAACTTTATCAGGAGGAAAAGAAAGACGCGTCTTGAGCTTTCTTTTTCCAGAGGCTGAAATTGCCGGAGCGGTTACTCTGTCAGCATCACCCACAAGTGCCACCTGCAGGCCGCTCCTAGGCACTGCTGTGGAAATTTCTAGCCACCTCTGCTCTGCGAGCGGAACTGGACGATACCTATCCTTAATGGACACGGGAGAAGAACCTTTAGCTTGTATTTCTGGTGACTCCTTTTCACTGGAGATTTGAGTATTTTGTAATCACCAAATAGTAAAGGGCCTTTTTAATGTTTAACTTAGCTCCGAATGGAAAATTACTGGGCTGTAGACTCAATTCAGCTGAAAAACTGAACTTACTAGTCCTTGAGGTTACTGGCTAGGTAATTTGATTTATTAGATATTTAATTAAAATCCAAGACAATCCAGCCCTGGCTGTTGTGGCTCAGTTGGTTGGAGCACTGTCCTGTACCCTGAAAGGTTGAGGTTTGATTCCCAGTCAGGGCACGAGCCTAGGCTGCAGGTACAATCCCAGCCGGCTGCTGTTTCTTGCACATGGATATTTCTCTCTCTCTCTCTCTCTCTCCCCCTCCCTCCCTACCTCCCTTCCCCTTCCCTTAACATCAATAAGCATGTCCTCAGGTGAGGATAAAAAATAACCTAACACAATCCAGATTTCTTACTTTAGCTATTACTTTAAATAACTCCCAAAACTTCAAACTTGACTTTTCAGTCCAATTTTATATTTTGAAACCAAAAACTGGCAATTACCTATTTAGATAATATTCTTCATCATTTCCACATAGGGATTCTGATGAATAAGAAAAAGAAAAAAAAGTCAAGGTGATTTATCATGACCTTAACAAACTACCTTTCTCTAGCTGACAACCGCTTAGGAATCTAATGATCTGGCCCTAACACCCTCCCAGGGTCCCTTGGCCTCTCCTTACTCTTAGCTTGTATTGGCTCCTTTGCATCGGACTTGGCTGGATTTTCAGCTCTGCCACTTGCTGTACGAGCAAGTCATCTAGGATGCTCTCAGCTGCAGGCCATGAAAACCCACCTGCAACTGGCCAAATCGACCCACATGAACCCACTCACACAGCACACCCAGAGGGGCAGTTGCAGGGCTGCACGAGTCATTTGTTCAATAACGTCTCCAGGCGTTTCCCCCTCTTCTCTCTGCCAGCCTTAGTGTGCTGGCTTTGGTTCCCCCCCTTTTTTTAAATTTTATTTATTTATTTTTAGAGAGAAGGAAGGGGAAGGAGAAAGAGAGGAAGAGAAACATCATGTGTGGTTGCCTGTCACATGGCCCCCACTAGGGACCTGGCACGCAACCCAGGCATGTGCCCTGACTGGGAATCGAACCGGCAACCCTTTGGTTCACAGCCCGCGCTCAGTCCACTGAGCCACACCAGCCAGGACTGGCTTTGGTTCTTAAAATGGCATCCACACTTCCGCATCACATCTGGGGCAGGGCATGGCTGGCTTCCTTCACGTAATACATGTATTTTTTCCTTTTTTGTCACTGGCTATTTTTTAAATTAAATTCTTTCAATTACAGTTTACATTCAATATTATTTTGTATTAGGTGTACAGCATAGTGGTTAGATAACAATATACTTCACAAAGTGTTCCCTTGATATCCCAGTGCCCGCCTGGCACCGTACACAGTTACTACAATATTAATGACTCTGTTCCCTGTGCTGCACTTTACACCCCCATGACGATTCTGTAACCACCAATTTGCGGCTCTTAATCCCTTCACCTTTTCGCCCCCAGCCCCAACCCCTTACCCCTCTGGCAAACATCAGTTCATTCTCTACATCCATCAGGCTGTTTCCGTTTTGTCTGTTCATCTATACTGTAATTTCAATTCCCCATAAGTGAAATCATATGGACAATACATATACTTTTAAGAAGGAAGGGGCTCAGCTGTGCTGGAAGCCCCAGGACACTCTCCCTGCAGCTGTGAGGACGGGAATCGCCGTCTGAGGTGGGGGTGTCTGATTCCCAGCCCTGCTGCAGGTGAACATCCTGGGAGCTTTGCGACCGTGAGGCCTAGGACCCACCCCAGGGAGGCCGACTCAGCCAGACTGAGATGGTTCTGAGAGCAGCCAGCACTGAGGCCATGGCCTGATGGGGATTCTCTTACCCGGGCGGGAGGAAGAGCTCAGTCACCCTGAGCTCTGCCCATCTGATCCCTGAAGTGAGGGTTCTAATACAGGGAGGAGGTCGGGTAGGGATGGCGATTTTTCAGGCAAGCAAGTACCCATTACACTTTGAGTCTTCAACTTTTTGCCTGGAAAATGAGAATTATAGTATGGGTTTGGCTGATCATGTCTGCGGGAATTGCAGCCCAGAAAACTCTGAAATGGGGCGGAAGGGAGAACTCTAATCTGACCTGTGTCAGATGTCCAGACCTCACAGAAGGGCCATTCTGCTTCTCTTCCTTTCCCCAGAGCCCTCCCCACACAGGACTGGGCCTCAGGGTTGGGTCGAGACAAGGTAAGGCTGCACCTTGCTTCTCTCTGCTCTTCGGGAGCTTTTCTGTCCTTCCTCTTTGGCGGCTTTCCATGGGGAGGGGAGGGGAGCAGAGAATCAAACATTTTTTCTGCCTCCCTTAAACTGCACCCTAGCAGTGACTTCTAGAACCTGAACATTCTCCTGAGCATCCTGAGTTGCAGATGGACCCGAGTCTGAAGGTACAGATGTCTGAAGGTACAGACGTCCATCTTTGTGGAAGCTCTCGAGAACTAACATCCTTCCAAAGGGTTTTCATCGCAGGCTTGGAGGGCCCTAGTTACTGTGCACCTCAGTGCTCGCCTTCCCGGGGGTGGGGATGTGGAGGGAACTACATGACACAGCCTTACACTTGACCTCGGACATCCAAGCCCAGGTTCCTGGTTCTGCCCTCTCCACCAGAGTCCTCAGGGGATTTCCCCCAGGTCGCTCCATCAAGTCCAGCTCTTATGGGGATTCCCAGCCCATCAGACATATACGTCTGGATGTGCCTTTCAACATTCCCTCAACGGATGTCTTCTCCTGGCTGCCAGCCATGTGCCAGGCACCATCTGAGACCCTGGGGACACAGCAGTGAGTGAGATGGACAAGAGCCCTGCTTCTGCGGAGCTCACACTTGTGGTGACAACAAGCAAATCGACCTAAGAAAACGTCAGGTAGCGATAAGAAGGAAACAAGAGGATGCTGGGACAGTGAACCCTTGGGGTGGTGGGCCGTGTCAGAGATGGCGCCAGGAAAGGACGCTGGGGGGAGATGCTGACTTGAGGCCTGAAGGCTAAGAGGGACCTAGCCACTCAGAGACCTGGGGGAGGAATGTTCCAGACCTGGGAAATGGCAGGAAAGGCCTCCGAGGTGGTAACAAAGTTGGGTTGGCTGGAGCAGAGGGGGTAGGGTCCAAGCTCGTTCCAAAGGCACACGTGGAACTTCGGCCAATTCCAGGACATGACTGGACACTGGTGTGAAAGGTCCCTAGAAGGTAACAGGACAGCTGAGAAACTTCCCGGATGTTCTAGGAGAGTCTCCCCCAGGGACAGGGCTGCCTGCCTCCACCTGCCCTCCTAACAGGGTCCCACCTGAAGCCCAGGGCCAGCGGCACTCCCTTCAGAGCCGCCCTGGTTCTGCTTCGTTGTAAACCTGCTGCTTTCTGAAATACTTGACACGTGAGTCTCTGTCCCCGCGACAAGGCGTGGGGTGGGTTGCCGGTGCTCCCAGAGCTGTCCGACACTCTCAGCTGATGAGAGTGGTCCGCGGCGGCGTGCTCTGTGGGTTCCTGTGTGGCGCTCAGCCTCGCAGCCGCTCTCCGAGGGCGGGCTCTCCCCTGAGTCCCCCAAGCTGCCTGGCCACATGCGACTTTACTTTTGCTGTTAATTAGTGCACCCAAGACGATTAGCCTATTCCCCAGTAAAGAGGCCGAGTCTGGGGCCTGGGCTCACCACAGTGAGGAGGAAGACAGGATTTGCCTCTGCTCCCCAAAACCCAGGGGTTGAGAAGATTTCAGCAGTTTCGAGGTGGTGAAAACGCGGGGCCCCCGGATTCTCCCGTCCTGGGTTGGGCAGCCACAATCCCTCCTCTGTGATTGTCTGATAGTTGGACTATTGGCTTGTTTATGAGCTCGCTGAAGCCGAAATTAAGAAGTTGGTAGGAAAACGTACAGATACCAGTGTGTTTGGATATTTAAAGGGGATATGAAGCTTTTAGTAAAAGCAGATCAGGAGCAAGACAGAAACTATGAATTTACTAACAGAAGCCTCACCAACCTGTAGCCAGCAACCAGAGACTGCGGAGGGCCTTCCTGCTAATATTGGGACGTACCACAGCATTCTCTGTCACACTCCACTCCTAAAGCGGAAGTGTGCATGGGATTAGAGACATTTATTACTCTGGTCACTGTCATGGTGCTCTTTGGGGGAATTTTCCTCCTTAGAGAGGAAAGCTCCACCCCGCTGCTCCCAGGCTTAGCTGGAGGCCGGTGTCCGTAATCAGAAACCTAGGGGCACACCCTGTAGGGCCTGCTGGACAGAGGGATCCAGAGCTGGGTGGGGGTGGGGATCTTTAGTTAGACATCTTCCAGGCCAGACAGTTGCTGTCTGCAGTTTGTAACTACTAATGAGTTTCCTCCTTGCTACCAACTCCTTTTGTGCTCAGGGAATATGTCAAAGACGTAGCCCTGAAGAGAGACACAGGAAAGATCAAAAGGGGAACGCTAGTTCGTGAGGGCATCACCCCCTGAAGGTCTCCTCTGCTGGCAAGTTTTAAGTGGTAAGAGCAGAAGTAGGTTTTGTGGTGAATAGCAAAGAGCCATTTGAATGAGGGTGTACTGAGCACACCTTGGGGCAGCTGTTCCTGTGAGTGGATGTCTGGTCGGCCAGAATGCGGTGCTGTGAGGGGGCTGTACCCGGAGGATGCTGGTTGTCGGGGCCTGGCTTCCCTGTGTGGACTCCAGAGCAGAGGGAGGCAGAACGCCCCAGCTCCTCCCTGGAGCAAAGAGCCTCGGATGCTGTGCTGTGCTTGTCGGGCCAGGCTGATGAGCCCTTTTCTGGGTTACCTATCACCTTCACCTTGCCTGCTTTTGGAAGCTCTACACGTAGCTAGATGAACTGCTGCTTGGGAGTGCAGCCAGGGTGCTGGCCAATCCAGGGAGGCTCTGGACTAGAAGACAGACATGAGCAGAGCCAGGGGCTGGGCTGATCAAGAGGCTGCTCCACCTGGACCTCTGGAGGTGGGGGTTGGGGGTTGGGGGGTGAGGGCTGTGGCATCCTGGCTGAAACCTAACCACGGTGCTGACTCACCAAGGCTGTGGTCAAGAAGGAAACCCAGCAAGCTGGGGGCTCTCAAGGGCCCCGGATCTGCAAAATATAGGCCAGGGAGCCTCAGCCGGAAGGGGCTTCAGTTAGTGAGAAACCAACCTTTTTCTGTGCTCTCCCCATCTCTCTTTGATGATCTGGAGTTACAAGGGGCCCAAGAGGACCCTGGTCATTACCCTCCCCAGTCCCCTGGGAAACTATGAAACCAGGTCAGGAAACAGGGTAAAGGGCAGGGGCGGCATCTCTCTCCAGGCCTCTCTAGGATTCTGCAAGTCCTCCCGTGCTCTTGTTGGTCTTCCTGCTCTGGCCAAACCCAGGTCTAGCAGGTGCCTGTCTCAACCCTGGGTGAGCTTAGCACTGCTTCCCAGGGAACTGAGACCCTGTCCAAGGGATCATGACCCTGTCCAGAGTTAAGCAGACTGCATAACTCAGGGATGAAGGTTGGGAGTCAAGGGGGATAGGACAGTGGGGGTGGGGGTCTAGTCCACATTGTATTTCGGTAAATGGCACCCCCTGGAGTGCAGCAAAGAAACCCTAAGATAGGTGTCTCGGTATGCTGTACCCTCACTCCAGCCTTCCTCCCCTACCTAATGCCCCTGATGTCTTAAATCAGCACCTACACAGTACTTGGCTCATTAAGGCACTAAATAAATACCTGTTAGGTATATAATGGGGTGGTAGATAGAATAATGGTCTGTGAAGATGTTTACACCCGAATCCCTGAACCTGTGAATATGTTACCTCACACAGCAACAAGGATTTTGCAGGCGTGATTAACGTTAAGGACCTCCATATAGAGAGGTGATCTCGGATTATCTGGGTGGGCGCATTCTAATCACATGCGTCCTTAAAAGTAGCCAACCTTCCCTGGCGCCTCAGAGAGAGAAATGTGACCATACAGGAAAAGCCAGAGAGATGGCAGCGTGAGAAAATTTGATGCTCCAGTACTGGATCAGAGATGTAAGGGGCTGCATGCAAGGATCAGAGAGAGCCTTTTAGGAGCTAAGGGTGACCCCAGCTGACAGCCAGCAAGGAAAAGGGACCTCAGTCCGACAGCCCCATGGAACTGCCAACAACAGAGTGAACCAAGAAATGCTTTCTCTCCTAGGGCCTCCACGAGGGGATGGTGCCCCGGGTTGTCGTCCAGTGAGACCCCTGGGACTTCTGGCCCATAGAACTAAGGCGTATCTGTAATTTAAGTTGCTAAAGTTATGGTAATGTTCATGGCAACAATAGAAAACTAATACAAGTGGCTACAGAGTGGAATGTATTTCACAACTGGTCATAATTTTCCTGCTTCTGGCATTGCCAGTAGCCCATGGTGGAGAAGCCCTTTTTCATGGTTGGTGCGTTCTGGGGGGAGGGGGGCCACCCTTCCGGTCCTGTGTGCTTCTTGGCACATCGGGTTTACCTCTCTGCTAGCACCTGCGCCTGGCGCCCCCACCTGCCTGGCCCTTGGGATAGATGTCCCTACAGGCTGGTCTTTTCAGGAAGCACACAGGACTCCCCACTGCTTCCTGCCATCTCTGCTGCCCCAGACAGACAGCTGCTGAACCCTCACCTCAGGCAGGTGACCCACACCCATGCCCCCTGCTGCTCTCCTCCGAGTATCCTCCTGAGACTGGCAAGTGGTCCCAGGTTCCAGCTAATGCCTCTGGACCAGCCTGGGTCCAGGGAATCTGGCGGACCTCCTCCATGACAACACTTGACTCCAAGAAGCCCAGAGGTGGCTTCTGGACCCTCCCACAGGCCTGTGCCTGGCCGTCTCCCCACTTCCTGTCTCCTCGTGACACAGTGGCAGATACGTCTGTGGGGGCTGCAGTGGGGGGAGCATGTGCTCTCTCCTCTCCTCAGATCTTTGTGGGGGTCCCGCTCATTTCCTTCCTTCTGCCACCCATCTAGAGACGAGGCCCAAGGGTTGATGTCAGTGGTGGTGATGAGGATGGCAGGGAGAAGCTACAAGCCCCTTCTTATTAGCTCCCCTTCGAAACTTTCCTCTCCCCTTCTGGGTACTCTCCTTTATAGTTCACACTCCAGCAGGCGGGAGATAAAGAAGCAGTTCCTGTTCACCGGGACTGTATTTCCACTGCGTGTTAACTCACAGAAGGTCCAGTTTCCCCTGTATCTAGCAGGTCGATCTAGTCTTGAGTATCTTTGTTGTTAGCGGTCTTTGTAGGGTTGGTAGCAGAGAAAGAAAGAAAGAAAAGAACAGGCCATTTCTTCTTTTGTGAAAAAATTAAAACCTTACAACAAGCTCGAGTGGATGCTGTGTCCCAGCAACCAGGGCATCGGCAGGACAGCTGTGCCCAGGGCTCCGTCTCTGCAGGCCCGCCTCAGTGCCCTTCTTAGTCACCTGGGTTGGACTGGCTTTGTGCCTTGCTTTCTCTGGGCCTCAGTCTTCTTACTCTAGGCCAGAAGGAATTTGTGGCATAAAAAAATCCAGCCCTCAGAGGAGATGGTTGACGCTTTCAGCCTGCAGTCTCCTCAGGGTTCATTATTCAGTCTGTTACCTCAGGGCCCATGGTGGCCGGTTGGGGACGGACCCATGCAGTGCCTGGGTCTGCTGTTGTAGGAGCCACCTCAGTGTTCCATGGAGAGGAGCCCTGGCCCTGATTTATACTTTGAGCCTGGAAAGCCCCTAATCAAACTTAGAATCAGAACTCTGCAGACTAAACAGAGCCCCTCCGAGTTCCTCTTGTGGTTCCCCAGAAGAGGAGAACCGCCTGGTCGTGGGGTTACAGACAACTGAGGTCGGTTATTTCAGTTAAGTCATGGCCTCCAGGCGCAGTTCCCCTCCACCGGGACCTCGCAGTCTGAGAGGTTCCTCTTTGGGTGGTGATGTCACTTTTAGGTGAGATCAACACTGGGCAAAGCAGTGGAGCCCGTCCACGGGCCACTCACTGTCCTCTGGGCAGCAGCCTCCAGCATGGGGGGCCTTGCTGAGCAAGGGCCCTGCACCTGGGAGCCTCTGTTTCCGGAGGGCTACGTGTGTGCCCCGGCTGACGCGCTGGGCTCTCTGTGAGCGCCGTCCCCCTTCACCCCACAGCACCCTATGCAGGGAGACGCTCTCGTTGTTCTCAGGAGAGGGAGGTGCGACTTCTTGGGAATCAGCCGGAGCTCATGGCAACAGCCAGAGTGCTGGCTTCCCGCCCCCAGCCTCTCACTTTGTGGCTTTGGATGAGATATACACTCGCTGAGCCTCAGGTTTCTTATCTGTAAAGTGGTTCCCTAATTCACAAAGTTGTGAGAATGAAATGAAATGAAATAGATGATTAATGAGGTCCTCCACCCCTCAAATGCAGAACACGGCTTTGACATGGTTCCCCAGTAACCTGGGGCCTACCAGCAGTTCCAACTAAAAGTCATTGGGTAGAGTCTCTTTTAAAGCCTTTAAAGCCTCTCTGCTCCCAGGAGAGGTCAACATCACCCCAGGGGCACTGTCCTACCAGAGAGACGTAGCCCCTCCTTACCCCACCTCCCCCCACCCAGCCCCAGGGGTGGGCTCCCGCTGTGGAGGGCCAGCCTAGGGCTCCTTTCACTTCCAGCGCCATCTGACCTGTCTCTGCTCTTACACAGCGTTCTTACTGATTTTGTGGATGTGGTTAGTTTAGCTTTTTGCTAGACATTTTGAAATAGTGTCTAATGGAATTCCTTTTCATTTTCCATGTGCCTTCATTTTTCCGCCAACCAGTCGAGGTAAGTTTTGCTCCATGGTGTATCTCCAGTCCTCTTGAGAGACAGCGCCCACCCCAGAGAGGCCAAGCTGATCCTACTATTGAGAGTAAAACTGCCACCTAGTGGCCGTTGGGGGTGTGGCTGTCTTTTCAGGAGCTTATGCTACCAGACTTAAAATATTAAGACTTAAAATAAAGCTGAAGAATTAATCGTTAAAAAGCTGGCAGCATCTATCAAAAATGAATATATGCACACCCTCTGACCCAGCATTTCCACTCCTAATTATATGCCCAACAAAGATGCATGTATATTTAACAAAACCTTACGCTAGATGGTCAAAGCAGCACCATTCTTGATAACGCTCAACTGTGACTATTCGAATGCTCAGCAACACGGCGCTGTCTTCGCACAGTGGAGTTTTATTCAGCAATGGAATGACATATTTAAACTACACACGACACCATGGATGCATTCTACAGACACAATGTTAAGAGAAAGAAGCCAAACTCAAAGGAATACATACTGTACAATTCCCGTTAATGAAGCATAAAAATGGCTCAAACTAACGTGGTAATTGTGCTATTAGCTCTGATCCTTCATCGCCCCCAGTGTCCATGCCCTTCACCATGAGACTGCTGGTCCGCTCACTAAGGATGCGGAGGGCATTTCCCCAGCAGGGCCAAGTAAGGCATTTACCCTGGGCACAAATTTAAGGGGTTGCAAAAACCTCAGTAGTCAAGAAAAATAAAATTTCAATGCAATGTTTTCTTAAAAAAATTTTGAATCCTCACCTTAGGATATGCCCATTGATCCTATAAAGAGAGAAAGAGAGAGAGAGAGAGAGAGAGAAACATACATGTGATAGAGAAACATTGATTGGCCACCTCCCACACATGCCCTGATGGGGGATTGAACCCACAACATTTCAGTATATGGGATGATGCACCAACCAACTGAGCCACCTGGCCAGGGTTTTTTTTTTTTTTTAAGATTTTTTTTAATCAAAGTATATATAAAAAATACAGTGAACAAAATATCAAATTTTTAATAAAGACGGAAACTGACACTGCACTTGCTCTGTCAGATCCTGTGCTTCATAAATAGGAGGCTTGGACATTCCTGTCAGTTCTCTTACCCTCTGCCACCGCCACCACGGTGGTGCCCGGCTGGCCTGCAGGAGGAGAGCTGGGCCCCATCCCTGGACATTCTAAAAGATTTAAAACAGCCGAGATGAGTGGAGGTGTCCGTACAACCACCGCAGCGAGTGACCCGTGACGTCCTGCATGACGTTTGGTGGCTGCTTGTGATGCAGCAATAGCCAGCTGATACACTGAACTGTGCAGTAAAACGTCAGGGTAGAGGCTGCTCTCGGGAAGTGCGTCATGCCCTGAAGGAGGGCTGAAGTCGGCTTCGAGGGGCTGGTGAGTTCTGTTTCTTGAGCTGGGGGCTAATTGGTTTCAGTTTGTAAAACTTCATTGAGCTGTATGTTTATGATCTGTGCATTTTTCTACATTTTTATTACATTTGAACACAAAAATTAAAAAATATAGGAGACATGACCCCTACCAATTTTCAAGGATGGTTTAGCTGAGATAAGACACACAAAAGGAAAGTTAAAAGCATCAAGGACTGACATAAAAATCCAGAATAAATTGAATTCAAACCAGTATTTAGAAAAATCTGTATTCATTTATTTTGAATTCTACCCACTATTATTTATAAGAAATCACTTAGAATTATTTGGGCCATTATTTTTAAGCTTTATTAGGCCCAGAAAAAATCAAAACATAAAACTATTCTGTAACATGTCATTTGATGAGTTTTTGCTGAATTCATCTTTGCATTTACCTTTAAATTAACCTCATTCAATGAAAAGAATTATTATAATTGTTTTTTCAACCATATACCTATTACAAATGTGT
Organism: Trachops cirrhosus; assembly: GCA_028533065.1. Taxonomy (NCBI): domain Eukaryota; kingdom Metazoa; phylum Chordata; class Mammalia; order Chiroptera; family Phyllostomidae; genus Trachops; species Trachops cirrhosus. The sequence goes on from CM052538.1 coordinate 134,524,041, forward strand.
GGAAGATCAGAAAGCACAGGTTTTCTATGCACAGGAATTAGATATAATTGTCATTCAGCATCAAATGTTTGAGGAGCAATTTATGATCTATTCCTCTGCCCTCTGTCTGCTGTCTCTCTATCTAATAGCCTTAGCATTGACCCTGAGGTGGATGGAAAGATCCTGTCATCCATCTGATGCCAAAGAACAAGCACATCTGCTTTAACATTGAGGTAAAGGGGGAAAAACGTGTATCTAAATCACAGACCTTGTGATTTCTTACTATTTATTTCCCCCAAAAGACATACAACCACTTACGTTGTGATCTCTCTGGAGAAAACATACTCCTATTTAGTATCAAATTTTCCACCAGTCCAGGTGTGTCCCACGCACCTGGCCCCGACAGTGCCTGCCTCAACTCTCCCGCGGGGGCCGGCCAGGCACAGTGCAAAACTTGAACTACACAAACTCATTGAATCTCGACACTTCCTGGTGATGTCTGATCATTATCTCCTCCTTACAAATGGAGACACGGATAGGGATGCTGCATCACTTGCCTGAAGCCATAGAGCGAGGTGCTGGTGGAGCTCACATTAAGCCCAGCCCGCTGCCCGGCTCTGGGCCCCGCTCTTCACCACCAGCACCCGCTTTCCAACTGCACCGTGAGCTGCCGGATTTCAAAGGAGCTGTGTAAACTCCTTTTTAAAGTGACTACTGTAGAAACAGAGCTACCTCTCCCTAACTGAGAGCTGGTATAAATCCACACTTTTATGTACATCAGGTGCTTGGTGTGGGAAGGGACACATCTATGGTATGAATTTAAAATAATAAATGAGATCGACCTGAAACTAAGGACTTAAAACAATCTTCTAAAATGTATACCTTCTGGTCTGCAGTTCTCTTTTGACTATGTCACGCAATGAGCCTGAGTGGGGTTTTTCACTCACTGGTCTCTCCATGACCCTGACTCCTTAGTCACAGAGGACGGCCTTTTAGGGCTGGACTCGGCTGCTCTCGCAAAGCTCGGCGCCCAGCACGCACATGGGGCCGGGCGTGCTCAGAGTCTGGGCTTCCCGATGGATTAATGGGACTGAAGTAGATGTCCAATAGCGTAGCAGAGAGTCTGGAGAGAAACGGCGCAAAGGGAATGAAAACGGCATTCTGTGACATTGACCAGCGGTGCATCTGTAAGTTAGGTGAGCATGGCCATCGTCAGGAGGACAACAGTGGTGTTTCCGGTGTAAAATCTCTCCATCTGATTTGCTCCTTCCATCTCCTCGCTGCAGTGTTTCACTCTCCCCTTGTCCTGCCCGCCCGGCAGGAAAAAAAGGCGGAATCACAGAACTTCTCTGGCTGTCAGAACACTGCAGCTTTCGGGGCCGCGATTCCCAGTTTCCAGGTGGACGGCTCCTCCTTTCCCCCCCTGGGCCTCACAGAGCCGCAGGCAGCGTGCACATGCCTTCCTCCCTCACCGCGGGAAGTCCAGTGGTGGCTCTGGGACACAGATGGGAAATCTAGCACAGGCGCAAACACAAGGCCCAGGGGCCGAATCCGGCCCAGCACCTTGTTTCTGCCCAGCGGCAGCGTCGAGCTCTCGTTTAACTGTTACGGAGTAGTGACATTTATACAGTCCTAAAATTACATGTGGCCCTTTGAAGGCAACTGCGAGGCTGATGTGGCCCCCGGTGAAAATGAGTTTGACACCCCTGCCCTAGAGGTTTCCTCAAGCCCCATAACCCCGGCTCTGCTCCATGCCCATTGAGAAGGTGTTTCTGGGGAGACTGTGCTGAGCTCACAATCCTCTCTCAGTCATGGCTAAAGAGTCACAGCTGAAAGAACTCTTGGGCGCACCTGTAACAACCTCTGCTAAGGCCGCCTGTTACTTCTCTTGTAATTTCTATCACAAGGAATTGTAGTTCCTGTTTTAAACAAAGTGCCGGTTCTAATCACCTTCAATGGCAACACATTCTTGCTCCTTAACTAAATCGGTCACCAATTTCTTAAAAAACCCCAGCTACCATTTATGAGCTTTCCTTCTGGGCAAAGTCCTGTTCTAGGTGCCCCAGGGCAGGCAAAGTGAGAGTGCAGGTCTGCCCCTGGACATCGGCATGTGCTGGACAGGAAGTCGGGGTGCACACGACCCAATCACCCCTAGCACTGTGATGCGTGGGCTCGGATGGGGGTGTGAGAATGGGATACCTAAGGTGAGAAAGACTTATTTTGACAAGGGGTGCAGAGAGGCCTCCCTTGTCAGGATCCATGGATTACTCTGAAGAAAGTGTGCCTCTTTCAATTCCCATCTTACTTTGGGCATTTATTACTTTACTCCAAATTTGCCGCTAGTGCCTTTAATTCAGCCTCCAGCCTCCAGCTCTGCTCCACTAGGAAGGAGCCTTCTAGCTCAGCCCGCCGCAGATGCTCTAGTCACTAGACAGCTGTTGGACCACAGGGGTTCTCCCGTTGGGTAACTGTGCACCCAAATCATCCAAGACAGCATTTTCCCTGGATTCAGACTTTGTCAACAGTAAAATGATCCTGACCTTCATAGTTCAGCAGGAAAGGTTTTTTGCGGGGGCAGGGGGAGAAAGCAGCTATATACCTTACATACAAACTCAATTATTTCTTCATTTGAAAAAAATCTACACTAAAGACCTGCTAACGGTAAGAGAACCTTTGCAGGAAATGCTCACCTTTGAGCGCCTGGAGCTGAAGCCGCATCTCCTGGAAGCAGTGCTGACCAACAACGCCAGGGTTTTGAGTTTTCCTCCCGTCTCAATATGATGCAGCTGGAATCTGCCAGCAGGCCCCAGGTGTGAGCTCCATGGGCTCATGGTTGCATTGAGAATCACTTGGGGTGCATGTTAAACCTTCAGTTTCTTGGGTCCCAGCCCTAAAGAGTCTGTTGCAGTAGCTCTGAAAACAGGACCTAAAGATCTGTTTTTAAAAACCTCTCCAAGGGAGTCAGGGCAAGCAAGGTTTGGAAATGGTTGCTGCAGGCCCTGTGTGACGGGCAGACGGAACTCCTGGGGATGAGTGATAGTGGATTAATGCTCTCAGGGGATTTCACTTCCAGGAGTGTTCTTACCCACACGGTCCACAGCTGACTGAGGGGAGAGAAAGCAGTTTTGTTGGACAGGGGTGAGAGGGCGCCATGTCTCAGCTGGGTGCCCTGGGCGGGTCTCTGTTTGGCAGGACATTTCCTGGGAATGTGACACACCATGAGGATCACACATGCCACACATGATATTAAGTGACTAGAAAAAGAAGTCGTACGTATCGTTGCCATCTTCGCACCCCACTTTTCCCTCGTCCTCATTTCTTTCCTTTTGTATTCTTATGACCGCACTCGATGCTCCACTTTTATTCTCCTGCTAGTAGTCCACTGGACATTTTCTCACATTCTTGCAGAAGCTTTTTAATTTTTTCTTTTTTAACAGCTGCATGTTCTTGCCAGGGTTTAGTGTACCTGGGTCTCCACCGCACTGGTGGATTTTAACATTTGGCACCCGTGAATGTCCGGGGGATTGCCGGGGCAGCCGCGCTCACTTTCACATGTTGGGGACAGTTCACTGACAGCGGTGCTGGCCGGGGGTTCTTGCAGGGCCTGGAGAAGTGTTCAGCTGTTCCCTGACAGTTCTCACTCTCAGTGCAACACCCAGATGCGACCAGGCGATGGTGCTGTGGATCAACTTTTCACTGCACATCCTGCAATGCAGGTGGTTTTCTGAGAACCCAGGCGAAATTTCTTGAGTTAGCTTTCATTCCTTTCCTACTGGGGATAATAAACCGCTCAAATCTGCGTGTGAAAGGAAATCTTTAAAATAAATAACTTTTAGCTAGGGATGATAGATGATGATGGACTGACTTTGAACTCTGCTCTAAGCCTAGGAGCTGAACTTCACACTGAACTTGAACTTGGAAAAGGTAACAAGTTGAGTATTTACTGGTATCTTCCGGTTGCCAAGAATGAGGTTAGAGGAAACGTGTGAGGAAGTCTAGAGACCAATCTGGGGCTTTCTGCTGCTCTAAAAGCAGCACAGAAAAGTGATTTCAATATATATGGAGTTCCAAATAATACGTATGCTGTCCTTGGTTTAACTGTGAAACTGTCAGGCAAAAGTTGCTCTCTACAAAATTAGCATGAGGAAAACATCTGAGGTCAAAGGTCATGATATTTATCCCAAGACTTTGTAACCATTAATGTAGTTGGCTCACTTTCCTAGCACTCCTGAGATCACGCTAACAGGCTGTTTGGTGTTCCTATTGTGTGTTTATAACTTCTGGTGTTTGTAGTTAGAATGTGGTCTGCTGGAATGGAATTTCACTTCGGATATGCATGCTAATAACATGACCATGACCCTGTAAATTTCCCACAGGCCCTTTTAGCAACAGGGTGTTGTTATCCCAGAGGTGGGGTCCCTGCATCGTGCCTAAGAATGTCTCAGCCAATCAGCTCAGTTGGTTTGAGTACGGCTGTGAGACGTCCAAGGTCACAGCAACCATCTGTGGCAAGATCAGTCAAGTTGCAGACTAGAGAGCCAGGCTCCAGGAGGAATGCGCTCTAACCCGGGCGATGTGTGAGTTATTGGTAACACGGAAAAATATTATAATGAGCATGGCTCTGTGTTCCTTGATGCTTAACAGAACAGCCACGCAGTGAGGTCATCCTCGCCGGCAGAGCCTTGCCTGTCTATGTAGGGCAACCCCTTCCTAGGAAGGAAGTCGATTCAGAGTTTGATCTATGTGCCTCTTCATGTGACTACCTGTGTCTCCTAAGATTTTTACTACCACACACAGCAATTAGGAAGAAATGGAAAGATAATGATGCTTGTTCACAGAACCAGGAAATGGCTTCACAGTGCGTGGCGGTTCTTCCACTGGAGGGCCCCGTCACTGCCCAAGTTTAGGAAAACTGAAAATCGGTTTCTCGTCATTTTTGCATGCTGCCTATGGGGTCTCTCTATTAGCCACTGTGATCCAGGTGTATAATTGAGATTTATAGTTGTTTACTTGGGAAGCCAAATCTCACATGAATCAGGAAAGGGACTTTTCATATGAAGAATAAATATTTGTGTTCTATGTAGGTGGAGAAGAAAGTGCCTTCCTGAGGCGAGTTTCTGCTGCTGGCTGCTTGAATGTCTGGTACATATATCATAATGCACATTCACTGACCAAGGGTCTGGCTCTGTGCTGAGCGCAGTACAAGCATCCCTTCTGTCGGTCCTCACAAAACCTTGTGAAGTAGGTGCTGCTATTATCTGCACTTTTAAGGATGAAGAAATAGGCTCACAATGATGAAATAATTCCTCTGGCTACTAAAGGGCACAGTCATGATTTGAGTGCAGGCTAAATAAACCTGAGGCCATGTTCTCGAACCCCCTATCCTATTCAGCCTATAACTTATCAGAAACAACCTAATTTCAATCTGATTCCTTTTTGTCCCCCAAACAGGGTTACACACTTGTCATTCTGCTAGCGGGGAGTAGGCTCCAGTTCCTGCATTCAGATATGCCTTCTTAGTTCTTGCCAACAGGCCACAGGTGCGTGGGGAGGGTGAAAATCACAAGGTCAGTGTTCCTGTTTTTTAGTGAGTCTTTCGTGTGTGTTTAACATCTCTCCTTGGAATGCAAGGCTACATTTCCTCTATTGTTCTCTGCTTGGGACTATGTCAAAAATTCTAGCCAACAGGAAAAGACCCATTCAATATTCTGTTAGGCTGAAACACTCCGCTCATCTCAGAGCTCAGCAAGGTCCCGCACTTAGTAGGAAGGGTCGGCCTGAGAGGGCATCTAAGGTTCCATGTATTGTTGCTTGAGCGTAAGCGCTGGGGTCTTGTCCTTTCAAATTATCTTCCTTATTTCTTGCAACACAAACACTATTCTTACAAAGGAAATTTCTTCCACAGTTAGTCACCGAGAGGATACATTTTTCTCCATATCATCTACACATGTACCTTTAAAGCAAACATAAGTAAAGAAGAATTGGTTTTAAGTCTTTCACCCGGGCACATGGTTTTAGAAGTGCAGAACCTACCGCTGCTCCCTTCACCTGGAGGTTCGTTGGCATTTCCATGGGGAGACCTTCTCTCGGAGTGCCTGCCTTGGGGTGACAGTGTGGCCCTTTGCTACAGGGGCTTGGATCAAGGGGATGTCATTGTGGGCAGGTAGGGAAGGCTTCACAGAAGTTGGACATGAGATGGCCTGTGCAGGAGGTGCAGAATTTGAACTGATAAGGAGTGGGGTGGGGTGTTTCCTGTGGGGAAAATGGTCTGAGGAGCCAAGATTTAAGTGCTGGAACCAAGCAGGTTGGTGTCGACTAGGGAGCCCGAGAGGGATGGAAGGTGACTGGCATGTGTGGACTGGGGGTAGGGACATAGCCTAAATGGATGAGGAATGGGAAATTAACGGAGGGAATTGTGGAGTTGGCAGGACACCAAAGGTAATGGTAGCATTTAGTGTGGACTTACCTCTGGAAACCATCTGTTCCAAACCTCACGTCTCACAGCCACCGCGACGAGGCGGTGAGGCAACTCTCCCAGGGCCTCGCAGGGTGTCAGTGGCAGAAGGTCATTCAGCGCTCGCTCCTTTGCACACTCCTGCCTCTGTGCTTGATCTGGGATTAAACAGAAAGCTGCTGTAGGCCAGGGAGCTAAGAAGCTCTGTTATGGAACAGTCTCAGTTTGCTAGATGTACTGAACAGAGAGAAAACGGAAAATCAGAAGGAGAGCTATTATGACTATATGCAAAGCTTGAGGTGTGTATGGTGGCCTTGGCTGTTGGCAAGGGGACAAAGGAGATAATCAAATATACTAAAGAAGTTGGTAAGACCCGATACAGGGACTAGAGAAGAGGAATGTAAGATGATTGCAAGTTTCCAATTTTGTGTTTTGGTAGAATAGTGTCAAGGAAGCAAGGGGGGCAGATTCTGAGTTGGAGTTGGGAAATGTGTGGTGAACTGACTGGGTGAGGGACAACTGGAAACAGTGTTCATTCCTTTCACCTAATGGATACTTACTGAATGCTGACCATGAGCTATTGTGCTAGGTACTGAATAAACAAGCACTATGCTCTTGGTCGGGGACCTCCTGGAGCTTTCATTCTGGTGTTTCCTGGTGGAGAGACAAGGCCTAAGGTGACAGGCACCCCCCTGGAGTGATGACTCTTGGAGCCCCAGAGTGCTGTGGTGCTTGGCAGGTGAGCTCTCCCGGGCAGTGAGGACAGAGTGAACAGCGGAGGGCTGGGGACAGAGGCTGTGGGCCCCGCCTGTTACAGGAAAAGTGCCAGCATCCTCAACAGGTTATGAGGTTTAAATACATTGTCCTAAGAGTTTTAAAACCACCTTTTCTCTCATTTCTTTTTATTTAAATTGATTATTTGAACTTATCCCCACCAAAGAATTTTCTAAGACTCAGGAGAATAGAGTGAATGATTGAACAGGCTGACCCAAGAAAAAAGGTGAGAGACTCTAATTGTATTTAAAAAATTCCCCTGGCCCACCGAACTAGCACCAGCACCTTTTTTGGGGGGCTCATTTGTCAGGATTCTCTAAGCTTGGCCTCGCTCCACCAGGTGGTGTTAAGTGCTAAGCCCTCTCTCTCTTTTTTTCTCTCTAGTTTTAACCCAAGCTTGGACTAGCCTTAGGGTAGATTAGGAGATTCTGATCAGTGGGATCCTAGAGGATTTAGGAGGTCAAGGGCAGGCCTGGGAGCACCCCACAATCTCCCAATTAATACGCAAAGGTAGTTGTCTGGAGGTTAAGAGAAAATCTTTTTGCATGTTAATACTAAAATTATTATTGACTTACATTTAATTTTGTTAAGTTTAAAATGTCTAAAAACTTCACAGAAGCCATCACAATATAAATCCTACAAGTAAAAGATGAATTGTTAAAAGGGAATCTGCAATGAAAAAAATGGAAACATCATCCTAGTGACAATGTTCTTAATAGTCTTTTGCAGACACGTCTTCTTTGGGTGGGATGTGTATTGAGAATGACCATAGATTCCACCCTTTGAAAGACTAGACTTGTAAATTCCTCAAGGGCAGGAGGGAGCTGTTCTCCAGATGCTCATCTGTTCTGCCCACCTTTCATTCCGTGTAAGTGGATGGGTGTGCCCTCTTTCCCCTGCTCACAGAAATGCGTGGTGGTGGGCTTCTCCTTTTCCCTCTCTCTGAGTGTGGATTTGTGTATCCTGTCTCTCACTCCCCGCCCCCAACCAACAAAGAGTGACTCAGAATTTTGCTTCTGTCTGCTCTGACCCGCTAAGTTTTTATTGCAAGGTTTAACTCTCGGGATGGCATTACTTCCTCTCTGTTGTCATTCCCGGTGGGAAATGGGGAAAGTGTCTCCAGGGCTAGACTACAATCACCTCTGTTCCTGGAATATCCGGGAAGGCCAGCGCGGGAGCTGGAGATCTGAAGTTGCAGCTCCAGATTTGAAATCGCAATCTGAAATCTGACTGTCTCCGTATTTTCTGAGGCGCAATGCAGGCAACTTGCAACCATTAATAGTTTTAGCACTAGAGCACGTGAATGCTGATTCTTGAAAAACAAAAACAGAGAGGACTGCAGATTATTCCTGTAATCTGCCATCTTCACTCTTTGCATTCCCATGTTCTCTTGAATAGAAGTGAATCACGTGTGTGTTTATTATTTTTAGGAGTGGGAGTCGGAAACTGTTATCTTAGAGCTATTTGAAAAAAATTATCCAGATTTTATCATGAGATCCATAGCCCCTTATCCTCATGAATACTGAAGTCACTCTGAATGATATAAAAGTAAAAGGAATTTCTATCATAGAGAAGTTAAGTCAAAATATTTAGTGTGAACATGATTCGTGACTAAGCAGACAAATCTAACTCCGTTATACACACTTTCCCGCTCAGGGACCTGCCCAGGCACTTTGGCCCCGCCCAGTGATGGCCGGCCTGTATTGCTTCCCTCTCTGCCTGCCTCTGTTTCTCCCTTCTTGCTTTCCTGCTCTCCTTTCTCGTTCACTGCCTCACTGACTCCCTCACCAGACCCCATCTTTCCTCTTCTCTGAACAGAAAGTCTGTCTACCTACAGTGTGGCTCCACGCCAGAAATAATGGAAACGGTGGAAAATTTTCCTGTGGTTGTCCCCGCTCTCCTCCTCTCCAGGTATGCATTCAGGTCGGGGCAGGGAACACAGCAGGGCTGTGTTCAGGGGCAGAGACCAGAAGAGCCTTGAGATTCTTGTTGGCTCTTGCTATCTGCTGTGTGCTCGGAAACGGCCACTGCAGACACTTTCTAGAGACTCTGGAAGGGCAGGAGAGCACCACGCAAACACAGTTCTTCCTCAGAGATTGCTGCTGGCACCGAAGACAGGCCCCCATACCGCACAGGTTTCCCTGCTGGACCCCCAGCACACACAGGGGCCCAGCGGCGGAAATACCTCCGTGCCCCCCAGGCCCACCTGGCCCCATTAAAACCCTGCCCCTGTGTGTTTGGGTTAGTCCACTGGAGGATTTCTAAGACTCTTGAAATGCTTGTGGGCAACCTGGAATTTCCTGAGAGCCCCGGCTGCTGAGACCGCTGCCGGCCTGCGTCAGTGATTCGTGCCTTCGTGAGCGACAAAGACGTTTGTGTGAAAGTGGGTCCCAGGAAATCCTTGGAAATTCTTGAGCCTTCAAGTCCCCATAAGGTACAAATCTACCAACTATAAAAATTCTAGGCTATGTCAGAGAAGGTCTAAATCTCAATCAAGCAGAGATATGTAGGCAGCTATCATGTTTCTTTGGCTTATTCTAAAAGCCAGCTTTTTAGTATTTATTGGTAAGGCCACTGACTTATAAGATCAACTACCATTTGTTTACTGCTGTTTGAAATGGAAAGGTGAAGGCTTTATGGGGCTCATTGGAATTCACAAGTTCTCATGGGCTAAGACACAAAACAGTGGTTAAACTGTTGATGTTCCGAACAGAGACTTCATTGATCTTCCCAAGTGGATGCGATACCTGCATTCCCCCAAGTGAAAGCTCAGAAATCTTCCCTCCTACTTAAGCCATGATTCAGGCACACTTGGAAACATTTTTGGGGTGCCTACCATTCCTTTACTTCAGTAGTATTAGCATATTCCTTTCTCATAAATTACATCATTCTGTTATTTACTTATTTTTTAAAAGTGATTTGCGGCTTTTTGAAAAAAAAAGATATTTATTTTTAGAAAGAGGGGAAGGGAGGGAGAAAGAGAAGGAAAGAAACATCAGTGTGTGGTTGCCTCTCACGTGGCCCCCACTGAGGACCTGGCTAATAACCCAGGCACGTGCCCTGACTGGGAATTGAACTGGCAACACTTTAGTTTGCAGCCCATGCGCAGTCCACTGAGCCACACCAGCCAGGGCATTATTCTGTTATTTTTGATTCACTTAAATATTTACTAAACATGTGCCAAATCTTTTATTAGTTAGTGAGAAAATAATGCCGAGCAAGAGAGTCCCAGATCCATGCCCCTTAAAAGTATCAAATCACCATGAAGCAGGACTGAGAGTCGCTCCCACAGCACACCTGCAGGCACAGACTCCGGGGCCTGGCAGACACCACTGTCCTGTCCCTCTCTCCCTGCAGAGCTGCCACTTCAGAAGTAGCTGCATAGGCCCCAGGCTTGGCTCCAGCCCCTCCCCCTTGGCTTCTCTAAGAGAGACAGATGTTTGGGAAGGACAAAGAACCTGCTTCTAAATCAGAATGCAGCACCACAGGCCACCGTTTTTTGGTGATATTCTCCTAATGGCAACAGTTTCTGCAGAGTCTGCATGACTTATATTTCCTTTTTCCAGAAGCAAAAGACATGTGTAGATGCTGTCACCCTGTTCTGACAGTCACAGGTTTGCACTTTCCCCCCAATCATTGTAATTCGCTCCATCAAGGATCCTGTGCCCAAGGAGCATACTGTCTGGTCAAGAAAGCAACAAATACAGACAGGGGAGCCTCTGGGGGCCAGGCCAGCAGAGGTAGACAGGAGCTCCTCTCTGTGGGCTAAAATACTAGTCACTGTGTCAGGAAGAGGATGACAGCAGCTGTGGAGAGCTGTGATGTGCCCAAGGGTGGGTGTTTTCACTAGAGGAAAAGTGCATGTACAGGGGTGGAAAAGGGGCATTCATGGCATGACATGGCAAGGAGAAGACAGGCCCACCTGGAGATCTGAGCTTAGTTTGGGTAGAAATCCAGATACTCTGCCTAGAGATACCCCCTAGGGGTCCCCATGGTTCTCCATGGCTCACAGAGAACTTTGCTTGTGGAGAAAGTAACTCATGCGGCCCTCTGCCCATCACTGCCACCATCATAAAGCAATCAAAGATAGAGATTAGGAGAAAACAGCTCATTTCCTCATGCTTCGCTTAAAGTATCAGTTTTCCATGGGCAACTTTGTAAATTAAATATTTTCTTGTGCTAAGGGATAGGCGAGTTTCTTTAATAAACAACAGGTCTCTAACTTGAAGGACATACTCACATGCTCATGAGCTTGAGGAGGTCACACTCAGCAGTCTCAGTGTCCCACAGCACCCTCCATGGAGCAGGGTGGAACAGCAGAGTTCCCCCAATGGCCACAGCCATGCATTACATGTCTCCGAAGAAAAAGGCCCTCGAGTGCCAAGAACTTGAGCCAAGAAAGAGACCATAAAAGGTGCATTTCTCATTCAAGGTGAAGCAGTCGGTACAAAGCTGTTCTGTCTGAGATTTGTGAAGCTGCCTGTGCACGAGTTGGACTGAGAACTTGACTGGCAGCCAATTGTAAGCCAGCAGTGCTGAAACCCTGTTCTATATGTCCACACCAACGTGTATGCATGGCGTCATTGTGGACCAGGCTGGTAATCAAGAGCATCCTGTGTGAGGACAGCTGCATCACAGAATAAATACTGGGCTCATGTACCACCACAGCTCAAGACTTTTCCAAAGAAAGCTTTCAACATACATCATCATGAACATCAGACAGTGCTCTGTTTGTGCTGCCTGAGGTTTTCTCAGGGATGCAGGGAAGTCTTCTCTGGTGAAATGTAGTGGATTCAAAGGTTCAGGAAGCTTTAGATTAATTTTTCCTCTAAACGGTGAGAGAGAAGAGCAAACTAAAGGGGTGAACCTCATAGGCCATTTCCAAACCTATAAGAGAAGTGACAGAACATACCTCTCACTGTGCCTCCCTTTCAAAAACAAGGATTCCCTTCCCTTTCTGTCCCATTTCAAACTTGTGTCTCATTAATGCCCAAAGCAAGGAAAGCCCAAATGCCCAAAGCGGCTAGGAAAGCCGCTCAGATCATGCTTCCCAGGACATGCTGGGAGCACTCTGGCCTCTGTAACTTTATGCCTGCCTGCCATTCCCTCTGGCCTGGGGTTCCCTTTCCGTTCTCTCTGGTTATCTAAATCAAACCTAGATGTCAAGATTCATGACAAATATCTCCAGAGGAACTTCCCTGACCACCACTGTCCATTTCAAAGGTTCCTGCCTTTTAGCCATCATAGCTTCACTGAGTAGCCCCAAGTATTCCGTTTTAGCACTGTGTGTGACATGATGCCTGTATACTTATTATCTGTGAGTTACCTCCCTAACTAACCCAAATGCTTATGTAAAGGATGGACCATGTATGATTTATGTTCTGGTAAATATCCAAATTTCTTATGTCTGATTTTAAAATATTTATTGGTTCTCTAAATCAAGGAAGACACATTTAAGAGTAAAGTTATTTGAATTGGGAAGATTCATTGATGAAATCATCTACAACCAAAGCAATACCGCCAGAGAACAAGCAGACATGAGTGGCCTTCATGCACGCAATGCTCTTTCAATTTCTTACCGAACCCACAACATTGCTTATTTTGTGATTCGGGGCTAGTACACTGAACAGCTGAAGCCCAGACAGATCCTGCCACTGACTGATGTGGCGATGGATGCAAAGTGGGAGAGGGAAAAGAAAACATATTTCCAGATGGGGGGGCGGGGCGGGGGAGGCTATCACAGGCAACTCTGGTAACGGCCAGCCAGGACACTGATCTGGGGTCTGTCTAGTTCTAGCTCTTGGAGGTTTGGGGAGAAACCTTGGGTCAGGATGAGGAATAGAGGAACTCCCAATCTGTTTCAATCCAAACTTCTTGCAGCTTCGGCTAAACCTCCTCTCATCAACTCTTGCTGTCTATATTTCATGCCATCTGCATTGGACTTGATCATTTCCATGTTTGAGAGCCCTTAAACAGCAGTAACTCAAAATCTGCTTTTTGTATTGAGATGTAATTCAGATGCTGTCAACTTCATCCTTTGCAAATGTACAATTCAGTGGTTTTTAGGGCATCCACACAGTTATACAGCTATGACCATGGATTGCAGAATGGTTTTCATCACCTTGAAAAGAAACCCCGTGCCCATTTGCAATTATGTCCTCTCCTCTGCTTCCCTCAACTCCTGGGACCCACTAATCTGCTTTCTGTCTCTATGGATTTGCTTATTCCTGACAGTTTATTGAAACAGAATCATGCAATCTGTAGCCTTATACATCTGGTTTCTTCCACTTAGGATAATATTTTCAAGGTTTGTCAATATTGTAGAATGAATCAGTGCTATAGTCCTTTTTATGCATGAATCATACTTCATTGTATGCTCATACAACATTTCCATCCGTTTATCAGTGGTTGGGCACTTGGATTGTTTCCACTTCTGGCTGCTGTGTGAATAGTGCTCTATAAAAACTATTGGAGCAAGGGTTTTTGGTGGACATGTGTTTTAAGTTCTCTTGAGCATACACCTAGGAGTGGAATTTCTGGGTCATATGATCGTTCTGTGTTGCCCTTCTGTTTCCCAAAGTGATCATGCCATTTTACATTTATACCGTCAGTATACAAGGGTTCCTATTTCTGCACACTCTCCCCAATATTTCTTATTATCTGTCTTTTTTTAGAGATTTTATTTATTTATTTTTAGAGAGGGGAAGGGAGGGAGAAAGAGAGAGATAGAAACATCAATGTGTGGTTGCCTCTCATGTGGTCCCACTAGGGACCTGGCCCACAACCCAGACATGTGCCCTGACTGGGAATCAAACTGGTGACCCTTTGGTCTTCAGCCCACGCTCAATCCACTGAGCTACACCAGCCAGGGCTTATTATCTGTCTTTTTTATTATAGTCATTCCAGTGAGTGAGTGAAGTGGCGTTTCACTGTGGTTTTGATTTGCATTTCCCTAATCATAGACTGTCTTTTTCATATATTTATTGACCATTTGTATTTCTTTGGAAAAATGTCAATTCAAACTTTTTGCCCATTTTTAAATTGGGTTGTTTTTTCTTTTTATTATTGAGTTACAAGAGTCCTGTATATATTCTTAAAATTCACTTTTAATGTCATATTTAGCAACTGATTACCACAACAGTTTCACAATACATTCCCAAGCATTCTCACCTTCTATACTACTTCTAAAATATTTATTGGTCCTCTTGCTTGGCAATACACCTTTCTCTCTAAGTATTTTCTCCTGTGTCTGTGTTCTCACCTGGCTATGATCGCTGTATCTGTGGAAAAGAAGGATTGCAGACCACCTTGGGTGGGGGGTGGGGGGAATAGCCATTTTCTAATTGTATCTGTATTAGGTTTTTTAAAATCATTACTCTTCTATCTTTATTATTTTTGTCTTTCTGCATACAGTGTTATACTCAATATAATTAAGTATATACTTTACTGTGTACTTCTTACTTCAGGGTTAACTTACTACTAATGAGACAAAGTCAGAGATGAAGCTTAAGGAAAAATATATAATTTTCATCTCCATTTCTACATTTTCCTGAAATTTTAATAACTATTAGAAAAAGATAAACACATATATCATGATTTTCTTTTCTCATGGAATATTGTTTGATATATCAAATAATAACCATTTTTATATTAGTTCTTATTCCTGTTTCACAAATTACCACAAATGTAGAGGCTTAAAACAATACTCTTCTGCCCTGACTGGTGTGTCTCAGTTGGTTGGAGCATCGTCCCATGGACCAAAAGGTTATGGGTTTGATTCCTGGTCAGGGCACATACCTAGGTTGTGGGTTTGAGCCCTGGTTGGGGTATGTACTAGAGGCAACCAATCAATGTTTCCCTCTCTCTCCCCCTTCCTCTCTCTCTAAAATCAATAAACATACTTTAAAAGAGCACATTTATGGTCTCAGTTCCATGGATCAGGAGTCCAGGCTCCAAGGACACAGAAGGGGTAAGTGTCACAATTCCTCTGCCATGAAGATAACGTTCCAGTGTAGGGGGAGACCCAGTAAGGAAACAAATATAAGTAGAATACCGGTGTGATATTTTGAGAGCAAGGCAAGATGATGTTTGAGACTGGCACCCAGGAGAAAAGCACTGAAAGCGTGCAAATCTGCCAAAAGCTATAATGAGTGCTTTAACCTTGAGAGAAGAAACACAAGTAAACTAACGGAGGAAAACAGCGGCGGACGGAGCAGCTTCCATCTGGAGGCTGCCTTCAAACTCTTCCACCTCTCATGCCCCTCAGAGCCCCAGCTTCTGCTCTTTTCTGGCTGCTCCTGCCCACTATTGTCTTGCTCCTGACCACACCTCAGTCCAAACGACTGTTGGCTCCCAGGGTCTTTTAGATGTTCTTGGCTCCCACATTCTTCCCAGCCAGTCACCCATTTCAGGAGCCCAGGTGGCTCAGGTTTACTCAGTCCCGCTTGGACTGTGAACTCTAACCCTACAGGTGTCACCTTATGGACCTGGGCCACCTGGGACTGACCCTGCTGGACATCTCACTTCTTTCCCCGCTGGGGCCCAAAGCTTTCTATCAGGCAGGCCATATGTAGTGGACCTACAGAAGCAGAACTGGGCTTTCAGCCAAGAGAAGCAGTCAGCTGCACTTGTCTTAACCCTGAACTTCTAAATCAGACATGCCCGCCCAAGCACTCCAGGGCCAATAGCTGGAAAACAAGAGAAACACTGGCTATAAAACACCAAGCTGAGCTTCGGGCTTTCCTTCGCCATTCGGAACAATTCTCTCTCTTTTTAAAAAAAGTATTTATTGTTGTTCAAGTACAGTTGTCTGCATTTTCCCCCACCACTTCCCCCTACCCCAGCCCTCCCCACCTCCCTCCCCTCATCCCACCCCTCCTTGGTTTTGTCCATGTGTCCTTTATAGTTGTTCCTGAAAACCCTTCCCCATGTTCCTCCTGCATTATCCCCATTCTCCCCCCTCTGAATACTGTCAGATTGTTCTTAACTTCAATGTCTTTGGTCATATTTTGCTTGCTTGTTTGTTTTGTTGATTAGGTTCCACTTAGAGGTGAGATCATATGGTATTTGTCCCTCACCACCTGGCTTATTTCGCTTAGCATAATGCTCTCCAGACTCATCCATGCTGTTGCAAAGGGCAGTAGCTCCTTCTTTCTTTTTGCTGTGTAGTATTCCAGCCGTAAATGTACCATAGATTTTGATCCATTCATTTACTGATGGGCACTTAGGTTGCTTCCAGCACTTGGCTATTATTGTAAATTGTGCTACTATGAACATTGGGGTGCATAGGTTCTTTTGAATTGGTGTTTCAGGGTTCTTAGGATATAATCCAAGCAGTGGAGTTGGTGGATCAAAAGGCAGTTCCATTTTTAGTTTTCTGAGGAAATTCCATATTGTTTTCCACAGTGACTGCACCAGTCTGCATTCCCACCAACAGTGCACTTTTCTCCACATCCTCTCCAACACTTGTTTGTTGATTTGTTTATGATGGTCATCTGACGGGGTGACAGGTCATCTCACTGTGGTTTTAATTTGCATCTCTCCGATGGCTAGTGACGTTGAGCATCTTTTCAATATGTCTCTATCTCTTACTTCATTCCTGCATTAACTGCAGTTCTGTCTCTACCCTTATTCAAATCTTCTTGGTTTTGCCTCTTTTTCTGGTCTCTTGGAATTGACAACAGATTTTGGCTTCCTAGAGGCAAACCCTCACCTTCTCTTACTCTTCCACACTCAACTCAACCCAGCTCTGGCCTGGGAGGCCATCCTAGCTTGGGCCAGCCCAGGCACTGATGAGGCATGGGTTTCCAGGGTTATCACAGAGGGTGGGGATGAGAGGCAAGAAGCTGAGTCAGGTGCCAACAGGTTTCCTCCTTTGACACCTGAATAAAGGGTCATCTATAAAACCATGACTTAGAAGTGAGCCTTAAAGATAGGCTCCCAGAGACAGTGTCTCCAGCTACACCCTGAAGCTTCTCAAAAGCAGCTAATTGGTCCACTGGCCCCGGTCAGGTCATCAGGGACCTGACCTCCTGGTCAAATAGCTTTGGAAGTTTCAGCTACACTTGGTGACTTTGCTTCCCTCTCTCCTGTCCACTGCCACATCTGAGCACCAGAATCCGCCCTGCTTCCCCCACCTTGACCTGGGTGCAGTCAAATCCGAGTTGTTGGCAAGCTCCTCAGGTGATTCTGATCTGCTGCCCTGTTGTGAATTACTGTGACTAAAGGAAGACGGAAAAAGATCTGAAAACCAAAACCAAGAAATCATATTAAAAGTTTTCCTATTATAGTGAGAAGCATGTTCTCCAATTATGCAGGCTTAAAAATGCCCTTTCTGCTTATATATTTGCAATAATTCCTCTGGATAATCCATTCAGAGGATAAAAAATATTCCCAGGAATCCACACTGCTAATCTGGTACTTTAATGGTTTCAGTCAACAGTCTAAATTGAGGAACTGCTCAAAACAAGATGAACTTTCAGTGGAAGTGGGCCTGTCCCGGTGGCCTCCAACCCTGCTATAATAGGAAGAGAGAGGAGGCTCTGGTTTTCCTCAGAGTTCCTCCAGCTGAAGGCCTGCATCAATACAGAGCACTTCAGCAGGGTCTCAGCCGGTACTTTCCACAGCAGAGCAACTCCAAAGTCATAAACATGCTGGCTGTTTTGGAAAATGTGAGAATCTCTGTTCATCATCAGTTTGTAATTGTTGAAGTTTTACAAGTGAAGTTAAAAGGAAGGAGTTGGGTAACAAATTTCTCAAATCAAAATAACAAAGACAAAATTATCCCAAATACATTACTCTGGATGACATAAATAGGTCATGTTTGTTCTTTAATAGAAATTCTTTTGCACCCTCTCATTTTTTCCTCAAGAATAGTCTATTAGTCTTTGATAGGTAAGATCTATTTTGTAAACAAAAATTCATGAAAATAAAAGTGAAAAAAGAAGAAAAAGAATACAGTCTGAAAAGTTCACTCCAAGGCAGATGCCTGGTGGTTGGAATTTGCCGGCTTACTACTCTGTAGACACACGTCAAAGCACCAGCGGGAGGGACACTTCCCCGCACCAGCTCCAGGGGCGTCAGATTGGGTCAGGAACACATTAGGTGGGGAGAAAGATGGAGCAGGACCTGCAATGAGGTCCCTTCGCCCTATAAGTTGGCCTCCTGTGAGGACCACCCATCTTCTAAGCCTGTTCCCTCCCTGCCTGCCGCTCCACGTTTGTCTCTGCGACTGTCAGAATCGACCTTTTGACAGCAGACTTTCATTCTTAATGTGCTTTCACATTTCCCTGCCCAGTGAATATCTGGTTTGTGGATTATTGTGCCCCAGACATATCCATTTGCATTTTTCCATGATGATTCGCATTTTGTCCCTGCCATCCCCATTTTCCTAATTCCTTTAGGTTATATTCCTTTGCTTATGCTGGTGTTTGTCAGATTTCTCCCTTCAATGTCATCTGTGAATTTCATTTTCGAGTGCTTTCTTATTCCCTAAGGTCGTTAATAAAGACAAATCTGAGTGAAATGGGGGAAAGGTCAGCTCCCCAGCCCACCCTGAAGACCACCCTCCCCATCCAGCCCAGTGTCCAGACGGCTGTTGACTTCCACCCAGCACATTTTTCCATCCACATGACAGCATGGGCAGCCAAAATGATCTGCCTTCATTTATGCCACGTCTCAGGACCCTTTATTAACTGCCAAACTTCAGAATTCCGGGATGGAACATCTGTTCCTGTCAGTTTTTATGCTGGGGTTACACGCAAAGGGAAAGGGTTTGCCTTCACCTTAAGAACCACATGGGGAATTGTCAATTTAATATGTGCAATATGGAAACGTGATCCTCCCTCTCCCCACGGTGCGGGAAATTACATTTCCTCTATGCGTCCAGATTGTTCTGAGGACTCCCCTCACTCTTCTTTATATTGGTGTACAGGTCAAGCCATCTCCCCTTTAAGAGAGTCAGCAAGCAACCAAAACCATTCAGTCCTTCCAAAATTATTTAGAAGTTGGTCTACAATGTTTTTCTGCCATTGAACCCCTGAGTTCTCTTTGTGTAAAGTGAGTTCTGATCAAGGCATGACTTTTCCAAGTGGCAAAGCTTAATTCCATGTAAGTCTTGGAAAGTAGGAAAGGGGTCGAAATTGGGTTGCTCAAAGAAGAGATTTAAAAATGATATTTAAGGACAGAAGGAACCCTAGAGAGAGTTCTTCTTTACCTGAACTGACTTCTGACACTAACTAGCTCTATGGGCTTGGACAGTTGCTCAACCTGCCTGAGCAAATTTTATGTGTTAGGATGAGATTGGAACTAGACAGTCCAAGGCCACTTCCAGCGATACATCTATGAGTCTATCTGAAGAAGTGCACAGGGTACAGAAAAGAGTGTTTCCTTCCCAACAGATGTTCTCACAGCAGAGGGAAGGACGGTAGGCCTGATACCTGGCGCCCCTTAAGAATGTAGAGCTCTCTTTAAGATCTCAAAGGGCTGAATGAATCATTTTGACTATAGCACTTTTTAAAAATAGCATCATGGAAAAGATAAGCTAAAAGTCAGCTTTGGTCCAAAACTGTGAAGCATCTAGAGATTGTCTCTGTTCTTTACATATCAGCTATTTAAAGTACTTTCTCATGTAGCTCCCATGCTCATCCTCCTTGGCTGGGGGAGGTGGTCTAACCTATGATCCAGTCCTAAGCACTTCATTCAGGTGCTCTTAAGTGACACAAAATGTCATTCCCAGGTACTTTCAAAATAGGACTCCTTAAGGCAGCATTTAATCCATTTATTCTTGAAATATTGAGTACCTATTATGTGCCAGGTATTGGAATAAAAATCGGGTACACAAAAATGAATAAGATATAGCTCCCACCCTTGGAGTTCACTCTTTAACACCAGAGCCAAGTAGGTGAATAGACAATTGTAACAAGTTGGCAAGAATGTCTCTTAAGATTTCTCACACAGCTTATAGTACAAATCAGAACATTTTTAAAAGTAAAGGGTTGCAATATTAACTAATATGCCACAGAAATGCAAAAGCCAGGTCCATCATAGGCAAACCAGAATATATGGTCATCCTAGCTAAGTAGAAAAGCATGGCTATTAAGCCCCCTTAGGTCACCACCAAGACTGAGCCACACATTATGCACTTAAGACCCTCACCTCAGAGAGTCAGGTGATGCCTGAAACAAAATCAGCAACAGTTTCCATTCTTATTTCAGATGACTGTTGGTGACTTTCTTTGTAAACTATGCTATTCATCACTGTTTTCCTTCCTTCCTTCCTTCCTTCCTTCCTTCCTTCCTTCCTTCCTTCCTTCCTTCCTTCCTTCCTTCCCTTCTCCCTTCCCTTCTTTCTTTGTAGTAGGTCCCTAGCTAAAGTGGTTATTAGGAGACCTTAACATAAAAAGTTAGCATGCTAGGTGTCTATTCTATGAGGGAATAACTTTTTGGTTCCTCACAAGACAGCTCCTGGAAATCTTCACCTGATCCCTCTTCTGACAACTTCAGTTTACTTCACTGTAAAGTCCCTAAAACACAATCCATGGGGCCAATTTCAGAAGACTGGACTACAGGTCAAATTGTTGATAATAAACTTCTTTGATAATAAACTTCTTCCTCCCTCCAGTTCTTCCATATTGGCTCCACATCATACTGACTTTAGTACAATACTCTTTTAAGATTTTATGGTTTCTATGGCAGGAAATTACTTTTCTGCACCATTAGCCACAGTCTAAGGTTGTGGGTTTTCTTTCTTTTTTTTTTTTTGCCAAGAAGTTAGGTTCATTTATGTTTATTTTGTAGTAAAAATAATGTCTTTTTCACACCTCATTGCTAATGATGCTGGATCACTCATAAGATTACTCCTTAGCCCTATCACTCAACACATATTATAAAAATAACCATACTCTAGCACTCCCTGAAATTTTCTCTCCAAAACAACTGGTGACTTGGGTGAGCCCAAGGAGGCCAGTTGTCTACCAGGCTAAGCCCTCTATATGAGTCACTTCCATCTTCCATCTGGAGGTATAGTCAGACCCTGGGGACAAAATAGAGCACTGTCACTCATGACCTCCATTCCTCCACAGCTACATCATCCAGAAAAATGTCTTCTTTCTTACAAGGATATTGACAGTGTGGGTCTCATCTGGCCTCATATTTATCATCCCAAGTCACAAATATGATGAAGTCTGTTTGGAAAAAGTCCCACCATTGTCACTATAGTGAGAATGGTCTGTGTGACGTGATGTAACATGGTAGCCAAGGAGAGTGCACTGGAATGTGCATGTGTGAACAATGATGACTTCACTATACTAGTCAGTGGGGATGGTAGATGCCTTTGAGTGAGCATGTATATTGTGTGGCTGTCACATTCAAAATGACCAAGAGAGTAGAGCAACAAATCTGCATCAAATTGTGTGTTAAGCTTGAACAGTCCATCACAGAAACTATTTGGATGATTCAGAAGGCCACAGCTCTGGGCAACTGGTGATTTGCAGCTTCATCACGACAATGTGCCCACTCATGCATCGTGTCTCGTGCAGAGGTTTTTGACAAAACATCGAATCATCCAGGTGACTCAGCCTGCCTACAGCCCCGATTTGGTGCCCTGCAACTTCTGGCTTTTCCTAAAACTAAAATCACCTTTGAAAGGGAAGAGACTTCAGACCATGATGAGATTCAGGAAAAATATAATGGGGCAGTTGATGGTGATTGGGAGAACTGTGTGAGGTACCAAGGTACCTAATTTGAAGGGGACTGAGGAGTCATTGTCCTATGTACAGTGTCTCTTGTATCTTCTTCAATAAATGTCTCTTTTTCATATTGCATGGCTGGATACCTTCTGGACAGACCTCGTATAAGTGCCGAATCAGCATACCACTTAGCTGGTAAATAGCTCCACAACTTGAATTAAATGGACACCCAATCAGAACTTATCCTCTGCCTTGAATAACTATTAAGAAAGGAGGACAGAAGGGACAAGCATAGGGATGAATGTTTAGAATGTTTTAGAATGTTTTAAAGGGACTCCAACTCGAGAACCTATACTTAAACTAAACTGCATACTTAAGAATGAAATGATAGAAGTGGGCCTTCTGGAACGAGGAAAATGACAAGTATCCCCCATCAATCTCTCTACTCAGTGTTGTAGTAGAGATCCCAGCAGCATAATAAGACAAGGAGAAGTAATATGCAGGGCAAGATAAAAAAGGAAAAAAACCAATTTGTCATTATGGGTAAGTGATAATATTTCCTAAATAGACAATGCAAGAGATTCTAAAAAAGGCAAAAATATTAGCATACATAGAGAAAAAGAAAATTGCAAACTAAGAATCAATACACAAAAACATCAGTGACCTTCCTTTTCTATTCCAGCAGCAGCAGAATGGACAATTTAATTTCAGAAAGAAATTTGAAGAAGGCTCTAGCCACAACAGAAACGAAAATTATAGGATGAATAGGAATATATTAACAACAGATGGACAAAACTTTATAGAAAGTATTATCAACTGTATAGAAATAAGAGAAAACACTTAAATAAAAAGATATGTTAGACACATAGTTGGGAAGTTTTAATATCATTATGATAATAATTTGCTCATTCAATGTCATTCACAGTCCTGTCTTGACACTTTTTTGTGTGGAAATTGACAAACTGATTATAAAACTCATATGAATGAATGAAGGATCAAGAATAGTTAAGGCAATTTTGAAGAAAAAGAATAAAAACAATTCTTACCATGCTAGCTGCTAGGAGTTGCTCTAAAGCTGTAGTAATTAAAACAGGGTTAGCCCAGCATGCGGGTGGAATAGACTCACATCTACATGGAAACTGTGAATGACAGCGGTGGCAACCATTCAGCGGAGAAAGGATAAACTATTCAACAAACAATGACAGGACAACTAGCTATTCATGTAGTATAAATAAATTAAAATTAGTTTCCTATGAAAAATTAAGTCTCACGTGGATTAAAAGTTTAGATGTTGAAACAAAGCAATGCTGTAAAACTTTCCAAGAATATACAGAAATATATCTTTACAACGTTGGAGTAAGGACCTGGTATAAAGCCCAAAAAGTAGCAACCACAAAGGTAATGATTGCTAAATTTAATTTTAATAAAGTTAATAACTTTTGAATGAAAATATAAACAACACAAAGAAAAGATATGCCACAAATTAGAAGATATTTCTAACTCTTATAATAAAAAGGAATTAATATCCAGAATATACAGAGATTCTTCAAATCAATAATAAGAATAAAAAACCAAAAAAATGGGCAAAGGATATGAACATATAAACAGGATATTTACAAAGAAGAAAACTGAGTGGCCAAAAAATGCATGAAAACATTAAGATAATATTATTTTGTATCAATAGGATTAAAACATTTAAAAGTCTCACAAGAGCTCTCACGTGCTAGCAAGGATGTGGGAACCAAGGAGACATATGTGCTGGGGAGGGAGTAAATGTCCACTGACATTTTGGGAAGCAAGTTCACATTATCCAGAAAAACTGAACATAAACCTACCCTGCCACCAGGTAATTTTGCTTCTGGGTAATTGCCCTAGGGAAAGTCTCAGATGTGTGCTCAAGAAGACTTCTACACAGGCGGTTGTTCTAGTGTTATTTTTAATAGCATTATGCTGGAAACCATATAAAAGGCCATCGATGGGGAATGGATAATCTGTGGTACAGTCATATAATGGAATATTAAGCCACTGTTAAAGTGAATAAATGTATAATTCCATAGCTGGTAATGTGCCTAAACCTGGAAGATATCAAGTTCAGCAAAAATAAGGAAATTTATAGAGTATTTTCTCTGTATATTTAAAAAATTCAAAATAATAGTATATCTTGAGAACATAGACTAACTGAAAGACAGTGGCTATTTCCTCAGGAGGAAAGAAGTAGAGTTTATTATCTGTAATGTTTTGTTTGTTTTTAAAGAAAAAATCTGGATTAAATATAGCAAAATATTAACATCTGTTAAATCTGGATTGTAGATGCATGAATATTTGTAACTTTCCTGCTTTTTTTGTTCATAACACACACTTTTATAACAAACAAAATAAAATATCAAATATTAAATAAAGAACTAAATCAATAGATGAATAAATTAATGATGAAAGGGCACCTCAGATCGGGCATATTATAACAGAGTGGTAGAATATGACAGCTACAAGGATCATTAGCAGAATCTAATCTTACACCACATTGGACACATTTGCAAGTTGACACCTAGAGAAATTCAGTGACTTCAAAGTCTCACTAGCAGCCAGAAATGGAATCCAGGCTTTCCAACTTGCGGTCCAGGACTCCCACTATGCCTATGGTGTTGAATACATATCATTGCCATCTTCAGTAGATGATACGCAAAATTACAGGCCTAAGGGATGGTATGGAGAACTGAGAATGGGACTTTCCTCAATAACACAAAGTCATTCCCTAAAAGCCTCTCACGTAAAAAGTAACGTTTGTATTTTGAGAAATATACTTTGAGAAAACTACGTAGCTTGTTTACATAATGGTTTCACTTTAAACCTTATTATAACTTCTGCCAACTGTCAGTTATGGGAAAACACCATGAAAGAAAAAGAACTATCTCAAGGAAAAGCTCATTGGGGCTTTAGGAACCCACCCCCACCCCCGCCCCAGTGTATTACGTGGTTGGTGGAAGATGGCACCATTCAACTCCTTTGTCTTTCTGAAGCTGAGTTCTCGAAACCCCACCAGGTCAATAACGCCCAATATTCTTTCTCCAACTATCTCCATTCTGGTCTCTTAAGTAACCTCCAGATGCCCTGATACAGATAATTCACTGGCAGTGTCTGAAGAGAGTGAGCCTCCCTATTTCTTCTTGGTGTCTTCTCTCCATTTACCTTATTCATGGTCACCCAAGGCTTCATTCCCACAGTACACATTTGAATTGAAGACTGTTTTCAAAGTTCTTTCCAGTGCCTAGTACTTTATTGTAATTAACAACAAAAGCTAGTTTTATTAAATGCTCACTAAGGGCTAGACATTATTCTATGTACTTTTTTATTATTAACTCATTTAATCCTCATACAAACCCCATGAGGTGATTATAATAATTACCATCACTTTAAAGACAAGGAATTCCAATCCCAAGACTTAAGAACACGTTCCAAGATCACACTAATAAAGATGTGGAAGACGATTCAAAGCTAGGTGGTTAGGTTCCTGAGCCTAAGCCATCTCACACTGCAACACATTCACTTTATTCTTTGAGTGGCTACTTGTTATTGGAAAAGAACCAAGGAGAAATAGAGACACCGACATATTACTCCAGTTAGAAGTCAAGAAGTGTGATGCCTTGTTCTTTTTGCACAAGGTTTCTGAGTGATTTGTTGGTGCGATAATAGAGGAAAGCTTTGCGTACAGTGGGCTTTGGGACTGGACTGGAACTGGGGCTGGATGGGGGTAGGTTGCTTTTGTGTAATTTTCTTTGTCTATAAGTCTGTAATTCTGCAATTTTCATAGCCAGTTTTGAGAATTCTTTTTAATTCAAGTTGGGTCTATATCAAAATAAGAAGAATCATCTTACAATAATAGAAATTAGGTCACAGGCAACTCACAGGTGAACAACGTGAGTTGTGGGGACACAGGCACTATATTTCTCTTTTTCTTCTTCCCACCATTCCTATAATGTATATACCATGAGTTGTTTATTCATTTATCTGTGGATGGACACTTAGGTTGTTTCTATACCTTGACTATTGTAAATAATAACTGCAGTGAATATGGAGGTGCAGATATCCCTTTGAGACTGTGATTTTATTTTTTTTGGATAAATACCCAGAAGTGGTTCATAGAGTAGTTCTATTTTTAATTTTTTGAGGAACCCAGATCATGTTTGGCACAGTGACTGCACCAATCTGCATTTGCACCAACAGTGCACAAGGGTTCCCTTTCCTTCACGTTCTTTCCAGCGCTTGTAATCTTTTGACTTTTTGGAAATAGCCACCCTAACAAGTGTGGGGTAATATCTCCTTTGGTTCTGATGTGCATTTTCCTGATGATGTGTGATGTAGAGCATTTTTCATGCACTTATTAGCCAATTATATGTCTTCTTTGGAAAATTGTCTCTTCAGATCCTTTACTCACTTTTTAATAAAGTTTTTTTTTTAGGCTATTGAGTTGTTTGTATGAGTTCCCAAAATCACTTTCTATCTTTTGGGTATTAACCCTTACCACATTGATGATTTGCAAATATTTCCTCCCATTCTGTAGGTTGCGTTTTCATCTTGTTGATCGTTTCCTGTGCTGTGCAGCAACTTTTTAGTTTGATGTCGTCTCACTTATTTTTGCTTTTGTTGCTTGTACTTTTGGTGTCATATCAAAAAAATTGTTGCCAAGACCAATGTCAAAGAGTTTTTTCACCTTTCTTGTAGCAGTTTTATGGTTTCAGATCTTAGTTTAAGTCTTTAATCCAGTTTGAGTTGATTTTTGTGTATGGTGTGCCACAGGGGTGCAGTTACATTCTTTTGCATGTGGATATCAGTTTGTTGGTTGCATATTTATGGGCTTATTTCTGGGCTCTCTTTCTGTTCCTAAGTATCTTATTCAATGTGTCTATTTTTTGCCTGTACCATGCAATTTTGATTATAATTGTATGATACAATTATACAGTTTTGTAATAGTTTAAAGGTAAGAAGTGTGATGCCTCCATCTTTGTCCTTCTTGCTCAAGATTGCTTTAATTATTTGGGGTCTTTTGTTATTTCGTATGAATTTTAGGATAGTTTTTTTCTATTTCTGTGAAGTATGCCATTGGGATTTTTATAGGGATTTAGTAAACCTGTGGATGGCTTTGTGTGGAATGGGTATTTTAACAATATTAATTCTTCCAATGCATGAACATGCATGTCTTTTCATTTATTTGTGCCCTCTTCAATTTCTTTCATTAATGTTTTATACTTTTCAATGCCGATTTTTTAATCTCATTAGTTAAACTTACTCCTGTTTTATTTTTTTTGTTGCTATTGTAAATAGGATTGTTTTCTTGATGTCTTCTTTCAATAGTTTGATGTTAGTAGGTAGAAATGCAACTGATTTTTATATGTTGATTTTGTACCCTAAAACTTTACTCAATTCATTTATCACTTTTAATATTTTTGGTAGAATATTAGAGTTTTCTGTATATAAGTTCATATCATCTGTAAACAAACACAATTTTACTGTTTTCTTTCTAATTTGGATGTCTTTTATTTCTTTTTCTTGCCTAATTGCTCTGGCCAGGACTTCTAATATTATTTGAATAGAAGTGGTGAGAATGGGCATACTTATCTTGTTCCTGATATTAGAGGAAAAGTTTTTAGCTTTTTACCATAGAGTATGATGTTAGCACTGGTCTTGTCATATATGGATTTTATTATGTTGAGGTGCATTTCTTCTACACATAATTTGTTGAGAAGTTTTATCATGGAATAATATTGAATTTTATCAAATTCTTTCCCCCATCCCCATAATGTATATCCAGCCATATGTGTAAAAGGAAACTCAGATGGAAAGTATTTGGAGATGCATATCCAGTTAAGTTGTTATTATTCCATTCTTCTTTATCTTTCATGTATATAGTCCAACTTGTTTAGACTGTTTTTTTTTTCTTCAGCAAATCCTAAACCCAGGGCTACAAGGATGTTAGAGGATATCATTTCTTCAGTGACTCAAAAATCACCTTATTAGAGGGGTCTTCCTGACCATCCTGTAAAAATTACACAACACCCTCTTCACTCCCACTTTCCCTCCTTCCTCCCCACACACCTTGTGCTGCCTGCCACATTATATATTCATTCATTTATTGCCTCTCTCCCTCCTCGAGAATGTAAGCACTATCTTTATAGTTAGTGCTTTAACTATAATTAGTAAAACAGAGATTTATTCTGTTTGCTGAGATATCTTCAGTGTCTCCTGTAGTGTCAGAAATGAAAGCTGGTTCTGCATTAATAGGTATTTCAAAAATAAAATACCAGAGTTTAGAGAATTTTCTCTTTTTCTTACATTCCCTCTAGTCCTCACTGCTTTGATCTCTCTAGTCCCTTGTAATGTGTGACTTTTTCTGTATCTAATCAAACTTTTCTGGTTATCATCAACACAAATTTTGGTCTGCTATACACCATGCTATCCTGTCCTGGAGGTAAAAGCCTCTTTGCTTCCTCCTGCCCCCACCCAGTAACGGTTCCATCAGTTCATTCCAGTCTTCCTGTTTTCTGGAAATTTGGTAGACTAGAAAGAATCACAGCAGCATTCTCTGCAGTTTGACCCGATGCTGTCATGACTCGAGGGCCTGGGAATAACATTTCTGCTCTTGCCTTTGCCTGTTTCTCACAGCAGATTCAGTATATTGGCTAATGTTTCCTAGTCTCCTAACTTTGTATCTCTTGTAATGGAGATCTATCTGATAATCTTTCCTTTGGGTGTCAGGGTGTAATGGGGTCTTGTGTAAATTTAATGTTTGTTTATTTATTCCCCTTCAACAGTTAATGGCTTATATTGCCAATCATTTTCTTATATATTTGATTAATCTGTTACAATGATTGGTAACTTTATGATGTGGATGCTAGTACAGCACTATAAAGTAACTTTCAGATTCATTAACAATGGGTATTAATTATGATTCATTAACAAAATTATGTTGGGGAGTAGAATAAAATTTAAATGAGGAGATTTCAACAAGCTATAGTGATACACAGAAACTGGTAGAATGAAATAGAATAGAGATAAATATGAAACCTACATTTAGACAAAAGACAAATAAACCCACTAACTTGGCTGAGAACAAAATAGAGGAATATGGATGGCTTAAAAGCAGATTTTTGTGTTTACTTACCACAATCTGTAAATAAACCCTAACTGTGATGGGACTGCTAAGAATAAGGTAATAGCAGTTCAGGCTCTTTCTAATAGTGCAGTATCCAGGTTAGTCCTACTTTTCTTGATCACACCACATCAGAATCACTCCAGCTTTGTCCTTTCTTCTTAAAGTGGACATGGATTAATCAAGGATTCATATAAGGATAATAAAGAACTGAAATGAAAATTTTAGATTGGAGAAAAGACTTACTTTTTTAATAGCTATTTTTAAATGTTGGCGGTATTGCCATGCAGTCTCACATTGCATGTGTCTATAAGACAAAGTGACCCCAGTCCTACCAAGGTGTAACTCGGGATCATATAACAGCAGACATGTTAATAATTAGAGCTGTTGGGTGCTAAGGGCTGCTCTTGCTAGGCAGAGAAATCCCTGGCCTTGGAGGTATTTACACAGAGAATGGTTGTTCCCCTATGAAGAATACGGTAACAAAACAGAAGAGTATAGGAGATGAGTACTAGGGTTGCTTCGACTTTAAGTTGCTCAGCTGTGGAGTAATTTTGCACCTCCACCTCCATTCTGTGAGTGGCAGTGAAATAGAGAGAAAAAAAAAAAAAGAATTGTGAAATTGTGTTTAGCCTTAGGAACCTACAAATCCTAAGGAGACTAAGTGGATCAAAGAAAAGAGAGAGGAACAGTGGTTCTAATTTCTTTAATTTTTTTTCTTTTTTTAGTGGCAGAATCCTCCCTCCTGCCTTTAAAATATTAAGTGTTATATAGGACCTAATTTGGAAAATAAAGAGCAATTTGAGTGGACAGGACTAGGGGCTGCCCCTGACATGGAGCCCCACCTACTCAGCTCCCTCAACCCCAAAAAGCCCCTGTGATACCTCTATGGAACCTAGCATTCCCTAGAAATCAGTGCGAAACCACTAAGGGGAAGCCTGAGAGAAATATCTTGGGTTTGTAAGAAGAAGTAAATTGGAAAATTCTGGTAGAACATTGTCCAGTTTCTTTAGCCCATTAGATGCACTCTGTCCACATAAGTAAATCCAGGAATGATAGAAAAAAAGTGCTGAGGAACTTTTCCAGCTTACTTCCTTTCTACCTAATCTGAGTGCCTGATTTATTGAGCCCCCTTATTTCTCAGTTTCAGCCCTATATCTTATGTCCCACATTCTCCCCTGCCTCTTCCGATTTAGTGACCTACTTTATGATTTGCTTGCTGTATACAATTGGGTCCATTTATCACCTAGTCACCACTTGTCAGGGGAGAGAAATGGTGGCAAACTTGTAGAGTCCACATGGGCAGAAGACCTAAGTGTTGGGGTCCATTACCTAAAATGCGAGATCTTGCTACCGCAGAGTAACCTACCTGTGAAATCCCCAAGTAGGGATGCTTAAAGATTTATGCTGGGAGCTGTGGCAGGAATCTGCAGCGTCTCCTCCTTCCTGTCCCTTTTACCAACATGTAGGATATATCTTTGGTCATGGGAAGTGGGAAGATAGGAACAGAATGTCATGGCAACATACAGCATTTGTAGCAATCAAAGTCCAACACAGGACATTTGGGTTACTGGGGGAATTTTATAAAGGTTAGGGCAGGATTTGAGGAAATCAACAAAAGATAACAAGTAGTGCTACCCTGAGGCCTGAAGTGGCAAGGGAAGGACTGGTTGCTGAATTCAGACAGAAAAATCTGTATAGATGAGGCTGTCCAATAGGAAGTGTTGCCTTCACTAGAGTGAGAAGCTAATGACAGTGGAACTAGAGGAGTAATACTCTGATTTTACTCTTCTCCTGCCATCTGCCCTCTTGCTAGAGGCTTCTGTTGTCTGAACCTAATGAGAAGTCAGATATCAATGGAACCCCTTGATGGAATCCATACATGCCAGCCTCCTGGGTTTATAGCAAAGCAGAAAATGAATCTGAAAGGACAAATAGAAGATATTCACCACCAATCCTCAAAATTCAGGCCAAGCTTTGTTTCAGCTATGTGGAAACCATCATATTCAGCTCACTTCTCTTTTATTAAAAGCCCAATTGTAATCACATATTTTATTGATGGTTATGCAGTATAAGTAGATAAAAGACAATCTGCTTTTTTTTGGTGGGCAAGCTCATTCTTACTGAAGTTAACACTGAATATTTTTCCAATAGTTTCTCTGGAAAGTGAAGCTGAAAGAGCCATTTAAGGTTACCTGTCTCTATCTCCAGTTTGACATTTGCCTTCTCTGTTCTTCTAAGCAGGCACTTCAGGATCTCAGGTATATGGTTGACTACAACCCTGACATTGGAGAGCATCCTTTCTGCTTTAGAAATGATCCCTGAATGTGATGAGTAAATAACAACTGGACTGGAATATATAACTTCATTCTGTTCAATTGTTCAAAGACATACATTATATAATGGTAAAGGGGGCAATCATTAAGAAGACATAACATTTATTAATATATTAGCACCCAACTTAAGAGCATCAAAACATATAAAGCCATTATTAACATATCTAAAGAGTACATAACAATAGAAGGAGACTTTAACACCCCCACAACAACAAAGGATAGATCATCCAAATAGAGAGACAAACAACAAGCAAACATTGGCCTTATATGACTCATTAAACCAGATTTAATAGATTTATACTGAACATTCCATCCAAAAGCAATAGAATATACATTTTTCTCAAGTACACATGGGACATTCGCAAGGACAGACCATGTGCTGGGCCACAAAAAAAAAGGCTCAATAAATTTAAGAAGACTGAAATCATACCAAGCAATTTTTCCAACCACAACTGTATGCAACTAGAAATCAACCACAAGAAAAAAACTTGAAAAGTCACAAATAAGGGGAGATTAAACAGCATGCTACTGAGCAACTACTTGGTCAACGAAGAAATGAAAAATACATGGAGACAAATAAAAATACAACATATGAACATCTTTGGAATGCAGCAAAAACAATACTAAAAGGAAAGTTTTTAGCAATACAAGCCTTCCTCAAGAAACAAGACAAATCTCAAATAAATAATATAATCTTACATCTGAAGGAACGAGTAAAAGAAGAACAAACAAAGCCCAAAGTCAGCTAATTGAGGCCTGGCCAGATGGCTCAGTTGGTTAGAGTGTCATCTGCATATGCCAGGGTTGTGGGCTCCATCCCCAGTGAGGACACATGCAGAAATCAACCAATGAATGCATAAATAACCAGAATGACAAGTTGATGTCTTTCTCTCTAAATATCAATCAATAATTTTTTTAAAAAAGCCCAAAGTTAGTAGAAAGAAGGAAATAATAAAACTCAGAGTGGAAATAAATAACATAGAGACAAAAAGACAACAGAAAAGATTAATGAAACTAAGCTGGTTCTTTGAAAAGATACACAAAATTGATAAACCTTGAGGTAGGGTGACTAAGGAAAAAAGAGAGAAGACTCAAATAAAATCAGAAATGAAAGAGAAGTTTCAATTGATACTACAGAAATACAAAGAATCATAAAAGAATAATATGAAAGGCTATAATCCACCAAATTGGACAACCTAGAAAAAAATGGATAAATTCTAAAATCATACAACCTTCTTAGACTGAATCATGAAGAAATAGAAAATCTAACTAGACCAGTCACTAGTAAAGAAATTGAATAAAAAACCTCCCCCAGAAGAAAAGTCTAGGACCAGACGACTTCACTGGTAAATTCTACCAAACATTCAAAGAATACTTAATATGTATCTTTCTCATATTCTTCCAATGGCATTTTTAAGAAGAATGAACACTTTCTAACTCATTTTATGAGGCAAACATTACCCTGATACCAAACCAGACAGGAACACAGAAAAGAAAATTACAGGCCAATATCTCTGAAGGACATAGATGCAAAAATCCTCAACAAAATATGAGCAAATCTAAGCTAACAACATTAAAAGGATCATATACCCCAATCAAGTGATATTTATTGCAGAGATGCCAGTACTGTTAAACATGTACAAATCAATCAATGTAATACAGCACATCAACAAAATGAAGGATAAAAATTTCATGGTCATCTTAATAGATGCAGAAAAAGCATTATAAGACACAACATCCATTCATGATAAAAATTCATAATAAAATAGTACCTCAACATAATAAAAGCCATATAACATTAGGTATGGTAACCTATGGTACCATAGGTAACATTACACTTACTCAACAGTGAGAA
The DNA here is from genome assembly GCA_028533065.1 of Trachops cirrhosus. Lineage (NCBI taxonomy): Eukaryota > Metazoa > Chordata > Mammalia > Chiroptera > Phyllostomidae > Trachops > Trachops cirrhosus. Next base: position 134,557,269 of record CM052538.1, read on the forward strand.
GTGAAAAGCTTTTTCTCTAAGATTAGGAACAAGATAACACTCACTCTTAACTGTTTTTATTCAACATAGTATTGGAAGTCCTAGCCAGAGCCATTAGGCAAAAAAAAAAAAAAAAGAAAAAAAGTAAAAAATATAAGGCATTCAAATTTGAAAGAAAGAAATAAAATTGTCACCATTTGTCAATGACATAATATTATGTATAAAAAAACCTTAAAGACTTTACCAAGAAAAACTATCAGAAATAATAAATGACTACAGTAATGTTTCAGGGTATAAAATCAAAATACAAAAATTGGTTGCATTTCTATACACTATCAGGAAAAAAAATCATATTTATGGTTGCATCAAAAACAATAATATACCTAGAAATAAACTTAACAAAGAAGGTAAAAAATCTATACACTGAAAAATATAAGACATTGTTGAAAGAAATCAAAGAAGACACACAAAATGGAAAGATATTCTTTGTTTATGAATTAGAAGAAATAATATTGTTATTATCTAAAGCAATCAATATTGTCAACTTATCCATATTACCTAAAGCAATCTATGGATTTAATGTAATCCCTATCAAAATCTCAATGGCATTTTTTTACAGAAATAGAAAAAAAAAATCCTAAAATTTGTATAAAATCCAAAGAGCCAAAGCAATCTTGAGAATAAAGAACAAAGGCAGAGGTATCACAGTCCTCAATTTCAAGCTACACCTCAAAGCTATAGTAATTAAGAAAGTATGTTAACAGCAGAAAACAGATACATAGACCAATGGGACAGAATCGAGATCCCAGAAATAAACCCACTCATATATGGACAATTAATTTACAACAAAGGATCAAAAAACATACAGGAGAGAAAGAAAAGTCTCTTCAATAAATGGTGGTGGGACCACTGAACAGCCACATGCTAAATAAAGGTGGACCAGTATCTCACACAATACACAAAAATGAACTCAAAATGGATTAAAGACTTGAATGTAAGACCTGAGACTATAAGCTACATTGAAAAAAACATAGAGGCTAAGCTTCTGGACATCAGTTTTAGTGATATTTTTGTGCATCTGACTCGAATGGCAAGGAAAACACAAGCAAAAATAAACAAGTGGAACTGCATCAAGCTGAAAAGCTTTTACACAGCAAAGAAAACCATCAACAAAACAAAAAAAGTAAACAACAAAATGGGAGAAGATGTTTGCAAATGATATTTCTGATAGGAATTAGTATCCAAAATATATAAAGAACTCATATTACTGAAAAACAAATAAACAAAAAGATCCAAACAACCTGATAAAAAAATGGGCAGAGCATCTGAATAAACATTTTTCCAAGGAAGACATATAGATGGCCAACAGGTACATGAGATGATGTTCAGTAGCACTCATTAGGGAACTACAAATCAAAATCACAGTGAGATATCACATCACACATGTTAGAGTGGGAATGTCTATTATTATCAAGAAGACCAGAAACAGCAAGTGTTGGAGAGGATGTGGACAAAGAGGAGCCCTCACACATTGTTGATGGGATTGTAAAGTGGTCCAGCCAGTATGGAAAACAGTATGGAAGTCTCTCAAAAAACTGAGAATTGAATGGCTGTAGGATCCAGCAACTCCTCTTCTGGGTGTTTATTCAAATAATATGAAAATACTATTAAAAAAGATGTATGCACCCCTATGTTCTTTGAGGCATTATTTATAATAGCCAAGATAAACAGCCTGAGTATCCACCGATGGATGAATGGATAAAGAAGATGTGGTATTTATATACAATAGAATATTACCCAGCCATAAAAAAGATAAAATATTGCCATTTGTGGGAACATAGATGGATTTTGTGGGTATTATGCTAAGTGAAATAAATCAGACAGCAAAGGACACAAACACTATGATTTCACTCTCATGTAAAATATAAAGCAAAAATGAACCAAATGAACAAAAAAGACCCCAAAACAAATTCACAGATAGAGGGAAGGGGGTGGAGGAAGGGTGAAATGAGTCATGGGGGTCAATTATACGGTGACAGATGGAAAGCAGGTCTTTTGGTGGTTCACACGCTATAATGCAGGGGTGTCAAAACTCATTTTCACCAGGGGCCACATCAGCCTCATAGCTGCCTTCAAAGGGCCGAATGTAATTTTAGGACTGTATAAATGTAACTGCTCCATAACAGTTAAGTGAGAGCTCGGTGGTGCCACCGGGTAGAAACAAAGTGCCGGGCCGGATAAAAGTAGGTGGAGGGCTGGAGTCAGGCCTTGTGTTTGCCACCTGTGCCATAATGTATACAGTTACTGAATTATAATGTTGTACAACTGAAACTTACATAATTTTATTAACTAATGTTAACTTATTTTTAAAAGATTGGTATGGAACAATAGATATTGTTATTTGAAGACATTATAATAGTTAACACAGAAAATCCAAGGGAACCTATAAACTATTAGCACTGAGAAGTTACTGTCATTTCTACAAATTAATTGATGCCAATTAAAAAACTGTAATGATATATATATATTTGATTCCATGCAAAACAGCACTAAAACCTACAAAGCTCATAGTAAGAAAAATTTGGAAGCCAAATAAATGTAAATCAATACACAATAATTATATCATGCACTTGAATAGAATTCAACAGTTAATGTGAACAAATCGACTCTAACTCTATCCACATTGTATAAATAATTATCTGGAAAATAATTTTGAGTAAAACTTATGAGATTATAGAATATCTGTAGTGTGATCCTATTTTTGTAAGTTAAAATGCAAAATTAATGCTGCATATTACAAGTGGACTTACACATATGTTGCAAAAATATGAATCATGAAGGACAAGATACTATATATACCACCTTCAGGATGCAGGTTACCTCTCGGTGGGGGAGCACGAGAGAAGAACAGACTGGGAATTGAAGCATTTAACAGTGATATCTTATTTCTTTAAAGAAATGTTTGAAGCAAAATATACAAAGTAATAATATTTTCTAAATCTGGATAGTAGGTACCTGGATGTCTGTCAATTTATTACATGAGTAAATAATTTTTTAAAAATCTAAAAAGTGAACAGGAAGTGAAGAAATGTGCATAAAGTACATTGCCAGAGCTCTGAGGAAATCGGACCGTGTAGAAGAGCAGAGGAATGCTGTCCTTTCTAAATGGAGACGGCTGGGCGATGAAGCCAATGCATGGCTTCCTTCCCGACCAGGGCTTTTCAGACTCCTGTGACTGCGTTATTTCAGGTGCAGAGGTAGCCTGGCTGCAACGTCTCTCAGCTGCTTTTAATCATCAGGATGATGGATTCTGCCCATTTATCCAAAACACACATAATGAGGAAATGCAAGTAGCAACATTTTCCTTTGTGGTATTATAAAATAAAGAATTATCTTCTGAATCATTTAAGAGTTATCAAATCATGACTGGTAGAACTGAAATGTTGATTATTGTATTGTACTTCTTCAGAAGTTAACAATTCTTTAGTCATTCCCAGAATAGCCTGTTTTCTTAATACTTGAGCTTACAGTAATGTCACCTTGTTTCAAGGGACTTGGTGGTGGTTTCTGTATTTGCTTTTGTTTTGATCATTGCCTTGATGATCTTCAAATCAGACTGATCAGACAGACTGGGAGGTAATGCAGACACAAGCCCGCAGTGTCCGCATCATTATGGATAAAATGAGACATTCACACGGACTACTGAGTCCGGTGGAGGAAGAGGGACAGCATGGCTTTTCTCTCAAGGGCAGCAAAAGCCTCAGCCCTTTCTCCAATGAGTTTTTATTGTTTTACTGGGCACATTACAAGAAGGTCCTCATTAACTATGCACAGGCTCGCTTTAGGTGGTTACCTTTTCCAGAAAACAAAGGAGCCAATGCTTCTAATCACATCACAGAAGAGGGATATTTGCAAATGAAAAGACAAAAGTGGTTGAACCGGTTACACTCATTCTTGGAAGGTTTAGCATGGATTTCAGGAAGTTGCTTTACAGTAAATGTCCTCAATTCAGGGTGAGGGAGTTTTAGCAAAAAGCAAGACTCATAGCGGCCTAGGTACGTTGCAGGCTTGATTCCCCACAGGAGAACCTATCCATGGGCGTGGGTCCTGTGCATCTCCGAGTGGGAGCTGGACCCACGCCACACAGAATGGTCTCCTACAGCGAGGGAGAAAGCCCTTATTCTAAATCTGAAAAGAAAAGTTTTACTAAGAATACACTTACACTATTCATTGAAGAGTTAGTTTAATGTAATCTTTTTGGCAGGACAATTCTGCAGTGCCAATTAAAAATTGAAGAGTACAATATGTGACATTTCACTAAGAATTTCTATTCCTATAAATGTAACCTTCAAAGATAGTTTCATATATGCACAAGGTTACAGGTAAAAGGGAGTTAATGGTAAAAGATGTTCACTGTAATACTGTAGTGAACATTCTTGAACATACAATTAATTGTTTATACACTCAACCATACAGTAGTAATAACTGGGAACGCGGCCAGCGTGCATCAGTAAGGGAATGGATGAGTGTGTTCTGGCACATTGGTGAGACCTCTCTTGATAGAGATACGAGTTCAACTTCTAATGAATATTGTTCAATGAGAAAAACAAAGTTATGAAGAAATATATATGATATGATTCCATTAATGTAGAGGACACCAAATACATATATGTGTAAATATAAAACATACACATATGTAAATATATGGAAAAGTTTATAGCTCCAGTTATTAACAGTGACTACTTTTGGGAAAAGAGTTTCAATTAGTCAGATGATGTATTTAAAATATATTGACATACATTTAATATAAAAATATTTAATGTGCATAATATAAATATATATTTAAATATATTTATTTAGATATTACATTTATATACTTTAAAATATTTAACATATTAATGCCTACATTTGTATACATTTCTGAATTTATTATGTGTCTATTCACATTTTTGTATTTTTAAGAAGACTCAAATTCTCAAAGTATGTTGAATAGAAATTCTACTACCTCTGAGACTCATTTTTCATGTGCATTAGGAGATAAATGAGGAAAATATTTTTTAATAAAGTTATGCATGTTTATGGTGGAAAATTTAAAAATACATAAAAGACTTGCAGGGAAAAGAATAAATATTAATAATAATCTCATTATTATGTGTCGATGCTTTCCCTTCTTTTATGAATATGTTTGAGATCATACCATATATGAAATTTTTATCCTGATTTCTTTTTACCTATGTATTTACTATGCCATTAAAAGCTCTTTGAAAATGGAATCACGTAGATTCCCATCATTTACTTAACCATTTCTCATTAGTCTTGGATTTGGTCAACAACCATGAAATCTGGTTCTGAATGAGACTCCAGAATAGTCGTGCAATCGAAGCCCTTCGGAGACGTGGCCAGCATGTGCCTAACACGGTGGAAGGGAAGGAAAGGAATCTAGGAGACACATCCTCGTGGACCAAAACACTTGCTGGGAAGCAATAGACAGAAGCACAGATTAAACGCTTTCTCTTCCATCTCTTATGAGATGGTGTTGGCAGAAGTTATCCACACTTGACACAAATTGAGACAAAGTTTGAAGAAACCTTCTATTTTCATATACTGGGAACGCTAACAGTCCAGCAGGGAGGCCTCATCCTCAGTCCTATCAGATATGCAGGATAGAATAGAAATTTCAAGGAAACTCGGAAATAGGATAGAAATTGCAAGGAAAATGGACCCCAATGGAAAAGATTCTCAGACCTTAAGATTCATGGGATGGAGGCCGTAATGTATTTGGTACTAGAAGAAATGTGCAGAGTCCTGAGGCACGTGACAAATACTGAAGGATCCTTTGCAGGTGTGAACATGAAACCTTTTACAAAGGTTCACTGAATCACACAGCTTCCCGTGGAGACAGTCTCCATGGTAAACCTCACTTCCCTTTTTCCAGGCCGATAAGCAGTGGAAGGAGCTGCAGAGGCCCTGGCCCAGGCCACCCGGGTTGCTGCGGGAGCAGGGCTCGTGCAGCAGAGGCTGCGTCCACCCGTGCGCATCAGCCGAGGCGCAGGCATCCCTTCCCCGCTTCAGATGGCGAGGGCTTGAGGTTTCTCTTTCTGCTGGACTCCCTGCAGATGGAAACCACAAAGGTAATGGAAGCCTGTAATCCTTTACGAATGGTTGGAATAGAAACCACAAGGCTTGGAAATTCAAGGACTTGGGCAAAAACGCTGTTTTGTTTTTCAGGTCCCTGAATTGATCTGGCCAGTGCCTGACACACAGAACAGCACTGGGACTGCGTGTGCTGTAATTAGGGTGGTGGGTTGGACTGGGGCTCCTGTGGGACTGGACCTACCCAATCTGCCATTCTTGCAGTTATTTTGTGGCTTCATCACACCAGCTGGCGGCTTCCCCGGATCCATGGGTAGGCTGATTTTTATTAAAAGAAAAATAAGCTCATTGCTACTTCTCACTAACACGTTTGGATTTTTTTCCCCTGATGAGCTACTTTTGCCAAACCACACATTCTGTGATAAACAGAGCCTATCTGATTCTCTACTGGCTGGGGAATGTCCTGGATCACTCCCGTATCTCTTACTGAAATACCTCCAGGGAGGAGCATTTAATCAATCATTCATTCTTTTGTTTGCTCATTTATTCATTCAATACACGTTTATTAAGCGTCTATGATGAGTATGCTCTTCCTGAGGCATGGTGGTGGGGAATAAAGGAGAATAAAAGTAGACCTAGCCCTGCCCTGATAAAGCTGCATTAGAAACTAGGATAAGTGCTCTGACGGAAACAGGGTGTCACATGAAAACATAAGGTGTGATGGCTGGAGTCCTAGCAGTTCCATGGCAGATCATAGGCAAGCGGCCCTCACAGAGCGCATCTGCAGCTTGAACAAGGAGGCTCCGAGTTTGAGGTGTATAGCAGGAATTCCCTTTCTTGTGGTCTTCAGGGGTGGGTGGTGATGACTTTGTCAGTGTCTGGTTCTGGATGATCAGGTCAGATGTATTCAGTACACAGGTATTGTCTTTAGTTGTGTTATGAAGGTGGCGACTATTATTGATAAGGTAGGCAGTTACACAGACAGGAACAGAGCAGGAACAATAGGCCAGGTACAGAAGGGCACCAGGGTGCAAAGCTCTGGGTGCCTAGCAATGGGCAGCACTGGGAAAACAAGTGCTGTAGGGTGGGATCTTGCCCCTAGCATGTCACTGGTCAAGAGGTTCGGACCGTCCCCTGACCTTTCCTCCCCTGGCATGTTGCTAGTCACGTGGTAGACCCCTCAGAGGAGAAACAAGGGGGCCGGAGAAGAACCTCTTATGACCCATAAAGCACTTGCACCACTGTTCCCTTAAGCGTGAGGTTCTGGCCTGCGTGAAATAGTCTTAGGAACAAAGTTTTGGGTGTGTTGACCACAAAGACAGAGTTTTGGTCAAACAAGAGATAACATCTATGCCTCAGTTGTATTTCAGCTCCAGGCCCAGAAAGCAAAACCAGATGAAAAGACACCGCGGCTGACATCAGGACCAGCTGCACTGAATAATGACCCCTTACCTAGCATGGGCCCATCAGTAGCGACCATGACCCTGAAGGACACATCTGGAAAACTGATGAATATTCTACTGAGATCCTCCACATAAAAATCCTCCAGATGAAGGACCCAGTAAGTTCTCTCTCTCTGTCTCACCCTCACCCCCCATATTTTTTCTCCCCGCTTCTTCCCTCAAGGTGCATACCTTTGCTTTCTTTTTCCTAAGCAACAAGGGCCACTTTTCTTTTGTTTGTTTTTTGCCTTGTAACTTGCTTCCTGAGACCACAGAGCCCAGCTGTCCCACTTCTTCTACCTCTGTGACTTTCTAAATAAACTTTTGCTTGTATTTGAGTTTTTGGTTTTGAATTCTTTCTTAAACCTGAGGCCTAACTTTGCTGGCAACATCTGGTACTGTACACCATTAACATTATCACCACCATTATTATAAATGTTACCAACTGCTTACCTTGTACAGGAAGGTGGTATCAGAACTCAAATTTGATTTATTAACCTGAGTTGCAATGTCTACTGAAAAAATCTTTCCTGGAGAAGCAAATTATGGATGAAATCCTGGCTGTAGTCATAACACTTCTGACACCAAATGTGTGGGTTTTCCACATCAAGAAATTCTTGGACACCATCAGCTTTCCTACAGTTTAATTCAATTCTGACACTACCTGTAGTGCAGACACCGCATGTTAAGGGCTCAGTCCCACAAGACTGCCTCCCACTTTAGATGCCGATCTCAAGGGATGGGTCTCCAGGGTACCCACACTTCTGTCTGACTTGATCACAAACTGGTGGCTTCCACGACTCCCTCCTTCTCGTGTTCAGTATTTGCTATTACAACTCACGGAACCCAGGGAAACGCTTGGCTTACTATTGCCAGTATTTATTACAGAGCATATTATGAAGGATACAAATGAACAGCCAGATGAAGAGGTCCACAGGGAAAGGTCTGGAAGTGTCCTGGGCACGGGAACTTCTGTCCCTGTGAAGTTCGGGGCGTGCCACCCTCCTGGCTCGAAGTCGTATTCACCAACCTGGAAGTTCTTTAAATCCTTTATTTAGGGTTTTTAGGGAGGTCCCATGACGCAGGCATGATTGATTAAATCATTAGCCATTGGTGATTAACTCAAATCCCATTCCCTCTTCCCTCCCTGTAGGTAGGGGCTGGTAGGTGGGTAGGAGTGGGGACTGAAAGTTCCAACCCTCTAATCACATGGTTATTTCCTCTGGCCAGCAGCCCGCATCCAGAAGCTAACTAAGGGCTCATCAAAAGTCACCTCATTAGCATAAATTCTAGTACACTGGAAAGGAGCTTACTAGGAATAACAAAATATGCTCCTCTTACCCTTAGGACTTAGTAAATTACAAGCATTTTAGAAGCTCTGTGCCAGGACCTGGGGGTGAAGGCCATGTGAGTATTTCGTATATCACATCACAGGCCTCTTATTTCATGTTCAACTGAGCATTTTTCCATGAGAGATGTCCTCACTCAGACAGAAGCTGAACTCTGCAGTAGCTCGGACAGTCGTGGTGGGACGGATGGCAAGAGAAAGCCTATGGCTGGCAGCAGTCTCTGTCCCCTTGGCCTCCTTCTCCTAAATCTTCCCCCCACCTTCCCCTCACCTTCCCCTCTCTAGCTTCATGCATTTTTAAGGTCTTATGCTCTCAGACCAGGGAATTCCTGAAGGCAGAGGATTTGATGGTGAACTCCACAAAAGCAGGAGTTTAGTCTTTTATCTCTATGTTCCTTGCACAGCAGGGAACCTGTCCCAGGGTATGCACACACAGTGACACACACACTGATGGACAGGTCTTCCCTCAGAAAAAGTTCTCTTCTGTGTCAGGGGGAGGATAACAGGGAATCCTAGCCTCTCCTTAGTTTCAAAGGTTCCTTGGGAAAAGTGACTTGAAACCTGAAGGATCTGGCAGAGCCATGGATACTCAGAGGACCCAGAGCACTTCCCAGTTGGGGCTGAGTTCTGGAAGCCCAAGGAGCCAGGCAGCCTACAACTGAGGTAGATTCAGCTTGTCATTTTGGTCGTACGCTGATATCACCACCCTTGAAGTCACCCTACATAACTTCTATTACTCCAAAACCCTTCTTTGCTCCTTCCTTGATTTTCTCAGTGTTTGCTTTTAAACTCCTAGAGGGAATACATTGCCTAGTTCTTTCAGTTCTAATTTCTAATTCTTTTAGTTCAGCTCATAGTATCAGGTTTTGTGGTTCTACATACACCAAGCTCTAAAGAAAAGTTTAATTCACTCATTGAGCATAACCTGCTTTCATAGAGGAGCCTCTCTCCCACCCTGAGGAGCCACGCACACTCTCCTCCCCCCAGTTCACGCCTCTCGAGGACGTCGGGGCTGCCACCTGAGACTTTGCGTGCAGATGTTCTTGGGGACTCTCAGTGTGGGAAGCCACCACATTCTTGTGGAAGTGAATGCCAGAGGTGGAAACCTCTGTGGAAATACTGTGCCCCCTCAGCATCGTTTTATTGAAAACATGAAGGGGAGATAAAGCGCCAGTGGAAAATCGGAGCAAACCAGTCTGTGGGCCTGCTGGGTGGTTCTGAGGAAACCATTGGAGTGCATTAAACAGCTTGACGGGCTGGATGCCAGTGTGGTGCCCAGTGGGGAAGCCATCTCAGGCTTGGAGGGATGAAGGGCGCGGGCCCATGGCTCTGTGGTTCTGGCACACCAGGGGGGTAGACTTGGGTGGTGCAGAACAGGGCAGGCTTGCACATGGCACTGAGGGGGGCATTGCCCAGGTTGTAAATTCCCAGAGGCCTCTGTTCCTGTAGCACAACCCACAGCCTCAAGGCTCCAGGCTGCGGGTAGCACGGAGACCACCAGCTCACACTGTGTATCATTGTATGACCTGAAACTTGAGTCAGAGCCTGTTTTAGGCAAGCTGGGGTGGGGGCTGTCTCTGCTGCCACCGTAGGCAAATGCTCCTTGCCCCAGACTGGTGACTGAGGAGATGGAAGTTGGACATTCAGCCTCACTGTATTCCTAAATCAGGCCAGGTAGGATTTTTTAGGGCATTAATAGTCCCTGTCACATCACAGTTCTCATTAGGAGGCACTGTGATTCATATGGTCTCTGCTACTGCCTGCTACTCAAGTAAGCACTGTCTCCCAGTGCCGTTTCTGCATCTGTAAAACGGAGGGGAAGGGAAGGGATGCCCCTCCAACCCTCACAAGATTGAGTCTAAATGAGAACATATACCAGATACTGGGAGCTCTTGAAAAGACAGGGGCTGTGGGCTCCCTCACCTCCCCACACATGGATCCCCGTGCTCAGTCCTTCTGGATGACATGGTACTCAACTGCCTAGAAACATAAGGGTGGGTTGAATCCAGCTGTAAAGCTGCTATATTTTCTTGCTAGTGAGGATCATGTTGCCAAAAGGTATGCACACTCTCTTTCTCTCTTCGCGTGGCCAGTCTTCCAAGTTTACATGGGGCTACAGGGTTTCTGGGAAGCAGGAGTTTTAACACCAAACCAGGACAGTGCTGGGCAAAAGAGGAGGGTTGGTTACCCTACTAGGAGAAATTAGAGACCAGAACTCTCTTGTTTCTGTCACCAAACCTCAATTTACTTGAGGGCTGTGTTTTGGGGGATAAAGAGAGGAAGATTTGGGTTATAAACTATATTTTGATTTCCTACTTCCCAAGCTCCAATTTGGGTAGAAATCTCACTGCCCAGTTCACTTTGCAGTAAATTAGCATCTTCAAGAGGGTGTGGTTAGGATTCTTCATCAAAGACCCTCATCACTCACTAGGGGCTTTGTCCCCCCGAACAGGGCAATCTCTTTGGTTCTGTAATTCTCATAATAACAATTTGCTCCCCTTTCTAGCATCTTGCCCTGTCACTACACTATTATTTTTACTATCACTTTAATGGCCTGAGAGCTCAGCACTCAGATCAGCCCATTCAACGCTCTGTGTGCCCTTGGCTACCAAACATAGGATGTAAATAGGCCAGGCTGCCGTCCGCCCTAGTGCTGCAGCCAAAACTGGTGAAAGCTACAGCTTCTATCAGTTGTTGATCAAAGATATGAATAAACAGAGACTCAAGAGGCTTAGACTTGATACAAATGGATTTCCTCTATCCCCTAGTAATTGACCAGCTTTTAGAAAAGCATCAAGACATGCCAATGCCAGGCAGAAGCAGAAATGAAGGAATAAGATTGGAAGAACTTGAGGTGGCCTAGTGATAAACATCCAATAATTCATTATTTCATCAAATGCCGCTCCACCCCCATTTCTGCACGTTTATGGGGAACTGGGCAAAGCCTAGGAAAGGTTAGTGAGCATGCTTTTTCTCTGTTGCCATGGTCCTATAGTTTAGCAACTCCAAGTTGATAATCTTTATGTGAAGACTAAGTAAAATAGATTGACATCTACAAGATTTAAAATACTACCCTGAAGCCTTGGCCAGTCTTGAGACTGCATAGCTTGTGGTTGAAGGCTGTGCTATTTATGTCTATGTTTCCAGGTGAGATAGGTCATTGTCCCCCAGCATCAGTGACAATCAGTCCATAAGAAATGTCAGTGTTGTCTCTTTAATAACTGTTTTTGCGATGGGCAGACACCTCCCTCTCTCATATCTCACAACCGGATAGTCAACCCATCTTCCTCCATTGGGGGAAAAATGAACAAAAGCAATGGGCAAAAAATGAGCTTCCTGCATGTAGGAACATAAACCACAGAGAGCATAACTTGGAAAAATATTTTTTGAAATAAAAGGGCAAAACCACAGAGCATTTTAATAGTCACCCAAACTCACAGACTTAACACAAGCCACATAAGACCTTAATTAGGACACATGCTTGTGTGTTTATATTTAGAAACAGAAAGTATGACAGAAAAACAAAGTTGGGAAGATTATTAATGCTTTAGAAAGCATTTCAAAGGGGAACTAGAAAGGCATGCTTGCTGCCTGAGATTTTAATATTGGAAGAATTCTTGGTAAATAAATACTTATTTAATTAGTCTCCTGGTGTTGATAGCAACTGATGGATCAACAAGGGCTGCATTGGGCTGGATAAGAGGATGTGCTCATATATGAGAGAAAAGACTCACCCCCGGTGTTGTTCATCCCGTACCCACTGGTAACACACTGCAACACCAGACTTGACCTTGGCTCTTTATCAAATGGCTTTGTGTGTTGTTAAGAACAAAAGTGAACATGAGCCATTCAGTTTTGTTTGTTTCTTCCCCCCACTCCCCTAATGAAAATTCTCCTGGCCAGTTTTGGTCTCTTGAAAAGTTGTGATGCAGGCAAAGGTTAACTTGACTGACTTTCTCTTGTGGTTCCTCAGCTCTCTTGATATGATTACAACCTCATGATGCTATTTTTTATAAATAATTTTTTTACTTTAGCTTTACAGACAAGTTGTAAAGATATTACAGAGAGTTTTCACACACCCCAGACCCAGCCTCCCCTACTGTTAACACTCTACATTAGTATGGTATAATTGTCACGCATTTAATGTTGTTATTAACTATGGCTCATACTACATTCAAATATCCTTGGCTTTTACCTAACTCCCCTGATCTTTCTCAGGATCCTATCCAGGACACCACACTACAGTCACTAGTCACGTCTCTTGGCTGTGGCAGTTTCTCAGCCTTTCTTTGTTTGATAACCTTGACAGTTTTAACAGTGCTGGTGAACATGGATTAATAATGTTAATACCCATAACATCTCTGTGGTCTGAATTGTGCTGAGCAACGTGCAAGCCCTCTATATACTGAACCAAGCTTAGAGGGGTAAGCCACTGACCTAAGGTGACATGGTGCAAGTGGCAGAGCACAGACACCAACCCAGGCAGGTTGATTACAGACGCTACCTTCTTAACTCCTGTGCTTGGCTTTAAGAATAACGAAAACCCTTAGTTCTATGTGTTCTTCACAAGGCACTTCCACATACAGTGAATCACAACCACATCCCGATGACCCGAGCGGTGAGGGCGGTCAGGGCAGGTGCATCAAGCCCGGAAGGCCAGCACCTCGGTGTGGACGGTGTGGACGGTGTGGATGGACGTACAGCCTGAGGCGGCGGACCAGTGCTGCAGTTCCTCACGTGGCCACCGGCTGTGCCTGTGGGCCTGCCAGACTCTGGAGGGCAGAGGCCATGTCTGCTTTACTGTTCGCTCCCCTCTGATATCGAGTATCGAGCTTTTACACGGTAATCTGTTAATGAGTACTTCTAATTAGATTCCCTTTTTAAAGATAAAGAAACCAAACACCAAACACCAGAGCTAACAAAAGCCAATGAAATTTTTATTTTCCAGGTAAATTGTGGGGCTTAAATCTTTTTAAAGTTCTTTCTTCTATCGGGATCTACTTTATTGACTATGCATGTACTTATCAAAAGTCTCTTAGTTGTCTAAGCTGATAGGGGAAGAAAGAACAGGAATTAATAAAATTTAGATATTTTTAAAATGGAATTTGTTTCAGCAAATACGAATTCCTTTATGGTGATAGTGGAATTTTCATTCCCTATTGACCAAGACCTACTAGACATAGTTACAGAATCACATCATTTTAATTTATCTCTTTACCCTTAATTTCATATCACTGGAAGAGAGGTTACTACAAGTAGGGAAAATGGTTAGAAGTGCAGAGAAGAAACAAGAAAAGAACAAACTGGGGAAGGGAAGACTGGCTATGTCTGTATCCATTCTCCTCTGGTAACACAGAGGCCCACCCTGTACTTCCTTTATCCAGAGAGAGGCACGGAACCCTCAACCATGTTAGAGGCTGGCTGTCGCCCCGTCTTCCTGGGTAAATCCTCATGATGTCAGGGGTGGAGCCCATTGCCACTCTTTCCAGAGGAGACAGCAATGAGAGGCTTGGTGGACACAGCATGCACTGAACTTGCCTTGTACAGAAATATTGTACCTGGGTTCACACTAACTCTGTGAACTTCAAAAGTTCTGTAACCTCTCAAACCTCAGTTTCCTCATCTCAAAAATGAGCTTAATAAATCTGGTCCCAGAGCTGTTGTGAAGATCAGGAATAATACGTAACAATAATGCAAAGTCCAATAGATGATAAATGGCTTATATTTAATATATGCCATTGTTATTAAACTATGTTTTCCAGCTTAAGGAATGATGTAGACAGCTACTTCAATCACTTTCTAGCTGCAGATTTCTTACTCCTCTCATTTAATATTCTCTCAATGAAAGTTGAAGTCATTAAAAATTCTCCTGGGATCCAGAGAAGCTGGTTTCTGGATTTAGTCCAATCCCAGGAGCACCTCTGCACTCAGCATGGGCCCTGGAGTGTGACTCCATCCACTCCCCACATCTCCAAGGCCAGGGCGCATCAGGGCAAAGCTGGGAGCACGGCAGCTGCCAAACCTCTTCTGTCCCCTAATTCCGGTCTATGATTCCTGTCCCACCCAGCCCTCTGGCCTTGTCTGACCTTTGTTTTTCATTCTACATTATATTTGGCATTTTTATCACCAAGGCTTGGGCAACTGAGAAAAGCTTTGGGCCAGAACTGGGCACTGTTTCCGAGGAGTTTCCCCTGGTGAACTGCTCAACACTGCACTGGGTACGAGTGGGTGGTTTTGACAGCTGCAGGGAGAGGTGCTGTGTCCTGGGGTAGGATGGGCGATGAACATGCCATAAATCCCGTCTGCTGAGAGCATAAATCTGAGGGCTGCACAAGTTCCGAGGCACGGAAATGGGAACTATGGAGCCAGGTAAACAGACCTAAGTCAACAGGAGCAAAGAAACAGCTCTTACGGTCCTGCCATCTACAGCCTTGGGCTGGGTTGTCAGAGACTCAGATGGCTGTCTTCTGAGGAGTCATCTTGGACTTTTATGGTTTTGTGCGGTTTGGGAAAGAAAATAAATGCAGGGCAAGGGCGGGACCCCTTCTTGCAGTGGCTGGGGCAAAGGCTCGCAGTGCCATGGCTCCCGGCAGAGTTTCCAGGGCGGCTGGACACTGTTGGCTCCTTCTCACTCCAGAGAAGCGAGGAAAAGGCTACCTAGCTGCCCCTTCACTAGCCCACGGGTCACTGATGGGTGGGTCCTCTGGTGAGAACACAGGCTGCGTGTCAGAGCACGTGGACTCCGGGGCCTGCCTCGCCGTGCATGTGTGATGTGATTTGAGGCCTCCTGACTTCTCTGAACGCCAGTCCCCTCATTCATAGGCAGGATGGGCACAGCATCCATATGCTGCCCAACTCAGTGGATCAAATGAGATAAGAGGTCATATTTTTGGAAACCTGTTGCCTTGTGAAGCTGTCAGACTGTTGTGAATATTTTTTAAAAGTTAAAAAACTAATAGCTATCAATCGTTAAACAGTTTTTAGTATTTGTTGCAGCCCTAGGTAGGGCTCAGCACAAAATAGAAATGTGAGTCTCCTTGTTCAAAAAGGAGGAAAAGTGCCATTAAAATTCTTGAAATAGCAAGCTATCGTTAACAATACTGTACTGTATATTTGAAAGTTGTTAAGATAGATCTTAAAAGTTCTCATCACAAGGAAGAATTGATGTAACTACGTGAGGGGATGGATGTGACCTAACTTCTGTGATTGCCGTTTTGCACTGTATGCAGACTTCACATCTTTATGCTGTTCACCTAAAACTAATGCAATGTTATATATCAGTTATAGCTCAATTTAAAAAACTAATTAAAAAATAATAATACTTTTCCCTTTTATCCTTGGGCTCTTTCTCTACATGTCCATGTGGTTTTATTTGCTATGTAATGTTGAACTACCTTAGGCATGGGGATTCTTGCAGAGGGAGTACAAATCTTCATGAGCTCCTGAGAACTCTGTTCTAAAACTCTGTGTGTGTGTGTGAGTGTGTGTGTTTATGAGAGAGAGAGAGAGAGAGGGAGGGAGGGAGTCCCACTGACTGCTGGGTCGATGTGCCTGTCTTCGCTGAGGTGGGCAAGTCGAGTCAGGCATCTCCCCTTCCCCAACCCGTGGGACAGGTGCTCTAGGTGGGTGGGTGAGAGGATGGCCCCTGCTGGGTTGCCCAATAAATGCACTCTGGTTCTGCTAGCCTGGGGCCAAGATGATGTCATCAGGAGCTAGTTGTGGATGTGCACCCTGGACTTGACTGTGACCCACCCTTTGCTGGTGTGCAGGACCTTGATGGGGGTGAGGGGAGAGGGAGATCAGGTGAGGCCCAAGGCACCAAAGAGTGGGGAAGCCGGCATCCAAGAACCCCTCCCTGAGAGGCAGCATGAGGCAGACACACAGCTGAGTTTAGGTGCCAGGCTTCCCTTTTGAACTTCACTTAAAAAACCTAAATTCTGAGACTGGGACTGCAGAGCATTAATGCTGAAGTGTGGGACACCCTCTCGGACCAAGCCCTAATGTGACTATGCTGGCACAGGTGATTATCTCTTGAGTACTAGGGACCATTCTGTAAGGGAGCTGCTTTTACTCCCATTCAGGAGAAGAGGAAACTGAGACCTTACGTAGGTTGCATCAAGCCCCGTGAAGGCAAAGGTAACATTTGAGTCCAGGCATAACTGAAATGAATCCAGTAGAATCTCTCTGATATCGATGAATGTGTGAGTTGGGCTGTTGAACCATATTCCCATCTGACCTGGGGTCATAAACTAATGCTCAGGTGCTGTTGACTCCACCAGGAGAAAAGCCATGACACGTGCTCTCTCTAACTAAAACATTGCAGTGACACTGTAAGGAGTCTTTACGGTTTGATGGTGAGTCAGACACCCAGGGTGGTTACTGAAACTTTTCTCAGTCATTTGTAGTCTTTTGCTCAACCATTCAGCAAACAGTGATTGAGTACATGTCACAGGCAAAGATTTGCTTGGCATTTTGGGGGAATATAAATGTGATTAAGATCTGAACTCTAGGAATTCATTTGTGCCAGAAAACTTGCCAACACTATCTTTAATGCAAGGTCAATAATGAAAACTGTCCTAAAGAAGAAGCGGTTATGGAGGTGTCAGGGAGTTCAAAGAAGAAAGGCCTTTGGCAGGCGAATGAACAAAGCCTCCTAGTCTGATGTTATTTAAGGTAGCCCTAAAGAGTGAGTGGGGCTTTGCACATGAAGGGTAGGCGGCAACAGCAAGAGCAAATCCATAGCGGTTGAGAAAACATGCAGCCTGTTCTGGGAACTGTCCCTCTTCCAATTCCAAGCATGAGTTTCCATGTCCTCACTTGACCTTGCTATTTGGCAATGTTTAACTGATCTAGAGGTATGCTTCTCTGGAATTATTTTTAACACTTTTTTCCCAAACAGATTTGGAGAATGAAGTGTCTCTTTTGGTGGTAGAAGCTGTGGGCTGGCACTCCCTCGGAACCTTAGGTGGTCGTTTTCTTGCCATGTAGGGGCAGAGAAGCAGATACGGGGTGGGGAGGCAGGGGAGTAAGCTTTCATTTCCTCCTCTCCAGGTCTTCCCAAGGTCCAAAGCTTGCATTGGGCTTCCGCCTGTAGATACCCTGTGTCCTTCCAATCGATCTCTCTTTTGCCTTGGCTATTTTGATGCAAGTGTGTGTCTCCGGAAGTCCAGGAACCTCTTTTCAAACATAGGGGCTATTGCAATGGTCCAGGTGAGGACTCAGGAGAGCCCGGTGCAAGGTCCTGGGGAAGAAGAGAGAGGGGAGGGGCCTGGGTGAAAGAACCCAGGTGGCGTTCCATGTGGTGGGACTGAATGGTTAGAATGTAGCGGTGGTGCACACTCAGAGAGAGGCGAAGATAATGAACAACACCATACTTCAAGGGATCATGGGTATGACTATGATGCTAAATGGCCATTTAGTATACTTTGTATTATAGGATATAAAAATTGGCCTGCCCCAACCTGAGGAATGTGCAGTTGACACCTAAGACAGCCAAGGATTCCTGTGAGTCAGTATCCCACTACTTTCTGATTGTACAGAAAGATTAACAAGCACATGATTGTACATCTTTTAAAGCAGTAGTTGAACTTATCTAAACATGTTTAAAAAGTGGGATGAGGTACAATTTCCTTCTGAAAAATAGGTTTCAAGAGCTACTAAAATACTTGCATTTACAAAATAGTGATAAAAAATATGCCTCTGTTATAAAACAAAGTCTGCACTACTACTCAAGACTCTGCTCCTTTCTCTTCTGCTTCCTCAGACACCTGACTCTTCCTTTTCAGTTTCTCCATTTTCTGCAGATTTGTCTTGCTTTCCTGCGCCGTTTTTGAGATGAGTTTACACACAGTGGGAGCTGGCTTGCTGACAATGTGCTGACCTCCTAACTCTTCCTTCCCTGCCCCCTTGGCTGAATTGCCCTGTCAGATCTAAATTTCCAGAAAGACTGATGCTATAGAAATTCACACTTTGGGGGGCATAAGAAAAACAGAGAGGGCAAGTAATAGCTTACAAATATTTTGATAATCTCATATATTTGTTTGTATAGTTGACTGTGGACTTCCAAGAATGTGGTAGAAGAGGAAAGGGAGGTAAAATTTAATGGACCAATTGTAGGAAATAAACTTGCAAAGCTCAGAAATATGATCTAGAGGCTTTAACAAAACACACACAGAGCTGATACTATAAATAGCTGTGACAGCATGTGGAGCTCATTAAGTCAGAGGAGCGGCTCGGGCACCTTGGAAGGTAGCTGTTGGGGCAGGCACACTCCAAGTCGTGCCCTTTTCACTCAAAGTCTTCACAGATGTCAAGTTTCCAAGGGCTCTGTTCTCTCTGTGTCTGCCCACAGAGGGAAGTGTGGCCACACCTTGCCCTTTGCCTTGGTCTGGCTCGGTGACTAGAACTGGGAGAACAAATGCCTGGTGTGTTAATAGATCTAGCAGAGGGATTTGGAATTAGGATTGATGAATTTGCCATCCAAACATTTGTTCTCTGCTCTTTCCCATAGCTTCTTAATGTCAGGCTAAAGTTGGTAACTGTATATCAAAGAGCAATGAAAATACAATTTCTGACGTTGGGTGCCAAAAAGCAGTATTTCTGGCATTAGCCCAGTCCCAAAGGGGAGGAAGAACATACAAGTCTTCTTGCTTATCTATATTCTTTCTTTGAAACTCAGCTAACTTTTTATCTCTTCAGTTTTGGAGTGTTTCCTGAACTTCTCAAGACTCCTCATCTTCCCTTCTTTTGAACTCTGTTGGTCTCTATCTTTTGTGCTGTGAAAAGAGAATGGGTTTTCACAGACCAGAGTTCACATTTTAGCTGGGACTCTTGTTATGTTATCTTGAATAAATTCCAGTAAAAACCATATCATTTAGACAAGGATTACTAAATGACTGGTGATTATAGTACTTTTATATTTTTATTTAATTCTGTCTGCAATTGTTAGAGGCTCTCATTACTTTGACATTTTATGGACCAGGAAACAGAAATTCAGAGAAAAAGAATTTTCCTGAGATCATGTGGCTTGTCGGAGCTAATGCTGTCAGAACGGAACCTGCTGTGTTGGCTCAGGCTAGCTTTTCTGAGCTTCAGTTCTTCCGTCTTTGAACTAGAGATAGCTGGGTAATTATAGCAACTCGATGAGAAAGAATACCTAAAAGGCATGGTTAAAAATATGTATCTAGGTAATCCCTTTCTCCTTTTCCTTCATTAGAGTATTATCATATGCTATCATTTATCTTGTCATTTGAATTTCCACCCAGGCCCTGAATTTTCTGTATACGGCAGCTCTGTCCCAGGTGGAGTCCATAGGTCTCATAGCGTCACCAGCATGCACCAATGGTAGGGATGACTTGATTTCCATAATTATAATTTCCACCTCTCCTTTTGGATGTGCTGTGAGCCTGGAATCATGACACATTGTGCTTTTTGTGAGGCTGAGGCAATTTGGCCTTGTTTATTACATTTCTCCCTAAATGGAAGCTCGTAACTATAATATTGCCACCCCAGGAAATTAAGTCCATGGAACAAACAAGTTTCCAAAGCGTTTGGATATTTTCTTCAAAGATCCTGAGAGTTTAGTCTTTCTTTTAGCTACCCAAAAGTATCATAAAAATGGGCAAGAGTGGGGACATAAGCAGAGGCAGGTAAGCTAACTATTTCTTGCTTCTGTGAGTGGCTTGTCTCTTAATAGTTTTTAAGTGAAATGTTTTTGCAAAAGGGAGACTTGTGGCAAATCAAAGAGGGGGAAAAGGAAATGTTCAAGGAGAGAGGTAACTGACCCTTCACCTCTAGCATTGTCCAGCAGCTCGGGATACCAGACGGAGGGCATATGTGTGTCTATGGAAGGAGGAAGCAGTGGGCATGGGCCAGTGACTCTCTGTCCTGGCTGCTCGTGAAATAACTTGGGCAGAATGAAAAAATACCAATGCCAGGACCAAGCCCAGACCAGCTGAATCAGAATCTCTTGGAATGGGGTCTTAGTATTTAAAAAAGCACCTCTCAGATCATTCTCACATGTATCTGGGGTTGAAACAACTAAGCTAGAAGGGTTAGGCGCACCGGGCCCGAAACAAACTCTCCTCCTGCCCTGTCTCTGGGAGAAGTGGGAGCTTCTGTAGCACCACTCGCCCTGGAAGCTCAGGTCTGACGGCACCATCTGCCAGAAGGTTAATCTTGGAATAAATGAAGGTGCATAATTTCACGGACCTCAAGATGTTGCACTTTGTGTATCTTTTTTGGCAGAGGTGACAACTATAATGTATGTTAGCAACAAACTGAGTTCCTGTTAGAGCCAGAGGTGAAAGGCCTGTGGCCAACGTCTCCATGCTCAGAGGTGTTGCTGACGTGGAGTCAGGATGGAATAAGCAATATCAGAAGTAAGCTTCTCTACTGATCACAAATACATACTAGAATATCTCCCATCCTTGGCCTTTCTGATCTTGCATATAAGAGTGCCAGTTTGTCTCAGCCCTCTCCCATCTCCTGTTACTAACCCTGCTCCCGGTCCATTGTGAAGAAGAGTTTACATTTTCAGTTTTTCCTTTGAGAGTTTTCTCTACCTGCTCATTCTAGCTGCAAATGGCACCGTTATTGTTTTCCTTGAAAGTCTCTGCAATTGAAAGTAGTCTGATGTTTTGGAAAGAGCATGGGTAGGGATCAAGCAGAATTGTTTGAATCCCTTATCTGCTAATGAATTCAGTGAGTTTGGGCAAATTTCTTAAATCTCTGAGTCTCAGTTTCATAGTCTCTAAAGTAGGAACAGTGTCACCTGCTTTAAAAGGCTTTCGATAGGATAGGAAAATAAATGTAGGTTAAACACTCAGGCCAGTGTCAGGAATATAATAGTTATCTGGTACGTGTTGTTGTGCTGCTTTTTTATTTGCTACGTTTCCTCACTTAATTTCAGAGATGAATGACTATGTTAAGTTGCTATAGAAATAACCATGTAGGGTGTCAGGTGGGCGCTAGACTTGTTGGGGTGACGGCTTCACAAATTATATAAATGTCTGACCACTGTGCTGTACACCCGAAATGATAGAACACCGAATGTCAACTGTAACTGAAAAATAAAAATGAAAAAATTAAAGAGAAAGAGTAAATTCTATTCATGTTTGAAGATCAATCACAAATCATGCCAACCCTATCCCCTAAATGAAATTATAATGGGAAAAACTACTGATTCACAGTTTTGCACATAACAAGCATGTAATAAATATTACTTTTTAAAATTATTATTACTCCTATTTTTAGGGAAATTTTTTAGGCAAGAAAGGGGATTCAGCATTATAATATTTTATGTTATCAGAACATTATAATAATCTCCATTATTGTTTTTAAATTCTTGTTGTACCATAAACTTTTAGCAATCTTTCTGCTTTAGGATTTTGTATCTTTTTATTTAATCATCACCAGACAGTATGGTTTTAGAGAGAAAGGCAGGGAGAGAGAAACATCAGTGTGAGAAACATTGGTGGGTTGCCTCCCGTACACACCCCAACTTGGGTTTGAACCCACAATCTAGGTATGTGCCCAGACTGGGAATTGAACCCACAGCCTTTTGGTATATGGGATGACACCCCAACCAATTGAGCCACCCAGCCAGGGCGGGATTTCATATTTTGATATTTATACTTTCCCTAATTCCCAGATAATTCTACCTTGATTTTGAGACGTGATTCAGAACTCCCCTCTCTTTTATCCACTGCCATTATTCTTAGGGATTTCAGCAACCATGTTGATATTGTGGTTCTTTGTCTCTTAATTATTTATTTTTGTTCCACTATATATCCTTACACATATGACCATTATTAGAAATATCTCCATTGCCAAGATCTTAATTGTATTATCCTTCTTTCTGAAAAGAGCTATCTCCTATTCTCTTACTCTTTCTGCCCCACAGACCTATCAGTGCTAGCCCTGTAAGGACACACAGGTCCCAGGAGCTGAACACAGTCTTTGAAACGGGTACATAAGGAAACTGTCAAGGGCCATATTAAGCCAGAGAAATCAAGTTGGTTTAATGCCAAGATATTTCAGTTTTTTTCAGAACCTAAAGTAAATGTTATTATTATGAAGGTCAACTAGTATTTGTACATACAGAAGCAGTACTGAGCTATGTATTGTATTAGATGGATGAATACAATACTATAGCAGAAAACTCTAGAGACTCTTATAATTTTGCCATTGATTATGACTTGGCACCATCTTCAAATTGGCCCTGTCTCTGATTTGATTGGATCAAATAAACTTAAGTGTCTTGTATGTTGAAAACAGTGATTGAACTGAGTTGAATTTGGGAGAATAGAGCAGCTAAAAGAATTAGTAAAATGGAATCATTCTTTAGTCCTTGCATTTTTTAAAGTATCTTATTTATTTATTTTTAGGGAAAGAGAAAGGGAGGGAGACAGGAGGGAAACACCGATGGGCAAAAGAGAAACATTGATCGGTTGCCTATGTGCCCCTACTGGGGACTCAACCTGCAACCTGGTCAGGACATGTGACCTGACCAGGAATCCAACAGGTGACCCTTTGCCTTGTGGGAGGACGCCCAGCCAACTAAGCCACACCAGTCAGGTTAGTCCTTGTATTTCTTGAGCTCCTACTATCTCAGGCACTGCTCTAGGTTTTGGGTATGGAAGGATAATGAAGAGCTGACGATCTAGTGAGAAAAAGAGTAGGCAGACACAGGTAGCTGTCTAAAAAAGATTTTTCTAGCTGCTTATTGGCTCACACTTTTGCTGAGGTATTCAATGTGTATGGTTGCAGTGGGTGGAGTTGTGAATGGACATAAGGGCTCCCAATTTAGAATGTTCTCCGCCACTTTTTGTACAGAGAGAACAAAGAGTCTGGAGGCACCCTAATGAGTTTTCAGTTTGTGAGCTGCTTGGCATTGAGTTAGAGTAGGTGGCAGATGGAGTTTGGTGCCAGGTCCATAAGTTGGATTTATATGCCCATTTATTTGGCGTTTCCACAGGGAACATTCCCAGAAAGCAGGTCTATCCTGGGAGAACTATTATGCAGTTGGACTCGAGTTATCAGATGTCTCATTGTTACCATTTATTGTATGTACCCATTTCTGGTATTCAAAATTAAAGGAATGTGCATACATGAAATAATGGTGTCTGATTTTTAAATAAAATAAATTTGGGGGGATTAAAAAAAAGGCAGCCTTGAGTTTCCCAAAAGTGATGAGTTCCTCAAACTCACTTGACCTCTCCAACTTTTGGGGTTCATCCAAAGGAAACTTTTTCCAAGGGTCCTTAGAAACAGAACTCATTCTACCTACAGTTCCTTCTAAGGAGAAGGTTGTTAAGGAATCTTCAGTCTCTTAACCATTTTGATTCTCAACAAATCCTTAATAAGAAACAAAAATGTACTTTCTGGATGGTGCTTGGTATGGGCAGAGGAGTTACTACAAGTCATATCTAAAAGAAAGCCCTCCTGCCAAGGCTAGGACTGGTAGTCTCTTCCTCAGAGTTCCTTGCCTATGTGCTTATTTGTAGAGCTACCAAGAGGACCCTCCAGACACCTAAAGTGCTGACCAGATATGCTTTGGTGAGCTTGCCACTGTCATACAATAGAAATGACATCGAGTCAATTGGGAAGTAATATCCTATGAGTAGCATTTGTTGCTCTGACCATGTCTGTGTTTGAGAACCTGCTGACCTGAGTCTTTTCTAGAAGGTTCAGTACATGGGGAAGTTCTGTTAGCCTCAGCAGTTTGCCTCCCAACTTCCTTGACATTGTGAAGTCTGTTTGTTCGGAATTAATGATTTCTTTTGTCCATATGCTTGTAGCCCTCTTGTTTAGAACTTTTTTTCTGCCTAATATTATAATTATTAACATTTCTGTCTCAATAAATAAATGATAAGCTCTATGAGGATTTACTTCTACATACTTCTATAATCTTGACAAATTAGGTGCTAATTTTTTGTTTTGTGAAATCATAAAGGCAAGTTTAAAGCAGTAGGAAGCCAGAGCCAAGGGCAACATCCAACCAATTCTAACTGCAAAGCGAAATGCATTAAATGCAAGGAAACATCGAGTGACTCAAGTTGATTTGAACAGGAGAACACCAAATATCAGTGGCCTCCTCAAAGGGAATTTTCAGGGTTCTCTTGCCAACCTCTCCTGGGGCCCCCTCTGCCATCACCTCACAGGTGCCTCTGAAGTTTAGCTGAAACTGAGGCAACACAGTGTGATGTTTAAAGCAGGATTACAATCCAAACTAAGGTGTGCCCCTCTGTTCCAGATGTGTTATTTATTTTTAAAGATTTTTAATGTTTTTTAAACATTTTATTTATTTTTAATATTTTATGTTTTGATTACAGTTTGCATTCAAAACTATTTTGTACTGGCTTCAGGTGTACAGCACAGCAGTTAGACACTCATGTAGGTTACAAAGTGTTCGCTCCGATAACCTAAGTGCTCATGTGGCACCGTAGATAGTTATTACGATGCCATGGACCGCATCCGCTATACTTTATCTTGCATCCCCATGCCTATTTTGTAACTACCAATCAGTACTTCTTAATCCCGTCACTTATTTCACACTCCTCCCCAACATCCCTCCCCTCTGGCCTCCATCAGTTTGTCTCTATGACATCACTTGTATGTGGAGCCTAAAGAAAAAAATAAGTGAACAAAAATAATCAAAACAGACTCATGGACACAGAGAACCAGCTGTATTTTCCAAAGCTCGTTACTTTCCTGTGGCAAACCTCAGTTTCCTCATGAAAAGAAAAACAGCATGAAGGGGGAAATGAGGAGGGCACACATTCAAAGGTGGTGGTGTGAGGGGGAGAGGAAACACGACCACTCCTTTCTTTGGTAATGGAGATAAGGGGAGTATTTATGGGTTTACTATAGACACGCAAGTTCATGTCTTTATTCCAAGGTTTCTGCTGAGTAAGTTATGAGGGGAGGGGACACATGCGCAAGAAAGGAGACTGCCAGCTCTCCTACAGGACTTTCCTTGAAAAGGACTGAAATCACCATCATTTGGACTGGGAAAAGAGAAAGGGAGACACAATTCTGGAATTAAAATCAGGAAACTTTTAAAAGAATTTACATATGCTTAAGTTTTTGCATGAACTTTTGTCATTGTTGCTATGGAAGGGAATCGTGCTCTCCCATGCAAGGCCCTGTGTACATTTCTACTGCTCTTTCAGCTTCAACTCAAATGTCACCTCTCTGTTAAAGCCCCCTCCGACCCAAACCCAGCGTTATTTGCTGTTCCATCTGCCCTTGCTTTGAACGTCGGGAGTGTGTTCCTCCTGACAACGGGAGCCTTGCGTCGCGGCGGAGTGGGAGGAGACCGTCTTCTCACTGGACTTGGGGCTCCTTTAAGAAAGAACGTCTTAATTTTTGTCTTGACAGTCATACACATTCTGCTTATACACCACAGCATGTATTTGTAATCATTTTCATATAAAGATAAGTTTTCCTATAAATATTTGAGTAAAATTGATGATGGCAGGTATTCCATAATTTTATAAGGAAATAAGTATTCTTTGAGGCCATTTTTAAATCCAATAGGGGGCCACAGGGCTCACCCAGTATTAAATTTCTTAATTCTTAGAGAGTGATTTAGGTTATATTAGTCATTCACTTGCCACCTTTATAATTTTATTGTATCTGTTGCCACATGTATTATTAGTTAGTTAATCTTGTTTCTTTAGCTCAACTCTTTTCTTTTACTTAAAAGAAAAATTTTAAGAAAATTAGAAACATGTGTATACTGTGCCATAACTAGAAAAAAACATTTAAATACATTGAAATATGAAGTGCTTATCCATGTTTTGCTTAAAATCGTTTCTGCATGGCCAACGGTAAGTGAATCACCCTCAGGTTCAGGAAGCACGGCTCCAGCACTTGCACGAAGCCACCACTTTCTCTCATCTAAAGCACCCTCACTGTTGAACACGTGCTCAGTGCTCCTCCTGTGTCTCCCCTGAGGTTCTCTGCGTGACAGGAGAGAGTGGGCGTGCTCCCTGACCTCCCTCCCTCGCTCTCCCAACCCTGCCACAGGCAAGAGTGGGCGTGGGACTGGGGATGGTCTGGCACAGAGCATCCAAGTGACCCATCATAAATTCCTTTGAGTTTTTGTCTTGACATTCATAGACATTTTGTTTCTACACCATGGTATAGTGTATATTTGTAGCTATTTTATACAAATATAGATGTTTTCCTCCAAATATTTGAGAAAATTTGATGAACTTTGATACTGTTTATTTGGTGATTTTGAGTATAAGCAACCACATCATCATGCACCACATTTTGAGAAAAAGGTAGTCTTGAGTAAAATGCAATATTATATCAGCTGTTCTTCCCCTTAGTATAGGATGTAGTTTGGTATAAGGTTCCTCATTGACTGACACAAACTGAAATCCAAGGAGACTGAGATTTGCAGAAAACTCTAGGAAGAGTTCATCTACTGAGACAGTAAGAAGTGAAAAACAGAGGTGATGTATTTGGATCATTCTGGACCGGACTTAAAAATTAACTTTTGAAAACTAATTCTGGAGGTAACTGAAATCCAGTTTTTATCTGAATGACAGAGCCTAAGTATTCCCCTCTCCATTTTAGAGGAGAAGGTTATTCCTCGTTCTTACCAGCTTTGGCCACTCTCACCCAGGCCCCAGGGATGTTGTCCAGTGGATGGGGTGGCGGTGGGCCACTTAACTGCATATCCCTCCTTATACCATAGGTTTTGTGGATAATGTGTCACAGAAGTTAGAGACGAGGAAGAGGTTAGCATTCATCAGCTGAGTATACCAGTTGGGAGCCCTGATCTAGACTTTTTCTATACTGCTCAATAACTGCTCCGTGATACAAGTACCCCTTAAATTGGGGCAGAGCGAGGATTTGGAATTTAACTAGTAGATGTTTATTTGTTGGCTGATCTGGCCTCAGTTTTAAATTTAGAAAAAAGGAAGAGAAGCTCTTGGCTTTGATTGGGTATCCTGTTTCTGTACTTACTGCTAAGGAAGTGGCTGGCAGGTTGATTAAACCATCTTCATTTAGCTGGTAGGAGCCTTGTAAAACTGCCTAGAAGTCAACAGAGTAGGCCCTCAGGGGAAAAAGCAAGAAGTGGACTGGAGTCAGTTTTAAAGTTTGAGACTTGGCTTCAAATAAAACTGTCTGCATGGTTATTCTATTTAGTAGGAATTCTAGAGGTTTTAATAGTTTTAGATGACAGAATCAAGAAGCTTTAATTATTTTAATGTAGCACACCCAATCTTTCTTCATGATGTGTGTGCGTAAGGAAACTGATGGCCATTTAGAGAAGTTTCTGCCAAGTCTGGCAGTATTGCTGGCCAAGTCCCTGGGAGTAAGATTTGGTGGCAATTGGCCTTTGGGCTGAAGAAAACTAGCCCATGTGCTATTTTCTAATCTAGTCAGTCTCAACAGCCATCAGTAGCTTGCCCTCACAAGCAACGGAAACTGGGTTCCCTCTCTCCGTGGTGAGGGTTAATCTGTCTACTCCCCATCCGATGACCAGAGATGTCAGTGAGAGATAAAGTTAGCCCTCTGCCTGACCCCTGATCAGGCCTGTGGCCCATTTCTTTAAATCTGCATTTACGTGACAGAAACCTAAGAACACAGCCACCATTTATTCATTGTTAATCTGCGTTTTAGTAAAAACAGACACTATACCTATAGTGCGTCTGTTTCTTGACAACATTTTGTTGGCCTTCTAGACAAATGCTCACCACTGCCAGGGATGCCTCTGCTTTGACTTGAGGGGCTGAGGCTGGTCCGAGGGTGAACAGCTGAGTCTCTGGCCCACTCTGTGTTTCGATGACTCCTTTCTTTACCCTGCTCAGGCTGCAGAAGAGGAGCCATATGGGAAATGACCTACTCTGCCATACCTCAAGTGCCTCTCAAAGCCAAAAGGGGTAGGAATCTGGTAGTATTTGGAATTGGTAGATACTGCAGTGTCTCTGATAAGGGGTGAGTCAGACAACTGACAGAAAACTGAACCCCTCTTACAACTGCCTAGAGATGACACAGATCTCTGCTTCTTCTGCTCACCAGTCCCTCATCAGGCCCAGCGTGGGCACTGAAAACAGGGTAGGCTGGCTTCTGCACCCTGCGCCCTGCTGGTTGTGTGACCCCTGGCACATACACAGGATTACCTCTGAGGCCCTGCTCCTCATAAACCAAGACAGAGGGGTTGTAGACTTTTCTAAAGACACTTTGAACTCTGCAATTCAATAATGTGACTAAAATGTGGGGCTGAGAGAAAGTAAGGCACCCACAGAGGAAAGGTGGAGGACGATAAAACAATACAAATCTCTAGGAAATATCCAGGTCTCTCTTTATTCTTAACTTTGATGACATGCATCACCGCCGTCACTTCCTAGCATTTCTGCTAATTTGTTCTGTGACCTTTGGCAAATTGCTCAGCTTCCCCAGATCTCTGTTGTCTCTTCTGTTAATTGGGAGCAGCAATACCATCCATACACAGTTGTTGATTTTGGTATTTTTATTTTGAGGAATAAATGTTTATACATTTAAAGGGCTTAGCATAGGGCATGCACAAGGAGGAACTCAATAAATGTGAATTTTCTCCACTTTTCTCTTTCTCTCCAAATTGCTTCACACAAGATCTCACCCTGAAGAACTTACTATAGGCTGGATGTTCTGATTAGGTGTTATGTAATTAGGGTCATAGGTCACACTGAGAATATCACAGATGCTCCAATGCTCCTCAGAGCAGGAAAGAACCTACAGGAAGGTTTCCCGTGTGTTGATCATGCACCCAAAAGCTGTGTAGGGGGACAATATAGTCCAGACTGGTGTAAGTTGTGTCCTCTCTCCCACTCCCCGCCCTGTGCGCTCCCTACCTCCTGAATCTCATCCTCCCCTTCAGGATCTGGCTCCCTGCGCATTCTCCCCTGGTTAGTCCAGCCAGAAGAACCTTCTTCCATACATATCTCAAGCCCTGTTAGCTTTCCTCTCGGAGCCTACTTTTCACTTATGTTGTGAAATCTCTTCTGCATTTTAAATTGTAACTGGTATTTATATATCCTTTTGCTACTTAACATTGTACATTTCTCTTGTTTCTTTGGCTAGATGGCAGATTTCTTGAGGGCAGGGAGATTGCGTTTCTATAGCCCTCTGAACATAGTAAGCAATCCACATGTGGACAGAGCCCACAGTAAAAAAATATTTACACTTTTCATCTGTTCCCATAGTAGTGCAGAGCTTTCTCTCACACCCTCACCACTCAATTAATGTCATGTTTTCTCAACACTCGGTCACTTTGGTTTTTTTCATCACAGAGCAGATGAGGCTTCTAATTTTGAACTTGTGCTACTTTTAGAAAGATTGTTTTATTTTTTCTTCTTTTTACATGTAAAAATGAGACTACTTGCCTTTTCCTGCCTCCCTGATAAATACCTGTTTGAGGCCTAAAAGCCCTAGCCCTATCCTCCCCTCCAAGGCTTTGAAAGGTAGACAACACATTCGCCTCCTGATAATGAGATATTTTCTTTAAAACAAATGTTATAAACCTTTAAGTCATTTCCATACTCCAAACCCTTATTATAGTTCAAGAATTTCCCAAAATGGAAAATATCAATGTCATCAATCAATCTCCACTTGACCTGTTCTCCACAGTCAAATCCAAAGTCCTGCCTTAAAAGTTCTGCATTCCTCTGAAGTTAAATGATACAAAAAATGTCAAAAACACTCTTGCATTTGAATCACCCTGTCTGTCTCTGCTCACGCGGCCCGATTCAGCAGATTGGCTCCTGGGGGAGGGCCCTGGGCTCCAGCCTATTACAAACAGACAGACACATCTCCAAGGTGGCTTTGTCAAAAGCCAAGGACATTTTTTAGGCATAGACTCTGAGCTTGTTGCCACATAAACAAATAGAAAGATTTCACTTTAGCTTCCTCAGTTTTTTTGGATTGACAACAAGTATTAAGAGGGAGACGGAAGCCAGGAAAGCAGCCTGGGGCAGCTAGAAGCCCACAAGGAAGCTGGGAATTGCTGGCTCTGGCTCCCCGCACAGGGCAAGGCTGTGAGCAAAACTCAGCTGTGAACTAATGTCTGGAAAACATCTCAACTGGACATTTCACCCATAGGCCCAGTGGCTGCATAGTGGAGAAGTGAGCAGTTCTTACTTCTGGCTGAACAGTAAAATCAACTGTGAGGCTGTTAAAGAAAGCCAGTGTCCAGGCCCCACCCCAGACCTGGGGAGTCCCAAGAATGGGTGTTTCTGAAGAGATCTCAGGGGCAGGGGGTGGGGGGCTTCTTACATGTGGTGAGGATGGAGAACAACTGACTGGTGATAGCGAAAAGTCAGATTTTTTTGAATACCTTGACTGAGTTTCTCTATTGATTGGAATCTGTGACTAAATACTGATATACACTTTTTATTTCAAGGATGTTATTTTCCTTCTTTTTTGATGGGTATTCTTAAAGAGTAGCTTTAGGCTAGATCTACAAGGGATCGTAGAGATCACTGAGTCCACCTGTGGTGAGCAGGTTTGATGGATGATGCCAGCTCTGCTAACAGAGGCTGCCTGGAGAAGAACTCTGGGAAAGATTGAGAAAGACATTGAGGCTGTATCCTGACTCAACAGATTCAAGTTCTGTGCAACCCTAATGATGGCTGCCGCATGTAATATGGTGGCACAGTGATATGGGAGTGGGGTATTTTCCATTCCTTATGTACATGCAGAAATTACTTGCAGAGAGATGTATTTGACCAAATTCATACCAAGTGACTCATTTATTGAATATGAACAATACTCTTGATATTTAAAGGGTAAAGTCATGTAGACTATGTACTTTCAGGTTGTCTCAGCCCAAAGTATGCAATCATTTATTAAATTTGAATAAATGGTGAGCACAAATAGGGATCATTCATGGCCCAATTCAAACCAACTGCTTCCACTTTTCTTTGCCTTTGTCTGTGCAAATATGGCCCGTGTCTGTGAGCAAATCTGGAACACTAACTCAGTGGTTTGGATTTTGGATTATGTTGCTTTCACATTTTGAAGCCCGGGAAAAGTCTAACATCTACAGGCATTTGGGAGCCACTGCCCCCTCCTCCTGGAGGCCTCTCAGGACTTACTTCCGGAGTTTTCTAGTTCTCATTTGTGCTCTTAGAGAATTAGGTGATGTGAGCCTACAGGTATGGAAGTTGCTTCCATTCACTAATATATCCCCCAAAACACAGCCTGAGATATTTGGCTCCCTGATGAGGACATTACTCCACTTCCAGACCCTGGTTCCCTGTCCCTCCCTTGCCCTCTCGATAGCCTTGGGGATGATTTCACTGAGCCCACTTAGTTTTCTTTCAAACACCCACCTGTTCTCTTCCTCTGCACACTCCTCAGCATTGTATCTTCCTTGTCAAGTCTTTATCCCAAGATAGGAACTTGGGATCTTATGTGTGAAATGCAGGAATGAATTTCCTCTGAGATGAGAAAAACTTTTAAACTCAAGCATCTTGCCCACTTTGAGGAATGTATGGCAAAGCGCCACTCTACTGAATTAAGCCCAACACATATTTTCCCTAAATGTTATTGACATTCAGTTGAGTTGATCATTACTACATATGTAGCTCTCTACTCTGAAAACTGATGGAGTGTTTAGAATAAGTTCTAGTCCTTAAAGAAGCTATACTGGTACTATATGTACATCATCACAGAAAATAGCCTGGAAGATGATACACTGTACTTTAATTGTAGTTTACTTGGGGAGTCAGGGGAGGCTTTGGGTGGGCTTCATTCATCAGTGCTGTTTGGATTTTTAAAACAAATATGCACATACTTTACACTTGTAAAATAAAACATTAAGTAAATTTAGAAAAATAAAAAAAAACTGTTCATGACTTTCAGTCAAGCTGGCAGCATAGGCAGACATGGCTCACCTTTTCACAAAACCACATCAAAATTAGAACAACCATCACTCTGAACCATCAGAATTTGAGCCGAATGAAAGTCTGACAATGAGGGACCATCCAGACTGGTAAGAGGGATGCAGATATGGAATGGGCTGGTCCCTCACCCATGTGAGGTGGATTAAAATTTGGGAGGGATATTTTGGGAGTGGGAGGTCCCAGCCCCATACCAGGTCCCCCAGCCCAGGGTTCTAGTGCCAGAAAGATAAGTCCCCACAACTTCTGGCTGCAAAAACCTGTAGGGATTGAGTCAGTGGAAGCCACTGCTGGAGCCCCAAGCAGTTCCCCTTTAAGAACCCACACATGGACTCACCTACTCAGACTCACTCCCTCTGAGCTCCAGCACCAGGGTAGCATCTTGAAAGACACTAGTGGCATAGAGGGAAGAACTGAACTTTCTGTCATCAAGGTGAGCAGAGGGCATTGTCCCTTTTCTAAACTCTTCCCCCACAAAGCTGGCAAGCTTGTGCCATATCTGACTCTATCAACCTGGCTAACACCATTTGACCCACCTTGGGGATCCCCAGAGACCCTGCCCCACCCAACTCATGGGCCTACCCAAGCTGCTTTTCCCTATGAATGGTTGGTCTTGGCTCATGCTTCACAACTTCCTAAATTCTCTCAAACAAGTAATAACTGGCCTTGGGGAGCCCCAACTCCAGCACTAGCCACAGCCAAACTAGATTCACAGCTTGGCTTCACCCATGAATCTCCAAGCCCAGCACTAGTAGAAGCCATCTCAGATTGCTTTATAGCTCAGGCCTGGTGGCCCTGGGAAAAACAGGTGGAGGCTGACCTTGGCCTGCACCACCCAGGAAACCCCAGGGCCAGCATACTCAGTGGACAGCTACAAACCACATCAGAGCACCAATACCCTGCCTCTGTATAGCTGATCCTCCATGGAGGGTGGAAGTTGGTCGTCAGTGGTCACATCAAGTCCTTGCAGCTAACTGGTCTGGGAAAACCCCTCACACTGATCTGCTAACAGTAACAAAACCTCAACTTCAAGAGGAGGGTGTACTCAGCCCACACAAAGGGAGCACCCTGAGTACCCAGCTTCGGTGATAGGAGAACCTGTGTTACTGGACTCGACAGGACACCTACTACATTAGGCCACACTGCCAAGGCACAGAATCAAAGCAGCTCTACCTAATACATAGAAACAAACACAGGGAGGCTGCCAAAATGAGGAGACAAAGAAACATGGCCCAAAGGAAAGAATAGGTCAAAACTTCAGAAAAAGAGCTAAATGAAATGGAGATAAGCAATCTATCAGATGCAGAGTTCAAAACACTGTTTATAAGGATACTCAAGGAACTTAGTGAGGACCTCAACAGCACAAAAAAAGATCCAATCAGAAATGAAGGACCCACTAATTGAAATGAAGAAAAATTTACAGGGAAACAACAGTAGAGTAGATAAAGCTGAGAACCAAATCAATGATTTGGAACATAAAGAAAAGAAAACAAAAAACAAACAAAACAAAACAAAACAAAACCCAATCAGAACAATAAGAAGAAAAAAGAATCCAAAAAAATGAGGCTAGTGTAAGCAGTCTCTGGGACAACTTCAAGAGGTCCAATATTTGCATCATAGGGGTACCAGAGGGAGAAAAGAAAGAGCAAGAAATTTGAAAAATAATGAAAAAAAAACCTTCCCTAATTTGGTGAAGGAAATAGACATGCAAGTCCGAGAAGCACAGAGAGTCCCAAACAAGAAGTGTGCAAAGAAACCCACTCCAAGGTACATCATCATTAAATTTCCAAATGTTAAAGATAAAGAGAGAATCTTAAAAGCAGCAAGAGAAAAAAGGTTGTTTACCTACAGAGGAGTTCCCATAAGACTGTCAACTGACTTTGCAGGCTAGGAGAGATTAGCAAAAAATATTCAAAGTCATGAAAAGCTGGGACCTAAAGCCAAGACTGCTATACCCAGCAAAAGTTATCATTTAGAATTGAAGGGCAGATAAAGAGCTTCCCAGACAAGAAAAAAGCTAAAGGAGTTTATCATCACCAAACCATTATTATATGAAATGTTAGAGGGACTTATTTAAGGAAAAGTAAACATCAAAACTGTGAATAATATAGTGGCAAAAAATACATATCTTTCAACAATTGAATCTAAAAAACAAACTAAGCAAACAAGAACAGAGACAGAATAGTGGATACTGAGAGCATTTTGATGGTTGTCAGATAGGAGGGAAGTGTGGGGGAATGGGTGAAGCGGTGAGGGGATTAAGAAGTACAAATAGGTAGTTACAGAATAGCCATGGGGATGTAAAGTGCAGTATAGGAAATGGAGTAGCCACAGAACTTATATGCATGACCCACGGGCATGAACAATGGTGAGGGGACTGCTTGAGGGAGTGGGGGTTGCTGGTTGGGAGGGCAAGGTGGGGGAAATCTGGACAACTGTAATAGGATAATTGATAAAATATAATTAAAAATAAAAATAAAATTAAAAAGTGTTTACAATATCTTAGAGATGAAGAGACCTCCTTTGATTCAAAATCTGCTGTGACTCGTTGTCAAATTTATTATACAATTTTGTGTGCACCTGAATGTGTGTACATGCTTGTGCTTGTGTGTGTGTACACTAGTGTTAGGTTGACCATTGTCCTTTTGTAGGAAAATTGTCCCCTATTCTGAATTATGTCTCTCTTATATTTTTGGTATTAAAATGTAAGATGACGATTTTTTTAATTCTTACTTGATAAAATAAATAATTGGAGACTCAATGCCAGTTTTCAAAACTTTCCAGGGGTGTCCAACCTTTTGGTGTCTCTGGGCCGCACTGGAAGAAGAGTTGCCATGGGCCACACATTAAATACACCAACAGTAACAAAAACTGATGAGCAAAAAACAGGTTTTAAGTGAATTTATGATTTTGTGTTGGGTCACATTCATAGCCATCCCGGGCCACTGGTGGCCTGTGGACCATGCATCATACACTCCTGCTAGGCCCTTATGGGTCTATTGAAATTATAGTCTTGGAATTTCCCATGTTGTCAACTCCCCAATTTTATAGATGAGGGGGCTGAGGCTCGGGGAAATTGTGAAGTGCTCACGAAAAGTGATTTAATTGTGTTCACTCTGTCTCTCGATTTTAAGAAATTGCTTGTTTTTTCATACAATACTTGCTACTGAGCATATAGTATTTATTAGATTAGGTGTTAGGGATAAATAAGAATAAATAGATAGATTGTTCTGGAGCTTATAGTGTAACATAATGGCTAGCAGCATTTGCTTACATACCATATGCTAAATCATTAAAATGCTTTCCTTTTTTGGTAAATAAATTAGTGTTATACCATCTTATTAACATATCATTTCTTTTTTTTCTTTTTTCTTTCTTTCTTTCTTTATTTTAATTTTTTATTTTAGATTATTCAGTACAGTTTCTATCCTTTATTCCCATTCCAGCCCACCCACCCACCCCTCCCATTTCCAACCCCCCTAGTTTTGTCCATGTGTCCTCTATATTTGTTCCTGTAAACCCTTCCCTTCTCCCCTGTAGTTCCTTATAGGTTTAGTGAACAACATCTATAACAGACATTTTGCTTTGTCCATAATATTGAATTTTGTCTTGCACATAAACCATGTGACAATTTTAAATGTTTTCTAAGGTTGGGCAGAATGAATACATATGTTTATTGAAAATAGTTAGGCAATACATAAATATACAGAGAAATGAGCGTGAGTCTGATTTTATTGCTCGCAGCTCTCCAGCCCCATTCTGGTCTCTGCAGTTAACCACCGTGAGTAGTTTTGTGGACGTTCTCCCAGAGTACGTTCCTTCGAGTGCATGCAGACACGTCAGGTGATTCCTCTTGCTACGTAGCCTTTCTTATATACTTAACTATTTCTAGCAGCGTGAACTCACTTCATCCTCATTCAAGTGATCCTATCATTTCTGAAAATATGATCATCAACCACCCTTGACTGTTTTGCCTGAGTACAGGCCCCTCTCAACTTAAAAACAGGTTGTATTAAAAGGTTTTTGTTTTATAAGCTGCTTGGAACTTGGACTGGGTACTCTCATAAAGGGAGTTACAATTATGTTTTACACGGCGGCTGCAGCAGCACAAGAAAAAGGTCAGTATGGAAAAGGAACATTTAAAGAGTATTTACCATGTGTGAAAAACCCTATTAAGAACTTTCCATTATTTCATTTACTCTTTGCAACATTTTTGTTAGGATGGTTATTATTCCAAATTACACAGATGGGGCAACTAATGTTCAAAGGAACTAAGTAACTTGCCCATTGTCATTTAGGTTGTAAATGTTAGAGCTGAGAGTCAGGTTCAAGTATGTTTAATTCCTAAGCACATGCACCTTCCAGGCCCTGAAAGTTAGTTTAATAGGGGAAAGGTGAACACACAGGCACAGACGCAGCTGCAGGAGGCGGCACGGTGTTCGCCCTCTCCTGTTCTGGTGATCTCAGAAGGAAAGATCAGGAGCTGGAGGGCTAGAAGCTCTGTTTCCACACTTTATTCATACCCTATTCGACGGCTGTGTCAGACAGGGAGTTGACACATTGGCTGCCACTGTACAGGTACTTCTTGGATTCCAAAGCCAATTAATAAAAACACTGCTGGAAATTGTTTCTCCTCCTAGATCTACTCTCTAGCCTTCTCCACCCCACTCTGCACCTTGTGAGGCTAACCTCTCTGACTCCTTCAGTTGGCGGAGTCCTTTTTCCTCTGGCTTCTTACTGGGTTTGTCCAATGGGAGGCATCAGCAGGGGACTGGAAGGTGTGAGGGAAGAGATGTCAGGTCACTTAGTTCCCTGGCTCCTTTCCTGTCACGGCTACTTTGCAGTGGCTGCGTTCCTGTACCCAGAGCCGCAGCTCCTGCTGGATGGCTTTCCCTACATCTTCAGCTTTCTCTTAATCCCAGCAAACCATTCCTTTTCGGTATCTTCAACCTAAGGGGTGGTAACAGCATTCTTACTCTTACTAGCCAGGTACTTTACCATTTCTTGTTGGCTTAACACCACCTTGCCCAGACTCCTTTAAATATTCCTTCATTAAACTCTATTTAGTTATTCCTTTGAGGCTACCATCTGTTTGCTGCTGGGAACCTGGCTGATCCAGCAAATGAAACCAAGATTTGTTCCTGAAAATGGAACCTGAAAAGGGGAGTCTGTGATTAGGTTGCTCATACAGTTGATGAGGGCATGAATAATCCCCTTGCCAAGGTGAAATGGATAACAGAGCATGTGGTGGAATAATAGTTACTCAAATTATCAACAGCTGTTGCATGGGATGGTGTCGATGAAGGGCAAGGCATTGGGAGATCACG
Source organism: Trachops cirrhosus (assembly GCA_028533065.1). NCBI lineage: Eukaryota > Metazoa > Chordata > Mammalia > Chiroptera > Phyllostomidae > Trachops > Trachops cirrhosus. Next base: position 134,595,361 of record CM052538.1, read on the forward strand.
TGACTCTGGTGGTGGCTGTTTTGTCGGGTGATTCAGATTACACAGATTGAGCCACAGGCTGGCTACTTATGAAGCCCCAGAGAACACAAACAGAAGAAAGGGCAAATTATCAGCCTTGAATGTCCAACTCAGGGCATAGGTGGAAAATCAGCCTCTTGGGAAGGGTTTAAAGAATCTTTTATTTTTTTGTAGCTTCGGAGCCAATGTATTTAAATCAGGATAGCTTTTAAAGAATCTTTTGGAGTTTTGGCCAAGATGGAGGCATAAGTAGAAATCCTTTGCTTTGCTTCCTCTCACAACCAAAAGGGGGATAACAACCAATCTAAAATCAATAAACAACCAGAAGCACCAGAAAATTAAGCTACATGGAAATCTGACAACCAAGGAATTAAAGAAAAAATCAACCAGAACAACCAGATCAGGGCAGGCCACTCAGGAAAACCTCAGCAAGGTGGCTGAGGGGCAGGGCTGACTGCCGAGCTCATAGGAGCTGCTCTAGAGGAACTAACTTAAGGGGAAAACTGAGACTCAGAGCTGACTGTGGGCTACGCCTGGGGTTGCCCTGGTGGGAGATACTTCCAGTCTGACTCAAGAGTCTGTTGGAAAGTGCACTAGAAATGAACAGTGGAGCTGCACTGTTCCCTCTCTGGCCCCTCCCCAACAGGCAGTGCAGCAAAGAGGGTTGCCCTGCCCAGGTGAATACCTAAGGCAACTTACAGCTGTGCCAAGACAAAGATATAGGGCCCAAATGAAAGAACACAGCAAAACCTCAGAACTAAGCGATCAGGACATTGTCAACCTAACTGATGGAGAATTTAAAGCCCTGGTAATCAAAATGTTCACAGAAGTGACTGAGCTTGCTCAAAAAATGAAAGAACAAAGGAAAGATACTCAAAATGAAATAAAGCAAAATATTCAAGGAATCAACAGTGTCAAGAAAGAAACCAGGATTCAAAGCAATGATTTGGAACAAAAGGAAGAAATAAACATCCAATTGGATCAGAATGAAGAAACAAGAATCCAAAAAAATGAAGAGAGGCTGAGGACTCTCTGGGACAACCTGAAACATTCCAATATCCGAATTATAGGGATGCTAGAAGGAGAAGAGCAACAGTAATAAATTGAAAACTTATTTGAACAAATAATGAAGGAAAACTTTCCCAATCTGGCAAAGGAAATAGACGTTCAGGAAGCCCAGAGGCTCCCAAAGAAGTTGGACCTAAAGAGGAACACATCAAGGCACATCATCATTAAGTTACCCAAGATTAAAGATAAACAGAGAATCTTAAAGGCAGTAAGAGGAAAGGAGAGAGTTACCTGCAAAGGAGTTCCCATAAGGTTATCAGCTGATTTCTCAAAAGAATCCTTGCAGGCAAGAAGGGGCTGGAAAGAAGTATTTGAAGTCATGAAAGGCAAGGACCTACACCTAAGATTACTCCATCCAGCAAAGCTATCATTTATTTAGAAGGGAAGGGCAGTAAAGGGCTTCCCAGATAAGGTCAAGTTAAAGGAGTTCATCATCACCAAACCCTTACTATATGAAACATTAAAGGGACTTATCTAAGAAAAAAAAAGATAAAAAATATGAACAATAAAATGACAACAAACTCATAAATATCAACAAATTAACCTAAAAGAAAAGAAAAGCAACAAAAACAAAAACTAAGCAAACAGCCAGAATAGGAACAGAATCAGAGAAATGGAGATCACACAGAGGGAGTTCAGTGGGGAGGGGGAAGGAAGGAATAGGGGAGAGAAGGTACAGGGAAGAAGAGGCATAATTAGTAGGCATCAAACAGGCAGGGAAAATTAAAAAATGGTATAGGAAACAGAGGACTCAAAGAACTTATATGTACAACCCATGGACATGAACTAAGGGGGGGAAATGCTGGAGGGTTGGGAGGGCAGGGTGGAGGGGGGATAAAGGGGGAAAATCTGGGAAAACTGTACTAGCATAATCAATAAAAATACTTAAGAAAAGAATATTTTATCTTCTGTAGCTGCAGGGAAATATGGTGAAGCTCACCTTTGATGAAATACCATTCTACCAACACACAGATGTCTAGGGACTTGCAGTGTGGTGAAATAGAAGGTGCATGTGCTGAGGGTTTAGGTACACCGGGGACAGACTCTCATCTCTGACACCACTTATATGGCATCAGGCAAATCAGTCTGAGAGACGAGTTGCTGCATTAGTCAATGTTCTTGTATGATAAGGCATAAATAGAAAAAGAGTAGATACCTGAGATATAAGATGAGGCTATTTGGGGCAGATACAGAAGACTGAGAACTTTGAACTTCCAAATTCCCCTGATCCTTCATAGCCACATCTGAGGCAACGAGCCTCCCCTTCACACCTTTAGCAAGTCCCAGTGGGAGAATCAGTCCAGACCTCTGGTGTTTGAGTATGACCATAACCCTTCTGCAGATAACTGTTCTCTCTTTAAACAGCTTTCGCCTTGTCATTGGGCCCTAGCAGAAACTAAGTGCCTGACCACATTAGTTTTGTGTGGCTGTCATAACAAATTATCACAAACTTGGTGGCTTAAAACAACAGAAATTTGTTCTCTCACCGTTCTGGAGGCTGGAAGGCTGAAGTGAGGTGTTGGCAGGGCCACATTCCCTCCAAAGGCTCCAGAGGAGAACCCTTCCTTTTCTCTTCGGCTGTTGTTGCTCCAGGAATACAACTGCGTAACTCCAAGCTCTCCCTCCGTCATCACATGGCTTTCTTCTCTGTCCTCCCCTCTGTCTCTAATAAGAACAATGTCATTGGATTTAGGATGTACCCAAGTAATCCAGAATGATCTCATCTCAAAATGTTTAACTTAATTCTGTCTGTAAAAATGCTTTCTACAAAGAAGGTCCCATTCACAGGTTCTAGGAGACATACCAGTTGCAGGGCCACAGCTCAGATCATTACACTGACTATGGAAAATCAAGTGCCCATGTGACCTGAGCTGCTCCTAATGAACGGGGTGTTACCTGACCCACCATCCACAAAAATGGGAATGTGCAACAGCACCCTAACAAGTGCAAAAGAGATACAAAAGATTGGGTTCACCGTGAGCAGGTGACTCACTCTTTTAACACCCACTTTTGGTTCATAGCTTCCTCTATCTCAATTCACATCCACAGCCTTATGTAGAATTCCTTATATCCATGTGACTGGGGGAGAAAAAAAAGAGCTTGACTTTGATATGTGGTCAAAGCCAGAGGTGAATAGCTACTGCATTATGGTCTCCATTAGGTTGACCATGAAAGACCCTCATGAAAGGAAATTATTTCAATTAGGGGAATTTTAAGCAGTACAATGGGTTGTTTAGTTGGGCCATCAGAAGGTGGCTTGAGGTTTGTATCCATATCTCTATAGAAAGAGGCTTAAAACGTAACCAGTTGGTCAGGAACTTTAAGAAAGCATGATATGAAGATTGGTGATAAGGGGCAATATGTAAAGATAGAATTCTCATAATGGGTACAGAATATTCTTATACTATCTAAAGGTCCACCAGAGAGTATTTTATTGTGGAGATACTCTCGATAAAGAGGTGGACAAGATAAAATAACTCTGTGGCTGTTGGTCAGAATATTTCTCAAGCAACGTGGTGCTTGTTCTGTGGGCTCCTGGACAAGTTCCCATGGTAGCAGGAACTGAAGCTCATCACTGTGCTCTCCCTTGTCGGATTGATCTGGCCACTGCCATGGCTCAGTCTCCAACCTGACAACAGCAGAGACCAGTGCTGAACCTTTGATGTAACATTACCCCCGGGGGGGGACAACCTACTACCCCATTGTTGCACTCCTTCCGTCACAGAGGCAACAGTCATTTTCCTCACAGAAGTGGCTATACATTCTAAATAGGCATTTTCTTCCCAACTTTTTTGCCAGTACCACCATTTCTAGACTTACATGCTTTATTTTTTCTCATTTATGCCCCATGTAACTTATGGAATGGCAAATAAAATAGGGAAATGGGTTTATATCCAGTAAATTTGCTGCCCCCTCCTTCATATAATTGTGGCACGAACTACTGCAGGCTCAGTTGCAATTACAGTGAGATAATGAACTGTGAGGTTAGGATGTATGCCTCACACCAGGGGTCAAAATACAGTACCTTCACCCTGACAGCTGGAATTCATGGATCTGGGAGTCAATATGTGGTGTTGGAAGAGCCCTTCTCACTCTTACACTGAATAACTCACTCAAAGAATTTTTGCTTCCTGTCTCCACACCCTTGGCATTGGTGGTTTGGGAGGTTAGAGTGCTCAAGGGAAGAATGCCTCCAAACGGGGACAGTCATGGTTCCACTAAGTCAGAAATTGGGACTGATGACTTCTCATGCTGCTGAACCAACCGGCAAGGGTGGGGCCACTCTACTGGCCTCGGTAATCGAACTTGCTTATACAGAAATGTGGATCACTGAGACCCGACAGAAGCCTAGGAAATTTACTGGAACTCCTCTTAGTATTTCTCTACCATACTGGTCTATGAAAGACTGTAGCATGCCAATAAATACAAGACAAGTATCTATTCAGGTTGCATATAAGTAAGGTTTGAGTCTCATAATCAGGTAAAGACTTATCCAGCCTAGGAGTTCATGGCATGGGGGTAGAGTTGAGGAGGGAAAGGGAAGTAGACGCAGCTATGGCTATCAACTTAGGCCTGTGCTGGGTACAAAAGCAAGGATAGTAGGAGTTATGCTGTGTGTTGTTTTTTCCCCACCCACATCTTTTTTTTGCCCTATATTGCTTTATATTGAAAATACTGATGGCAGCTTGTATTTTAAGGTTCATGTGGGAGTAAGAGTGAACTCACAGCACTGTATGATGATACATTCATAGATTGGAACTATGGGTTTCCTACATTGGAGGCAGATGTTTTTCAACAAAAAGGAAAAAGTAGATGCTGAGGCATAAAATGCGCTAGATACTCTCTGTCCCTTTAGATGTTTTCCATCCTCCTTTCCACAGCACTATGCATGGAGAGGCTGATCCTGTGAACCTCTTTAACCCGGCTTCCATGCCCAGTGGCTTTCGGTTGCAATGAAAATGGCAGATGAGGGTGCTGGTGGAAAGAAGAACCAAGCTGTGCATCCCCTGGCTTCCTCCTGCCCTGGCCATCCTTTGTCAGTGGCCACCTTCTTCTTTCTGGGGCCAAGGCAACATGTGGTATTCCTGTCCCACAGCTACAAGTATTGCCAGGTCTCAGCAGCCACTCTCTCCCCTTGTGTCTTCAGTCATTAAGTCAAAGGCTCTCCAAATCATTCCTTGTCAGCTCTCTTTAAATCTGCCCTCTCTTTAAAAACAGCCCTTTCAAGAAACTCTCTTTGTTCAACCTTAGAGGGAGCCATTTTCACCTCTCCAGGATTCTGACTAGTAGAATACCCAAAGCCATGCTTCTCAGTTTGGGTTAATCCCTTCTTCTCCACCCCTAATATGCTCATCTCTCAGGCTGGTCATCCCTGGTTCTGTGTGTATATGCTGACAGAAGGACAGATCCAAAGACAGCTTTTCTTCCTTGGACCATAATAGCCACTACAGGAGGAAACAGGAATTTCTCTTTTAGGTTAGGAAATTTTGACCCCTGCTTCACCCATGTGCCAAGGCCTCTGAACTTGGAGATGAGTGCATTGTTTACTCTATTAGCATTAGTGAGCAGAGCAAATTTACCGTAGTATTCTAGTGGTAGGAAAGACAACAGCCCAATACTAGGCCATACGCTTGCTTTATTCATTCATTCAACAAATATTTAGTGAACACTTGGTTCTAGGCTCCAAAAATATGGAACTGGACAAAATAAAGACTCAACTGTCATGGAGCTTACAATTTCTTTGAATAAGCCCTTGCCTTCTCTGTGGTATTATGAGCACTATGGTAGAAGCTCAATGAATAATGATCAAATGATTAAAGGTAAAGATTAGAAAAATAATAAAAATATTGGTAAATTACAATTACACAGCATTTCCCTGTAGTTAGCTTAATGCAGTTTAATCTCTAAGTGTGAGTGTGACCCTTGCAAGACTGGCCAGTCTCTTCTCCAAACCATCTAGCACTTAGAAACTTGTGGAAACTCAGTGAGGTTTCGCTAGATTCCTCTCAGTTCCATGTGAAATATCGGAAGCATCATAATACCAGTCTAACTTTTGCTGCTACATAATCTGCCCAATGGCCTCTTCTGGAAAAATCTCACATCCTTCGCCCCACTCTCTAGATCCCTCTGCTGGGACAAGTTCTGTTGAGCTGACTGGGCTCACTGGCCTTTCACATTCAGCGGCATCTCAGCTCACAGCCTGCGTTCAACAGGACACACTTCCTCAAAGGTGTCCCTCTAGGTTCACCTCCTCCTTTCCTCCAGCTGATGTCTTTTTCTTTTTAACCTCAACTCCCTTCTCCCACTTCCTAGATTAGTATCCTGATGTCTGTCAATCAGCTCTGGCCCATGATGCTGCCACCATCAGTCTAAAGAGAATACAGACGGAGAGATGACGGACAGATAGATGGTGTGTCAATAGACCCATTTTGTAAAATGGAAATTGGGAGAAACCTAAAACAACGCAGAAAGTGATGGAAAGCGAAGTCATTTATTCCAGATCTAGCTCGTTCCTGGTAGGTCTCAGCAATGGCATTTCCTCCATAGACTGTTTTATTTTTTTTCAGTGCAAGGTCAAATTTAAAAATGTGTGTGCTGACACTCACCGTTGTACCTTCTCATTGTTGGGTGGCTGGTGTGTAGCCAGGGTTTTTCAGTTCTTTGTAGTTTTGTGTGAAATGCACTGTGACACGGGGTGAGAGGGAGAAGCCCAGAGGGGGAAAAATTTGCTCACAGTAGAGCTGAAATCAAAGGAATGCTTCAGGCTGTGAAAAATGGCTTCCCGTTGCCTGGCTCCAGACTGTGAGCATTCATGCTTTGGAAAAGGCAGTCTGGAAAAAGTGAGGTGCGGGGAGGATGGGGATTTTCACATCGCAGCAGAGGATATCCATAGTTTCTTTTCAGGTTTAATTGCTCGTGGGTGGTGGACAATTATAAGTGCTCATAAATTGTCTACCCTTATATTGAATTCAGCCCCCTCCATATGTGTCTGCATGAGCTGAGCTGAAGCCAGTGGAATGGGCCAAAATACACTAGACCTGCAGCCAAACCGACGACAGAGAGTTTGAAAAGTCAGCTTAGAGAGACCTGTGCACCCAGTTATTGGAGCAATAGATTTTCTGTCCCGAGCCTCTACACAGATGCTATTTTTCCCTCATTGGGGCGGAATATGAAATGAGAATGTACTGATGGACAAACTGACATCCTTCTCTACTTGAAAAAGTACCATTTAGAAAACTAGTCAGAAATTTCAGAAAAAACACGTCATCTGACATTTCATAGGATGTTCAAATTGTCTATTGTAAGATACTTTAAAAAGTAAACATTACTAGATATAGCATTATTAATTTTCAGCAGATTTAGAAAAGTTGATTTCTATCTTTTACAAAATGGCAATGAAAAAAAAAGGACTTTCAACCCTCCCAAAGGGAAGTAGTAAAATGCTATGCAAATATTTCCCACCACTGCTCACTGGCTACTTTTTTACAGGTAGCTATTTTTTTAAAGATTTTATTTATTTTTAGGAAGGGAGGGAGCAAGACAGGAAGAGAAACATCAATGTGCATCAACGTGAGAGAGAAACATCAGTTGGTTGCTTCTCACACACCCCCAACTGGGGACCTGGCCCACAACCCAGACATGTGTCCTTATGGGAATCAAATTGGCATCCTTTTGGTTTGTGAGACAATGCCCAACCCACTGAGCCACACGAGTCAGGGCTTTATAGGTAACTATTTTGATTGACAGATCGATTAGTGTTCAGTAGAAAAATTGTTCTTGTATGTTTTGTATAAATGTGAGACATTTTTGAGATTGGAAAGGGTAAAGAGAATTAATAAATAATGTCCATTTGAAGGTTGGGCAAAAATAATTAAATAGCTTGGTTATAGTTTAAATTTTTTTGTTATGCCTGGTATATTTAGCAAGTGGTACCCTGTTATGCAAAATGTATTGAGTGACAAGTATCTAAGGAGACTCTTGAAAGGAAATAACCAGATTCTGGAGTGGCTGATTGGCCCTGCAACAAAGATTCTTAAATGAAACAATCTTAATCCCCTGGTCAATGATCGAATTGGTCAGGTAACTAAAGTCACATCAAGCGGGGAAAGTGACCCTGCCTGTTTGGATTCAGTTCAAGGATTCATGTATAGGTCTGTAGCATGGACTCTTGGATATGAAACTTTTTGATGCCACTTAAAATATTACTTGACTAGCTACTCAGAATTTTTTATTTTAATGAGCAAAGGGGGAAATACTTTAGAAAACAATAAAACAGTTAATGCACAAATCATTAAAGGGAACTGAGACTGAGACCCTTCCCTATAAGATTTTAGGGTCATAATCATGTTAGTGAGAAGGTCCCTTTTCTTCATCAAGAGAAATGGGGTCAGGAGACAAGGCAGGGCCAGGCATGGTGGCAGCAACAATGAGGGCCATGACATGGGGAAGCTGAAGTCTGCAACCAGAATATTAGCAAGTACTAAGGAGAGTTTGCAAACCACTGTCAGAGGAAGGGAGGCAGCAGGAGAAAGAGGTTTCAGATTTCCCCTGGCATTGCATTTTTAGGTAGTCAATAAATATTTGTTGAATCAATGTGAGTAAAACTGAGAGGTGGATTTTGGGGAAAGGAAACATCAAACTATCCAAAGATTTGTCTTATGGGTTTTCAGGAAGCAGGTTGTTTTTGTTTTTTGTTTTTCCCAAGAAGTTAAGAAAGCTGATACAGAGTCAAATTTCTGGTCTCTGTTGGGTATTACTCTGTTGGGCAGTAAGGAAATTAGTCAGTAAATGTTCTGGGAGCTGGGTAGAGTTTCAGGGAAGATAGACCTGTACTGTACCGGGACGGACTGTGGGTTACAGGGAAGGAGGAAGCCCGGTGAGTTCAGCTGCTGAGCCAAGCTGCTCCTTGCTCTGCGGAAACTCTATGGCCTGAAGAGGACTCCGTGCAAATTGCCCTTCCATCAGTAGGCAGTCCAGAGCCTGCTGTCTACTTTCCCTAACCTGAAAATATGCTTGGCCTTATCACATTTTGGAGAAAAAAGAGACAACTGGCATTTCCAAAGCATGAAGCATTTTTACTCTTGTGAAAGTGAGTCCTACCCAGAAGAAACTGCTTCAGGGCAGTGGTTCTGAAATACTAAAAGGAAAAGAATTCTGAATCCCTGGTATTGACATAAATTGTTTCTAGGACAATGTTAAACATGTATGTAGAAATATGAAACTACGAGCAAATTCTTTATGCCCGTAAATCCTATACACTTCTATAACAATTTTATTTCAAAGTAAGTTCAGACATTGAATTTAGTGCGTCTGCACTTTGTTACTATGAGCTATGTGATGACACAAGCTTCCCAGTACTTGCCTCTATTTTTACTCCCTAAAAACTTTGTACAGTGCACTGTGAAGCCATTGGGTCTTGATCTGGTTTTAATGCATCATTTACAAGTTTCTGCCTACCTCTCTCCTTTTCTCATCCATCTGTATGGCAATTAATGTTACACACGGCAGATCAAGTCTCAATTTGTTAAATAATTTAAGACACTAAAGTCTTATTCTATAGAAGTACTTTTTAATTTAAAATGTCCAATATAAGTTTTAACTTCCTAATGAGTAAAATAATTCAGCATGAAAAAAAGGGTAATTTTGGGTAATTATTGTCACTTTGCCATTAACTTAACAGCAATTGAATTTGCCTTTCTGTACATTGAAGGTTCAGTGCTACCACTCAGGTGATGTCTCGGCACCCATGTGGACATAATTACAGCTTGACCACAGGCAACGAATACATGGTAGCACCCAGTCCGCATGGCTGAGAACATGAGAATATTAATTTTTTATTTTTAAATTTTTACTCAGGGTGTGCTTCAAATATAGTAAAGTATAGAAAGAAGTATGACAAACATATATCTCTAAATAAATTATAAATGATACTATTTTGCAATTATTTGATTCAGACATCTTCTTAGTTATTACTTTATTTTTAAAATTTACAGTAAAATACTTTCTCATTGTACAACTCTGAGCTGTAACACGTGCATAGATTTGTGTAGCCACCACTAGAAAAACCAGCTTAACCACCCCTCAAAACTCCCTTGTGCTGCCCCTTGTAGTTAGGCCGTCCCCCCTCCCCGCTGCCCACCGCATCGCCTCACTGCTACAGATCTGTTCTCTGTCCTGATATTTTTGCCTTCCCCAGAATGTCATGTATCTGGAATCCTAGAACAGGTGACCTTTGGAGATTGACTTCTTTCACATTATGTAATACATGTTGTATATATTAATTAGTATGTCATCTTTCTTTCATTGCTGAGTGTATTTCATTGTGTGGACTTACCATACCTTTTACTTGTTGAAGGACATTTGATTTGTTTTTAGTATTTAGCAATTATAAATAATGCTGTGATAAATATTTGTATACAGATTTTTGTATAAACAAGAATTTTTTTCTCTAGAAAATTCCTCAGGGATTGCTGGGTCATATCATAAGTGCGTATTTAACTTTGTAAGAACTACTAAGTTGATCTCTAGACTGTCTGAATTGTGCATTCCCAATGACAATGTATAAGAGTTCTGGTTGCTCCCCTTCTCATTAGCCTTTAGTATGTAAGTTTAAAGAATTATTTTAGTCATTCTGATAGATAGGTAGAAGTATAGGTATGGAGCCATTCTAGTAGGTATGTAGAAGCCATTGATAATTTTGAGCACAGAAATGTCATGATTGGATCAATATTTTAATAGGATGCTGTGCTAACATAGACCGTAGGAAGGCAAGTTAGAAGGAGACCCACTAAAAGGCTGTTGACATAATATAGACCATGGAAATAGTGGTTTAAGCCAGGGCTGTAGTAGTAGAGGGAGTGAGAAGTTATGAGTTTCTTTGAAAACCAATTGGATGTGGGGTAATAAAGGAAGAGAGAAGCCAAGGATGACTGCAAGGTTTTGTGGCTGAGCAATTAGAAGAAATACAATTCACATTCACTAAAACATGACAGTAACTGTTTCTGGGGAAAGGTCAGGAACTCAGTCATGGATACCTGAGTTTGAGATATTTAAATATTAGACATCCAAGTAGATATCAAGTAGATGGCTGGATACATGTATCTAGAATTCATGTTTAGGCTGGAAATAGAAATTAGGAAGCTATCAGTATTTGTGTTTAGAGACAGGTGTCTGGACGAGATCTCCAAGGGAGTTAGTGTAGATAAAAAGAAAGAAGTTCCAGTGGCTGAGCCCTGAGGAAATCTGACATTTAAGCGGGGAGATAAAAGACAACCAGCTAATGGTCTCAATAACTAATGAGACCATGGCAGAAGGGGGCCTATGATATGGGAGTCTATTAAGCTCATCCCAGCATATATGACTGCAACAGTTAAAACAGCAGTTTGTTAAAAAAGAAACATTCTGGAACAAATGTGAAACTGGACAGAATATTGGGACGACACACAAACCAGAAGTGTTCTGGGAGAACTAGAATCTATATTCACTCTATCACTGGGACGTGTCCTCCACATCATGGCTTTCAAACTCCCATTTATTTGTGGCTGAACTCACTATCTTGCCTCCAACTATCCTGGAACCTGATTTCCTTTCAGGAGTCATTTTCTGTCTCCACACAGGATAGTCCTATGACACTTATTGCTCAAATAAAAACCCCATAGATCCAGGTTCACCCCAACCTTCTTTCTCACCTCCCATCACATCCAATCTATCATCAACATTTCCTCCACTCTTCTTCCTAAATAGTACATGAATCCATCCACTTCTATCCATGTCCATTGCTACCATCTCAGTCCACACTTGCATCACTCACCTGGACTACTTACTCCATAATCCCATAAATCATCCCTCAGCACCACCCTTAATCCCCTGCACACCATTCTCCACGCTGTAACTGAGTTTTTTCAAAAATGCAAATTTAGTCTTATTTCCCTACTTAAAACCTGCCAGTGACTTCTCACTGTCCTTAAACTGAAGCCCACATTTCTTATCATAATCTGCAGTGAGCTTCTTGTTCTAGCTGTGCCTCTCTTCATTTTGATCTCTTACTTAATCACTTCACCCTCATTTTATACACTCGAGTCTTTCAATCCTTGTTGTGCGAATGTTTGTATACCCCTGAAATTATGTCGAAACCTAAACCCCAATATGGGGGAATTTGGATATGGGAAATTTGGGGGTGATTAGATCATGAAGGTGGTGTTCCCAGGATGGAATGAGCTCTCTTTAACATGTGAGGCTACAGGAAGAAGGTGGCCGTCTGCATACCAGGAAGAGAGTTTTCGCCAGACATTCAGTCTGCTGGCACTTTGATCTTGGTGCCACCCTCAAGAATTGTGAGAAATAAATGTTTCTTCTTTAAGCAACCCAAACTAAGTTCCTAAGACAGGCTATATAGCCTTGCTTCTCTAGGCCACTACTGCCTTGAAACACTTTCTCACTCAGTGACTTCTTTGTCACCTAACTCCTGCCCTTCCTTTAGGTCTCATTTAAGGGTCTCTAAAGGTTATTTCCCCAAGTTGGCCCTCCCCATCTCATTAATTCAGATTACGCCTACTAAGTTTTTTAGTGCTACCTACCCCACTTTTTGTAATGCTCATCACATGTGGGTTAAAGAACTCTAAAGTGTGTGGCTGCGAGTTCTACGAAGACAGGAACCATGTCTGTTGCTCAGTCTCCAGTCCCTGGCTCATACTGTGCTCAATAAATGCTGAATAACTGAAAAGCTGTTGTCTAGTTTTGTTTTTCAAAGAGTTCATTGAACTTTAACTGTCCTCAAATTTCCTGTCTCAAAAACTCAATCTTTAAAAAGCATCAAAATATGAAGTCCAGAGCTCTTGTCATCTGCCTTTTGGTGTCCATGTGGTACCCACTTAGAGCAGATTGGGGTTTCCTGGAGGAACCCATGTTTCTTGTTGACTGCATGAGGACTGGTAGTTTTGGTTTTACTCCAGTGAGAGCTCATTCTTCTACTTTGGGATCTTGATTTCTATTTTTTTTCAGGGATCTGGGATCAGAGTAGTAGGGGCTTTGGTGGTAAGCTGTCTAATGCATACGTTTGCCTTTAGGCAAGACTCTATCTGAACTAATTCAGATGAAAGATTCTTAAATTGTGTGTTGAATGGGAAGATATTTTCTAATGTTCCGCCAGCAGAGGAGATCCATTTTCATGTATATTTGTCACAAGAGTAGATTCCTAAGAGTTGATCTTAATTTTTAAAGCTTCATTTTGACCCAAATGCACCTTGTCTTGTCCCCAGCAAAAGGGAAAAATAGTTGGCTCCTTTCCTCTGTCCAAAGACTCTTCCTAGACATGTGAAGTGTTCATAAATTAACCTTCCTAGCTTTTTGGTGGGTGAAGTCAAAAAAGCTCCTCTGGGAATAAGTTCCCTTCCTGAAGATGGGTTTATACTGAGAAGTCAAGCTCTGTTCGATTAAAAAATGCATCATGCTTAGAGAATTTGAAGTCTTTCCATTTTAAAAAAATGCTTAAAAAACCCAACAGCAATATAAGTCCTGGAAGACTAAAAAGTGTTGTTTTCATGGAAAAATTACTTATTACAGAAAAAAATTTATAGCTCTGTTACAACTTGTGGTAGACATAGATGTCTCCTAAGGGCTCTGTGATTTAAGACTGCAATAATGGATGAAATTCTGATACTGTGGCAACTCTCTAGAGTGTGAACTTTATGTCCAAAATTCTTTTTAATTCAGCTTCCAGAACTATTTCAATGGCTGGTACAGAGTTCTAACTGTAGGGGGGAAGGAACAGGGAGAGAGGCATGTGGGGGCGGGAAGGAGAAGGATTTGAAGCCAGATCTATAACTATCTCCTTCCATTTGTCTGGCTCCTTGTCTTCCCTCTTTCAAATGCAATCAACTTCAACAGGCCCCAGACACCCTGAACACAAGGTAGGGCCTAAACAAAACATTTTCTGTGTCTAGGAAGCTACCAAAATAGCCTGTGCAAGCCATATAAAGAGCATTTAGTGAAACACAAAGTAAACAGGCACATGATGAAAGGCTGATGATGGCTGTGCTGATGAAAATGTCAGGAAGAAAGGAACACGTTCATCCCAATCAGGATTCAGCTTCAAAGGCTGGCCTCCTTTATATAAATCAGCCAGTGGCTTGCCTGGTACTGGAACTTCTCCCAAACCCCTGCGGATGCAGCAGCCTGCTGGAGTTGGTATTCCACTTAACCTCTCTGGGCTTCAGCTTCTTCATCAATAAAATGAGGAGACTGGACCAGTGCACCTCTCAACACTGATGCTCTGGGGTTCTCATGTACAGGTAGACTCTACCTAAAAAGTGAAGATGAGAATAAAAATGCACAGAACGGATCCATTAGGAGGTGAATGTCAGCTTTGGCTTCTGAATTCTATTGATCAGCTAGTTCTTTTTTACTCATATTTAAACCATTTGATTTAGAAATTTCCAGTGCTGCTTAACTTGCCTAGTATATTGCCTCTGTTCTTTGGAGAAGGGTGTAGACTGAAGTGATATATGAGAAAAGGCCTTTACCTTCTTCCTGCATGACACTGGCACCTGTTATGAGATAATACTCTGGGTTTGGACCACTGGCAGCAACTGTAGCCACGGTCCAAACTCTAATAGGAATCCACTGCTAAGTGTTAGATTTGTGTTAATGCTACTACGGAAGCTGGATAGTTTAGACAGCTTCTATACAGAAAAGAGTGTGTTCTCTGTAGCTAACAAGTATTTTCTGAATATTTGAGTATACCTGTGTGCACACATATAGACACACATGCACTCTCATGCGTATATAATCGATGAGCAGACTTGTCTGCTCAGGCCCATCAGATGCCACTGGAGATGGGTGAGCTGGCCACTGAGATGTGAAATGGGAGTGAAGACGCAATGGGAACACCAAGGGTGAAATATAAATGGGGATGTGTGGCCTCTGGCTCTAACACTAGTCTTCTCGGCTCATGGAGTCCAGGGGCTTTGCCTGGGCAGGCATGGGGTCCAGCTTTACTCCATTGTCCCTTCTGATCCTCCTTCTGTTATGAATCATCATTTGGCTTGAGACACTGCAAAGACTTTACAAAATCCTTTATGGTGCCATCAAATCCAGGACATGAGGGTTTTACATGCAGGCAAATTACAGGTGCTTACCTGATCTGGAATCCAACCTCACCCAGTTAGATTCATAAACCATGCTTCTCAGAATGAACAGGCTCTACAGTCTTTTTTAGACTGGATAGGCTATATCATGCTAAATTTCAACAGCTTAAAATAGCAAGCCACATTTCCTGCTCACACTATGTGCCCATTAGGGACTTGCAAACAGACATCTCACTGTAGCCACCTGGGATTTATCCCATGGAGCTAAACCAAACATAGACTTCCATGATTCCAGATCCAGCAAATGAGAACATGGTGAGTTATGCACTTACTGTTAAAACTGCTGCCTGGAGATAAGACCTATCACTTCCACTTATGTATCTTTGTCTAAAGCATGTTGTATGGACAAGCCTAATGTTAAGAAAGCAATCATACTCTTCCCCCAAGGATGAGCAAGTGTTGATCAACAATAGCCCCTTTTCACCCTATCTGAATGGCCAGGCTCATTTTTCATCCGCACCCCCACCCCTTCTTCAGGAACTTCTCTAACCTCCAAGTTGGTTGTTCTCTTTTCAAGACTCTACATCTTGAATCTCTTAAACTTTTTGATTTCTAGCACAGCTAGGGTGTCTAGATTCTGCAAGAGTCCACAAATATCTTAGAGTGTATCCTAAATAAAAATTTGCCATATCACTTGATTCCCAATTTGACCCACATTGCAAAGTCTGATAATCTTAGAGTTTATTTTACAGATATTATTTTGATGGATACAACAATGATGGATTGTTCTTACCAAAGAAGAGCTTGTTGTACAGCACAAGGATAAACTCCTCTAAGGGGCATGTCACCAGTATTCCTGATTGACTGTGTGGTCCTGGAAAGACACTGGAGACCTCAGGTAATGTTTTTCCATGAGTGGATAAGGAATAGCTCTATTCCAACATTCTTCTAGGTTTACAATTTTACAATTCTATTTTTTGTGTTTATAGTTTCCCAGAAAATGCATTAATCACTAGGCTGAACACCTGAAACTAATATAATGTTGAATGTCAACTGCAATTGAAAAAATAAAATTAAAAAAGATGATAGACAAAAACAAATGAAAGTACATTAACTTCCAACATGGGTTGGCAATAGTGACAGTTTTACATTGTTGGGGATGCAAAGTTGAAGCTCATTAGTGAGCATGCTCTATGGAAATCATGTAGAACTGCATTGTACAGGTATGGGAAGCATCTGGTTCCAGATGTTTGAGTGGAAAGGTCAGGAAAAGTGAAAACAATGATGTGGTCCACACCCACAAGAGAGCTAATGAGTTACTTGTGTACACAGCTGAGGAGAAATACACCCACCAGAATTCTTCTGTGTTTGACACAGGACAGATGATCTTTATGGACTCCTATGGTTAGGATGGAGAGGCAGTGACCGAAATAATTTGATTATAGCATCTTGCTAGTTATATGACTTCACTTATATTTATTCTTCCTCCTTTCTCCTTTGCCATTTCAGACATAACAAAGCCAGGGACTATATGTGGACTGTTTCTTTTGATCTCCCTCCAAGACTGCTGATTTTCTTCCCAGGACTTCAGTATTGATATACCTCTAAGTAACAAGAGACTGAATTGGAAATCACTTTGGAAATCCACTTGTGGGGCCTCCAAACAAGTAAACAAACTCAGTATGCTTTCTAACTTTTGTTTACTTATCTACTCATTCAACAATCATTCACTGAGCACCTCCTGTATACCAGGCTCTGCGTTGGGGAGACCCAAACACCAATAAGGCACAGGAGGATCAGCCCTTTCCCTGAAGGCTCCCATAACATTGCCAGGCTATGTCAATGAAGAATGCATTGCCAATGCTATAGTATATTGGAGTCCGAGATTTCTTGGGTGAGTCAAGAAAACCTCCAGAGACATATTTGGGTAGGGTCTTAAAGTGAGTGAACTTTTTCTAGGCAGAAAGATTCAAGATTCTCTGCCCAAGGCAGAGGGAACAGCTTGGGCAAAGGAACCAAAGTGAGTAGACATAACTGTTTCAGGAACGTCTATTGCCAATACATCTGATATATGGGTCGTCTATTTTCCCCAAATGTTTCTTTTCAATTTTCCTCCACATCTAAAGGTGGTGACCTGGGAAAAAGTGTGGTAAAAATTCAAGTCAGGAAAGGGGGAGGCTTGAGTGCTGTATGACAGTGTCCAGCCTCGGTACTGTCCAGGACAGAACGGTAGCCAGGCCCAAGGGGGGCGCTGGTGTAGAGCCAGGTAGCCAGTGCACAGGAGCCCAGGCCTGCTCACTGTCAGGCTGTCAGGGCTCTGAATTCCTGCACTGCCACCAACTCTCTCTGTGATTTCAGGTATGACTTAACCTCTCTAAGCCTCATGTTCTCCATTAATGGGAACAATAGTATTTTCCCATTGGAGTTGCGAGGAGTGACTGAATTAACACGTGTGGATCTGTTAGAATAGTTCCTGGCATATGTATTAGCACTTTAATTAACAGATTGCTCTTTGCTGTTATAATTATTATTTTAACAGTTTCCAAATTATATTTCACTGTAATTATTGAGTAGTAGATTCATTATCTTACAGTAATTTCTCCTATAGCCCCAAACACTCCAATTTGGAAAGGAAGTAGGGGATTACAGGCAGCTTTAATCAATTTTCTATTGATTAATTTATGTTGAGTATTTTTCTATGAGCAGGGCCCTGTGTGAGCTACCAAAATAGTATATTTTTGTGGGGAAAGAGCTGTGGGAATCAAATTTTCACCTTGAATCTGCTAAAAAGAAGCAGAGTGTTTCATCTGACCTTCAGTTTCAATGTGGTTTCCAGAGGATAATAACAATTATAAATTGCTATAGTGGAGATTTGTTTTCTGTTTACTTTACATTCTCCCTTCTTTCTTCCAGTGTAGACTTTGCCTGTCTTTTGCAAATTATTCCTTCCTCCAATCTTGTGATTACGTTGAGGCTATGGGATTTATACATGTTGACATAGAAAGAGAATATCCACATTCCACCACAGAGCAAGCCAAAGGAAGCAGCAGAGAATTCAGGCAACGCTCAAAAGACAGTAAAAAACAAAAACAGGAACAAAAAACACACAAACACAGATGGACAGAGAGGTCATTGAACATTGGAGGCATCGAACCCCATATTCGAGTTCCTAAACTCACCAAATCTGTCCTGGGTTCTTCCCTTGGGTCTAGGAGTGAACTAAACTTCCATTTCTACTTAAGCTGCAACAACGGGGGCTTCTGTCATTTGCAGCCAAAGGAGCTCAATATCCCCATCTGCCTTGCAAAATTATTACATGGGTCAAAAAGACAAGTACACAGAGTTTTTTAAAAACCTAAAGCATAACAGATACTAACTGTAATAAAAAGAACTGTGAAATATAGTTTCTTTCCTTAAAAGAGGAATAAGGTGTTTGGTACTGCCAACATTAATTATCTAAGAACAGAGAGAGAGTTGCGTAATCTATGCAATTGGATTTCATGTGAAGGGAATGCTGTGAGTTATGACCAGGGAAGGCTGCAGAGAAGAAGTATTCAGGCTGGGCCTGAAGGGTAAACGCAGTGCTCATTCAAATAAGGGGTTTTAGGCATGGAGGATGCTGTGGGCTAATGCACCCACGTTGGATATTCAGTTAACAAGTATGAACTGTCCTGCTATGCATCGGGGAAATCAAGGCTCGCAGAGATCTTGGAATCTGCTCCAGTTACTTTTTAAGCCATTTAAGCCATTTAAGTCATCAAATACCAAAAAGTCTGCAGTGTGTAAGCAAACAGACAAAAAATAAAGAGAGAGAGGGAGAGAGAGAGAAGCAGAGCCTACATTCCTGTGGGTCCTCTCTTGTAACCCAAGACCTTTCTTCTCTCTGGTTAGCATTTTAAGATCTCCCTGGTGTTTGAATTAAGTTGGCATTACCTGCAGGCATCATCTGCATGATTTTTATTCTGCTCTCCTTGGGAACAAGCAGAAATGGCCAACTCAGATGAAAGTTATTCCCCCTGCAGGTCCCTTCTCGACCATCCAGCTGTTATTACTTTTCTCTACCCTGTGGTCACTGTCCTTCCCAGGTCCATCTTTAACCGCACTTGTGGCTAAGCCTCAGGGCTATAAATGGAAATTATTCTCCCGGAGATGCTTGATACTATTATTATTAAGTAGCTGCAGACTTCCAAGGTTTCTAGGGTTCAGGACAACAAACATACACATTGTTTTCCCCATTATTTCTTAAAGTGCCATGCTTAGAAATCTTTCCAAGTTAATTTATCATTTGACTGTGGGATCTTAGCAGCTCATGTTTTCTTCCCTCGGTTCAAGGGAACTCACACTAGAATTGTTGTCAAGTTCACTTATCATAAGGCATCACAAATCGAAAGCTTAGTTTCCCTATCTACAAAATTGGATTTTAACACCAAATTTACAGGGCTAACATAGGAATTAACTAAAATAATTGATGCAGAATTATTTCATGGAGCACCACAATGATGATAATAAAAGCAATACAGAAGTAACAAGACAAGGTATAATTCTTCTTTGTGACGTGTGCTCTGGGCCTGTCTCCTAGTTCTGTCCTCCCTCTGTCACCCTCTGGATTTTTCCCGATATTTGGGATCATGTGAATTCTAGTACCTCATAGGTACCTGAGGCTGGAGTTTCCTAATTGGCTGGTTGTTGGCACTTTTCACTTCATATTCCTGCTGGACAGATGCTACAGGCGATTAGTACTGCACAGATGACTGAGATCAGCGTAGTTAGTGGCTCAGAGAAGCTGTGCATGAGGCTGCCCACCTGCAGAGACGGGTAAATAGGGACCTACATGGCAACGGACTTAAGTGAGAGCCACACCAGGTGGAATGTCTTGGCTTTGGACAGGCTGAATGAAACGGGGCTAGTCTGATGATAAAGAGATGAAGGAGAGGGTGAGAGTTTGGCTAATTCAAGAAGAGCCCAGGTAATGAATGCCACCTGCAGCTCATTTCTGTGCTTTATGATCCATCATTTTCTCTTTGTCTTTGAAAATATCTCCTGAGGAGAGGCCCTTTGGCAAGGGGGAAGCAAGGCGTGCCTCTCATCTTTTCCTCTATCCTCATCCCAATTGAAAACAAATAACTCAAAGCCAGTTGACTTCCTGGCAAATCCAATTTGCATCAAACACCATTCTCAGTCAATTTCATAAACAAATTCTTCCAGGAAAGCTGAAATTATTTTGTGGAAACAGTTTGGGGTATGGCTTTTGGACAGAGAGTGTGGAGGTTACTCCTTTAGAGAGCACAAGCTTGAGAAAGATCCCAAGATGTCAGACCTTCCCTCTTTGAAGATGAGGATGCCGAAGTCAGAATGGGCAGGTGACCTGACCAGGGTCTCACTTCCAAGTGTCTGCCTTCCTAAGTGTCCTGAAGGCAGAGAGAGGAGTACAAAAGACCCGCTGTATCTGGGAAAGAATTGAGTGATGGAGGCAGAATTGGCCAGCTGGACCTGATGCTGTCAAAAATCAGGCTTAGCGCGTGGGAGTGAATAATGCCAGGGCGAGGCATATTGCTTAGAGAGAGAGAGAGAGACAAAGCGGCAAAAACCAAACTGGGACTTGGCGCAAACAAGTCAAAACCAAGAGTCAATACTGGTTGGGGACCAAGTGACACTGGAACAGCTGAGAATGATTTAGGGTCAGCATGGTGAAAAACAAGCTGTTTTCAAATTAATAAAAATCAAAATGCGTAGTATAAAGTAAACACAATAGCTGGATTCATTACTGACTCCCCGTTGTTAGGCAGGCCTCCACAATCTAGCCTAGTCTGTTTTCCCCTTACTTTCCCTTCGCCCACACAAACGCAACCCGAAGCTCATATCCATTCCTGGTATTCGTTGTCTCTAGGGTTTTCCTCAGGCTCTTCTCTCTGCCTGAAATGCTGTTTCCCCTCCTGACATACTTGTCAGGTCCAAGCAAATTCTGTGTATCCTTCTAACGACTCCTGTCACCATTTCCAATGAAGTGCTTTCCCCCCCAACATCAAGCAATTTTCAGACACCATCTGGGTGTCCAACAATTTAACCTCTATCTGGAGCCAACTTCTGGAGCCAGGTCCCAAAGGTTAAGGGCTCAGTCCTAAATGACTGCTCTCCCCACCCTCACATCAGGAGCCACTCGCAAGTCCAGGTTGACTCATCGATTGAGAGGTCCAAGGACCCCTTCTCAGGTCTGATTAATTTACTGGAGCAGATCAAAGAAACATTCACTTACTAGATCACCAGTGTATTAGGAAAAGATGCAACACAGAACAGCCAGATGGCAGAGAGGTAGAGGACAAGGTTGAGGGAACGGGCGAGGAACGTCCACGCCCTCTCCAGACACAC
This sequence comes from Trachops cirrhosus, assembly GCA_028533065.1. Classification (NCBI taxonomy): domain Eukaryota; kingdom Metazoa; phylum Chordata; class Mammalia; order Chiroptera; family Phyllostomidae; genus Trachops; species Trachops cirrhosus. The sequence continues at coordinate 134,616,897 of CM052538.1, forward strand.
CACTCTCCCTTCACCTCCACGTGCTTACCAGTCAGGAAGCTCTCCGAACTCTGTTCTTTTGGGTTTTTTATGGAGGCTTCATTACATAGGCACAGTTGATGAAGTCATTGGCTATTGGTGATTGTACTCAATCTCCAGCCCTCTCCCCTTCCTGGAGGTGGGTGGGGAAATGAAAGTTCCAACCCTCCAATCACACTGCCGTTCTCCTGGCAACCAGCTTAGGAAATTGCCTCATTAACATAGTGAGAGACAAATTTACTGCTCTCACCACCAGAAGTTCCCAGGGTTTAGGAATTCTGTGCCAGATATGGGTCTAAGAACAAATATACATTTATTATTAATTATAATATCACACTTTCAAAGACCAGCTCTGTCCACACTGCCTACATGAAGCCTAATACGCGTTTGGGCTGAAAGTATTCTTCCTCTCCTTGTTGACCTCTAGTGGCACGGATGCCTGTACCTGCCTTACAGAGCGATTACGTGCCCACATGCAGCATCATCTCCTCCCTCACTTTGGAGAGTTAATCAGCAAGTCATCGTCTATCCCTCACAAGCTTCACCTGTGTGCCTCACACAGCATAGGTGCTATTGATGTTAGAAATACCCAAACCTATAGGGAATTTTTATGTTTATTTGAGTCAAACTGGTGACAATTGCTGGGAAGCAAAATCTCAACAGATTGAGAAAACGTTCCAGAGATGGCAGTTTTGCACCTTATTTTAAACATTACAACCAAGGGAAGAGGCGTAAGAGGGTTACATGAAATTCACTGGTGATACATTAGGGAGGCGGGAGAAGGCAAAGCAGGGAAACCTTTGGGACTGGAAAAAAGGAAAAGGAATAGACACATGCTTCCTTTACATTGATGGGTATGAGATAGTCAACAGCTAACAATTAACATGATAACAGTAACAATGAGAGGTTTGTGGTCCCTGCTGGGGTGCAGCGATTGTGCCCTGAGGGGTCTGGAGAAAGGCAATCACCCTGATATTCCAAAGGCACGTTATCCTCGATGCAAAAATACAACAGACAGGCTCAGGCCAGGTAGACATTGATCTCTGCCAGGGAAGGTGTCTACCTAGGACAGGACCACCCACTGTGACTCACTTTTAGTTAGAAAATTTTAACTTCAGGCCATCCTATGTGGTTACTTTAGGTCCCCTGAGCTTGTCCAGTTTACTATGTGGCCCCCTTTTTTCGTCCACAGTGCTCAGAAAGTTTGTGCCAAAGGAGTGGTCGTCTGGAGAGTACGCATGACATTGGGAGATCGCGCACTGGGCCTGCACCGGGCCCTTAGGAAGGGTGTTGTGTGCCCTAGGAAGGAGAACTGTTGAGAAATTGCAAGCATTCAGAGGAGAGCAACAGAGATCATAAATAAGTTTTAAAATAGGCTAAAGAAAGTCAATTTAATGGAAAATAAAACTTGGGACCTTTCCAGAGAAGGAGGCACTTTTACTGATCTTCCTCCAGGCCCATAAAAAGCCTCTACTGGAGAATTGACAGCAGCTGCTTTTCATCCCTGACCAAGACAGATCAGTAGAAAATTAACCTAAACAGAAGCATCATTGAGATCACAAACAGGGAAAATATTTCTGAGAGAAGGTGATTACACTTTCAGATGAGTTATCAGAGAGATTTGTAGACTTCAGGTCTCCAAAAGACCATTGAAAAACAGATTCTTGTGTGTCAAGGCCAGTTTAGAGGCTCCCCCTGGAATGAATGCCATGGAGGGAACTTGACAATCTTCTCTCACACCTCCATTGCTGGCCAGGTGTCAGCCTCACGGGGCCCAGTGGCAAGTTCCAGACTGCTTCCAGCAGGTGGCGGCCACGTGCAGTGAAAGCCAAAAGGTCTAGCTGGCCAGAGTGGTTTGAAAAAGCAAGTCCCCAAGGTTTGGAAGTACACAAGGACCCATGCAGGGTATGCAAACACGTAGTAAGCACGCCCCAATGGGGAGCCCAGGAAGCCCCCTCTGCAGGGCCTCTCACATTCCCCACTCCCACCCCATCAGGGCTCTTGGGTGTCAAGTGCACTAGGCCACTTGGAGAAACCTTCACTCCAAACATGGTATTAGGGCACAGACAGGACTTTTACCCAGAAAGTCCCCAGAGCCTGTGCTCAGAGAGTCAAAGTGGTGTGCTGAGACTTCCCGATGCGCTTCTACCAACCCAGGCATAGTGAAGAACACTTTACCCAAACCAAAGTGAAATGAAACAAAACAAAAAACACTAGGTGAAGAGGAACAATGGCGAAGGTAATTCAGAAGAGCAGTAAGTGGCACACAGGGCATCTACATGCCTGCTGAGTTCACAAGCCTTCTTCTAAAATTGCTGCCCCAGGAGCATCTAGTTTGCTTGTGCTATGTCCTGGGGACTCACATACTCTGCTGCCACCCAACAGGCTGGGTGTTGGGGACACAGCCAGAGGCAGCCCTAGGTGGGCTGAGGTCAGCCTCTGCCTATGAATTGATCAGTCGTCCCACAGGATGCTCCAGATTCAGTGTGACAACCAACCATGTCAGATCATCTCCCAGGGAATACACGGACAGGATTCACCCAGTACAGCAATGGAGAGTTGCTGCCAGCCCCCTAAAGAAACAAGGCCTGCTTTTTATCCCTGCCATGGAATTGTTGGGTCCCAGAGCGCCTTAGACTCCCGAGCAGGCTTTCTTGGTATTCTTACTTCCTTATCTAACTCTTCAGCATCTTTCCATCATCTCAAGGACTCAAGCACATCCCTCCGCCCAACCTGAAGTGTATAATGAACACCATGAGACTTCCTTGTCCTGTCACCTCCACCACCTGACAAAAAAAGCCTTTTGAATTCTGTTTTAATTTTTCACCCTCTGAATTAAGAGGTCAGCTCAGAAATTGAGGTGGCTGGACCCCCAGAAATTGCAATGATGATGTGTTGATAGGATGAGAGAAGCATGAGCCCTTTGGTTCAGGAAGAATATGGCACTTTTCACATGGCTCCTAGAGGTAAGGAGCCTCACTGAGCTTGAATTCCAGTTCTAGTCCTTATGAAAAGCACCTAAGTGCTCTGTGACTCCCTTTTCTCATTTGCAAGACAAGACAAGACAAGACAAGACAAGACAAGACAAGACAAGACAAGACAAGAATAGTTCCCGCCTGACCTGGTAAGTGCTAGATAATGAGAAATATTGATATTGACTGACTCTTTGTCCCCTCCATTAGATTATGCGATCCTATTAACGTTTATCTTTTTCTGGCACCAATTAGTGATCCGTTAGTATGCACTGAATAAATGGAATGAATGTGGAAAACGTAGGAAAAAACTGAAAAGCACTTTGAGATATTTCTGCTAAGTTTGAGTAAAATTTTCTTTTGCTTTCCTGGTTTTCAGCATTATCTACTCTGCTCTCACTTGGCATCACAAGGTCATTTTCTTTTTTAAGGACTCAGGCCTACTAACTACATTTTGACATTCTTTAGATCAGGCATTATAACATCCTGAATTGGTTTATTATCTTATAGCAAACTCCCACTAAGTTCACTCAACTGAAACTGTGGCAGTATTCCCCTTCAGGGAGAACTCTGGCCTGATGTCTTTTTGTACAAGACAAGGGGGTTTTACACTCTTGGGATGAACCCAAGATGCCGATAAGTTAGACGATGGAGGTGAGAAGATGGACTGCTGCCACGGGTGGATATCTCAACATAGTCCCAGCTTTGAAAATGCAGTGCTTTCTTTGAACTTATTTCAGATGTCAAATGCAGCAGGGTTGACATCGATACCAGCAGGCCATGGATTATGGCTGCCTCTAATGACCATGTTCCACTGTGTTTATTGTTCTGGATGTTAATATATAGAGTAAATGATAGTCTTTTAATTGAAGGTTGGAAATGCCCCATACTAAGGCACTCGGGTGACATCACCATTAACCACTCAAGTGAAACCCAAGACACTTGCTGGCCAGGAAATTGCAGCCTTGGAGATCATCTTCCTATTTGTGTATGTGGTATGTGTGAGGAAAGGGGGCCCAATGGCTGGCCTGTAGTACTTCATTGGCAGTTCTTGATTTTACTGGGAAGAGAGAGAAATTATTTCAAAACTACCAAGAATACATTAATTCTACAGAAAATCTCAGCTAACTAGAACCTTAATGGACCATGATGCTATAGGATGTATGAACCCAGGAGAGAAAAGGGAGGGGTTGGCTCTCTCCCTTTCTTTAGCACATTGAAGGGACTCTTCAAAGACCTTTCTCTATTTGTGGGAACAAAATAATAATGCCTCAGTAACAGGAGTTTAATAAAAACTAATTCCTTATACTTATTCAGACTGGGACTTCCAAGCTGTGAGTAGTCTTGACGTGCTATTGAACAATGAACTGGCCCTAATGGTTTCTATGAGAAGGTATATTAGGTTCCTATAGCTGCTATAACAAGTACCACAAACTTGGTAGTTCAGAACAACAAAATTTATTATCTTACTGTTCTATAGGTCAGAGGTCCTAAATGGTGTTCACTGGGCTAAAACAACATCCTTTCTGGAGATTCTATGGGAGAATCTATTTCCTTACCTTTTCCAGTCTCTAGCGGTTGCCTGTATTCTAGAAACTGCATCCTTCTGATCTTTGCTTCTGTTGTCACGTCTTCTCTGACTCTCCTGCCTCCCTCTTCTGATTATGAAGACCCCTATGATTACATTGAGCTGGATGGTTCAGCATCATTTCCCCATCTCCAGGACAGCTGATTAGCACACTTAATTCCATCTGCAATCTTAATTCCTCTAAAAAACATAACACAACATATTTGCAGGTTCTGAGATGAAGACATGGACATCTTTGGGGTGAGGGCATTATTCTGCCTCCCACATAAGATGCTAGAGTAGCCTCTATGGAAGTGAAGTCTAGGTTGGGAGTTGAGGACTACTGATGAGAAAGTGCAATGATGATAAAAAGCTGTTTTGTATGTCTTAAGACAAAATAACTGTATAGGTCAGGGGCATTACAGCTTACTAAGAACACACACTTTGGGCTCAGACAGAACTAGATTCAACATTAATAGAACTAGCTCTTAAACTCATGTTAATGAGTTTCCATTACTATACCATGAAAGCAATAATATGTACCACATAAGACTGTTGCAAGATTTAAGTGAGATAATAGAAATAAAATGTCCAGGGTGGCATCTGGTACTTAGTAAATGTTCAGCAAGTGGTGTCAGAAAAAGTTTTGTTTTTTTTCCTGCCTCCTCGTGAGGCATAGCAAAAATGGTGAGGGGCTATAGTTTTCCTCAAATCCAATATCCCAAATTAAGGGTATAGAACTGTTATTTGAAAGAGGAGAGTCAACATTTTACATTGTCTTGAGAATGAGAAGTTTAACTGAATCTCTCTTTATCAAGCATTATTATCACCAGCAGGCATGTGTGTCTGGCACTGTGCTAGGTGCTGGAGAGGGGACACACCATGGTCCTGGCCTCCATGCCAGCATGTAATTAGCCATACTAGATGCCACAGCTGACAGCTGAGGGGGTGCTAAAGGAACTAAAGCAGGATAATGGGCAGGGGCAGAAGGAGGTGGTTTCAGAGAAATTAGGACTTAAGTTGGACCTTGAAGGAAGACAAAGAGTTAGAGAAGCTGGGGAAAATAGGGAGGGCATTTTAGCCAGAGGGTTTGGGGATTAGTGACATGAGCAAAAATGCCAACATAGGGATTCCATGTTTAAGGGACAGGACAGATGTCTTCGGTAGCTAAGTTGTGGAGCAGGAATCTGCAGAGGGAGAATGCAACAAGATTAAAGAGGGCCTCTATCATCCTTAGTAAGTCTCTGTCTTATTCAATTTGGAATGACGTATAGTGGGTACTCAATACCATTTGGTGTTGTTGCTTTGTCCTAATCTGAAATAAAGTATTTAGATATAATTCTTTGGACAGTGAGGGATCACAGGAAGAACAAGGTGTGATATGCAGAGAACAATTAGGATCCTATTTCCAGTGCCCAGCAAAAGAAATGAAGGTTTGATGATAGCGGGAATAGAAAGGAAAGATAAGCAAGATTAAATAGAACTATGAGACAAATTAAATGTAAAGTTCAGAAATGATCTGGATATATATGCAGGGCTCATGGGGAAGGTTTGCAAATGGTAATTGTGTAGTTGGAGCAATTACACTGATTCCTGATGTCCAAAAAACAATAGGGTGTCCAAAAACCTAAAGATGGGTGTATCAGTTACCAATTGCTGTGTAACAAACCAATCCATAAATCACTGACTTAAAACAACCATTTATGTAATTCGTGTTTCTATAGGTTGGGCTGGATGGTCTTTCTGGTCTGGGCCAGGCTCACTCCTGAGTCTGTGCTCAGCTGCCAAGTCAACTGAAGGCTGCTGGCCTTGGAGGCCTCAACTTGTCATCTCACTTTTTCTATGTAGTCTTTCATTATCCAACAGTAAAGCATGGGATTATTTTCATGATGGGGACAGGGTTCCAAAAGAGCTAACAGAAAGATGCAAGGCCCCTGAAGCATAGACCTAGAACTGGAAAACCAACACTTCATTCTATTAGACAAACCAAGTCACACTGCTTAGCCTGAATTCAAGGAGTAGGGAGATAGAGCCCATTCCTTCATGGGGAGAGCTACAAAGTCACATAGTGAAGAGTGTGACAATTGAGGCCATTTCTGTAATAGAATCTAGCATGGTCGGAGGATATTTGGGATGCTCAGCTAAAAAACCTATTTATTTATTATTTTACTTTTATAGCTATGGATACATTGAATTCAGTAGCAACTGTACGGTGAATTGTACAAGTCTCGTTTTGTTTTCATTCCAGCTGTGCCCAAGAGTTCTGCCACTCCACTTGGATAATATACCAAATAGTCATTGAAGGGAATTGGATGTCCCAAGCTGGTCTCGGTGGTAAATTTTATGTGTAAGATTTTTATCTCTCTCTGGAGCTTATTGAGGGCCTGAACCACATCACTGCCTTATCTCAATTAGTCCACTAAATGTCATGAAGAACTAGAAACGTGGAAAGCATTTACTCTCCTGTTAGCATTGGCTACAAATTTGGGCTTAGGTTTTAAAGGTGACTAATATCACCATCCCCCAGAGAGAAAATAGGGTGGTAGGAAGGAAATAAGCTGCCTGGGCCACCCCTCTCTCATGGGGAAAATGCATCCTGCCATTCCTCTGAGTTTCCTTAAAGAAAAAAACCTGCTCCTAGCACTACATATCTGCCTGTGTGCACATCTCAACTCTCTGCAATTCCATTTTACTGACCCAATCTACTGAGCTTGGTCTATCATGCCCAAGAACTGGGAGAGGAAAGGACAGCAGATGGACACCTCTTGGAGCCTGCAGGTGTCTGGAAAGGAAAGCATCCAGAATTGCTGGCAGGACCCTAGAGGCCTGACCAATTCCTACCAGTATCAGCTGGGCATGTAATGAATGAGCACATAGTCCCTTGACGCCATCTGCAGTACCACTTAAGGAGAGTGAGAACCTGGAAGAGGATCAAACCCTGGAGAGGACTGGTGGTCCCATTAGGTCTGGTTCTGATGCTGAAGCAGCTGCCAGGGCAAAAGACTCTTGCCAGGGTCCAGGGGGAGCCAGGTTCCCACTCCCTGACCTGGACCCACTTCTCTTCCTGAGCCTTGACTCTGCAGGTTTACAGGAGACACGTTGCTGCAGGGTGGGTCCCTGGGAAGGAGGAAGAGCAGGGAGGGTAATGGGGCAGCTGGAGCAGTCAGGGCTTTTGGCAGCCTGTCAATGATCTGGATGAATTCAGCCCAACACAAGTGGCCCTGGTCCAGCAAGGGGAATCAGGAATTTGAAGCTCAATGCCAGTCCATCTTGGGTCTGTTTTCTTTCTCCTCTCATTACCAACCCCTCAGCCCTGCAAACACAACACCTTTCTTACTTTCCTCCCTAAAGTCTTAAAATAGAACTGCTTAGTGATTGACCAAGGTCAGCTAAACAAGAAAAGAAGAGGGAAGGTTGTCCATTTTTGTGCATCTTAGATATCACTGACTCTGATCAGGGATGGTTCCTTATATGAACTCTTTTACTTAGACCACTGTGCATGAATTGATTCCTAAATGCACTGCGTGCACTGAACCTCCATGCCTCTGCTCAGATTATCCTCCCTGCCTAGAATGCTCTCTCTTTTCCTGTTTGTTGACCCAAAATCTACATATTATGCAAGTTCCATGATGCATGGGATGACTTTCCCAGTTATTTTAGATTTGATCTCTCCATTTTCTGAACTCATATACCTTATCATCTACATCCTAATATATGGGATTTAGTATTGTTATTGATTTTTCTTGTGTTTGGGTCTCTTATTCCATGTGAGCCTTACACTTCCTTATATCTCCAATAGCATGTAACTCACTGCTTTGTGCACAGACCCTCAACAAGTGTTCAATGTTAATGGCACTTCAAACGCCATTATATCCTCCCCCAATCTGCTGTTAGTGCTTCTGGTGAACCTGATCATTTTTTGGCCATCCAGCATTCATTCTGCCTTCTGAGTAGTACCCTGATTTCCACTGGGGCTAATTACTTCTCACTCACTGTTCCAGGTGCCTGCATTCCGTGTATGGAATCCAAGAGTGAAAGCTTCTTTTCTGTCTTCACAATTCTCAAACTAGATTTCTGGGGTGTGGCCAAAGGTTGGCCAAGGATCTGCTCTGTCCCATGTCTCTGAAACTTGAGTGAGGACTTGCAGGTCAGAAATGGTTGGAGGCCACTCCTGGCAGGGTGACAGCAGGAGCATCCCAGCCAGATTGTTCCACTACATGAGGGCCTTTCTCCCTCTGTGCCCTGGCCCTCTGGATCTTTATGTTATGGTGCATTCTCAAGTCTCACTCTTAGCCTCCCGGTAGTTCTTCTGATGAGGGCTCTTTCAAAGCAGCCAAAGGGTCTGAATGTCTGTTGTTTGTTTAGGTTGCTTAAACCATGCATTCCTATCTGATACATGCTTGATTTCAGCCTTTATCAACACCCTCTTGGCAGATAGCAGTTGCCTTCTTATTTGAATTCTTATCTTCAATTTTACCCTCCTTGAATAAGTTCTCTACATTTTTCCAGAGTGTTATGTGTAAGATTCAAGTTTTAACTTAAATACTGAGTTATTCCTGCTTTTGAGATAAAACATTGCCTGTCAGCATTTCTCGTTTCCCTGTGCCCTGTGCATGTGCTCGAATCAGGGCAATGTGGTGCAGTATAAAGAGTCTAGACCGAGGCTTGAGTCATGTGACATTGGCTAATTTATTACACCCTTTTCATCATTATTTTTCTCATGTAAAATGGAGGATTGTTGATGCTCTATTTTATGTCATTCTAGAGAGATAAGAGGACCTAAGGAATCATCTGGCATGGTATATTGAAGCAAAAAATTTTTTCATTTGTGGTGTGTTAAGAACAGTTTTGATTATTATGGTGGGAGATGAAGATTTTTTATTATGATACAGTCAATCTCTTAGGCAAGTGTTTTTAAAAAATAAGGCTGCAGTTCAGAGCCAGATGCCATGTCTGTTTCTTGGTTCTTCACCTAGTCTCAGCAGGTAAAAAGTAAGAGGCTGTATACTCTTCGTAGTATGTGGAGGTGAATGTTTCCAACAGTTATGTCCTCCCACCCTCATTTTCCATGCTCGCTCTTAAAATCTTCATATTTGAAATGGCCCATTTGTTACTGCTGCCAAAGCTTGAAAGCAACGTGAGCTAATTATAGAGCTGGAGTTTGCCTAACAGAAGGGCTTTTCACTAGCAGCTGAAGGGGGCTGTTTCCCTTTTGCATCAGTGATAGCTTGACGGGATTCAAAACCTACATAGCAACCTCTAATAATTTCTAACTTAGGATCACAGGAGAAGCACATAATGAAGGGGGATTTGGATCACAAGTCGGGTGAAAATATCTGTGTTGGATGATGTGCTAAGCCAGCTAAATGGGTATTATGTGGACAATATGTGTGTGTAAACAACAGGACAGACTCACAGGAGTATCACTCTTTGGGATATTAGAATTCCAAGTGTCAACTAAATAAGCAGGAGCAACTTGCAGGGGAGTGATTTGCTATGGCAGTGAAGTGGTTTATTACCAGCATTACCATCAGTCAGTACGACATGATGTCAAGGGGAAGGGCAGGGAATGTGGGGGGAGGAGTGTATTATTACAGTACATACAATCAGGAGTTTCTTTGTGATGCATTGTCTTTCAGGTTTTCTTCTCAAGGCATTAAAAAGTCTTTTCTGAGATCATGCTGGTTGTTCCCAGGAGCTGCATTTGTCTCTTCTACCTCTCTATACCTCCCCTAATTGCTCCCCATCTAAAGAAGCCAAAGGTCCCAGCTGTGGAGTGCTCAGAGTCCCAAGTTCCAACTCCACTGAAGCTCAGTTGTCCTACACCATCACAACACCACATGCATGAGAGAGTCGGGGTCTTTCTAGGGGTTGGCCCTCAAGCTGGAAGACCGAAGATCTCAGGCTGGCAGTCCTTGTTTGTTGAGCAGAAAAGCAGGCAGCGTCACAGCCCAGGCCCCTCAGGGGCCAGAGAACATCGGAAGTAAACCTTTCACACCACAACACTTCACTTTGGGCAGTGCTTAGGGAAAAAAAGTAGCGTTAGTGCTGACGGTGAATTGAAAGTAGAGTCTTCCTCTCTCCTTGGGGGCAGGAATCCCATTGTTTGGCTCCATGTGACCTAAACCTGGCTCTAAGTGTCTCTGGAAGTCACTAATAACTGTGACTATTAAATGGTGGGAAGGTGCTGACATGGATTTCCCCACACTCAGACAAAGCCTCAGAGGGGCATTCCAGAGGGAAACTGGATGGCTCCAGTGTGAACTCCTTTTCTGCTAACCTACTGGGGATGAGTGAATTGTGGCTTCAGTCCTGCTTCAGGAGCCTTCATTCCTTTTATCTACTAGGCCTCAGGGAAGGTCTCAAATCCCCAAATCACTCAGTGCTATTTTATAAAATGCAATGTAAATGATTGTCTTTTCAGTTGAAATGTCGAGGTCCAGAAGCAGAAGGGACTACCTTGTTTCTTTGGCTACTAGCCAACCTGGATTAAAGCAAGAAGAAGGAAAACAACAATAAGATTTCTTTTGAGTTTTTCCAAAGTCTTTGTTTCCTGGCACATAAAAAGCATCTATAAGCCATGATGATGCAGCTGACTGCTTGCAGGAGAGTTTGGGAGTGTTTGCCCTAATTCAACACACCGGTTCATCCATAGTCTCTGCTTCATACATTTACCCTCCAACCAATGACATGCTCTTATGAGTTCATTGGCCTGTTAAAGTGTCTAGTGTATGGCTGTGAAATGGAATTTTACTCTGTGCAGAGACATGAATTCTGTCTATCAAAAACTACTTATCCAAAGAAAACAAAACACCTCTTTGAAAAGATATATGTACCCACCCCTGTATTTATTGCAGCATTATTTACAATAGCCAAGATATGGAAGCCACCCAGGTGTCCATCGACAGATGAATGGGTACAGATGTAGTATATATGCACAATGGAATATTGCACAGCAATGAAAAAGAGTGAAACCTTGCCATTTGCAACAACATGAAAGAATGTAGAAGGATTATACTAAGTGCAATGAGTCAGACAGGGAAAGACAAATGCTGAATGGTTTCACATATATATGGAATCTAAAAATGTGAAACAAATGAACAAACAAAACAAAAACAGACTAAAAAAAAGAGATGAAAGAGATGGTTACGAGAGGGTAGGGGGTGAGGGATGGGTGAAGGGGAATATAGTCAATAATGCTGCAAATAAGTTTGTACAGTGAAGGATGATTATTAGAACTAGTAGAGTGAATGCTTTGTAAGGTATAAAAATGTCAAATCCCTGTATTGTTCACCTGAAGCTAATATAACTAATACATAACATAGTGGAGAAGTAAGGTGGAATTAAAAAGAATACATGACCTATACATCCACTTCTACTTAGCTCTGGGGCTTGAGGGCACCTTAAGCTTCAATTTGATATATAAAAAGGGAATAAAAACTAGTATTACTCACCATAATTGAAATAATCACATAGAAATGCATTAAAAGTGATTTTTACATTGAAAAGCCCACACGAGTGTGACTGATCACCAACAGCACTTCCAAATAACTTGAAGAATACAACTGCTGTTAAAATAGACCTGCCAGAGCCAATCTTTTATGATGGATCTAAATTTTGAAGCTATCAAAAGTGATTCAACCTTAAACAGCCTTTCATATGACTTGTTTTTTATTGAGACATTTCTGAGAACTGAAAGGCTTGCCTCATTATTAGAAACTCACACAGCAAATCCAAGTGTTCGTGGGGCTGAGTGATAAAGTGACAGGGCATGTCATTTCCTGACAGATTTCCTACTGTCCGCAGATTTCATGTTTTTCTCGGTTTGACTCCTGTACTGAAATCTCCCTGATTTCCTGTTATTGGGAACCATGGAGACAGTTTTCTCTTCTGTAAAGTGAGATAACACCTCCTAGGGTTTTTGTAAGGCATATGACGAATTATTGTCTGTAACGCATATATGGAAAAGCATTGCCCACAAGAGGTATGTAATAAATGTTAGCTATCACTACTACTGCTACTATTACATTTATTTTAATTATCCCTGGGTGAATCATACATTGTGATGGTCACATTCTCCCTTTGGCCAGCCATTGACTAAATTAAATTTCAAGTACTTCTGGAAAGAAGAGTATGTGCCATATTGAGGAAAAGTTGATGTGGTTTTAACTTCTTTACCAGTAGGATGACTGATCTTTGAACGTTTCACTCTTTCTTTGGGTGACTAAGAAGGGCCAGCCCCTTATAAAGGCGGAGAAGCCCAGACGAAACAGCAGCAGGTTCCTAGTGTTCTGCTTCCCAGCCCATATTCTGAGCAAGAGATTCCAGTTCTTTAGAATGACCACTTTCCAGCTTCAAATGTCCCTGGTAGGGGTTGTCCCTTCCTCCCTGGTACTGGCAATAGGGCAGTGGGTGCCAGTGCCACCTATATGGTGCGGTGGCAAATTTACTCTAGGACACAAAACCATTCTTGGTTTGTATAGAAACAATGACTACAGGAGGATAACGGCGAAAATGTTTTAAGCACTTCCTGTTTGCCAGATACTTCTCTAAACACTTGATAAACATTAACTCAATTTTCACAAAAACCCCAGGCAGGTATAATTAGCATAATTTTCTCAGAGGAGGAAACTGAGGCACGGACAGTCAATGCTGGTGCCAGGAGTAAAGCGCAGCACCCTCACTCTGAAGCACGACCCTCTGAGGACAGGCCTGGAGGGGGCGGCTCTGGAGCTGGAGCTCCGCAACAGCCCGCAGGCCCCGTGCTCCTGATGGAAGGGGGTGGGTGGTCTGCCCTGTGTGGTGGTAGAGAGGAACAGAGCAAGCTTTTCAGGGTGAACCTCAATCTTCTCTCTAGGGTCTTTTGTTGACAAAGGGCAGTTGTTTTGTGTGCTACAAAGACTATCTTCATTGCTTGTGCTACCATCTTTTTATCTCAGGCCGTATGTCTGGGTTGTGTGGTCGAAATAATGGCAAATTATACAGTGCTTTTGCATGAGTTTGTCTTTGCTCCTACTCTGTGAGACAAGAATTCTTACTAGACAGATTTTCTTATGGGAGAAAAGAGCCTCGGAGGGTGAAGAGACTCACCTAGGTTTACACAGCTAATAAGTGACACTAACTGGGGTTTGTACCGCTGTGTCAAGCTCCTAGCCCTACACTGTAGTGAACAATTGCTAGTCAGCCCTGGGGGCCTGCAACTGGGTTAAAAGAAGGAAAAGCTGCCTCTTGGGTCAGATTAGTATTGACACTCAGTAGGGAGAGAACAGAGAAGGGAGAAATGGAGATTCTGTCACCCAAGTGTGTCGCTAAAAATATATACTGAGGAAAGCAGTGACCTCTCATTGATCAAGGCCAGTTTTTGATCCTCCTGCACATAGTAGGCCTACCTTAACATTTTTGAGGAGTTTTTATTTATTTATTATGTATTGAATTTATAGGGGTGATGTTGCATAATAAAGCAATAAAGGTTTCAAGTGAACACTCCTTTTATTTCTTTTCTTTTTTAAATTCGTTGTTCAAGTTCAGTTGTCTCCATTGAGTTCGCATTTCCTGTGGTTTCTAGGTGTCTGCGAATGTCACTTCCTCAGGAAAGCCTGTCCTTACTGCCTCTGTCCCTCAGGCATGTATAGGTATCCTTCCCCTTTTACAGCCTAACTCATTAATTCACTCAATCAACGAACACTTACTGAGCCCTCATGTGTCAGCTAATGGGAGTCTCTGATCTCATGGAGCCAGATGAAGATGTGATATGAATACAGCATAAGAAAGGAGTTGATAGTGAGGTGTGGTCAGAGGACCAAATGAATGGGGGAGTGGCGAACATTGCAGATGTCTCGGGCAGGGGTGTGGGCAGAGCTTAGTTTAGAAACAGCAAACACGAAGGACTCTGCTTGGCCCCTTTGGGGACTTTTTTCGGATGCTGTGGCTACTGTTTAACAACGGGCCAGACTGCAACAGTAACACCAAACTGCAACCGAGGTGGGGAACTTGGTGTACTGCTGACACCTACCTCACTCCTGGGCATGGAAGGCCAGTCATTGTTAAGTAGTTGAATGTATGGATCTGAGGAATAGAAATAGGAAAATAAAGACTGATTTTAGTTGAAAAGACAAAGCCCAGAGACTGAAGCATTTCTGGGATTATCTAAGCAACCATGGTTTAGGTTCTAACTAAGGCTTTTCTGGTTTCTTTCTTTTTCTATTCTTCTTTTCTTTTCATTTCAGTTTTTGCACAGACAGAATTTAAAATCTTATAAGGAAATATTTTCTGAAGAGTCTAAGTGTGTGATATGTCTATGATTTAGCTCAAATTTATAGATAGGTACCTATAAGCTACCAGTGTTTAAGAGTTTTTGAAATCAGCATTATATTGAAATACCTCAAACTTACACAGGTTGTAAGCTTAGTACAAAACCTTATCTTGTACCATGAAACCATTTGAAGGCAAATTGCTGACACTTTGTCCTAACATGTTTGCTTTCCAACTCAAACATTCTGCCTGAGTACTTTAGTGTGCATTTCCCACACGCAAGGACTGTCTTGTCCACAACCAACAAGCATCCATCACAATCGGACGCTGACTCCTGCCCCAGGTGCCTGTATGTGGAAGCCCCCTTGCCCTGCTCCACAGGCTCCAATTCCTTTGACCAGGTGCCTTCCTGGGAGGGTCCCTCCTGCTCAGACCCTGACACCCTGCTCCAAGCCCCCACAGCTACTGCCCACCCCACCCCACCCCAGCCAGAACTACTTACACCTTACTCAGCCCCACCTAATGACTTCATGATTCAGAAAAGAGAAGCAGGCAGCCTTAAACATTTTTAAAATAGTTTTTACTGTAGTAAGTTGATGAGAGCTACCATCACATATGACATTTCCTCAAATAGCCTGTCCAAAGCACCCAGGCGGCATTCTTCTATTGGGTGGTGTTCACCCCCCTGTGGCCTCCCAGGCAGCTCCTTCAGAGCACCCTTCCACTCATTCTGCATCTTTACTCTTATCCTCTTTTTATCCTCATGCAAGGACATTTTTTTTCATTACTTTTTAGAGAGAGAGGAAGGGAGAGAGAAACATCAATGTGAGAGAGAAGCATGGATTGGTTTCTTCCTGTACCTGCCTGGACAGGGATCTTTCGTGTCTGGACTGGGGGTCATACAGGCTGCACCTGGACTGGGGATCAACCTGCAACCTTTCAGTTATGGGATGGTGATCCAACCAACTGGGCCACACCAGACAGGGCTCATTACCTTCTTAAAGGACCAGATTAAGACTCACGTCTTACAATAAGTCTTTCCCCACTCACCCCACATTTCCTGGTCCAACTTTGTTCTGAGGTTTTGGTTTTGTTTTCCAATTTATATTGTATTAGAGTCGTATCTCGGTACTTGTCTTCAAAACTCCCTGTATTCATTGCATTTTAATGAGAAAAAAATGTTTTAGCA
Organism: Trachops cirrhosus; assembly: GCA_028533065.1. Taxonomy (NCBI): domain Eukaryota; kingdom Metazoa; phylum Chordata; class Mammalia; order Chiroptera; family Phyllostomidae; genus Trachops; species Trachops cirrhosus. The sequence continues at coordinate 134,632,894 of CM052538.1, forward strand.
CCTGGTGCTTGCTTGGGACACATCGCACTTGCTAGAACTTTTACTAGTCACAATGCCACCCCACAAGAGAAAATGCTTCATCACTTGTCACTTGAAAAATCCATTGGGTACTTGTCAGTTTTAGCACTCATCACAAGTTCCAGAACGAATAAAGACAAGCACCAAGGTACCACTGTACTTACTTAGGTATAGTTTTGTTGTCTGGTTGTTCCATAGCTATTTTGCTTCCCTAGCTAGGCTTGTTTACTTCTCAGGTAACCCCACAAGGGCTGGACACCTGAGATAGCTTTAGCCAGTATTTGCCATTGAGATTAATTTGAGATTATGCATTGTGGGCCTCCACATCAATTGTCACAGGCCCTGTGCTAGGGAGAGCTGATGGGGATGTGACCCTGAGCCTTATGTCTTCACTGCCTATGTTGATCTGGGAGTCTTTATTTTTGTACTTTGCCCATACAATGGTATATTGCCAGTCTGATCACATTACTTCTTGACTTAAACTCTTCAACGGCTTGCTCCTCATTGCTCAAAAGTCAAAGAATTCTTGAAATCACTTACAAAGTCTTCCATGCGTGAGCTACGTCTCCTGCTATGCCCACCTTCAGAATCCACATCCTGTGTTGCTCTCACAAGGCAAGCTGCGTCCTGCCTCCGTGACTCAGCATGCTGCTTTCCCAGCTGGGTGCACCTGTTTCCTCTTTTCTTGCCTGGCTGATCTACTCCTCCTCAAGATTCAGATCAATTATCTTTTTCAAGGACACCTTTCCAGAGCTTCCTGGCAGGGGTAAGTTCCCCTTTTCTGTGCTCACATAGTGTCCCACGCATACTTTCATTCTTGCTTTTGACACAACTTCACTCATTCATTCATCAAGTTTCTGTTTGAACACCCACAGGGTGCCAGGCATTGTCCTGAGTGCTGGGAAGACTGCATTGACAATGCCAGATAACCCCCCTTTATGAGAAAGAAGTTAGGAAATACACAAATAAATCTGAAGTGGCAAATGAGGGCTGTGCTACAAAGTAGAGGCACAGAGAAACCACGCCTGGCAGTGAGGTCAAGGAAGCTTTTTGTCGCCAAGGTGACATGTAAGCAGCATCCGGAGGTGTAGGGTCAGTGGAGGCAGTCTGGCTTCCTCACCCAGGTGTCTGGGCACCTAAGGGAAGCAGTGTTGCCATAGCCTTGGAGGGGCCTGACAAGTAGTGTCCTCATAGTGTGGAGACTGGGTCCGATAAACTGTTCCCATAACATGAAGTGGGCTCACAGGAGCAGAATTATGCCATGTTATATGATTTTCTAGCATTTTTCCAGCTTCGTTCACCTCTAATACTCAAACAAGTAGGGGCACTAGAGACACGCAGCTCGCAGCATGCATGGCTCACCCACCCGTGAACAAAGGCATGTCAAGCATCCCCACGGCTCCGCACATTTTCTTCCATCTCCCTGAAGCTGGAGTGGAGCTGTCAGGCCTTGATGGGCTGCAACGCAGGAGGGTTAAGCTGCCCTGACCCAGGTGAAGAGAGAAGGGGAAGAAGGATTATTGATATACTTGGTTCACACATCTGTGGCCTCATTTAGAGATTAAGTCATGTGAGGAGAGGCGCCGGACAGAATTCATTATTGCTTCCCCAGAAACTAGTGCAGTACCTCGAACATTTCAATGTCTGTTGAACTGAACAAAGCCGTCCAGAGCATGAGGTCTTGTCACTGAGTAGCAGAAAGCCTGGCTATTTGCAGGCCCGGCCACAAGGGAGGAGAAACTCCCATCATTTCTTTACTTCCTGTAGCCCTCTTGGGCTTCCTTTATTCAAATTGTGGCTTTCTCTCTCCATTCTTACTACACTGGACTTCTCAGAAGACCTTCCAAAACTCTTCCCACAATTACTGTGGGACAACAGTAAATAGTCTGCAATTTCTAAAAGCTTAGTATTGTTTAGTCCTAAAAACAGCTGTGTAGTGATCTCTTACCACCCAGCTGTGGTGTGATGGGATCTCAGGGGCCCAACCTGTGAGTAAAGTGCCTTGCAACCCGGGATTTCAAGACCAAGCGTGAATTTATTTGACTGCCTATTCATGACCCTGGTGACAGAGAAGCTGCCCTTTCTCCAGGCTATCTCTGAAGTCCAGGCTGGGAGCCTATCTGCCCAGGACAAGAGAACTGCCCAATCCCATCCAGGGAAAGATTTCTATTTTTAGAATTATCTATCCAGGGAGCAAGAAGGAGGAGCATATGAGTCTGCCTATCTTAGTTCAGAATTCATGTTATTTCTTAGTTGCTTCTGAAACTCTGCAGTCACAATAGATTGAATATTTCTTAGGGCTGGCAAAAAAGAAGTTTGAAAAGTCCTTCAGCTCATGTTCTTAAGTTGAGATATGACTGAAGAGAAAATAATACAGATATCTGTTTTTTTAGTAATGAAGGAAAAAGTTATCTTTAACACAATTAAAAGCCTAACAATTTAAAGTAAGGCAGTTCTTCCTTATTTCTATTCTGTTTTCAACTAAAAGTTAATCTATTTCTTTTGCCCAGTGCACCAGGAAAATGTACAACTTTTGGTTACCATCATTGTCATGATCCATTTGGTAGCCTTGAAAATAGTTTCCTGCATCAAGCAAAATCTTTCTTACTCTTTATACTTTTTTATAAAAATTTTATTTATTTACTTTTAGAGAGAGGTGAAGGGAGGGAGAAAGCAAAGGAAAGAAACATTAATATGTGAGAGATACAGTGATCAGTTGCCTCTCACATGCCCGCAACTGGGGACCTGGCCCACAACCCAGACATGTGCCCTGACTGGGAATTGAACTGGTGACCATTCAGTTTGCAGGCCACACTCAGTTCACTGAGCTGCTCTTTATACATTTTATCTGATCCTATTCAGCCCTTTCATCTCAGTCCCTAACCTTAAAAAGAATGTTAAATTTCAAGTAAAGAATGTGATGCTAAGAGATGCTAAGTTGAGCACATGTGTCTGAAGTCCTTACGTAGTTCTCTGACTTGGACTTTCAGGCTGGCTGGAAGCATTGCAGGGTGAAGACTGGTACACACACCGCTGTAGAAATATACACAGTAACCTGCACATGTTGGAAGAACAATAACTGTGTTCTTCCAACAGCGTCTAGTCTCAGATTCTTCTCTCTAGAAGGAAAAAAGGCATCAGCCTTCCCATGTAGCAGTGGGCAGTAGATGGAAAACCGTGTAGACAGTGGATAGGTTACTCTAAAGTGATGTAACCATAATAAAGATTCAAGGAACAAACTAATACTTGCACTTAAAAATAAGACACTGCTGATTATTATTTTTTTTTTTTGAGCTGCCTTCTAAAGTTTTACTGGTTTGGCTATTTAGCTCTCTATCACTTCTCTACTTTGAATACAGAGATACCAAAGACTCTTAGGTGGCAATAAAATATTTCATAATAAGCAAAAGTAGAAATAGAAAAGGTCATAAAATTATTGAAGCAGAACATCAAGCTCTTTTTAAATTCAGACAAGCATGAAAATATTGTGCCTGATAAGGAAAAAGATGGAGATGGACCTTGTGCTTGGAAAAGGTACTGGATTGCTCTGTTTTATGAAATAGATAGATTGAGGACATAATATAAATGAGTCTATTTTGAAGCTATTACAAGATTTCTGTCTAATAAGAGATTTAATGTCATTAACACTTAATTTACTTTAAGCTTATATTGATGCATTCTGCTTGATTTTTTTTATAAAATTCAGACGATTCAATAGGAGGCAGTGAAAGCAGGTTTTCCATGTCTAGTTCTTAGTTTTGCCACTGAGTACATATCTTGATTAACACAATTGTGGTGACTCATGAAGGAGATTCCATGTCATTCACCTTTTCCAATAAAATAAGGAAAAACAAGGATATATAAACAATTCAAAACTTAATTGCTCATGTCAGGATGGAAAATATCTGACTATCACACATGAGGGGAAAAACAGAGTTTGAATAGTGGACATGTTTATGATTAATGATCAGGGAGAATTCTATAACAGGTACATCCAGGCTTACTCACACACAAGGCATGCTGAGGACCCCGCCAATCCCTGCCCCCACTCCAGCCCCAATTCAAATGCACATTCCCCAGAGTATACAGGCACAGACATACAATAAAACTTTTAAGGAAAGCTCATGTCAGTTATGTGCCAGATTTTGATGTGAAAGAAAATTAACTGGGTGAACTATGCCTCTCTAAGGTGGATTAGTATAAATGGGGAAGGAGTAAGAATGTTAAAAATAAAAAGCAAGAAAAATTCATCACCAGCATCTGGAAGACCTACAAAATTATAGATTTCCAATCCAACTTATATAATTGTCATAGGTTTTAAGAAGGGTTCAAGTGTACCCTGGTAACAACTTTATTTTTAAAGGCCAAATCACAGCTGGGGTCTTGGAATCAACAGCGAAAAAAGTATGACCATTAGCATGCAGCTACCTGCTCAGGAAATTGGGATCCTGGTAAACACAGGAACCAAGTGAAATTTAATTCTGCTCGTTCTTAGGTCACCAGTTTTCCTTTCCTTTAGGGAGATTTTCTCCTGCACAGAACTGTGCAAATACCACCTATCTCGTCCGGGACACTAAAAAGACATGGTGAAAGTTCGAGTGTGGGCAGGGATCACTAGTCTCCTGTTTGTAATACCTCATCTCTCTTAGAGAAGATACCTCTGTGAGCAGAGCACACCTGTTGAACTGGTCTTTCTACTGTGGTGCTGTAGCTTAGCAATTCACACTCTGTGAGCTCATCCCCTAAAAAGGATATAAATACACAGGACAGTTGACAAGGGAATTGCCCCAGACAATGATGTACTGAACAAGTGATGCACTAACATGATGGTCTGTGAGGCTGATCCTGACCTCCAAGGCTCTGTTTGGAAGAGGGCCCTTCTCAGGCCTCAGTAAGGCAGGTCACAGTGAGATTTCTCATACAGAACACTTAAGGTCCACTATACTGTCTTATTAAAGAATTGCATGGTGATGATTTGGTAAGTTTAGAAAGTAACTAAGCATATTGGAGTATAGTCCTTTGGGTGGTTATAGTCTCATATAGGTTATCTGCTTTTTCTTGCCATGAATTTATTTATTTATTTAAATCAACTTATTTATGAGATTTTTTTACCTTATTAATTGTGCCAAACCAAAATCCATTTCATCGGAAGACATCTATCTATATAAGCCAGCAGCGGAGGGAAATGAGAATGTTTTACTTCCTTCTGGCTTCCCCATAGGACCCATGATTTACCTGTCTTTACTGATTTTATACTTAAGTAACAGCAAGAGTCTTTAAGTGAACTGCTCTCAGAAGAATTAGCCCAGCCCTGGTGGAGGGCGGCACATATTTGTAGATCTCCTCTACGTCATGAAATGTTTCCTGCTGAACTGGGTTTAACTGACTTGGATGAAAACAAGTTCACAGGGCTTGAGAATCTGGCCGGGAAGCCATAAACAATGGGAAACACCAAGTGGAATCGTGCTTCCTAACTTGGGGTTTTGGCTTACGTGGCGCCACTGAGGTGAGGGAAGGGTCATGTCCATTTAGAGGAATCACTGACACTCTGGAAGAGGCTGCTGGTGTCACTTACTAATTCCATTATAAGCACATATTTGTGCCGGTGCCAAGGGAACGTGCAGAGAGGGGCAGGAGAGCACGCGCTGCCCAATGAGGCGTTTAGAGGGATCTTGGGCCCCAGCTGGGGTGCCTTCTGGGGGTGGACATCACCATGGGTGTGCAGCCTGCTGGACACATGCCCAGGGAAGATCAGGCAACAGGGCACCCTCTCATAATGGCATTAAAATGGAGCAGAGGAGCCAAGTTTGATGGCCTTATTACCCAAAATGGACAGAGTTAGGACACTCCCTCCTGGAAGAATAGGTGCAGCGTTTTTGTGATAACTCTGAGATGGTGCCAGAGGACAGAATTTTGTGGATTATATATTTTTTAAAAAGTTATGTATAGATGAAAAGCAAAATCTTACACCCCCAAATTAAATAATATCATCTGGCCTTAAATGCTTTATGTAGCAAGTGTATACAGAACCTAGGGGGATGTTAATTCACAATTAAGTGATAGAAGGGAGGCATTAGTAAATTAATTGAATGCTTTAAACAACTGATGAATGAAAAATGAGGATGGTCTTAATAAGGAGTAAACTGCATATGGTGTAACATAGAGCCTCATACAAAACAGACATTAACAAATCATTGTATGCGGTCAATGTCCAACAAATCCTTTTTGACTAATAACTGAATGAATAATAGGTCTCAGTTTGGGGTGGATCTCTCTTTAAGAGAAGACTTTCACCTCCTCTAAAGGGTAATTACGAGCAAGAGGAATGCAGAATGACAGACATAGGTTAGTTAAAGGGGAACTAACTAACTCATATTAGTTGATTAATTAATTCAACATATATTTCCTAAGCACCGATTGTGTACTTTGCACTACTATAGGCACTGGGGAAAAAGATGAATGCAAAGAGGTCTCTGACCTCATAGAATATGCACTCTAATGAAAAAGATGAATATCAGTAAAACAAAACAACAAGCCTATATCTGTATGTCAGCTGGCTTTTAGGACTTGAAAGAAAACTGAGGCTGAGTAAGGAGATAATGAATGAGTGGTTAGCATGCGGTGGCATTTTTCATAGAGTGAACAGGGAAAGTGGGATCATTTGGGATCAAGATCAGGAGGTGATATTTGAGGAGAAAAAATCAAAATGAGGACACAACCATGGAGAGATCTAGAAAAACAATGTTCCTGGCAGAGAAAACAGCAAGGTATAGGACAAGTGGCAGGAGTGAGCTTGGCGTGTTCTCTGACCTGCAAGAACTCTAGGCTGGCTGAGTGGAGCACAGGAGGGAGACAGTGGAGATACAATTGGAGAGGTAGGCAGGGGACGACCACATACATTCAGGCGGGAGCGGCTGCTGGCTGAAGCCCCAGCCAAGTCTGCTGCGTCTCTGGCTCTGGTGAAGCTGTTGCTGAGATGCTGGTTATTGTCAACACAAATGCTGATCCGGAATGCCGAGACCGCGCCTCTGCTGGCTCAGAGTCTCTCCCTGGATGAGGCCCCCTTCTGCCTGGTTCTGCCTCCTGTGTCTCATGATAGCCTTCCCTTATTCCTCAAGCTGACAGTGACCATCTAGGCAGGAAAGGTGCCCTTTTCTGGGAAATGATAATAATCAGTGCATATTTTTGAAGATACTTTCACAAACATTATTTAACTCTCAAATCAACATTTCCCATTTGCATGAACTATCCTGACATATTTGGGATATCTTGGTCACTTTTCGAGGGGAATATTGGAAGGAGATTAAGTTGCCTTTCAAATCTCACATGGCCGAAGTTACTACATGAGATTTAATGAGAAAAAAGTCAGATTTCTAAAAAACAAAAAATGAGGACGAGGTAAGAAAAAACCATCATAGACAAAGGTTGTATCCCTTGTTTTGTTCACCTAAAGAATCCAAACTACAAAGTCAAAAAATGTGTTCTTTATTCCCGAGTCAAAGATGCTGCTGAGATATAAACGGTGCATTGTGGTGGCAGAGAGACAGTTTCTACTATGCTTCTTCTCTCTGTAAGAAAATGTTCGAGGTGGTCCAAGAGGCCAACCACACATTCTGTGGACTCCCATCTGTCAGGTCCTATACTTGGCATTTTTAAGCTTCTCTTCAGGGGGTATAATGTGGGTCTGCAAATATACTATTTCTTTTCTCAAATGTAAAACCCCAGGTTTTGTACTTTGGGTCTTTTCAAAACTTGACATTACTGGATTAATACTTCTTTTCCTTGTGTTTACATAATGACTGTCAGTGTAGTTTCACTACACCATCTTGTTTTCCTTGCAATGCCCTGGAGGAAAGGCGATGTGGGAGCCGCCTGTGGTCTGCGGACACAGTCAGAACTGTACAAAGTGGTGTATTGTCTGGGTGTGTGGATAAATCCAAACTCAGGACTTGCCCTGCCAGGCCACAGAGCTCAGAGATGTGGTCAGCATTACAGCCTGGTACCTTTCTGTTGAGCTCGGAAGAGTTTCCATGGCAAAGGAGCTGTGTCATTCACTGTTAGGTTGCTGCTATGGTGTTTGCATGTTATTAATGTCTTGATACAAGTGAAAAAAGCAATGAAGCATTGTGCATTTTTAAAGACATTATCCACTGGTTATTTCAGTGTATAAAAGTCAGTATATCCAGAAATAGCCATTGTGACTTGTGTTAGTAATTGAATATAACTTCTTGCATTAAGAAGATGGATCTCTAATTCTCAAATATGAAGGGTTCAAGGTTGGAAGATGGCAGCCAAGTAGGTGGAGGCTGAGTCCACTTCCTCTTGCCCCCAACTCGGATACTCAGCTGATCTTCCAACAAATAAAATTCAATATTCAAAGGAATCTTAGCTGATGTGAAGTTTGGAAGCCAAGGAGCTCAGCGAATGCTTCATGATGGGCGGTAAGGAGATTTTATAGGTTGAAGGGGAGATACCTCATGTATGTGTAGCGCCTGCAGCCACAGAGAAACTAGTCACAAACTGCAGCTCTGGGGATCCCTCCCCTCCCAGGGCAGGGAACCCCCAGACCCAGACCGGGAGTGACTTGGATACACAAAGTCGGGAGATCCGGGCTACACACACACACACACACACACACACACACACACACACACACACACAGCAATCAGCACACCCATAGCTGCAGTGGCAAATGCCAACCGGCAGAGTGTCAGAGAGAGAGAGGGACTCTATCTGCACCTGGGTCAGATGGAGGCAGGCTGCCACCAGACATGAGTGTGAGAGACTTTTGGCTTTTTGGAGAGGGGGTGTGTGTGGAAAACTGGACAGTGACTCAGCGCTGCAGTGGGAGTGCCCAGAGAGACTTTTAAAAAGGGGAGCTGTAGCATGCTGGGTAGGGACCCTGTGCACAGCTGCTGTGCCAGCAAAGGGAAAGGATTGAAAGCATGGTTTGCTCCCACTGAATACAGCTGGGCAGAGAGATCAGAAAGGTGCACAGCAATGGGATTTCTTGGCCCCAGCCCACTGCAGCTAACAGGCCAGGCCGATGGCAGTGCAAGTGGAGAGTTCGGGACTGTGCCTGCTGTGAGGGCAGTGGGCTGGGGACTGGATGGGTAGGAGTTGAGTGCCTGACATTATTTCCAGCCAGACAGAGCCCCCTTCCCAGGCAGAGATCGAACCTCCAGGGAGGGAGGGATGCACCCAGCCCCACCTCCTGCAGAATCACAGATACCACCATCTGCAATGAGGAAGCTCTGCAAAACACACAGAAGAGGCTCAAGAACCCCTGCAGGGCACATATTAGCAAGAGAAAGACAGAAAGAGAACGCCAAAGGGCCCATTTTGAACTCCTCTCAAGGAGACAAAACACCCTGTTTTGCCATGTATAATACACACCCACTTTTCTGGCCCAAACTTTCATGAAAGCAATCTTTTGATTTCATTTTTTAATTTAATTATTTATTTATTTATATTTAGATACTTGTTTTTTTGTGGGTTATAAAGGAATTTTAGCACTTATTTTTGTGAACATGTTATGGTACAAGAAATTTTATGTAACAAATAATTACAAAACACACAGATACAAGTTATTTCAGATACTACCCATGTATAATGCATATCTTTATTTTTCCCTCAAAAATTTGGGCAAAAGAGTGTACATTACACACAGCAAAATATGGTACACTGATCCCTAAGGCCCTATTCCACTGAGGCCAGCAAAGCAGAGAGGTCAGAAATCTGTGTGTGCAGCAAGAGGGAATCAGGGCCCTGCCCAGCCTCGGCTGGCACACAGAGCTGCCATTAGCACCGAGCAGGAAAGAGCTGACCCTCTTACACAGATTGGCCCCTCCCTTGAAACGGACAGCTAGTTCACTAGAAACTACACATTATTGGAAATAAGCTGGGACAGACCAAGATGGGTGGTGCAGGGGTAGGGAGACACTCCCACAATTTTCCCAGAAGACAGAACAGTGCCTCCCAGGGGAGACCCAGGAGTCCCACCGTCCTGATCACAACAGAAGCCCCCCCAGAGGCAGGTGAAGGTGATGCAGGTGGTGCTGCCAGAAGTTGTACAACCACGCTGGACCCTGAGCTGATAAAAAACCGGAGTGGATCCAGAAAGAGAAATCAGAAAGCAAACACCAAACTCTGCTGAAACGAATTCTACCTCATTCTTCTTCCGAATTTGCATTGTTTTTTTCTTTCACATAGCCTTTTAATATTTCTTCTTTTGCTTCAATTCCAATGAATTCACTATTCTTTGTCTTTTATTTTTATTCTTTTAATATTTTTATATTTTTAATTTTACTTCTATTCCAAATTTCACATTGTTATTTTCATTGTAAATTTTATTTTCCCCGTGCTACACCTTGTTCCTCTTCCTTATCCTTGCTTACCATTTCTCCTCCCTCTATCCTCTCAAAATCATTCTTCCTTCCTTTAGTGAGCTCACATTCTCTGGTCACTGTCAGTTTGTTCCTTATTTCCAAGTCTCTGGTTCTATTTTGCTCATTTTTTTTATTAGATTCCACTTATAGGTGAGATCATGCAGTATTTGTCTTTCACTGCCTTATTTCACTTAGCATAATGCTCTCCAGTTCCATCCATGCTGTCATGAAGGGTAGGGGCTCCTTTTTTCTTTCTACTGAATAGTATTCCATTGTGCAAATGTACCACCGATTTTTTATCCACTCATTAACTGATGGTCACTAGCCTGTTTCCAGCACTTGGCTATTGTAAATTGTGCTGCTATGAACATTGGGGTGCATAGGTTCTTTTGAATTGGTGATTTGGGATTCTTAGGGCATAATCCCAGTAGTGGGACTGTTGTATCAAAAGGCAGTTTTATTTTTAGTTTTTTGAGAAAATTCCATACTGTTTTCCACAGTGGTTGCACCAGTCTGCATTCCCACCAACAGTGCACTAGGGTTCCCTTTTCTCCACAGCCTTGCCAACACTTGTTGTTTGTTGATTTGCTTATGATGGCCATTCTGACCAGTATGAAGTGGTATCTCATTGTGGTTTTAATTTGCATCTCTCTGATGGCTAGCGATACTGAGCATCCTTTTATATGTCTCTAGGCCTTCTGTATGTCCTCCTTAGAGAAGTGTCTGTTCAAGCCCTTTGCCCATTTTCTAATTGGGTTGTTTGTCTTTCTGAAGTGGAGTCATGTGAATTCTTCATATATTTTGATATTTATATTTTGTATTCCTTTGAATCTGCATCCTTTAGCAGAGACGAAGCCAATCCTAACCGAGGGGCTACTAACCAAAGGATGCTACCTGGACGAAATGGGGGCCCGAAGTATGGTTTGAGGTTAACCAGCAAAAGTTGTAGGAGTAGAGTGTCTCAGGTAGAGGAGAATGCCCATGTGATGGTGCTGATGCTTCAGAAATACAGAGCAAAGCTAATGGTGAGGGAAGGAGCCATAGAAATAAGATACTAATTATCCTAATTATAGACAGGCCCTTGACCACAGGATGAGGCTTTATAGGATGTTCTAAGAGGTTGGAACTTAAACCTGAGAAGAAGGTAAAGGATTGAAAGTCTTCATGGGAAGAATGACCCAGCGTGCCATTTGGTTTGCTATGACAGGCAGCACCAGGAAGAGAAATCTTGACTGGTGCTTTATGTTAATATGATATTTGTGGCATTCTCATACCTTCTGGACTCCCAGGGCTAGAAGAAACATAAAGTACTCTTGCCACATGTACCTGTGCAACCTCACACAGAGGTACATGTTACCAGCAGTTGTGAACACAGACTTTGTAAATGCATCAACCCTTGTACAATTTTCTTTCCCTTTTTTTTATGCATCCCATTGTTATTTATCTGATGCAACTGAGCATGGTACTGTTGCATTGCAGTCCAACAGGGACAATGATTATGTCCCACCCCATGGAGGATAGAGAAGCATGGGAGATAGAATTGTGAGCTCATTCTTCTCTTGTCTCATTCATTAACCAACTCCTCTCCCTCACCAATGAGAGCAGAGACTCATCTGATTGGCAAATAGAGAAAAGGCTCTGAATGCATGTGGCTCAGCTTGATCTTGTCAGGGTCCCACTGCTCTGCTCAAGTGCCTGGAGCTTACCCAGCTATACTACGCCTTTGCAGTAGGGAGGCCTGCACTTTAGACTATAGATCCTCCTTACAGCAGACTCATTAACTCTCATATCTGGTTGTAGGTCAACCTATGTTCTCAAACTCAGCTACTCTAGTAATAGAGCTGATATTTTAGCTTTCATCTTTCTGATTTCTGTTAAAGTTGGAATCAGAAAAATGGAAGCTAAAATATCCATCTTTCATTTGGTTCTGAATCCAAGAAGGGAAGAAACAAATATCATCATTTAACCCCTGAAAACCTTACAAATGATAGAATCACTGTTTCTTTTTCTGTCTTATTGAATATATTTGCATGTGCTTCTCTTGTCCATGAAACCATACCAATTTCAAGTGCACAACTGAGCAAAATATCACCTGCACACTGCGTTCATTGTGTGCCCAGGGCCCCAAGCAAAGTCACTCTATTGTCCCCCTTTGCTCACCTCCACCTCCCACCCCTCCTTTCCTCCCGCTATCACCACAATGCTGTTTGTGTCTATGTGTTATATATATGTTTTCTCTTAATCCCTTCACCTTCTTTCATCCAACCCCCCAAACCTCCTCTGCCAAGTAGTGTTCCATTGAGTAAATGTACCACAGCTTTTTAACCCACTTATCTCCCGACGGACACTTGGCCTGCTTCCAAATCTTGGCTATTGTAAATAATACTTCAATGAACATAAGGCTGCATATATTCTTTCAAATTACTGTTTCAAGTTTCTTCAGATATATTCCCATAAGTGGGATCACTGGGTCAAAAGGCAGTTCCATTTTAAATTTTCCGAGGAAACTCCATACTGTTTTCTGCAGTGGCTGCACCAGGGTTCCCTTTCCTCCACATCCTGCCAGCACCCATTGTTTGTGGATTTATTGATGATGGCCATTCTGGCAGGTGTGAGGTGATATCTTATCGTGGTTTTAATTTGCATTTCTCTGATGATTAGTGATGTAGAGCATTTTTAGAATCACTGATCTTTTTCTTATCTATATTTGAATTTCTTGTTTTCCATCTCGTCTTTGTTAAAGTCTGGTTGTGGTGGAAGACTCATACTTACTGATTCAATTCATTTATTTACTTTTATGTGAAGGCAGTTCACACTGTGGAAGGACATTGAGACCCCTTATCCTTCCATATTCTGTTAGTTACCACTTAATTTCCATTTCTTCTACCAGGAAAGAAATGAGAAAGAATTGCCTAGCTTAGAGCTAGAGAAGATTGGTGTTGTGACTTTATGTCATCCACCCACAGCATTTAGAGAAATAAAAGGGAGGATGGATGATGGTAGAAGATGGAGGAAAAGCTAGAGAGCTTCCTTCTCCTTCTATGTCATCTAGTGTCTAACCTCTTTTCTGACTCCATCTTATTTGCCTAACCTTATTTTCTGTTTTTCTTATTTTCTTAGTTGTTTTAAATTTATTTTAGGGGATTAAAAGGTAATGTAAAAATACAATAAAAATTTTTTAAAAGAAAAGTAAAAAAGCAAATATTTATTTTATTTTACTTCACTGTATGCATTTTTATAAGTTTCTTAAATGATTTTAGCAACAAGGTAGAGAACAGATAAATAAATAATATCCTTCCAAAGTAGCCAGTTCCTACTTGGCTGCACAATCTGCTTTGAAACACAGAGTTTTATAATTTAGAAATGCTCAGGTTCTTTCAATCCATGAAAATATGGTAAAGTCCAATATAAATAATTTTAAAAAATTATTTTTATCAGTGCCAATTTCTACTAATACTTATTTTTCAGATCTGGTTTTTTATTTTCAATTTATATTTAAATTAATTCAATAATGTTTAACAGCCACTTTGTCTCTGGATCATGTCCAGAGACTAGCCTCTCTGGATCCTTGAGCCTCAAAGTTCAGCCTAATGAGTATTCTCTTCCAAAATACCTGTGGGCACAGTCTACTATTCTTTGTTAATTGATTCAGTGCTTCACCTAAGTACTTCTGTGGATTTTGAAGATTGGTGTTGTACAGTTATGTCTTTCTTTGGGAGTGGTAGAGCAAGCAGATCCTTCTGAGCCTTTGACTGCTGTAAATACCCATCACCAAAATAGTCTGAGAAAGAATTATGGACTGGTGGTTTTCATGCAGCTGAGAATCTACATCTCTTCAAAGGCACCATCCATCTTGCATTTAAAAATACCTCAGTGATAGCCTTTTGAAGCCTATCTCTACCAGTTCTAACAGGTGTTTTGTGATTTCACCTTCAGCAAGCATTTATTTGGTGACTACAATATCAGGTATTAACCACGTCTCCTAGAGTTCTGGCTCTGATTCTAGTTCCTACATAGTTTTATAAAGAGGGAAACTTACAGCCTGACTCCATGGTATTATATTTCAGTTTACTGCTTCTATTGTCCACTGACCCCGTTGTGTATATGGTTGCCTGTATTAAATAGTGCCAAATTCGTAGTCTCATGTCTACAAATTTTTCAGTTACTTTTTAACTTTCTAAGTGTATTTTCCTTATAGTTAGGGTACACCAGAACATGCATTAAGTAAGCATGCTATGCCTCGGGTGTTCCCACGGTTCCATCTCTATTCCTATTTACTTCTCTACTATTGCCTGTGGGGTGTGTGTGTGTGGCATGCACACGTTTGCCACATCTGCTGCATCTGCTGAGTTGGCAGACTGGAAGGTCCAGTGTGTATCGGGAAGAAGAAAATACTACTTGGCAATAACATATCTGGTAGGAAAACATTCTTTTCTTCAAGAGTAGAAAGGAGGAACCATGTTCCATATTACAAGAATGATATATATAATTATCATCCCAGCTGTAAATAAAAATACTCCACCGTGGTTAGGAGAAGCAGTCTCACTGCCCTGGGCCTCCAAAAACAAAAACCCCAATCCCCATGGTATCAGATGCCCTTTTCCTTCAAGGACAACTGTCCAGGGGCCACAGAAACAGAAGCTCGACCTTAGGAACTCATGGATATTTCCTCTGTTTACTCTGATCATCTGAGTCGATAGTCCAAGGCAGTGACTTTCCTGTGTGGCAATCGTCCAAAGCAGGGGGCTTTCTTTCAGAAGTAGAATGATCAAGAAGCCATGCGCTCTATGACCCTTCCTGCTTCCCTTTAGCCAACACTGAATCCCTCCGAGCATGACTGCCAGTTGCAACCGCATTTCTTCCCATCTTCAGATCCCAGAGCCCTGGCAGGGGTGTGATGGTGCCGATGTCCACTCCTCCTCACCTGGGGAATATCAGGGCCCTGCGTGCCTATCTTTGCCACAACACAGTTCACCCAAGTTCTATAGGCAAGGAAAGTTCTATAGGTACATTGCAGGGTGGTCTTCTCTTGGCAATTTTAATTCAAAACAATTGTGACTAACTCCTCTGTTCTGGGAACTGTGTTATATGCTGGAGTGACCATGTGAAAAGAGCAGGCTTCTTCCTGCCAGAAAGTCATTCATTCCACATTTTTTTGGCTTACTTTTCATGTACCAGACAGTATTCTAGCTCCTGAATAAGACAATAAACAAAACTAAAAAAACCTGGTGTACTCATGAAGCTTACATTTCAGTGAGAGAGACAACAAATGATAAATAAGTAAAATATATCAGGTTGTGATAATTTTTTTGATGCATCAGCTTGGTTAGACTATATCCCCAATTATCCAATCCAACACTAATCTGGATGTTGCTATGAAGATGTTTTGTAAATATGTGTGAAGTTCATATTCAGTTTAAGAGAGATATCATAGGGAAAGTGGGTGGGCCTGATTCATTCTGCAGAAAGGCCTTCAAAGCAGGGCTGAGATTCCTCTGAGAGAAAGAGAAATTCACTTGTGGGCAGCAGCTTACAACCCATAACCTTCCTATTGACCTGTCCTGGGTGTGTCGGACTTATTTAGGCAGCCCGCACGGTTGTGTAGGCCAGTCCCTGCAGTCAACCATTTCATAGTATCTTCTACAGTTTCTGCTCCTCTGGTTGAGACCTGACTTACACAGTTCTATGAAGAAAAATTAAACAGGCAAAAGAGATAAGCCTCGTTAGTGACGTGGATATACAGACAATTAAGATGGAATTTATACCTGTTACCATAGAGTTATGGACAAAGAGCTCAAGTAATATTGTAGCAGTAGTGATTATTTTAGTAGTATAGAAAATTCTGCTTTGGAGAAGGGAATGTAACTAAAATATTTGGGGTTTTAGGCAGGTTTCTTTCTTTTTCTGAGCTGTTTTCAATTTTTTAATGTCTAAAATAGTGATGTCAAGTTTATATGATCATTACACAAATAAGATTGGTATTATATATAAAACATCTAGCACCATGCCTACTACACAATGACTCTACTCTCGTTCTTTTAATTTTTCAATGCCCTCCTCACTAATACCAACAAATATGTATACCTGATCTGTGAGTATCATGGCATTTCAGCATTAT
This sequence comes from Trachops cirrhosus, assembly GCA_028533065.1. NCBI lineage: Eukaryota > Metazoa > Chordata > Mammalia > Chiroptera > Phyllostomidae > Trachops > Trachops cirrhosus. The sequence continues at coordinate 134,649,418 of CM052538.1, forward strand.
CTTGACATTGTATGTTTCCCACACACCTGTGCTAACCCTTACCTGAGGCAGACGTGTTGGAAGTCTGCTCGATGCATGCATTATTGGGATAATGTGGGCTCATGAACCTGAGAGGATAGTGAACTGGGAACCACATGTGGATGGCGGACAGCAGGTTTATCTGAAAAAGCCAGTCTACTCCATTTCCCCCTATTACCTCAAAACTTCCCACAACTCTCTATTAAGGCTGCAGAGAAACATCTAACTTCTTTTTAAATACCTTACAGATACTCAAAAGAATGTATCATTGAATAAATTCTGCTTCTTTGAGCCTTCAGCTCAGATCTCTTGTGCATGACTCCTCATTGTCAAGGGCTTCTGACAATTGATGGGGAGAAAAAAGATGAGGAGGCATGTTCTCCTGCAGGATGTACTTCAAATTGCAGTTGTCAGACAAGGGAGATCACTCTGTCATCTCCGTACATATTTGGCAGTGAAAAAACGCAGAGGAGACCAATACTGTGCTTGAAATAGTTCACACTTGTATAAATAGCCCTCCTTTCTCTGCTTAACTGGGCAGAAAATTCTACTTCCAGGGTTGATTTGCCCCTGAGGAAGGTGCTACAGCACTCAATGCTGTAGTTTCATTCGGGATAGGATGAACTTTCAACTTTCTGGTGTCTTTCACGGCTGCTTTCAATAAAAAGAGGTATACAAGTCAGAAGTTGCTGTTTCCAGTCCAGTTCAGCATTATCATTGAAAGGCAAGGGGTTACATTCCCATATGTTTTTAAAGCAAAAAAAAAGCAAAAAGGGCTAGAATGAATCTTCAGTCCAAGTATTTTTCAGTGCCTACTATGTGCTACAAAGTCTAGGTGGTAAGGTCACATCAGTGAACAAGTCAGGCAAAATCCTAGTTTCATGAAGGTTGTTTGATCAGTAGACTGTCTAAATGGAATAAGTGTCATTTATTAAGTGCATACTAGATGCAAGTTCTCTGTCTAGGTAATGACAGGTGAGGCAGTCCAACAAAGGGTAACTAGTGGTGCCCCTGCAGACAGGAGGAGGCTTGGGGTGAAGAGCCTGATGCAAAGGGAAATAGGGGACACTGTAGTCCAGCTGGTGCTGTCAGTAGAGGTCTGACAGATGTGACTCGCAGCAGAGACAGACTGTGGTTCACAGTGAAAAGGGTGGGTGAGAGCAAGTGTTTGAGGAGCTGGAGGACAGCGTATTAGGGCAGATTTCTGCCCTATAAAAGGACAGAATAAAAATTTGCAATAAATGTGATTGAAATTCACATCAGAAGCACTGAAGCAGAGCTCAGAAGCCTTCTCATTAGGGTCAGAATTTCATCCAGGGCTTCAGACCTGTGCTCTGAAAGGGAAGGCACCTGAGTGCAGTGTGGGAGTTGGTGACGTTTGTAGGAAGGAAGGCTGACTTTGACTGGAGTGACATCTGGCCTGCTCTGTGGTTTAAAAGGCATCATCCCTGCCACACTGCTTGGATATACCTCAATGCCACTACCAGTGGGACTGGACGTTTGAAGGGATGTCAGGATTATAGCAGTTTTATCTGCTCTTCCGGCTTCTGCATTATAATATAGCTTCAGATGAAATGGAGAATATTTGGAGAAGACTTTTGGGCAAAGCCTAATTCAGCTTTTCTATTAACTTTGCTCATTGGGTCAACATCTCCTTACCAAATATCTATGTCAATGCTATTGCTTACTCCTGCCCATCACTGAGAAATCTACTCAACTTTGGGTCAAGAAAAGGGTACATATTACTCATATATAGTTTTATCAGATTCATATGTGGTGTTGACCCTGGAGCACTTCAGTCAGAAGAAGAACATCACAAGCAGCTGACGGCAGGGGTGAGCTCTGAGGTCAGGGCAGAGAATGTCCCTCCTGCCATTATTTACACTGCCCTTAGTGTGAGTAGCTCCAGGTTGATGCATATTGTATACAGATGAAAAGAAATACAATGGCGGACTCTGTACTACCTGAGGGCTGGGAGGAAGGTGCTGTCACTGTCAGGAGTTCCTCACTGGGTAGGAAGTTGGCAGGGGCTGGGGAAAAGGGAACAATGACCTGTAGGAAAGAGACATCATTAATTGAGTTCTTTCTTTGTATGAGCCTGTGCTGCATGTTTATGTACATTATCTTGCTTTTTCCTCACATAGCTCTGGGGGTATGTATTCAGATCCCTGTTTTTCAGATGAGGCAACTGAAGCTTAGAAAGGGCAGCTAAGTTATCTAAGAAGTGTGCCTGCCACGTGGTATGTACTGCATAAATGCTTCTTAAATTAATAAATGAATGAATAAGGCCACACTTCTGGTAAGTAGCAGATATGAAATTTGTGCTCAGGCTGACTCGAAGACAGGTCCCTTGCTGGTATTTTTCCTCAAGGGTTTTACTTTTGCAGACAGCAAGGAGGCTACTGGAATAATGTTTAGCAGCTCTGTTTCTAAGCAGGGGACTGTCTGTCTTCTCCCTTAAGTAAACCCAGCTGCCAGAATACACTGGTGGAGTTATGTTAGCAACCAAGAGTAGCCAGCTGCCTACTGGTTATCTACATGAAGGAATGCTGTTTTGCTATTTCCCTCTGACTGATACTGAAATTGAAGCGGGGAAGGACTCCAAGTACAACATATCATGCAGGGGGATGGGGGTACCCTCGCAGGATCACACTGAGAAGCTGCCGAGAACATGCTGAAATCACTCTTCTGATGGATTAGGAGTACTTTCTCACCCAAAGCCAGTGGCCACATCTGCTGGGCACACACCATGGTTAGCCTGAGTTGACTTCTTACATATGTGGACCCAGAGCAGGAATCCAAAAGCCACTTCCACAGAGAAAGCTGAGTTCATATAACAAACTTTAGAAAAGTTGAGACAAGGACTCCTGGGTAGAGATGTGCCTTTAAAGATATTCTTCCAGGAGGTCTTTTGTAGATAAGCAGTGACTTCAGGAACAGAAAGTGTATGTCACACCCTTTACCCCAGAGTTTAGGCCACCGCGTGCCTGGGGCCTGAGTCAAGCGGGGCGATCATGTTCTGCGGTCAGGGCAGCATGTTAAAATGAAGAGGTAAATCTTCTACTGGTTCCTCCCGTTTCCCTTAGAAAGTACATCCTGTGAAAAGAGGGGTCAGTGTTTCTGGGTTCAATATGATGTAGTCCTGGTTTAGATAATCAGATGACCTGAGACCGATGAGTCATTCTGTGAAATCAGGCGCAGAGGGAGCTGCCTGCAAAGGAACCCGCTCACTTATGAGGGGATTTGGAAAGCAGGGCAAGTAGTGGCTGCTGGCTGAGGGGCCATGGGAAACCTAAACAGACAGTGAAGAGTCCCAAGGGGTCAACAGACTCTGGCCCAGGGACATTCTAGCCACCACGAGGGGCCTAAAGGAACAGGCACTATTGTTTCAAAAATGTGTCTGATGATCTTGTTTGGGGCATGTGTGATTTCAAGATGCTGCTGACCATTGATCTGTCCCTTAAGTTCACAACCAGGGATGATGATTGATAAACTCAGGGCAGAGTTCTCTTTGTTTTTATTCTTCAGCCATTTTGTCTGAACTTTCTCTGAGACACTGATAAAGCTTCTAACGATGGGGAAAATCACCACCCACCAGCATTTAAAGATCTGAAGCTATGCCTGCTGTATACTATTTCTTGGGACCTCTGGTCTATTCCATCTGCCTAAAGGGTCTTCATATTCAAATGTCTTTTATATCTAAATCTCTAGTCCAGATCTTAAAGAATCTCCTCCAGAATGTATCACCAACTGCTTAAACTTGATATGCCCAACTCATGCTCACTGTCTCTCAAAACATGCTTCTCCTGTGTTCCCTGTCTCACTGAATGGCACCACTTGCCTAGCATTCAAGTCTGAAATGAGCCACACTGACCTTCTCTCTCGCTCCCACATTCAGTCATCCACTAAGGCATGATCAATTTTAACTCACTAATATCTCCTGACCTGTTTCCTCATGTCCAAACTTATAACTACTACCTGAGTTCAAGTACTCATCATTAAAAATGTTTGGGGGGCTTAGACTAGTAAGTGGTTTCCTAAATGTCTCTCTCCAGGTCTTCCATGTGGTCAGCCAGGATGCGTTTTCTGAGTCTCAGACCTCTTGTCATTCCTCTGTTTACTGATCTGCTCTCTTGCATGGCATTTGAGGTCTGTCATGCTCAAGTCCTTGCTTCTTTCTCAGATTCTTTCCCTGCCTCTTCCCAATGGGTTCCCATGACATACCTCATGTTCCACTTGACTCATTCTTCCCCCAATGTGACAAGATCACAGACACCTTCATGACTTCCCAAACCTGGTCCCTTTTCTGTTGGCACAAATCAAGTCATTCATGCAAGCTAAACTCATCCTGATTCTTACTTCCAGGCACTGATGTGTGTTCTTCTACAAACTGTTTTCTAACACACAATACTTCTGACACCAAATGTGTGGTCTTTGTTTTCTCAAACCAACTTATTCTCCAGCTCTCCAAACACCAACCAGGTGTCTTACAATATAGTTCAACTCTGACAAGAACTGCTTGAAGTTACTACAGAACCCACAGGTTAAGGGCTTAGTCCCCCAAGGCTAATCCCATCTCACATCTCAGTTGTAAGTCACCAGCCTCCCATACAATCATTTATTGATATAAACTGGAGTTTACATGACCCCTTATTTGGGTTGGATAACTTGCTAGAATGGCCCATAGAACTCGAGAATCATTTACTGGCTATTACTGGTGTAGTAGAAAGGATACATCTCAGGGATAGCCAAAGGAGGAGATGAATAGGGCAAGTTATGTGGGAAGGGGCGTAGAGCTTCCATGGCCTCAATGAGCATGTTCAAGAAATGCCTAGTGAATGAGTGCAGGAGTGAATAACCTCTGTTTACTGGCCAGTTTAAAAAGAGAGGTTTGCATTTTGTCTTGAAAAACCCTGATCAAAAGACACCATGATCTTGTTGACTTTGAAAATCAACCTTTACTCTTTTCTGACCCAGTTCCTGGAGAATTTGGAATCAGAAGCTGTCATAGCTATGTCAGAGCACACGTGTGCTGAACATTTAGGGATGAAGTTTGGAAAGACATTCACTGGATTGCCTCCCCCCACTAAAATCATCTCCCACCCTGTTATTCTTTGTTCAAAAGAGGATATTGCTGGGAGTAAAGAGATGAAAAAAACAAACAAACAACCACCAGCCCTCTGCTATGTTCACATAGCCTTTATCCCAGTAGATTCTAGAGATTTCTAGGAAGGAGACTCTACACTGAGTGATTTGTTTCATGGGAAGGACTAAATGTTAGACCCTGCTCTCTGGTGCTGTTTGGGGGGATCTGGAAACTAGTGGGCCATGGTAGCATTCTTATAACCTCAAAGCAGGGAGAAATTGTTTTAAGTATCAAATATCTAGAAAATGCTTTTTTACAGGTTGATCATAATGTTGAAGGCCTTCAAGAAGCATCTGGAACTTCCTGTGATCCAAAGCCCTGCATCTGGGGCCCTGAGGTGTGATGTGGAGAAGGCGGAGAAGTCCTCAATCTGAGCTCGTCATCCTTCCCTTGGTCACTTTTCTCCATAACTCTTCAAGAGAGCACAGATACTGGTTCTTCCTGTGCCTTAATGAGCAAACAAAATCAAGATAGGGTCCCAGGTTGAGCAGAGGAAAACATTAGCAGAAATGAAGGAAAGGAAACAATCAACATTCGTGGTTGGATTGGTCCCATGTGATAACCATGTGGCGTAGCCAAGACCGAAGCAGAGATTGCTTTTTTGTTTCTGCCTTTTTGTTTAAAGGCGTCTGTAAATTCTGTCAGAAAACAATCTTCTCTTCTTCTGGTTGGCCCCAGCCGCTGCTCCTTCTCTGTGTTTTCTCTGGTGGCTTCTCCTATTTTGCTGTGTGTTTCCTTCCCTAAATGCCTCACACCGCACTCATGCCAGGCTCTTGCTGATGCCCTCACTTACATAAGCCTGGTAATTGGTTTTAAATCTGGTCTGAAAACTACCCCCCCAAAAGTGGGGTGTGCCCCCGGCTGCCTGCGGTTATCCAAGAGTCTGCTACAAGGGAGCGTTACCTCGTTTGTGAAGACAAAATAAAAACCGCTGGGCTTGGTGTTGGATTCTGAAGGAAATAGTTGGGCTGGGTGACTCAAAGAGTTTGCATTTTCTGGCCACTGCTTTCATAACAAAAGCACCATTTTAGCCACCTGAACTTAACTGACTTTGGCTTGTTATTAGGGAGGCTTGTGGGGCTTAAGCGGCAACAAAGGGCTCATCTATGTTTGCTCAGATGAGAGAGGAGTGTGTACCCGGTAGGCCCAGTCCAGGGCCATCCATTATACGGAGTAACAGGAAATTGTACCCTTTCTGAACAGCTGCAAACCAAGATATCCAAATCTGAGACAGTTACCCATCAAGTGGCACTACCAGACATTCCTATTTGATTAAAAAGTATTGTATTTCACATTCTTTTACTTGCTAAAACATCTCAGATCAATCTCCTTTATTTTCCCAACAGCCACCTGGAACACCTCAGTTCTTTCCAAATATTCAGCATCTCTGAATCACTTAATAACACTCAGTGCATTAGTAACCTCCTAATTTTACATGAATTTTAAACTATGAACATTTTCAAACAATAAAAACAAAAGAACATATTTAAAAATTTACCGAACACAGTCCTCTTATTTTATAATCTTTTACCAAGGAATTTTTGTGTAGTTCAAAGACAAAATGTCATGAGTCTTATGTCTTCCTGATGTTCTCCAGTCTTATGGGAAGATTTCTCACTGGACTGTTTAAAGTGTTTTCAGATCATGGATTGGGAAGGATATCACCCTGCCAAGGTGATTCAAAGTGGGAAGTAGCAGCAGTGATTTCAGAATACAGTTTGCTTGGGTTTGCCCCAGAATATACACTAATCTGTCACAGCATTTGAATGTGGTGCTTAAAAAGTCCAGTGGGGCCATTAACTAAGTTTTCTAAAGAGTGAAGAAAATCTTCAGGCTCTGGGAAAGAGCCATTGAACAGTCAAGCCCATGCCCATATAGTCGGCCTTTCTTAGAAATCCCAACTATTTATCTTCAATCTTAACCTTGACACCTTGACTCTAAGAGAGATTTTGATGGTTCACAATACTGAATTATTTACTGGGTTATGTTGTTTCTGAAGGTCCTTGAAATCACTATTATTTGTTGTTGGCATTATAGTCATGAAACAATATTTTCCTCTCATTCCTCAATTCAAAAATGTTTATGAGTATTTTTCTCCTCAACAGCAGAATATTTAACTGTGAAAAACGCAATGTTTATATCTGGCATTCATTTCTTTGAATAGTGTTCTCAAAAGAAGTACATTCAGTGCCTGAAAGTTGATAGTACTGAATATTCTTACCATTTCTGTCAACACTAAGTGAAGATCAGGAGATTTTTTTTCTTGGTCAGTGATTATTTATATATGTATCACATGAAACAAGAGTCAAATTAAGTGAAAAAAGGTCTAATTCTGAAGCTTGAGTTTTCAATGACTAAAACAGAGGAATTTGTCATGTACTTCTCCCTAATATGAGAACCCTATAATGCTAAGTGTTGATCATATTTATACATCTGTGTTTTTATATAATCTAATTAACTGTTTTTCCATGATGTATGCCATGGATGTTAGGCAACATGTAATAGAGTCATTGGCAAAAGTAATTTTTCAATTCATTCTGAATTTTTTCTGAATACAATAATAGTAATTATCTTTGTGGTTGGCTCTGTACTTTTCTTACTAATAGTATGAATTCAATTTTATTCTTTACTCTGAGTTGTGCAACTGTGGAAGGCATCTGTAGTTTTATTTACTTCCGTTCCATTAGTAAGTTAACTAATTTTGAAATAAAGTGCATTATTGTATATTTTTATTGGAAAAACTCCTTTTGTTTTGCAGAGAAGTTTTTGTGCTGTATTTGAAAAATGTTACAAAAATCTTGATGTTTTCATGCCCTTAGTTTGGCTGAGTCTGATAACTGAAAATGCAAATGGGACAAGTGGGTCACACGTTTACTAAAGTTAAGTGTCTGGAAACTCATTCTCATTTTTCCTGCTCATACTTTGCTTGTTTGAATGCTTGTCCAAATCATCACTGTCATAGCTTAATTTGATTAACAGCTTCATTCTTCTACTTACTAATTAGTGAGTACTAATAAGTCTTATTCAGTCACTTATATACGAAGTAATTCTGAGTTATAGCATTCACTTTTATTTTCATCATCTTATTTATTTTTAATCCTCAGTTGAGGATATGCTTATTGATTTTTAAAGAGAGAGGAAGGGAGGGAGAGAGAGAAATATCAATGTGAGAAAGAAATATTAGTCAGGTTGCCTCCCATATGCACCTCAACTGGGGTTTAAACCTGCAACCTAGCTATGTACCCTGACCAGGAATTGAACGTGCAACCTTTTGGTGTGTGGGATGATGCCCTAACCAACAGAACCACCTGGCCAGGGCTCATCACTATATTTAAATTTCACTTAAATTATTATTATTGGGCTGGCCAAAAAGTTTGTTTGGATTTTTCCATAAGATGGCTCTAGAAGCACTTAGCTGTCTTTAACTTCATTCAAAACAATTTTGTTAGATTGTATTGTGACAGCTGTCACATGGGCATGCATTTAAAAAAATCTTATCACAATTGGTGAATTTTGGTGTAGCCATTTTAATGTTGAAGATGGAAGAAAATATGCAACATTTTGGCATATTGTGCTTTATTAAAAACACAAGTGAAATGCAAAGAAAAGATTTGTGCAGTGTATAGAGAAGGTGCCAGGACTTACTGTACATGTCAAAATGGTTTGTGAAGTTTCGTGGTGGGGATTTCTCACTGGATGATGCTCCATGGTTGGGTAGACCAGCTAAAGTTATTATCAATCAAATTGGGACATTAACTGAGAACAATCAACATTGTGCCACATGGGAGATAGCCAACATACTCAAAATTCCAAAACAATAAAGTTATTGGTGAAAATAAAAAGTGTGTCTTTTATTTTATGGAAAAACCATACAGCCTTTTTTGGCCAACTTAATACATTTGTGTATATGTGTGTGTGAATTGAGGATGCAAGAACATAATAGTGATGTTAAAACACATAAATAATATGTATCTACACAATGACTACACATGAATGTTCATAGTAGTTTTATTTGAAATAGCCACTGGAAATAATTCAAGTGTCCATCAGTGGGCTAATGGATAAGCACATAGAGTTCCAGTGCATACTATTAGTACTTAGCAACAAAAAAACTTGAACTACTACTGCACACAACATAGGAGAATCTCAAAATCCTTATGCCGAGTGAAAAAAACTAAATAAAAACTGAATACATACTGTATGACTTCATGTATATGGAATTCCAGAAAATGTGAATATGTAGTGACAGAAAGCCTGTGTACAGGGGCAGAAGTAGAGATGGACTGTTAAGGGGCAGGAGCATGTTTTTGGAGGTGATAAAATAAGATTTTGACAAGACAATTTGGATAGTAATTTTTTTTTGCATTTTTTCAGTTAAGGGTCTTGTTTTGTGTGTGTCAGATACAAAGTTGTTTACAAAGTTCCTATAGTTTTATTTGTTTTTGTTTATGTTTATGAGGCGGGCCGCTTGTGGTACAGGCTCCCCCTGCTCAGTGAGTGTTCTAGGAACCCATCTGTATGTATCAGTGCACCAGCTGGAGTTGTTGTGAGAGGCTGTGTTCAGCCCGAGAGAATTTTCTTTGCAGATTCAACACGTTTGCCCATGATGGGTGATTTACAAGTGCACTTGTCCACACTGCACTGAGTGTTCAGCAGTTTTAGACCCAAAACGGCATGACCCCCAAGTCCCACCCTTCCTATTCTCCTGATCTCACCCTGAGCAAATTGTTTTTTGCTTCCCCAGATTAAGCATCAAAATCAACATGTTCAAAAACTGTTTTGAGCAGTGGGAAAAAGTCTTGATAGGTGTATCGCACCAAATGGAGGGTACTTCGGAGGGACTGAAGTTTAGACATGTACAAATAAATACACAATTTCTGATAAATAATTTATGTTTGGGGGGGTTCCCTTCCTCATATACCAGTAGTTTCCTTTTATTTCAGGGGTTATTTTAAAATTTAAGTTCTATTGGTTCAGAATAGTATTTCCTGACACTTTAGTTGACATACTAAGTTCCAACAAATAATTAATTACTTAACCAAAACAAACATATTAAACAATTGTCATAAGGTAAAATTTGGGGCACACAAATTTGACAAAAGGATCTCTACTTACTATAGAAAATGCCCTTGGTTTGTTTGGGTTCTTTAATGTTGCCATATGACTTTTAATTTTTCTTGGGAAAGATAGCAGTTATAAATGGTTCTCGAGCATAGTGGTATCTCCTTTCCCAAAAATAAAATTGTACATATTACACTTAGGGAAGAGAGAGTAAACAATTTGAAAATTGTTAAGTGTGTTTCTTTGTCCCAAAATGGTGTGATTGGTCGCTGTTTAACATTTCTACTGGAGACCAGAGCAGTACTTTCTTGAAATTTCTCTCTGTATTAGTCAGAATAAGCTACATTATCCTGTAATAACAAATAACCACTGAATTTAGTTGCATAAAACAACGATAATAACGAGAAGTGTATTTCTCACTCAGGGCGCATACGCACTGAAGATTGTGTGGCAGGGGGTGGGTAGATGGGGAGATATTCCAGACTATTTTCTCTAAGGGAGCCAGAATGAGGAAGGTTCGCCTTCTTCCTTGAAGATATTATTTATTTATTTTTAGAAAGAAAGGAAGGGAGGGAGAAACATCAATGTGAGAGAGAAACATCGATTGGTTGCCTCTCACAGGTGCCCCAAACCTGGGACCTGGCCCACAACCCAGGCATGTGCCATGACAAGGAATTGAACTGGCCACTCTTCAGTTTGTGGGATGGTGCCCAATCCACTGAGTCACACCAGTCAGGGCAAGGGGGAGATTCACTCTCAAGTTTCCACTGCTGAAATAGAAAAGGGGGAAGGGATGGCAAATTTTGTGTAGGCTATTGATGTTCCCACCCAAAGGTGACACAGATTATACTCACTCATTTTTTTCTTTTATTTTTTAAAATAAACTTTCCTTTTTACAGAAGTTTTAAGTTTATAGAAACACTGGGCAGAAAGTACAGTTTCCAAATTCTCCTTCCCCATTCCTATAATATCTTTTATTATTAACATCTTGCATTACTAAGGTACATCTGTTGCAATCGATGAGCCAATATTGGCGCATCATTATTAACTAAAATCCACAGTGTGCGTTAGGGTTCACTTTCTGTGTTGTACTTTCTATGGGTTTGAAAGTGAAAAATGTCCTGAATCCAACTTCACAGTCTCACACAGAATAGTTTCACTGCCCTAAAAATGCCCTGAGCTCCATCTAGTTATCCTTTCCTCTTCTCCTCTCCTCTGGGCAACCATTGATATCTCACTGAGTCCTTAGTTTTGCCTTTTCCAGAAGGTCCTGTGGTTTGAATGACACAGTATGTAGCCTGTCAGAGTGACTTCCTTCACTCAGCAATAAGCATTTAAGTTTCCTCCACGATCTTTTTGGTTTGATTCCTTTTTGTTGCTATATAATATTCCATTGTGTGGATATACTACAGTTTATCACTCTCACTCATATTTTATTGACCAGAGCAAGCCACATGGTGACTCTGATTTTAGGGGATCAAGGTAATGGTGTCCACTCATATGCTTGGAAGACAGGAAACTGGAACTATTTTGTGAACAGCACATTAACCTTTTAGTCTCAGTGTCTTGAATGAAGTAAGAATGTTATTATGTTCACCATTGAATCTTCTCCACATGAGGTTAAGAGAGTTTAAATTTAATGATAACTTGGACCTCCAATTACTGGCATGAGGAAAGTAATAAAGACCAGAGCACTTCTTTTAAAGAAGTGCACAGAATGTGTCCTCAAAGTGTGGCTGTAGACTGTCCACGAACTCCTCTGTGTCTGCCCTGAAGACCACGAGTGACATCTTTGGATTCCTATGGATCAAACTGAATGCAGTTCAATCTCAGAATGATACCTAGCATCATCTTAGATAGAAACAAAAATTATAGTAAGTTAGGCAAAGGCCAGTTCAAAGAACAGAACCCACCAGTTTTTCTAATAATATTGGGAACTGAAATGCTGAAAATGCAAAGGAGAAATGCAGAGTTGTTATTCAGGTAGCAATTTCAGGAAGCAACCACCACCCCAGCGTGGAGTGAACAAAGAGAAGTGATGGTTACTGGGATCTGGAAGCATGGAGGAGGGCCCTGCAGAGCTGAAAGCCAGAACCACGAGAGGTGCTGCCTGCCTGGCTGGCACAGGGGGCTTGGGAACTCAGAGGAGGACTCAGAGCAGGGACTCAACATCTAGGAGGGAGCATCAACCCACAGAGGCTGTCACTGAAGGAGAGAATTGTGCCTGGTTCTGGGAGTGAAGAAGAAACTGAAAACTGGAACTAACTGCTGCTGGGGTGGTGCCCACAAGACCAGGAAGGAAACAAGAAGGAGCAAGTCCCTTCTCTTTTCTGCCTTCTGGTCTCTCTCTAGGGCCCCCTACTGACAGATCCTAATGGAGATCCAGGTGGTAAAGCAGAAATGGGGTTTGCAGGCCCAGCCCCAGCATCACAAGGCTGAGAATGAAGGCTAAGTTTGGAGCTTAGAGATGAAATAGCTTAATAATCAACACAGATGGTAAACACATTTTTGATTGGTCCCTGTTTCTTATCCTAAAATCTGCCCATTTCAGCTAAAAGACTCAGAGGAAGGTGCAGGTCAAAGAAAAAGTAGGATCCAGTATTGGCAGGTCCTAAAATGCCACTTTTTTGTAACTGTAAACTAATAGGATCATCCCTTCAGTCTCTTCAGAAACTTCATTGAGCTATTGATTTTTTTGTCATGACTGAGTAAAAAGGAGAGTCTGGCTTTCCAGTCCTGCTTTCAAGTACCTGGAAGATTCCCTGGAGGCATTTGCCCCTGGGACACTGGGAAAAAACAGCTCTACAAATGTCTTGGTTCTCACAGGGAATCCACAGGGACTTACTATACATTTCAAACTTCAAATCACGAAATTCCTCTAAAAAGCCAAGGTACTCATCAACCATCCTTTCTCTTTGTTCCTTCCCTTTCTCACCGCCCAACCCCCCCATTTGCGATTCTTTCCCTTTCTCTTCTTTCCATTCCTTTGTCTCCCACAACATACACTTCCTGGTGGGCAGTGTAGTGTGGCTGAAAGAGCATGACTCCTGCATGAGAAAGGTCAGTGTTAAATTCCAATTCTGATACATGTTTCATGATCTGGGGTAACATTTTCATTTTTATTTTTCAAATACAGGAAATGATACTACCTAGAATATATGTTTCTTGCAAGAAATTAATGAGAGAATACGAGGTCTGTCCGGAAAAAGTCTAGCCACTGTTAATATAATGAGAAGAGTTTGCATGACATCAGTGTAACCTGGCAGTCAAGGAAGGACAGTGGACTGGAATGTGCATGAGTGAACAATGATGACTTCACTGTACTGGTCAGTGGGGGTGGTAGACTCTCCACTGAGTGAGCATGTGTACTGTGTGGCCATCACATTCAAAATGACTAAGCAGGTAGAGCAACAAATATGCATCAAATTTGGCACTAAGCTTGAAATTCCTCCATGGAAACTATTTGGGTGATTCAGAAGACCACAGCTATGGGCAACT
>CM052538.1:134663640-134758171 GCA_028533065.1 Trachops cirrhosus
AGTTGCCCATAGCTGTGGTCTTCTGAATCACCCAAATAGTTTCCATGGAGGAATTTCAAGCTTAGTGCCAAATTTGATGCATATTTGTTGCTCTACCTGCTTAGTCATTTTGAATGTGATGGCCACACAGTACACATGCTCACTCAGTGGAGAGTCTACCACCCCCACTGACCAGTACAGTGAAGTCATCATTGTTCACACATGTGCACTCCAGTCCACTCTCCTTGGCTGCCAGGTTACATTGATATCGTGCAAACTGTACTTGTTATACTAACAGGCTGGACTGTTTCCAGACAAACCTTGTATGTGTGTGTATACATATAGTACTGGGTTAAATATTTTTACTATAGATTGCAGCTAAAAAACATTTGAAAGCCTATACTCTAGAGAGTTTGAATAAGTTGCCCAAGATCAATGGTAAATTACGAACCTGTAATTTGAATCTACGCAGTCTGAGAGCCATAGAACCTGGCTCTCGCTCACTCTGTATTGATGCCAAGTTAACTCAGAACATGGTGAGCCCAAAATGGGGTGTGAGTGCGGAGAGGGAAGGGAATGGGTGAGAAGGAGCCAGAGAATGGAGGAAAGGCAGTGGACGCTCTGAGAACTTCCTCTATTCCTCTTTTACTAGACTCCAGGGTGCAAAGGCTTTGGTAGTGAATGGGCCAATGACGCTCCCTGGACAGCTGTGGATGGCATGTGCTGAGGACTGCAGTGGGCTCTGGTTCCTCAGCATCATCCAGGTTGCTGCCAGGAATAATTATTAACAGCTACCCCTTGTATTCACACATCTCTCCTGGTTTAAACAAAAAAGTTTTCTGCTTACTCTGTTGATCAATGCCACTACTGTAAAGAATTTTGGGGGGATAAGGGGCCTATATTGAGTTCTTTGGATGAGGAACATAGACATAGAGGTGAAGTTACATGCCAAGGTCACATAGGAAATTGTGGTGAGCCTGAGCCAGACTCTGACTCTCAGGCCTGTGCTTTCCACTAATGTAATTTGTATCGTGACTATGGGCCTTTTAGCAGGAGGGGTCTGCATGCGCCTTAACCTGGATGTTCATCTGAAGACCTGGGAGAAGGTGTCTGACTTCTTCAGCATCTGCTGTGAGTTCCCAGGTGGGGTGGGACCTTCTCATGGGAGTGTGGGGAAGTGAGAATGGAGGGAAAGGGAGGTGCATTGCCTCTGGGCTTATTTTTCTAAGCACAGGATGAAATTTTCTTTCAGGCAACTTTTTTTTTTTTACAAAAATAATTTGAGACTGTTTTCCAGGGCAAAATATACTATGCAGTCTTTGTGCCCACAGCACCTGTAAGAGGGGGTTGAATCAGAGTTTTGTTCCAGGTCCTGAAAGTTTATGGTCCATTTAGCAGAGGTTAATGTTGGCAAACTTTGGTGTTTGCTTTAGTTTCTGAAAGTCGCTAACCATTCTCCCTTCTTGGGGAGGAAAGCGGGCCTGGGGGGAAGGGCAGGGCCATAATAGGGACAGAATGGCCAGGGTGGGCAGTGTTTAGGTGTAGAGTCTTAATGGACCAGTGGGCATTTCTGCCAGATGTCATTAGCATGACTGTGCTTTGGCCTGGAGTCCTGGCATGCGGAGCTAGGCCTGTGGAGGTAAGGAAATCAAGGTGTTGCCTGAGCCCATTCCTTCAAGTGTGGATTCTAATGTACAGCTGCAGCCTCCGGAGCCAAACACACAGCCCTGCCAAACATAAACATTTGCCTATGTTGCTCAGCCCCGCTCTCCTCACTTTGTCACTATCTAAACCAGAAATGCCACACCCTCAATGAATTTGGCAGGACAGGAAGATAGCTGGCCTCAGACCTGGCTACACAGACCCCATCTCAGGAGCTCTGACACCAGCATGTGGGCCTCCCCCATCCTGTGTGAGGCTCTGGACAAGAGGCCTAATGTGCGTCACTTGTCCTGTTCTGTGTGCAGCAGTAAGTGAGTGATGTCTCCTTGAGTATGAAGTACTAACTGGCTTCGTATTGGAATTCTGGAAGCAAATTTCTTGTCAGAAACACATAAAACCAAAGATTTCATAGACACATTACAGTAATTATAACAACATGTCAGAGGTAAGTCTCATGCTCCTACCTCATTACTTTGTCCTTTTTCTTAATTCTCATTCTCACCAGGGTCACTCAGGACCTTGATGCCTCATGTCTGGACTATGGCAAGAGTCTCCCATAAATCTCCTTGCCTCTATTCTCCCTATTCCTCTTTACTCCAAGCAAATTCACTTCACCCCTGGCTACTACAAAGTACAATCTCTTTTCTTAGTGGGAAGAGATTGGGTCCTGCTCAGTATGGGCACATCAGCACCCAGTACATAGATGTCCAACTCATATTGAGTTTTTAAAAAATGAATGCATAACTCACATGCTATAGTGATGAGTTTGTACACATGCAATGCTTCTGTACATTTGAAATAGGTAGAATAGAATGTTCCTCAAAATTGCTCCATCAGTCAAGCCCTACAAAGACAAATTGCTCCATCAAATTAAGTGAGTCAGGCCCTGCCAGTACTATGGCAGTTATCAATAGGTAGTTATAAAACAGTGGTCCAGGAACTACCCTCACTTCTTTTAAGTTTCCATTTCATATCTAAAGCCAAGTAACCAACCACAGAGACCAACTCAAAACCTGGTTGAGAAAGTCTCTTTCTACATCCCATGATAAGTATAGCATAATCCCAGAATGCTTTGCTTTGCTGACATATGCCCCGACATCCGTGTGCCTATACCTGGGCATCAGTGTTTCAAAAAAGGAAAACCTTGCTAACCTACTCCCTGATTGGTTAACCCCAGCAACCTCCATGTTCCCAAGTCATAAAAACCCCTAAGCCCCACATTCGGGGCACAGAACCTGAGGCCCTGTCTCAGTGTTCTTGCTTCTGCAGAGCTTCAATAAACCTTCCTTTGCTTTTATCAGTGTCCCTTGTCTAAATTCTTTTATATCAGGAGTCAAGAACCCAAACTCATCCGTAACACGTTTTTTTCTAATTTCTCATAGGGGAGGAAGCCTGGCTCAGGGAAAGAACTCTGATCTAAGAATCAGAAGACTTGGCTTGAGAGTTGGCTGTTTTACCCTATGAGGGTTGTTATGCTAAGAGCTTTGTAGTCATTATCTCATTCATACTATAAATAACGTGTGCTGTAGACATTATTCTTATTCCACTTGAGGAAAGAGGTAACTGAGACATAGTGACAAGGGACCTGCCCAAGGCATGCAGCTTAAGGACCCCAGGCACTCAGAGTCCAAAGCCTATTTGCTTAACTACTTTGCTAAACTGCGATGCAACCCTGGCCAAACTAATAATTTTGGGGCTCAGCTTCCTCCAGCGTAAAACGAGAAGCCTGGACTCTGGAGATTCTCTTTAAATCCTGTGCAGCTATTGTTTGACTCTGCGCTTCTGATTCCAAACATCCACAGCAATGCACTGTGAGAGAAACTTCAGTGAATTGGGACCTGTGTTGTGAGTTGAGGGTGGGTCGGAGAACCCTAGCATTCCACTGGGAAGTGGCACACATTTGCAGCCAACAATTGAAACCTGAACTCCTGGCAGAGCCCACCCTGCCCTAGGTCTGAATGCACAGTTCACTGGGGAGGCCATGTGGCCCGCCCTGAATTCTCAACCCTGGGTCACATCCCCATTAGGAAGAACAGTAGGCAGGCCCAGCTCACTTTTAGATCGATTGGCTGTTTGCCGATGGGTATAATTTGAGAGTCGTAAAGGCCCATGTGCCTGAGATGGTTGGAGGGCATCGTTCAAATGGCCATGTGTTATTAACTGGGGCCCTAATGATGTCTTAAAACTACACTCTTGACATTCTCCTGTGACTGGCATTCTTTCTCAGTCATTTACTTTGAGTTCACTTTTTCTTTGTACTCTTTAAGTGTTGGATGTTCCCAGGGTGCTGTCCTCAGCCTTTCTCTCTGCCTGGGTAGCCCCATTCATGCTTATATCCAGACCTGGCTTTTCCTTAAAATCTCAATTTGAATTTCTAATTAATTTCTAGATATCACTCATCCCCATATTCTGCCCCTCCTCTCCAGCACTTCAGAGTTCAGTGTTTCCCAAAGTGAACCTCCCAGTGGTATAATACAGAAATAAGTAAAGTGTCTGTGGAATAAATAAACCTTGACATGTGATTAATACCTTAGTATAAATTTAGATGTTAGGTAAACTTTCACATATTCCTTGGGAAATCAAACCAGTTCAGTTCCTGAGAACAGGGACATAGCTAATTTATTGTTTTATATTTTGGACCATACTATGGTGCCTGGATCATAACAGGTGACCAAAAAACTTAGGTTGACATTAATGAACTAAATAAAGGAATTCAGGACTGGTAGATTTTTGAGAGGAGAAGAGAAGAGGTCCACATCTTGAAGTATTACCTGGAGAAGGGAGACCCATGTGGGATGAAGCACTATGGAATTTGGTGTGTAGCATCAACATAGGGACACTGTACCCCTTTATATAAAAGCATAATGGAGAATGGTCCAGTTCATGGTAAGCAGTTAGACTTTGCTTACTTCACTGAATTGCTTAGGGCCATCTCAGGCTCTTAAGACATTGCCCTTGGCTCTAAGGCTGGGGAATAAATTACACTTTGGCAAATGTTGAACCCTTGGTACAGACCCAGGGTGATACTTCCATGAAGACTCAGCTGGTTTCCATAATTTCCTTTTACCTTTCACACCATTGTTTTCCCTGGGGAGCCAGTCATTGAAGTGGTCCCA
Source organism: Trachops cirrhosus (assembly GCA_028533065.1). NCBI lineage: Eukaryota > Metazoa > Chordata > Mammalia > Chiroptera > Phyllostomidae > Trachops > Trachops cirrhosus. Next base: position 134,668,398 of record CM052538.1, read on the forward strand.
GCTGGTTTTTGTGGCTTCCAGTGGCCGGAGTACTTAGAAGAACAAGTGAGGGCAGCTCGCCATGTGAACACTTAGGGAAGCTTTTGGAAAATATGTTTTTTTTCCTCTCATAACTGGTCCTGATGCATTGGCAGCTGGCCTGCAGACACACAAGGTGAGACAGTCCAACTCTGAAGACGTCCAGTTGAGTCAGCTATGGTGTAGTGCATCCCTGTCTCCTGAGCCCTGCAGGGGTCTCTATCCCAGGCAAATATGTCACATCTGCAGATTCATTCTCTTGGCAGGTGTGGGAGTCTCTGGGACTAGGGTAGGGAGACTGAGTGTTGGAATCTATGAATTCTGCCCCTACTGCCTTGGTACAGTTGTTTCAGAAATGTAGACTCTCTTTTTGTCTTAAATGAATTCCTCCTTGAAGCAAATCTCCTTCTTTAACAGAAAGTTCTTCCACTAGTAAAGAGACCTCAGGAACAGCTATGAGGGTCCATGTGGTATGCTGTCAGGAAAGGAGCAGTCTGCTTCTTAAGTGGAGGGTACTTGGGGGCAGTTGGGTCTGAGGTGTGATAGAAAGACTTGGCTACCAATATTGGAAGCTGTTCTGAGCTACAGGGTGCTGAGGGGCAGGGGTAGTAGAAAGAAGGGTTGTTTCCAATTTAGGGATTAATATAATTAGAGTGGGGCTGGCTAGGTCCTAGGGGTGGGCAGTGGAGGTGACTTGAGAAAGCCAAATACAATATGAACCCATGGCCATGGCTGAGTGAGTGGTATAAATCCAAGCCTTGAGTTAAGGCAAGGTTGAAATTAACTCTTTTCTGCCCTTGCTAAAATTATTGCAGGACTGCCATTAACTGGCCGTTGGTTAGTGTTTACCAGGAGCATCAGCTGTGAGAAGTTTGGAAATTCAGAGGAAGACAGCTTGAATAAAAGACTGACTAATCCATCCTGGATTTATTTTCCATCAGTTTATATTCATATTTATTTACATCCATCCATTTCTCTCTGGTTGTCCCCTGAAAGCTGTCTCCTCTTTGTTCTCAGCTCCTTGTACTTATGGGCTAGCTCTAGCTTCCTAAATTTGGATTCTCAAGGACATCTCTATGTCTACTTTTCAGCTGCTACCAAGGCACAGCTATTTTTTCTTCTATAAGTCACTTTTGTTTCTAATATATTGTCTTTTGGAAAACAAGCTGCTTGATCTTACGAAAAGGAAGCAGAGAAACATTACTAGTGTAACCATAACTCTATTTTAGTGTAGTTTCTAACATGGCTCCAATTATAGTCTATTTCCTTTTTTCCTATCTTGATTCAACTATATCGAACAGTAAAACCAAGACACATTATCATATAGAAAAATTTAATTTTAGTGAATTTACTACATATTATTTTCCTTTTGGTGCATTACTCATCTTATTTAGGAAAGTATTGGGAATCCTAATGTCATAAAAATAATCTCATTTTTTCAGGGTACATTTAAAAATGCTTTTTAAAGTTTTTTTTAAAAAGATTATTTATTTATTTATTTATTTTTAGAGAGAAGGGAAGGGAGGGAGAAAGAGAGGGAGAGAAACATCAATGTGTGGTTGCCCCTAGAATGTCCCCCAGCTGGGGACCTGGCCTGCAACTCAGGCATGTGCCCTGACTGGGAATCGAACCAGTGACCCTTTGGTTCACAGGCTGGCACTTAATCCATTGAGCCACATCAGCCAGAACAACAGTTAAGTTTTTATGTAAATGTGTTTGTGTGTGATATAATGTAGAAAATTAATTTTAATAAAAAATCTGGATAGCTAGTTGTCTCAGTACCATTTTTGAATTGTGCCTTCCTTCCTCTAGTGATCTGTTATAAATTAAGTCTCCACATATGTGCAGGTTTCTTTCCCCAAACTTTCTCTTCTATACTGTTAATCTTTTTGTCTATCCCTGCACAAATACCACATCACTTTAACTATTATATCATGAAAAGAAATCTTCATTTCTGGAAGGGTCTATCTCTTGCTTTTCTACTAGCAACAAATCTTTATAAGGTTTTTTAAAAAAATAGAATTGTACTTAATTTATATATCCACTTAGGGGTAAATTGATTTCTTTATGATGCTGATTTTGTTTATTCATGAATATGTTGTATCACTTTCTTCATTTAGGTCTTCTTTAATATTGCTCAAAGTTTCATACTTTTCAATAAGAATCTGTATTATTGTTAGATTTATTACAAACTAATTTTTATATATGTATATGTACACACATCTATATTTTATGGGATCTTATTTAAGATTACATTTTCCAACTATTTGCTCAGGGTACAGAAATGCAATAGACTTTCATATATTGACATTATAGTCCCTTTGGGGTTTTCTATAGAAATAATCATAAACTGTAAGTAATGAGAGTTTCGTTTCTTCTTTCCTCGTCCTTAAACCATTTTTTATTTCTTTACTGTGCAAGAGGGGCCTCTAGTAAATGCTCTTTAAGTTCCTGACCACGAACCTCAGTTCAATCATACTGTACCCCATTTATGTCCCCTGTCTCCTGGAAGACTATTTCATACCAATTTTCTCTTCAAATCATCAAGATCTGATCCTCTATCTGCACCTTCACCCAATAACATTTTTGCCTCCTTCACTGGAAACAAAAATTGAAGGGATCAGAAGAGAACTTTCAAAGATTCCCCCACCCTAAATCCTTTGTCTCCCTGCATCTTTACCCATGTTTTTGCTTTTCTGCAGGTTCCTATAAGGGATACATTCCTGGTATAAACCTGACTTGGTCATGATGCACAGTCCTTTTTATATTTGGACATGGTTGGCAAATATTTTGTTTAGGATTTTTCCATCTCTGTTTATGAGAGCGACTGGCTTGTGACTTCTCTTTTACATACTTCCCTTCATCAAATATTGGCTTGGATGCTCACTCTAACTTCATAAAATAAGACAAGCTGCATTCTTTCTAATTCTATTTTCTGGAAGAATCCGTTTAAAATTGAAAGTACTTGTTTCTTGATTATGTGGCAGAACTTGGTGGTGAAACCACTTGATATTTCTGTGTCAAAAAATTGTAAATGCTGATTTATTTTATTTTAAAAAATATTTTATTTACTTGTTTGTTTGTTTGTTTGTTTGTTTTTAGAGAGAGAAGAAGGAAGGGAGAAAGAGAGGGAAAGAAACATCAATCTGTGGTTGCCTCTCACGTACCCCTCACTGGGGATCTGGCCTGCAACCCAGGCATGTGCCCTGATTGGGAATCAAACTTGCGATTGTTTGGTTCGCTGGCCAGCACTGAATCCACTGAGCCACACCAGCCAGGGTGCTAATTTATTTTTTAATGGTCTATCTTTCTTAAATCAATTTGGATGAAATAGAATTTTCTACAAATTTGGCTATTTCAATTAAGTTTTCAAATGTATTTTCATAAAGTTATTTATAACACTCTTATTTTTGAACATCTGAAGTATTTTTAGTTATATTTCTATTTATATTTCTCATATTAGTAATTAGTGGCTTCTTTCTTTTTTCTTGTTTAATCTTGGTAGAGGATATTTTTGTAGTTGTAAAAAAGCTCAAAACCAAACTAACTTTGGAGCTATTGATTCTCTCATTTACACATTTATTTATATTGTATTTCTGCAATAATTACTTTCTTTTTCTACTTTTTTCTTAAGTGGTTGCCTATCATCACATTAAGTTGTATTCAATTTTCCCTCCAGTGCATGCATTTAAGGCTGTGGTATGATATCTACTGTGGCCAAATGTACATGATGACTCTTTCCATTTATTCAGATTATTAACTTTTATTTTTATGCCATTTTCTAATTAGTTATTAGTAGTAAATAACAATACTGTTTTTAATTGAGATATAATTGACATAAACATTATATTAGTTGCAAGTGTGCAATTAAATATTTGTATATATTGTGATATTATTACCACAATAAGTCTAATTAATAATACTAGTTAAAAATTCTGTTGATTTCTATATATTGATTTATATCCAGCAATTTTGCTGCATTCTCTTGTTCCTACACTAGTTCACAGTTGGATTTTCTATGTTCACTATCAAATTATCTGAAAATGGGACCAGTCTTTTTTGTTTCTTTCTAAGCCTTATATATCTTTTGAAATTATAATTATAACCATAATGATAATAATAATTATTATTTTGGCTTGTCTTCTAGTACAATGGTAATAAAAGTGGTAAAAGTATCACCTCTATTTTTTTTCTGAGTGTAATAAAATTTTTCTAAAATTTTACTGGTGTTTAATACCCATTTCACTTTTCTTTAAAAGTAAGTTTGTGTGTGTGTGTGTGTGTGTGTGTGTGTGTGTGTGTGTGTGTGTGTTACCCCAGGGCTGGATATAATGTTTTTTTTGACAACTGGATATGCATGCAGGAATTTAGAAAAAGATGCAGGAAAAAAACAGAAAACTCTAAGCCATATGCTGTGGCCAGCATAGATAAAGAGTCTGCCCTGTGGTCTGAGCCCACCAAGGCTGTGATAGTCTTGTCTACATTTTTTAAAGCCGTCTAGTCCTCGCCCTCCTTGAGCATGCCTGCACTGTCCTGAGCTAGGAGGTGCAGGTTTCGGTTCACAGTCATACACCAAGTTTCCACTTAGACAAAAAAGAAAGAATACAGGGAAAGAGTAAATGTTTCTTTATTTGTAACCTACGTTATTATCCAAATACTGTTATTTTCTTTGTTTTAAAAAATAAGATACAGCTAAATAAAAGGAGGGAAATAAAGTATTGATAACTCTTCCTTCCAGGGACAATGCACTGACTGTTAAACTCTTCACTCTTGTCCTGTGTGCATTGTTGAGTTAATTAAGCAAGGAGCCCATTAGATTGAAGTGGCTCAGAAGCTGTGGCAGCCTATGTAAGTAATCCAAGATCTCAGCCAGTAAATTCCTCAAGGTTACAAAACTAAAATGCTAAGGACAACCAATCATAAACAGCCAAATAGGTTTTAAGCTCTAGACAACCAATAATTTTTTTACTTTGCTTCTTTTTTTTCTCTACAAAAGTCTTTTCCCAGCTCCTACTGGTGGAGCACTCTTAAATACTTCTGGTTTGGTGCTACACAGATTCTAACCAATTTTTGCTCAAATAAACCTTTAACATTTTTAGCTGCCTCAGTTTATCTTATAACAGTTCACAGCATGAAAATTTTCTTAAGTCATCATCTGATTTTTATCAGCCCCGTGCAAGGCAAACTTCAGGGTTTCATTGGTTAGTAGTCTATCTCAGAGAAGATGCCACTCAAGTCTAACATGACTGCTGGGTACAGCATTTGGAGGGGAAAATAGTGAGTGGTACCTAATTCTTTAGGAGAGACAAGCCCCACCACTACTTGGGGCTGCTTGGATGCTTTTTCAGTCATTGGTGTTGCATCTCATTTATTACCAAATTCAAAAATTTATGAAAAACAGTAAAGAAAGGTGGATATGTCTGGAGATAAATTCACATAAACATTTTCCAGAGCTGGACTTAGATATGAACCACAGAAAATAGTCTCTATGTGATAACCAAATTGAAACTGTGAGTGTAGAGAATAGTCATTTCACCAGTTGAACATCCGTCTCATGTTATCCTTCCCTCTGCAATTAACAATGAATATGTTTGCAAACATTGAAAAAGAAATATCAAAACAATATGGGGGACTTTTTCCAGGGGACTGAAAGGAAAAAGCGTTTTTTCCCTTTGTTATTTTGCATTTTGCCACTGCGGTTTCACAATGGGAGGACTCAGAATTTTGTTTCCTTAGACCATCTCCCCACAGAGGCCTGCTGAACTTGAACTGCAGCACTGGCCACAGTCTTCAAGGCAAAACCTTTGTTGACTCCTGATGTTGGAGAGAAGCCCACATATCAGGCTGCGTTGGCTCCCCGTGAGAATTCTGTTCAAGAATCTGGGCTCCCTGAGACTGAGAAAAAAAATGTTTTCTGAGAAGAATTTTATGTTTATAGACATTCTGTTACTCTGTTCATTATTTATGGTGGTGTTAAGGACATGAAGCTTTCAGTAAATTGGATCAAGAGTAAATTTTACTGGAACTTCTTAGTCGTTATAATAGCCCTGTGTCTTATGTAGTCTGTTTTTATTTCTGCCCATCTCCCACCCCCGCAAGTGATATACATGCACTGTCCTAGGAAAGTTGAATAAATACTGGGCTGTGTGAAAAACCAGTCTTCCCAAGCACAGATATTCCCAGTTTATGTCTTCCTCTTCTTCATAAAGTGGGTGATTTGCCTCTTGGAATAATATGTGGAATTCTAATTGTTCTCAAAGAAGAAGATATGTGGCTATTATTTTCTTTGTCCAAAACAGAAGGGAAGGCCAAATAATGTGTCATTAGTGTTGATCTGAGTCATGACTTGTGGCCATGGTTCAGTAAGAACAGAAGTTTATCCTTGACAGCAATTCTGAAGAGTCAGAAGTTCTTCCACTTCCTCTCAGACATGGCTCTTCTATATGGTTTGTTATGCCCACGATCCCCTTCCCCTACCTCCCTTCCCATATACTTCTTCCCGACTAATAGTTTTAAGATGAGGCTTACAGAACATAGGCAATTTTAAAAATGTTATTCATAATCATTCTGTTTTTCAAGGGAACTGTAGAAATGCCTAGAAGAAAGGAAGAGGGTGTTGTGTAGAGTACCAACTGAAAAAAGTTAGTTAAGGGACAGATAATGTGTGAGAACATAGAAAATAATATCAGCAGGATATACCAAACTGCACCCAGGATGTACACTCACATCATTGGCCAGAGAAAGAAATCTGCTTTCATAGGATGCTTTAACCAGGGTAGGCTAACTGATGTATCATACAAGCCTGGATTTGAGACAATAGACTTAAAACAATAGGAGGCTATTTCTCACACATTAAACCCTTGGGTATTAGATGGGGAGCAGTGGAGTGGTAATTCAGGAACTCATACTCCTTCTATCTCTAGATTTCAACTTCTACATCCACAGAATCTTCTCTGTTCATGTGAAGACTGGGAAAAGAATAAGAGGATTGTATACGGGAGGGTATTATGGGCTGTGTCTGTAAGTAGTGCACACCATTATGACAACGTTCCATTGGTTAAAATTTTATCACATGGTCATATATAACTGCAAAAGAGGCAGAAAAATACAGTTGCCATATGTTCAGAAAAACACAACAAAGTGAGTTATGATGACACATGACAGAGGATGAAGATACTTTTTAGGATAATTATAGAAATGAAAGAGTCTCAATAAAGCCACTATTTAAGCTGACACATCATTTGTCCCTAACCCCATTACCCTTTTAGCCTTTGGTTCTGAGTCTACATATTAACCCATTCTCATAGCTAGAAATGCACCTCATAGAGAAAAGGGGTCTCATAGAGGGCATTTTCCTCTACTGAGTCCCTATGTCTTATGGAGGATGCCACTGAGACCCCTATTTGTCACAGTTTGCTGCTAAAAAAGAAGCAGAAGACTTGATTCCTGCTTTTAGTATATTAGAGAAATTTCTTTGACAAGATGAATACACACAAAACAAGTAGGGAATAGTCCATAACGGTAGGTGACTAAGGTTTGGGAGCTGATGAAATGCTTGGTGTGGCCATTCATATCATCACAGCCACAGTGTGTTACAAGTTTACTGTCCTACAAAGGTGGAATATTTAGTCCTTAAGTGTCTTCATATACTTTTCTTTAAAACATGCCCAGGCCTGAGAAAGATCTTGGCTGTATGTCAGTCAAGATCTTTCAGCCAGTAACTGAGTGGGCCATCTTAACCACTTCTTCCATCTTATTAAATGAAATAAGTTGGTTTGATACTCTTGACTGGCTGAATTGTCATTATTAGAGCTAAAGAATCCAATTTGTTGCCTCCTCATGAAGAAAATACATCAAGCAAAAGACTGATGAAAAATAGGGCTATTCAGGCCCATCAGTTTAATTTGAGGTGTGTGTACATACCCACTTTAATGCACGTGCTTTTATTTTTTGTCAGGGAGAACAATAGAGAGTCCTACTTATTTCAATTCGCAACTTTCAAAAACACTCCTGCTTCTCACAGGAGTTCTTAGATAAGCTTTAGGTGAAGAAAGGAAAAGAAAACTTAAAAATATAAAAGGAATAAGAGAATCGAGGAGATAGACCGTGGTAGCCTGTCTCCTTCCTGCTCCCATTGACAATCTGTCCATCAAAAAGATGGGCTGTAGGATGATTCTCATGAACAGACAAATGACAGCCTCCAGCACTGTTCCAGCAGTACTACCGACTGTTTCCCAGGGCTCTGGATTCCTCAGGTTTGCCATCACAGGCAGGTGACGAAAGAGAATTCTTTGGCTTTGCGTATGTCTGGCTAAAGGTCTGTTATTGGAAATTCTCTGAAGAGCTCATGCAAAAAAAGCTTTTTCTCCCTGATTTATGAGATCCCAAATGCTACTACTAGCATTTGGTGATTAAATTGAGATGTTTATCTGAACTGCGTCAACAGGGCTACATACTACTACTCCAAGGGCCTCAGGTAGACACCACACGCCATTGCCATCATCTCTTGGACATCACCAGCAGGAAATATCAGAAGCCTCCCAAGACAGTCTGTACTCCTGAGCTTTCCAGAGAGGCCCTGGCAGGAACGAGACGTCGGCTGTCTGGATTGGTACCTGGGCCTGCATGTCTCTCAAGACCAGAGCTCCACTACAGTGGAAAAGAGCTGGGTGGGTGCCCTGAGGTAGCATTAGCAAGAACAGAATATCGACGCCTGTCAGATGCCCTGTGTCAGAAGTGACTGTGACTGCTGCCTCCTCATTGATCAGATTAGCCAGGCACTCACTGGTGTTGAGTTGCAAACGTCTGGATTTTGCTTCCCCTGGCAGTAGCTCCTGGGATAGGAGAGAAAACAGCTTATAAATTCTTTAACGATTCCTGGAGCCAAGGGCAGCTTACAGACTTTTCAAGCAATGTTATTTAAAAGGTTCCAGGGGACATAAAGGTAAATAGCTTGAAAAATAGGGGAAAGTTGTTTCTTTCCTCCACTGAGAACATTACACACATTGAATTAACCCCCAGTGAATTCTTCTGTGATCATGAGGCACAGTCGGGAACACTGTGTGGGGACCGTCTGACCTGGCATCTTGTGCAGCCCCCGCCTTGTCAGGGATGTTTACCATTTGCTTTGACTGCGTGCTTCTCTTTGGAAGGAACATTTAGAAATCAGACCATTAAGACTATTAAAATTTCTTCCTTGAAGAAACATTTGGTAATCAGGCTTTAAAATCTCTCTCTCTCTCTCTCCTTATCTGTATACGCCATTGCACATATCTGAATGTCAGATGTGAAATGTCCTGGGGGATGTCTGGGGATATTTGAAGACAAATGAACGAAGAGTAATTTCCTCTGATGACATTCAAGGAGAAGCTGGATACTCATTCAGAAGCAAGATATAAGCTTTAGTTCGAAGAATGAATGATGTAATGTTCTTTCTAGTCCTAAAATCTATTATTTTATTTAGATTATGCCTGTTTGAATATTTGGAAACTAGTGCATTGCCTTTTTAAATGGACGTGAAGATAGATAGATACTGGGTAAAGAATTGGTGTTGTTGCCTATGTTTTCCAGTAAAAACCTCCTAAATGGTTGGGTCATTCTTTTTATTGGTAGGGTGCCCATAATCCCATATTTTAAGGGACCAGCTCTGATTTTAAACTTCCTCACTTTTTGTTACATGAGTCTACCTCTGCTTGACACATGACCTATTCTAATCTGAGATTTAATGAAGATTGACAATTTACTGACAGGGCAAGGAGGACTAAGAGACGAACAGAGCAAGCCCTTATGTGCAGAGGCCATGCAGGAGAACTAGATTTCTTAGCATCTCGGATAACTTTAAGTTCCTTTGGCTTGCAAATATTTCAGATCAAAGGAACCCTCTTCCTTCCTTAATGCTTTTTTCTTTATAAAAACAGTTCCATACAAAAACTCTCTAAGTGATGATCATGGACTTAACCACTAGTTCCAATACTCGGAAGGGACTTTCCCATGCCTTATACATACACGGAGCAGCAACTTTTCAGGTCGATTTCCATGGCCGCCGCAGGAGCCATCATGATGCGTGGTTCCCACAGGCAGAGAGATGGCACTGGAACGAGCGGCAGGTCAGACCCTCTCCCACAACCTTCTACCGTGGTCCTGCTGTGCTGGGTGCCTTTTATGCTACTGACATCACTACGCCTAAGGAAATCTTTGATTTCCCCACTTCCATTTTTTTCTTTTGTTGTCAGCTAAAAGCTGGATTTCTTAACCTAACCTCTAAAATAATTCTAAATAGCAGGACCCCCCCCAAAAAAGACTTGTCTTTTTCTTTGTCCACTCAATAAACAACTGCTATTCTTGGGTGTTCTGATATAGAGAGTCAGATATCACTGAAGACAATTCATTTTTAAACAAATATTTAATACCTATTTATTAGGATATAATTCCAATAAGTTTAGGGGTCTTGCCTACTTTCCTCACTGATGTATCCTAGGTTCCTTGGAAATCACTGTATGTTGTAGGACTTTGCCAGCTGCTGTCTTTAGGAAACACACTGTCTCATACAGGAGGCAAACAGGAGGGGGAGACCTAGTTCAAGAGATCTTGCAGAGATACACTTAAAATGTATGTGAAACATATTGCAGAACCTAATCAATGCTGCCTTATGAGGGGTGGGGCAGCTCTAGAGAGTAGGTGAAATTGGCATGGGGTGTTTAGCAATGGGTGCTTTTTAAGGAGTCAGGACATTTCAGGCACAGGAACAAACATGAACAGAAAGAGAGCCATATGACTGCATGTGGTGTTTCAAAACGGGCTAACTAGAACGAAGGTTTCCCTTCCCTTCCTTTGCACCATTTGTCCACTACTTCTATATTTTCACCCATCCATCTATTCCTTCACACCGAGGTCAACAGGTATTTCTTAAGCATCAACCAGGTGTTAGAAGTAATTCTAGCCCCTGAGAACACAAAAATAGGCGAGTGGAACACAGTCTCTGCCCTCAGCAGGCTAACGTGCTAGTGAGCAGAGACAGATGACTAATGAGTAAATATGACTGGGGTTGATAAAAGCTATAAATAAATAAAGTATGTTCAGGGAATATAAAGTAATTGGTGGGCTGTTTTAATCAGGGTGGTCAGGAAAGGGCTGTAGGTGGTGAACACATTTTAGTAGAAACTTGAATGAAGAGAGAGTGAGTTTTGGGTGTGATTCTGTAGTTTTCCTTTGAACCCTTATAGGTGCAGTCCTGTTAGCGTTGGAGAAGCATGTGAAGAGAGGAGAGGGGGCTGGAGGGACTGGGTGATAAAGGTGACGGGGCTGAGAAGTCCAGATTGGTAGCGATAAAATAGTCAGGGGGATATCATGTGCAGCATAGGAAATATAGTCAATAATATTGCAATAACTCTGTATGGGGCCAGGTGGGCACTGGAAACGCCAGGGAGAACACTTTATAAAGTATATGACTCCCTAACCTCTATGCTGTACACCTGAAACTAATACAAAACAATTTTGAATGTAAACTTTATTGAAAAAATAAAAATAAAAAAGAGGGGATCACCCTAGTGACTGATTTCTAGGAAAGAGACACTCTGAGCCTGCAGGCTCAAACTGGGACCTGGAATTACATGCTGAACGTGGTGAGTGTAACCGCTCCCCAGAGGTGCAGGGGTTCAGCGGTGGGCCTGGGTCTGGTCGAAGAGGAGGTCCACAGACAAACTGGGACGGGTGGAGGGTGCCCGCTTCTTTGGTTCCCCAAGGAAAACTTGTGTTGTGAGAAAGCCCGCTGCTGAAGACACTGGAGAATATCTCTCACCTGCCAAGTGATGTAGCCAAGTTAGAAGTGGATTTTACATGCTGTTTGGGGGCAGAGTTACAGAGCTTTCCATGAACGTACTTTGGGTGAAGTGATTGCAAATGTCAGTTTGCCTCAGCCTGATCTGTAATAAGAGTAAGAAAGCTTTTGATGGTTGTGTTGCAGGAATTTATAGATTATTCTTACTCCGTTTTATGATTCTCCTTGTTGCTGATGAAGTATGCTGTAAAGGAGCCCTGCTAAACACTGTGCTTCCACTGGTCTAGAAGCCTGTCACATATTAAATGTTTTACAGCTGAACTTTATAGCACTCAAACTTCACAGAGACATTTATGAACCTTATTGCATTCTGATATGAAATGGGCCCAGAAAGGTATTTCTGATTTTATGGGAATGGAACTTTTCATTGTATGGAACTTTCAAAAAGCCGTTGAATGCCAGAGTTCAAAGTGATTTTGCAAATGTTAATTTCTCTAGGGATATTTGGTACCTTAAAAAAATTGCTGATGACTTCTACATCTTGCATCTAACTTCTTTTTTTTTTCAATTTGGAAAACATGTACGGTTTCTTCAGTAAAAGGAATGTGTGCACTTTGTGGTTTAGGCTGTATTCATGCCATGGTAAGAAGAGAGACCCTGTTTATGACAAGCAAAGACATATAAGGAAAATAAAAAGAAAAAAAATATCAGCATGACATTTTTCTAACCCCTTCAAGGACACACATTCCTGAAGTTCTGTGAGTTAGGCTTTAGAATATATTTGAAGATTAACTATTAACTTGCCTTAGGGGATTTTCTGCAAAGCCAACCAATGGAAGCTACGGCTTTTCTGAGTCTCATTCACTCATAACTAATTCATTCCATATGTACCAAATTCTTATTTTGTATCAGACAATGTGCTAGGTACAGGTGATAAACATAGGAAAGACATAATTCTCGAGGAGTTTATGGTTCAGACCCAGATGACTAAGCCAAGACAGATGCATTAACTGTTATCTGATTACAGATGAGAAACATGTATTCAGGATGTGTCGTGTGTACAGAATATTTACATGCGGCAACATCAGCAAAGACTTCTGGGAAGGAGCAACACCTGAACTGAGTCTTTAGGTATGAGTAAGAGTTAAGCAGAGAAATGTGAAGATTGTTATTCACGCACATTGCTAACATAGCTGGGAGAAGGAAATACCCACATTCTGACACCGGGACGAAGTAAGCCAAAAGGACTGCTTAGAAAAGTGGAACTCAGAATGAGGGCTTACTTCCCGGGGATCTGAGCCTTGCTAGACTTGGCTTGTAAGCACAAAATAATTATCTCACTCTGATAATTTTCATTACCATAATGGTCTTAATATTTGCCTGGTATCTATGGTTTATACATTATTTTCATGTGTGTTAAACTACTTAATCTTTAAAGCAACCTGGTAAAATGGATATTATTATTACTTTATGGACAAAGAAATGAATCAAAGAAGCATCAAGTGACCAACCCAAGGTTATACAGCGAGAGCACAGCTTCACTGGGCCCTGCAAAAAGCCCTTTCAACTCATCTTCTGAACTTGCCTCCTGTATCACAGGACTTTAATAGTTTCCTTTTATTGATTGATTTAATATATGTGATGATAAAATGCTCAACTCATCAATTCTGATGCCTTTGAGTGCTACTGCCATTTTCTGTTTCACCTCTTCCACACCAGCAAAATGTTTCCCTTTGAGGACTTTTTTCATCCAGGGAGACAAAAATAAAGTCACTCAGGGTGAGATAGGGTGAATACAGGGGAGGGGTACGGGGTCATGCTGTTTTGGGTCAAAAACTGCTAAATGCTCAGCACAGGGTGGGCAGATGTGCTCATGAAATGGGCAAAGGCATTGAAAGAGTCTTCAAAATAAATTCGCTGAAGCTGAACGCAGCCTCTCACAACACCAGCTGGTACCCTGATACAGATGGGTTCCTAGGACACTCGCCTACAAAGGCCCACCCTCCAGAAGGTAATTCTGGGTTTTTTGGGGGTCCACCTCTTGTCCTATTTACCCAATATAGTGTGTATGTGTGTATGTATGTATGTATGTATGTATTCAATAACCCTTTATTGAGCACATACTGTACGTCAGACAGGCACTGTTCTAGGTTCTGGGATATAAAAGCAAATGAAACAGATAATTTGAGTTTGTGATAGGTGCTATTAAAATAAACATGATGATATCACAGTGACTAGAGGTAGGAACTACATTTTAGATGTTGCTTTTATTTCATTGCTCCCCCAATGTTTATCTAGGATTTATTTTCTCTGGGTGCTCACATGATACCTACTCTTCACTGAAAGTTTACTAAGTGCTTTCATCTATAAACAACCATGCGAGGTCCTCCCATTATTTTTGTCAATCTGTTAGAAATAAAGGAAATTTCCATTTGTCAAGAGACCAGTCTATCTCTTGGTTTTTGGCAGATACTTTGTTAGTCTAATTTAGGGGATGCTGGTGGGGTCCTTCCAAGCCCCAGGATTCCCTCCCAGCTGATTCTTTGATTTCTTGGAGGGTACATGGACCACCTTCTTCCTTTCAGAGGCAGGAGACAAATCCCAGGATGACTCCCTGCTCTGGCTGCTTAGGTATCTGGCTAATAGCTGTCTCTGCTCACACCAGCCAGCAAAGGTGGCCATCCTATAGAAACATCCTTTCAAGGTTCCTTCTTTATAGAGCAAGGTTCCTTTCCAAAACTTAAGTGTTGGTGAGAATGCCTTACTATTTATTAGTAAATATCTCTCTGAGGATGATAAAATGCTCTACAATTAAGATCTGTCACAACTAAGGTAGTCACACAAGATACTCTCCAAGAACATTGAAGGATCACACTGGTCCCAAAATATCATCAGCACCTTTGGCCTGGAATCGCACTGCCTTCCTCTCCATCACACCTGTCACTCCAATGTTAGAGTTAGAGTGCAACCATAAAACTGTGGACGGGGCTCCTGGAGGAGGGTGACAGCCACAGGTAGGGAGGTAGGGTTGGCTTCTTTGCTCCATGGCAGCAATCTGAGTGTCTTTACAAGTTACTGAACACATCTGGTAAGTCTAAAAGAACTGGGCTTGTATGAATTAGAAATGGGCCTATATAACCTTCCAGAATGGAGTCAGCAGCTGATGTTCTGGAGGAGGTGGCCCTATGAAATACTGGACCAGAGGAGGGCCCTGGGTGGTCTTGGACAAACGCCCCCTGCTGGACCAACCTTGGAGGTTGGAGTAGCATCGTGGCTTTGAGGAAAATGGACTGCTGAGCAGGTAGAATGTATTCCACAACTGGACAACCCTGGTAGTGTTTGCTTCAATAGTGGTGCTTTGCTGCACAGGTGATCTGGAATGTCGAGTATTATAGGAAACGGCTTCAGCAGCAGCCCAGTCCCTCTGGTTCTTGAGGATTCACAAGACTCCACACAGTAACTGCTTCCTTTGCAACAGCAGCCTGACCCTATGTGATCCACTGATTTTGTGTTCACCGGGTATTTATACTTCTCCAAATATGGGCTGTGATTTTGTTTTCACTCATTTGAGATGGAACATCCTGGCATGGCAACATTTAAGCCAGCTTTGAGCCAGGGGTCTTGCTTATTTATAGCCTTTGTGGGGATATATAGAGTTACTTCGGTTTGTGCCCTGATTCCTGTTACAACCAGCAGGAGCAGAGCTAGTTTCACTCACATTCTACATTTGGGCTTTGGAACTTAGAAAGGGCTGTGATTGTAACAGGTATTGTGAGGCTTAAAAATGTGTTAGTGGATATGGTAGGGGCATGATACATCATAGTTCTGTATATAGACAGGCTCTACAAAACTGAATCTTACCTAATAGCCTAAAGACTGAACTGTGGGTGTCAAAAAAGAAAAGCTACTATAGAGCAATGTGGCAAGCAGCCAGCAACCCCCACAACCACCACCCAAGGCTTTCGTGTGACCACATCAGTCCGGGATGCCCACACATCCCAAGGGAGGAGGGCGCAGCTTTGGAGCAACCAGTCACACTGAGAAGCAGACAACACCATGGGTGGGGCCTTTTTGGCTCCAAAGGATCATCATCATTTATATACAATGAATGCATATGATTATATATACTATCGGGAAGACAGGGACAGTGGCTGGGTGGTCTCGAGTATTTCACATGGTTAAATTGTTTATTCAGTGTCAGTTAAAACAGCTTGCTTATAGACATAAATAATTAGGATAAAGATTTAGGACCACCTGATAGCTGTTTTTGCTGTTCCCCCAAGTTGTCATGATAAAGCATGTGGTAAAATGGTTTCAATTGATTTTTTAAAGAAATCCATAGATGCTTTTGTGCAAAACAGGAATTGCCAGGGGGCTAACCACACAGCCTCTGAATTTTTTTCTCTCACATCATTAGGCAAAGGAAAGAACCTCACAAGTTGCAAACCGTGGGACACAAGCATCCTTTTTCGGGTGATGTGAGGTGGATGGGATCTGGTTAACGTGCCCGGGTAGATAGGAAGCCAAGTTTTAGGGCAACTTAAATTCTGTTGTGGATGTTGTGTTTGGGTCCTTTTCTTCACGGCTGTGGCTCTGGTCTCTGAAGAGAAAACCCTCAAGGACTAGTCAGTGATCCAAAGAGTCACATGTGTTACGACCTTTTCTTATTTGCAGCCTCCCAGCCATTGTCATTTTCCAAATGACTGATCCCACTGGTCTGATGACTTTTTCCTTCACCCAAACCAGTTTAACTAGACGGAACTCTTCAACAAAGCTGGACAAATCAAATGTTTGTTTAAAGATCTGAAATTGTTGGAAATGGACTCCATTGGGGAAATCTTTATTAAAAATTTTGGGGTGGTGAAGCTCCCCATCCCATCCGATATGAAGCGGCCAGGGAATATTTGCTATTCCTGGATAAAAGTCCACAAACTATTCCAAGAATTTCCTGCTTATCCTTGCCTTGAAATGATACAAGTACTGTCCTTGGCTCATGAATTCATCCCATCGCTATGTGGTATAGCTTTCTTGGTGACTTTCTTATAAAAATAAGTCTTAAG
The DNA here is from genome assembly GCA_028533065.1 of Trachops cirrhosus. Taxonomy (NCBI): domain Eukaryota; kingdom Metazoa; phylum Chordata; class Mammalia; order Chiroptera; family Phyllostomidae; genus Trachops; species Trachops cirrhosus. Next base: position 134,685,252 of record CM052538.1, read on the forward strand.
AGAACTTTGGGAATAAGTTGTCTTAGTTTTGCATTTCACTGCAGAAAAGTGAACGTTGGTCTACTCTAACATGCTAGTATAGTGTGGTGGTAGAGAACTTGGTATGTGGAATTAGCCAGCCCTGAGTTTCAATTAAAGATCCCCACATATTAATACTGTGAACTTAGGCAATGTTCTTTAAGAAACTAATCCTTGTTTTTGACATTTACAAAATGGGCATAATAATACTACCTGCTTCATAGGATTGTTGTAGCACTTATAAACATTCAGTTAGTGGAAGCTAATTATACACGAGAATACATTTAAAGAAGAGCACTGCAGGCACTTGTGTGCTGTGGGAACTAAGGAAACTGAGTTGTTATATTCTGCATGTAAACCTGGGTCCCACCAAGTAAAAAATGATCTTGGACTGGGAGTTAGGATAAGGGAGTGACTGAATTTTTTCTTTTGGAAAAAAACTGAATATTCTGCAGTTGAAAAAATACTTCATGCAGTAGTTTGAGACTTCTCACATTTGATGTGAGCCAGCTCGGCCGAACGTCTGTTATTCGGGGCCGGACAGTGAGGGATGCCGTACAAAGCTCTTCTGTGTCCAGGGTGAGCAACGGCCATACGATACTCCCAGACATACCTTCCCAAGCCACATGACACATTGCCATGCTGAGCACAGAGAGTCTGTATATTTCTCTTTCCTGTTATTACACATTCCATGCTGAATTCAAATGCACATTTGAATGACCTATATATTGAAAATTCAACTTAGTGAGACAAACTTTTAGGCACTCACTTTTAATGAGAGGGTGGAGTGAGGGAGAAGAGAGAGAGAGAAAACTGAACTCTCTATTTTCCTCTTCCCTGACCGTGGCACCCATTTCCAGGGACAACATACCATGTAGAAAAGGCCTGGCCAACCCAAGAACAGATAACAGTGTATGTAGGTATATAGGCATAAGGTTATATTTGAATTCACATTTAGAACTCATTCAAGAGTACAAATTTGGAATATGTACGAATGCTGGAGAAGACTGTTTTGTTGTGTAGAGGTTAGTAGTGTGAAAGAACCTCATGTTTTGCAGGAGCAGCCCTAGTTTCTGTAAGAAAGACATTGTAAGTGAAGTAAAATTGTCATTTGTAGTTTTAAGGGTGGATTCATTATGCTTTGGTGGGATTGGAGAGAAAAGTCCTTAGGAGGTGCTGACAGATTCAAATGCCCTCTAAGGCCGCCCTCCAAAGCTGACAGAGATATGAAAACAATAAGCCCATGTGGATGGTTCCATAGGCAGCCTAGGGGTAAGGGGCGAAGGTGGTGTGGAATGGTGGGAGTGGGGTGGCAGGTGGAGGGGCAGGGGCATCATCCTATGGATCAAGAGCACAGAACAAAGACGTGAGTGTGGAGTGTAGGGAGTCTGAGGAAGAAAGGGCAGAGTGGGAAAGGGGGATTAAGTGCAGGGGAGGGAGGGAGGTCTACATACAGTATTTGCTGGTATAAAATTTCCTGATTGTCAGAATGTAGGCATAATGTAGTTTTCAATGTAATATTGTTAAGAGTGAATCAGTCAGGGTACTGGCAAGCAACAGCTGAAACCCTTAAAATGAGTAACACTGGACAGTTTAATGCAGAAGTAATGTTCACAGGTATGGGCAGTGTGCAGGGAAGCCGTAAGGGCCATGAAGGGTGGGAGCATTTCTACCTCAGCCTGAAGGGACAGAGGGAGGGGGAGTTACTGGAATCCCAGTGGAGAGCATCAGGTGAAGACGGAGAGAGGATCACACAGGTCAGTCTCCAGGACGTGGAGTAGGTGGAAAAGCATGGAGAGCTGATCTCTGCCTTCTCATAAGAGTAGGGACTCTCTCTGCATGTGACACTACATTCATTTTTTCCTTTGCAACTACGTTTGAGACTAGTATGATTCAGTGTTGAAGAACTCAGGCATTAGAAGAAGCCAGCCCTTGAATGTGCTCTGCACCCTTCACTAACTGTGTGAGTATGTGTATGGGATCGAATGTCCCCAAACACTTCATGAGACAGTGCACATTAGTCAACAGTATAACAGTTTTTGTTAAAACTATTGTTGGGAACAGTTTTTTTAGTTCTTTTTTCCTTGTGCTTAATTTTCAATTCTCTACCTTAGGTCAGTCCTAGGAAAAGCCTATGAACAGGATAAGAAGCAGCATGTGCATCATGGGGTGATAGATACACACATATGCATGTACAGACACATGCGTGTACATGCACACACGCTAGTGAACATGCACATACACATACACAAATGTGCGCGCACGCACACTTTGTCAGTAAGTCTCCAGTTGGAGCGTAAGGAGCAGAGAAAGAAGGAGAAAAGACTACCCTTGTAGGATATTGCTTTCAACTCCAAGCCATTGCCGGGGAAGCTGTGATGTGTGTGGTGGGAATCAGGAGAACAGAGACGCGGGATTCTTGAGCATTAGAGAAAAGCCCACCTCTCACCACAGTACCATCTGCATGTCTGCTTTATCCACAGCCCCTTCTTTTGCTTGCTTTAGGAGTGCCCGCTGAAACCGCACATCCCGAAACACTCCTAACCATTTTTTTGCTTTAAATATTGATCATGAGAAAAAGCAAAACACAAGCACAATTCAAAAGAAGCAGAGACTTTCAGGTTGTCTCTTCCTCAGCCAGAGAAGTTTGTCTCAGCAACTTGACTAAATCCTTTCATTCTCAGTGAATTCTAAAGAGAAGAAGGATAAAGGAAGCTGCTCTCGCTTCATCTCAGAAAATAAAAACAAAATTGATGCACATAAAACCCTTTCATTTCAGTTGATGTGTGGTGGGGAAGAGGTGGTGGTTTTAAGAGGTATGGGACTGAAGCCAGACTGATGTGGGTTTAATTGTTGGCTCTGCTTCTAGTTATGTAATAAGATAGTCACTCTATCTTACTGGAAATCATAATTTGCGTCAATAAAATTGAGTTGTTTTTAGAATTCAACATGACATTTAAAGGGCTTAGCATGTTATCTGGAACATACTAAGTACTTAATAAATATCACCCATTATTATGATTATAAGTCATCTCCTGTATTAATGTCTGCTTAAGAACTATTTGCCTTCTTATTTAGATGCAAAAGTTGTAAAAATTCTCTGCCCCCAATCCCAATGCATGTATTGGCATTCTTTCCACAGTTCCATTATAGCTTCGCCACCCACCCTCCCTCCCAACCTCCCTGCCTTCTTCCCTCTTCCCAGGCATTCCTGAGGAGTCTGGACTTCTCTGAAAGATGACTTGATGGCCCCCCTACCTGCACGCCGAACAGTAAGCAACTGCTATTTGCCTTGGCTGTTTGCTCGACAGCAACCTACTGCTGGTGGAGGCCTGTACTTTTAGAAGGAAAGACCTTTCCAAATGATAGCAAACTTCCAATTACATATTTGGTGCCTTAAATTTATTAGGCCTGCTGCAATGAACAAACTGTCCTTGTTACTGGTGTCCAAGAGCAACTGCAGTTTGAAAAAATCACATTTCTGCCCCTTTTTAATATTTGTTTCTCATTTTGAATTTAAGGGAAAAATGCATGAGCCCCTTTTTTCCTAAGGAGGCAGTTACTCCAATTATTACCACTAAGGTTTTTTTCTTTGCCTTCCATCTATCAGAGCGGTATCAGCGGTGTTGATCCTCCACTCTTTTGCTCTGACCCTCAGAAAACCCATGATAATGTAACCAACCAGACAATGGTTTGTTACCATGTCATCTTTGGAGCAGGCACACATTGAATTGTAAAACGAATTTTCTTTCATGTGTCTCATTGGGAAATGTTTAAATTTGTTTTCAGTTCAGGATCTATATAGTTCTTTCTATTGTTAGTGTTTTTAAAAAACATTTCCAAATCCTCTGACTCCATCTCTTTCTCCTTCAGAGAACTTGATCTTTTCCTAGCTTCCTAAAAAAGAAAAAAAAAAAAGAGCCCTTGTTTATCCTCTTTATCTGTTTGGAGGGGAAACAACAAAAACATAATAAAACACCCACACATTCTGTTGACAGGAGAGCTCCTCAGCTGGCTTTGGTCTCAGGGGGGTTACTGGTCACTCAGGTGTAGCTTTTGGAGGAGGCTGGGGCTTGGCCTTGGCAAGCGCATGCCGGGCTGCTCACAATGCCTGGCATTTCTGGTGAGGCGTGTTCTAGGCAGGAGGAAGGTGCTCCTCTCCGATCTCACTAAACACCTGTGAAAGGGCTTTCAGATGTCCACAGGGACATGGGTCTTCAGAGAACAAATCTTTTTGTCTCCCATACCCTGCTAAGTAATGGGCAACTCAGTATTTCTCTGTCATTACTTAGATTCTTTTCTCCTTTGCCTCAGTCCCTTTCTCTGCAGAATCAGCCCCAGGTCATTGAGAAATCTTGCTCCTTCCATCGCGGTGCCGGGAGACAAGAGCAAATGTTGTTCCTCCTCCTCTGTAGACACAGAACTTCATTGCCCCACACTGTCTAAACAGAACTCTCTTGATCTCTGTCCCCCAGTGCACCTTTGCTATTCTTGATTTGGATGACACGCACATATTGGTTGCAAGAATTGGAGGTGGAGGGAGGAAGAAATGCCCCGGTGGGGACCTTTAGGATAAAAAGTGATGGAGGCACTCGGGCATACTTATTCCCACTCAGAAATAGGAGGGCAGAAATAAAATCTCCTTCTTGACCACGGCATCACGCTCACATGCTCAATGAAAACTCCTCTGTCTCCATTAACCGCTAACAGCTGACCCGGTCTGTGCCGACCCGGTTCTCCCTCCTCAGCTCCGTCTCCTCGGTGAGGCGCTCTTCCTATCCATCTAATGGGACCATTTCTTAAGGGTTAGGCCTCAGATGGCTTCTCTTGCTGAATCTCCTGTAGAATCATCTATCCTGTAGAGTCATCTGTCATCAGGATTTCTACATTTTACTTCTTTGCACATGACTTCTTATTTCTTTATCTCTCACCTTGAATTCCAGTCCCATATTTCCAATGATGTCTGTGCGGACAGGGCCCTGTCAACAGAAACTCAGCATTTCTGAAGCAGAACTCTTCGGTTTTTTCCTCAGACGGGACTCCTCCCACACCCTTCATTGGTCCTCCCTTCATCCACCACTTGGGCTCCCAGACTCAAAATTTTGGAAACATCTTAGGTTGGTCTCTTTCCCTTAAACCGCCTTCAGTCATTCAGTGCCTTAATCTTGTATACCATTTTATCATAACCATTTCCATATGTGTTGTTTGTATTTTAAAGTAACTTTTAAAAGCTTTTTTCTTACTATGATAGCCATTTCTAAGTGTACTGCAGGAAACACAACAAAAAAATACAGAAAAGTATGAAAATGAAAATATCTCATCAGTAATTACACCACACAGATAATTGTTTTTATATTTTCAGCCATTGTTTCCTATGTTTGTATTTATATGTGAATGTGGTAAATTATGGAATCACATAGTTTGCATTTATTGTATTACTTAGTAAAATTTTTAAAACATTTTTGATGTTATTAAATGATTGTTAGCTTTATGGCTTTCAATCAGGTAAATATATTGCCATTTATGTAACCAATCATCTATTAAAATAATTACTATTATTTTACTATTAAAATGATACTTGATAAAAACCAATAAGGTACATAAAGGACTGACAGATTTTATAAAACTTTTATATGGCTAATGACATGAATAAAATTAAAACAAAATGATAAGTTGGGAGAAATTATAAACAACATGTATAACAGAAAAGAGGCAATAAACATAATATATAGAGACTACCCTTTAAAAAGTTTGAAAAAGGCCAAGTATACAGTAGAAAAAGGTGAAAATATTACAGCAGACAACTCAAAATGATCAATAAACAAGAAAATAGCATAGGTGGAAAATACTGTCTCCTTGTTTTAAATGGTGCTAATACTTTATAACTTATATTTTAAACTATTTAGTTAATCCAAAGAGGCTTGAAAGCTATATTGAAATCTAAACACTCAGAGATGTTCACTGCTAACATTTTAATGTCTTTTCTATATTTGACCAATAATCAAAAGATCTTTTGATTCCCATCAAAACATTATTTGCCTACTTTAAATATTTTCTATAGTTATAGCTATAGCAAAAAAATAGAATACAAAAGAAAAACTTGAGAGAATTTGAACATTATAAATTAATTACAATTGAAAATAATAAAGTACCATTAGTAAAATTATTATCACACAAAATAGTTTAGGACAAGAAGTAAAGGCATTAAAAATATTGTCACTTTATTTTGGAAAAGGCACACTCTGCAGGACATTGTCTCTGATGTTTAAAATTACTTTCATCTACTTAGCCTTGTTCACTAACTGACTTTATTTCCCTTTAAAATTGCTCCAACTTTTCAGATATTTCAATTCATGAAATAGACATCTTTAGAGCACACTTTTTTCACAAAAGGTAATTTGATGACTTTCTCTTCCCTTATCCTCTTAGATAAAATAAAGTCTTTTCTCCCCATATCTTGCTAACCATTCCTTTTTCTTTTTTTCTAGTTTTATCCTTTTCTACCCAGCCTTTAAATTTGTGTTTTTGAAAGTTCAGTCCTAGGTTTTGTTCTCTTTCTATTCTATCTTATCTACCTAGAAGGTTTGAAACACAACTAGTACTGACTCACTATATATTTTAGTCTAAAGTCCTTTGAGTGGCATTTCTGTTTGATCCCTTCTCTTAGGGTCTCGAGGCACGTGGGGCTCGGTACAGCTAAACTGAACCGATCACGTTTGTTTCCCCGAACTGTACCTTCTTCCACCCATTTGCACCGGTCAAGAAAACTAGTTATCCCTAGCTCCTCTCCTTTCCCCTTTGTCTAATTCATCTCCAACTCTTGTTTAACGCTTTTTGTGTTTATGTCCATGAGGAATATTGGTCTATAGTTTATTTTCTTGTAATATCTATGGTTTTGGTATCAGGTAATATTGGCTGGCATCAAAAATGAGTTGAGAAGTGTTCTCTTCCCTTCTACCTCCTGGAGGAGTCTGTGTAGGTATTTTTTTCTTAAATGTTTGGTAAAAATCACCAGTGAAATCATCTAGGCCTGGCAAGTTATTTTAGGTTTTGTTTGCTTATGATATTATAACTAAGGTACAACAGACAGTACATATTCAATATGAGAAAATTTATTTTTACAATTTCTTCAAGATATAGGGCTCTTTAGGTTGTTTGTGTGTTCTTGATTAAGTTTTACAGTTTGTAGTTTCTAAGGATTTGTCCATTTCATCCAAATAGTCAAATATATTGGTATAAAGTACTTCATAGTACTCTCATTAACCCTTTAATATCTGTAAACTCCATAGTGATTCCTCCTCTTTTAATAGCAGATGCTAGTAACTTGTGTGTCTATCACTTTTTTTCTTGATCAGTCTGACTGGTGTTTATCAATTTGATTTACCTTTCTTAATAAAACAGCTCCTTTTACAATTGAGCTATGTTCAAAATTTATTTGACCAAAACAAATAAAACTTTCTTTTGCTGAAGAAATATGGCAAATCCACACATATATTCTGCATAGAAATGAATTACAATGGGAAATTTGACATGATTTTCATATTAAATTAAAGATGGTATCAATTAAATTGTTGCCTTATAGTTTCCTAAACTTCACCAAAGACTGTTGTTGTAAATCTGGGTTAATAGGAGAGTAATTCAATATCTGACATTAAACTCAATTACATTTTAGGTTTTAGGCTCTGCCTCTCAACTAGTAGCAACACTTACAAATTATACTTTTTCATCTTCATCTAAAATTGGAGAAAATATAAATTATGTTATTCTAATTTTGGACATATTGGTTAATTAATATGTCATATAATATTTACCCATATGATTAGCAAAAATAAAAATATAATTCTTTTTTCATTTTATATTATTGTTCAATTACAATTTTCCCATTTCCCCCATTATTCTCTCCTGCCCCAACCATTCCCCACCTCCCACATTCAATCACCCCCATTGTGTTTGTCCATGGGTCCTTTATACATGACCCTTGACTTGACCCTTCCCCTTCTTTCCCTTGTTATTCCCCTCTCCTCTCCCCTCTGGTCACTGTCAGTTTTTTCTTTAAGATATTATAATTCTCAATTTTCATGAGGATAGGATAAAATTAGCAGTCCTGTATATAATTAAAATGAATGTAAAAACTACTATAACCTCTTTGCAAGGAATTTTAAAATAAGTGTTACGTGTGTCCAAGTTTTTTATACCATCCAAATCAATTCTTTTTTTTCTTGGCAGTTATTCTGAGGAAATGGTTAAATATGTGAACAAATATAAATATGTTAAAAAATGTTCATAGGTCAGTTATTTAACAATTTTTTTAAAGCTAGACATAATGTCCAATAACTGGGGAACAAATTTTAAGTAAATTTTAGTAGGTTGAACCAGGTCCAACTGTCATTTTTTCTAGGTTAAAAAGATTGAATGTCAATAATTTCATATGCTGCCATCTACTAGGAGAAACATACAATGGAATATTATGTGACCACTAAATACAACTATACAGGCTGTTTTTAATGATGTGAGTAAATAATCATACATTGGCATAATAGATATGGGATAGAAAATCATATCTTCAGTATGCCTTCAGATGCACACACGTGCACACACACACACATACCAGAGACCTGTAATTGTCTTTGGGGATATATTTTCCTTCTTATGTTCAACAGTAGCATGGTGTTCCTTTCACACCCAGGAATGGGTTATTATTAAGCAGAAACACAGGAACTACCATGTTCCCAAATAAAGAAGGAGTACCTGTCTCACAATCTCCAACCTCGAAGAACTCCCAAAGTTAACTCATTTTTTTTATTTTTTGATCAAGTACAAGGAAAAAAGAACAGCAATAAGTAGGATAATATGGGGATGTTCACTAGTATGTGTGAAAAGGAGGGAATTTACAGATTTCCAGTGATTATAGGTGACCGCTCCCTAAGGAAACATGTCAACCTCTGTCTCCCAAGGAGCTGACCACTGCTGAGACAGAGAACCCCACCCACGAACCTACAGATTGTCCTACCACGCAAGCTGGGCAGGTCTGTGTTGGGGAATGGTTGTCTTACAACGCGTATTCCAGAGTTCCTTATGAAATCTGTAAAGTACATCTGGGGAACAGGCTAGTTAAGGTTATTTCCCTCATTTGCTACACAAAGTGAAAACACTGGAAAGCTAGTATCCAATTTTAACTGATAAGAAAAATAAACAGTAGTGAGGAAGGAAGGCTCACTAAATAAATAGAAGGATTCCCCACTGTGTGAAAAATATTCCGTTGCCAGCCTACTTTTGATTTGTCCATTTCCCCTCCCAAATGCTTTGAGAAAAATCACAAATCACATTAACCTTAGGCGACTTATTCCTTCTGATTCAGATATTTAATTTCTGTACATCTCCTGGGCTCACTCAGAAAAGCCAAAGCCAGTTGTATAAGATAGTGTTTTGACATTTGTGCATTCCTGGATCTGATGGCCATAATCACCATTCCAGACATTTAAAAACGACATTTAGAAGTTGAGATGTATTTCTAGAAAAGCACCATAAAGAATTTGAATTGCTGAATTAAGATTTCTAAATTTTTATTTAGGCAAATGAAGCTGCCAGAAAGATTTTCAAACCAACCATCTATTTATTTTTGAGTTGAAACTTAAATATTTTTGAACACTAACTAGATTGCTAGAAATTTAGAAGAGATTCTAAATAATGCTGAGTTTATAATTTGAGAAAAAGTATCCACTTCTTTTAGGGAGGTGTGGAATAAGGGCTATCATTGCTGACTTTTTGGCACATTGAGAACTCATAGCAAAGTTTGTGCCTTGAAAGGAGATTTTTCATACTGGTACAGCCTTAGATAAAAATAATGTTTATTTCCAATTTGCTTGGCTTAAGGTTTCCTTCCTTTATTTCAGCCTTTAAACACACCAGCACAATTGTATCCTCCTGCAATGGGGGCTGAGGCATGTAAGGACAAGGTGTTTGTATTGGACTTAGAGATGGCCTTTTCGCTAAGTGGGTTAGAAAGTTGTGCGAATGAGTCCAAAAGTCATAGGCCTGATCCTTACATGGAGCTTCACTCTTCTCCATTACTTGTCTTTGAAGAAGACCCCAACGAGAGTGAAAATTGGACACATAAAATTTGCTTGGAGAATAAAGATGCGCAAGTTCTAAAAACAAGATGTTGTCTTGAGTGTGACATGGTGGTAGGAAGAGCTGTGTGGGCCAAGGACAATGATGCCTGAAGGTAGTATCAGAAGAGGAGAGGCGGACTAAGGGAAGGGGCAGGGGCATACTGACTGCATGGATTGTGCCTAAGGCGGTTGCTGTGGTCGGATCAGAACAAACTGATTCCTGTTACTAACTAAATAACTCAGAGAGTGGCAGGGCAAGGGCATCGGCTTGGATTCAGCATTTGTTATTCAGCAACATGGTGGGGTGGGAAGATCAGAAACCAAATTCTTACACAGATACCCAGGCTACTGCTATAGTTTTGGAAAAAAAAATACTCTGGGATAAGCCTCTGGGGTTACTGTCACATTATCACAGTGTCTTCTCCATTTGGCTCTGCTGTGTGCGACACAAAACAGTGGCAGCTGCACATGCAGTCAGCCAGTGATTACAGGGGAAAACTCCCTAAGGAAACATGTCAACCTCTCTCTCCCAAGGAGCTAACTGCTGCCCTTTTCCATCCCTGGAGACACACCGCACATATTTTAAATCTTGTTCAAGAGAGCACATTTTTAAGCAATACTTTGTAAAATTGAAAACAATGAAAACATCCTCCCAATGTCATTCCACAATTCTGTTCAAGCATCTTAACAACTCTCATCTCATGAAGGTAGGAACTATCAAGAGAATGAAGAGGAAGGTAGCTTCTCTGGGATCTTGCACCCTCCCCTGCTGTCAGATCCCATCCTCTTGGCTGTGTATTTGGATGCTCCTGGGATCCCTGCCTTCTAAATTATTTTCTACTGTTTAGCACCAGTTTCTAGCCCAGTGATGTTTTGGTTTTGACTCCCAGCATATTGCATTCCCATTTGAACCCAACCCCACCAAGACTTATACATCCCTGAATAGGTCAACTGGACATTAGCTTTGTTCCTAACACATTTCTGAACTCCCTGCTAGATAGAAATGATTGGATCTGTAAGAATAAAGACTATGGTCCCAGCAGTGTCCAATCTGGACCCTGTGGGCCGCACGTAGCCCAGGATGGCTGTGATTGGGGCCCAACACAAAATCATAAATTTATGTAAAACATGATGAGAATTTTTTGTGATTACATGTTGTAATGCATTTAATGTGTGGCCCAAGACAACTCTTCTTCCAGTGTGGTGCAGAGATGCCAAAAGTTTGGACACCCCTGGAGACTAAATTAGTTATTAATGTTACCAGTACCAACACCCCCACCCCTTGGTCACCATGGCCTGTTTGCTATTTACAGGACTGTGCAAGGAAGACAGAGGTAGTAATGAAGTCATGTTATCTGCCAGCCAATAATTTTTTTCCATTTTTTAAATTTTATTGTTGTTCAAGTATAGTTTTCTGCCTTCCCCCCTCAACTCTTCCCCTATCCCAGCCATCCCCACCTCCTTCCCCTGATTCCACCACCCCCTTGGTTTTGTCCCTATGACCTTTATAGTTGTTCCTGAAAAGCCTTCACCCTCCCCCCCTATTATTCCCTCCCATCCCTTCTCTGGTTACTGTCCCTTTGTTCTTAATTTCAATATCTCTGGTTATATTTTGCTTGGTTGTTTGTTTTGTTGATTAGGTCCCACTTAAAGGTGAGGTCATATGGTATTTGTCTTTCACTGCCTGGCTTATTTCGCTTAGCATAATGCTCTCTAGCTCCATCCATGCTGTCGCAAAGGGTAGGAGCTCCTTCTTTCTTTCTGCTGCACAGTATTCCATTGTGTAAATGTACAATAGTTTTTCGATACATTCATTTACTGATGGGCACCTAGGTTGCTTCCAGCACTTAGCTATTGTAAATTGTGCTGCTATGAACATTGGGGTGCATAGGTTCCTTTGGATTGGTGTTTCAGGGTTCTTAGGATATAATCCTAGCAATGGAATTGCTGGGTCAAAAAGCAGTTTCAGGAAATTCCACACTGTTTTCCATAGTGGCTGCACCAGTCTGCAATCCCACCAACACTGCACTAGGGTTCCCTTTTCTCTACAACCTCTCCAACACTTGTTGTTTGTTGCTTTGTTTATGATGGCCATTCTGATTGGTGTGAAGTGGTATCTCACTGTGGTTTTAATTTGCATCTCTCTGATGGCTAGTGATGCTGAGCATCTTTTCATATGTCTCTCAACCCTTTGTATGTCCTTCTTGGAGAAGTGTCTGTTCAAGTCCTTTGCCCATTTTTTAATTGGGTTTTTTGTCTTCCTAGAGTGGAGTTTTGTGAATTCTTTATATATTTTGGAGATCAAACCCTTGTCTGAGGTGTCATTGGCAAACATATTTTCCCATATGGTTGGTTCTCTTTTCATTTTAATGCTGTTTTCTTTAGCCGTGCAGAAGCTTTTTACTTTGATGAGATCCCATTTGTTTTCTTTCCTTTATGTACCTTGCTCTAGGGGACATATCAGTGAAAATATTGCTGCGTGGACTATCTGAGATTTTCCTGCCTATGTTCTCCTGAAGGACTTATGGTGTCATGACTTATATCAAAGTCAATATGCAGAAATCAAAGTCATTTTTGTATACCAACAATGAAACATCAGAAACAGAAATCAGGAAAAAAAATCCATTTGATACAGTAACAAGAAAAATAAAATACCTAGGAATAAACCTAACTAAGGAAGTAAAAGACCTGTATGCAGAAAACTATACAACACTGAAGAAAGAAATTAAGGAAGACACAAACAAATGAAAGCATATACCATGTTCATGGATCGGAAGAATGAACATCATCAAAATGTCCATACTACCCAAAGCAACTTACAGATTGAATGCAATACCTATTAAAGTACCAAGGGCATATTTCATAGACATAGAACAAACACTTCAAAAATTTATATGGAACCATAAATGATCCCAAATAGCTGCAGCAATTTTGAGAAAGAAGAGCAAAGTAGAAAGGATCACAATACCTGATATCAAACTGTATTGCAAAGCCACTGTAATCAAAACAGCCTGGTACTGGCATAAGAACAGACATATAGACCAATGAAACTGAACAGAGAGCACAGAAATAAACCAAAATCTATATGGTCAATTAATATTTGACAAAGGGGGCAGCAACATAAAATGGAGTAAAAATAGCCTCTTCAACAAATGGTGTTCGGAAAGCTGGACACCTACATGCAAAAAAATGAAACTCAATCACTGATTTACACCATACACAAAAATGAATTCAAGGTGGATGTCAGACAATATCTATGTCAACAGAAGTTAACATCTCCTTCCACTGCCATTCATAATTCCTTTCAATCATGTTAACAACCCACACCTCATGATTGGGTGTGGGTGTAGGGCAACAGAAACAGAACAGTGTACCTGTCTGATGAATCTTGCCTCTTGTTTGGAGATTCTTCTCCTTGGACATCCATAATGATATGGTTCTGGTCTCATGGGCTCTTGCATCCTGCAGCACAAGCACACATTCATGAATTAGAGGTGTGTGTGTGCTCCCTTGACAGTTTAGAATCAGAGACACTCTCTTTGCAGCACCGATACCATTAGATCAGATAAATATCAATGATTTTATAAATCTTACATATTAGCTAGATGAAGGCAAAGCATTCTAAATCACAAGGGTATAGAAGTTATCATCAGAAAAATCTAATTAATAGTTAAGAAAATTAAGAATGATAAAAATACATAATCATCAAAGAAAGAAGAGATATTATTAACCAAATAAATTTGACTCTAGGTATTGATATTCTCTGCAAAAAAGTACTAACTAGTCACATGGTTATTATATTTCCTCCCATCTCCCAATGAAATATTTTACCTGTGAAGAGATGTTAACAGCAAGTGGTCAATTGAAAAGGAGAGATCTATTTATAACTTAGTAAAACAACTTAAATTTCATGGAAGAAAAACACAGAAAGAGAGTGAATTATTCTCATTCTTAATAAATTATCTTATTTAAAAGCTGTTCCTTTTAGTTAAATCTCAAGCTATATTTTTATGTGACAGTGATTGTACAATACGGCAAAATACATTTGACTTCATTTTATTAGATGCACTTCTGAATTATTATCAGAAAAGGAAATTTATGTGTAATTTGAATCAAATATTCATGTCCATTTTACATATTTTTACTTGATAAATATTGTCTTACAGGTATCACATCTACCTTAGCATGTAATAAAGGTCACACTTAACATTGATTGAACAACTTTTTGAATTTGTTCATTTTTCTTATAGCTGTGTAGGAGAGTTCAATAAACTCTGAACAAAGAAAATAGCCCACTCTAAATTAAAGACACAAGTATATTAAAATGTTTATATATGTATACATATATGTATACATACACACACATACACATATATGTATGTATGTATGTATGTGTATCCTCTTTGGGTCTGATTTGTTTGGGACCCTGTATACACACACACACACACACACACACACACACACACACACACACACACATTTCCCAGAATTCCTCATAACTTAGAAGAGGTTTAATCATAAAATTGTCAGAGTAGTAAGTCCGTTCTCTTAGGGATAGATAAGACTTCCTCAGTGAAACTTTTCTCTCTTCCCTCAAATTGTGGGTTTTTAAAAAAGTGTTGCTCACCTACTTCCAGGGAAATGTTATTTTAAAGTAGCAGCTCGAAATGTAAATTAATTCCATATGACTTCCTCTGGAAACCCTGTTACAAATGATTTGAAGAAGTTCACCTGGATGTGTATAAAGTGATCTCTTTTTAAAATATATTTTATTGATTATGCTATCACAGTTATCCCAATTTTTCCCCATTTGCCTCCCTCCACCTGGTACCACCATTCTCTCCAGCAATCTCCCTCCTTAGTTCATGCCCATGGGTTATGCATATAAGTTCTTTGGCTTCTCCATTTCCTATACTATTGTTAACCTCCCCCTGTCTATTTTGTACCTCCCAATTTATGATTCTTAATCCCTGAAACTTTCCCCTCATTCTCCCTCTTCCTCCTCCCAGCTGATAATCCTCCAAAAGATCTCTATATCTATTATTCTGTTCCTGTTCTGCTTGTTTGCTTAGTTGGTTTTTTAGATTCAATTATTGACAATTGTGAATTTGTTGCCATTTTAATGTTCATACTTTTGTTCTTCCTTTTCTTAACTGAGTCCCTTTAACATTTCATGTAATAAAGGCTTGGTGATGATGAACTCCTTTAGTATTACTATGTCTGGGAAGCACTTTTTCTGCCCTTCAATTCTAAATGATAGCTTTGCTGGGTAGAATAATCTAGGTTGTAGGTCTTTGCTTTTCATGTCTTTGAATACTTCTTTCCACTACCTTCTGGCCTTCAAAGTATCTTTTGAGAACGCAGCTGACTGTCTTATAGGAACTCCTTATGATAACTCTCTGCTTTTTTTCTTGCTTCTTTAAGACTCTATCTTTAATCTCTGGCATTTTAATTATGATTTATCTTGGTGTGGTCCTCTTTGGGTCCAATTTGTCTGGGACTCTCTGTGCTTCCTGGACTTGTATGTTTCCTTCACCAAATTAGGGAAGTTTTCTTTCATTATTTTTTCAAATAAATTTTCCATTTCTTGCTCTTCCTCTTCTTCTGGCATCCCTATTATTTAGATGTTGACACATCTGGAGATGTCCCAGAGGCTTCTTAGACTATCCTTCTTTTCTTGAATTATTTTTTCTTCTTGCTGTTCTGATTGAATGCTTTTATCTTCCTTATGTTCCTAATCTTGATTTGAATCTCAGCTTGATCTTCTCCACCACTGTTGGTTCCCTGTAGATTTTTCTTTATTTCACTTAATGTAATCTTCATTTCTGCCCGGGGAATTTTTTATGCAGTTGCCATACTCAATGAGTTCTTTGAGGATCTTGATAACCAGTGTTTTGAACTCTGCATCTAATAGGTTGGTTATCTCCATTTCATTTTAGTTCTTTTTCTGGAGATTTGTTCTGTTCCTTCATTTGGGCCATATTTCTTGGTCTTCTCAATTTGGAAGCCTCCCTGCTTTTGTTTCTATGTATTAGGTAGAGCTGCTTTGACTCCCTGTCTTAGTTGTGTGGCCTATTGTAGAAAAGGCACCTGTAAATTGTGTGGGACGGAGACTTAGGTAATCACCAGGGTAGGTCAACCCACTTCACTGCTTTGTGGCTCTTTGTGGGGGGAGAGCTTAGGGAGGGGACAATGCTGCTGCCTGTCTTCTGGAGGTTTGCCTGGGAGGAAGCTGTCCCTCAGCCCTTGCTCTGTTTCCAGTCACTTCATTTGCTCCTCATATGTGACTGGCGCCCTTCCACCTGTTGCCCTGGTGCTGAATCTCAGAGTGGGTGGGTCTAAGTCCTAAGTCCATGTGGGCCCTTTAAGAGGAGTCCCCTAAAAATCCAGCAGCTTCTTTTGTCACCCCAAACCCTACTGGTTTTTACAGACAGAAGTTATGGGGATTTATCTTCCTGGTGCTGCAACCCTGGGCTGTGTGGTTTGACCTGGGGCTGGGATCACTCACTCCCGATGTATCCCTTCCAATTTTTATACACAACATGTGAATGTGGGACCACCCGTTTCACCACCTCTCTGTGCCATGCTGCATCTCTGTGCCTCTCTGCCTGTTTCCACGTCTCCACCCCTCCTACCCATCTGGATGAATGTGGCTTCCTGAGATCCTCAACTGGCAGTCTTCCATACAGCTCAATTTTCTGGTGGTTCTGAGTGATATTTGTTTTGTGGTCTAGTTGTAATTTTTCTGCAGTTCTGTGAGGAGGTGAAGCATGTTTACCTTTTCCTCCATCTTAACCAGAAAGCTGATATTTTATTTTTGTTTCTTTGTTTACCACCACTAGAAAGAAATACAGTAGACTCTTGACTGAAATGTATTGCAGGCTGGAGCCCTGAAGTCAGAGAAAGTGCAGTCCTGACATTCAGATGTTTATATCAAGGCACCACCATCAATCATAAAACACAGAAAAACAAAATTGTTCTAGAAGGCTATGTACCCACGGCAATATTTATTTACATATATATTTTTGTGAATGCTTCTAAGAATGTGTTTTCTGAAAAATATAAAATTTTACCAAAATTTGGAAAATTATCTCCAATTAACTGGCACTAAAGGATTTAAGCATCAGCTCAGTAACCTAGCCATATCTGCTTCTAACCCTGAGACTTCAGGTTCTATGAAATCTTCAGAAAAACAAAAAGGCATTTATTAAGCGTTTATTTGCTTTGTAATTTTGAAAACACTATTTTAAGGCAAATGACTCCTTGGTTCAGTCTAGATAAGTAAATAGCCTAATTAATAAAATTACCTTGTGACTATAATATTTCTCGTCCTATTTGTCCTCGTCAGTTTGAAAGAATGGCAGCCAGCATTTATAAGCCAATGTAAATACTTGAAGTCAATGGACTTATTCAGAGTGAACTTCTGGTCGCTTCTAAAGGTGCAGCATTTTTTAAAAGATTTCATGTAGTCTGCCTGTTATAAACAATTCAAAACTTTTTTATTCTCCATAATGTTGACTAAACACTTTTTTAAAACCAAGAGTATATTTAATTAATGGACAGTTTAACTCAAAATATAGTTCCACAGAATACTTATGAACCACCAGATGGGAATAATATTGTCTAGTTTAGGCAGAAAACATTTGTCTAGCCTTTCAAAATTTTTTCCTAATTATATTTATAGTTTATATCTTTCTATGATAAGCAATTAAGATAGATTGACGATTTCTTTTTATTTTTGTGTTCACTTTATAAATAGTATATATGCATACATTCAACCCATTAAAAATATGTTTGCTATATTACCTAGCAGCCTGGGCTTGGCTCTGCTCCTCCCCCTGGAATTTTCCATTCTTATTTCTCCCCCACCCAACTTCTAAGATTGGTAATCCATGCTCTATTTCTTGCTCTTTTAATTCTAATGCTATTGTATTTCCTGTCCATTTTCAGGAGCAAAGATTACAAAATGATGATTAGAAACCTGTTTTTTCTTTTTTTTTTTTTTTGGTCTGAAGAGTGTTTTAAATATTGTAAGCATTGAAATCAATTGAGGGAATTTACATACAAATCCTTATTTCTGTCTTTTCTTGAAAAATTGTAAGCTCAAACCACACTGGTCCTACATTGTGACATAACTACAATTGGCTGAAGCTGAGTAGAGATGTGGCATATTCTTTCCAATTTGCCACAGTTCAGTCATTCCTTTCTTACCCCCAGCCTATTTCATTCACCTATGCAATTTCTCACTCTTGTAGGCATTTATTTGGGCTTAAAACTCATTCCAAAGTCTCATCTCCTCACTACAACTCAACTGGTGCAACTTGCTCAAAGTTAATAGCGGATTCTTTTTGCTATCACTAGTAACTTTTGGGCAGAAGGCTTCCTTCTTATAGTTCTGTTGCTGGTTGAACATGAAGCCAGTGAACGAGATTTCTGTTCCCTGAGAGGTAAAGTACCTGCTATGACCCTGCACTGTCATCTCACACACTTCTGTGTCAAAGCAGTTCTGGTTGTTCGCCCTTTTGCTTGCCACTGAACCTGATCCGGAAATATTAATTTTGTCCTCAGTAAATGTTTGGTTTCATGGCTCTATTTAAATAGTGGTTTGTGGCTATTCCTTGATTTCACTGTGATCCATTAAGGGCCTGTACTTTTACCAGTCATTTCAGGCATGTGGAGTGTGTGACAGAATAGGAACTGAGCTGGGGATTGGGAGACATGAGTGCTGATTCTCTGCTTCACTACTTAGTAAATGTGTGACTTTGGACATCTCAAAACTTTCTGAGATGTAAAATTGTTGGAAAATAAATTCTTCATGAGCTTATGCCTTCATTTATTTATGTATGTGTTTATTTATATTCAGTGAAACCCCCTGTATATTATCTCATTTGATACCTGTATTTTACAGATAAGAAACCTTTAGGAAGAAATGACTTGCCTTGGATCACAGGACTCATCGATGAATGAACTAGGCCTGTGATCTTGTTCTCCTGGTTCCCAGATCAGTCTTCATTCACCCCTAAAACATGTCATTCCCCCAAAGATCCCGCCTTCTCTGAGGAATGCTCTTTTACAGTTCTCTGTTTTAAAAGCCCACGATCTCTTTTGTAGCAGCTTCAATCTATCTGAATGAGGAAGACTGTGGGCAGAGGGCTTTTCTTCCACTAGTTTTTGCTTCTTCCATTTTTCATGGTCAGTTTCATAGTCTGAAACTTATCAGGACTCACTTTATCACCGCTGTGAACACACAGTTAATAACACACATACTCTAATCTTTAAATTCATTATATATAGGGTACACATAAAGTTTATCATCCTAACCTGGACCCTTTGGAGAAAGGGAGTGGCATGCTTCATTAGTCCTAAACAACACATACAGGGTCTAGCACAAATAATGCCCTTTTTATTACAAATTTTTTTTTGTTACAGAAGCATAAGCATGTAATTCTGTATCATAACAACATCACACTCAAGCACACCATATGACATTTTAGGTGAAATGTCCAAATTAAAAATAAATTATTGCACCCATATTATTACCCTACCAACCACACTCAAGCAGGCCTTACTTCTGTCAGACCCTCTATAAACCAGGACAATGATTCTTCTCATTATATAAAGCATTTGCACAGTGCTTGGCACATTGTAAGTGTTCACTAAATAGTAATTGTGAAAGGAGGCTTATCAAAAGAGGTGAGGTGAAAAGAGTTGATAATTTACTAAAGCGTCAAAACACTTGAGAGGTGGGTCACTTAAAAAGTAAATATAGCAATAGGTTTCTGGTGACAAAAAGAGTTTTATTTTTATATGTGATGTGGCATTTGAAGTCTAGTAGACTTTCCACCTAGGAACCAAACTGAAAGTATGAAGGATTTTTGTAGGCAAACTTACAGGTGACAATATTTTTTTAAGGAGATGAACTGGGAGACAAAGAGCCAGAACCACAGAAAAATAATCATTATATAATTGGGGATATTGAAAATAATATCTCATAATAAAACACTAGAATTCAGAGAAGATTCTACTTGTTTTTCAGGTTACCTTGGAATATTTGTTATTGTTTAGTCTTATTTTATGGAGGAAGAGACTAAATTGAGAATATTTTTAAAGTAGTTGGCTCCGGATGAATTTCCCAGGATTAGAAAACAGTGCTCCCAATTTCCAGTGCTATATCCCAAGACACACATAACTTACTTTCTTACTGGTGTTCTATAGGATTATCTATAATGCAGGGCTGCCTTTGTAGGCTATCATTTTTCCTGGGGAGCAGGCGTGCTGAGAGGCAATCCATCTTATTCCCTTCCTTCCAACTTGAGACCTGACCCCTGATCTCTAAGGTCTGATCTCTAATGTTTCAGTACCAGCTGCAACCCAATCCTTCAGTGAGCTCAGCTGAGCTAAATTAATCTAATTTTTTTAGCCTTTGCACCCTAGATATCAATCTCCTGGGCAGTTAGCGCTCCCTGAGCCAGGCATGGATTCCAGAGCCCCTTATCACTGCCCCCTTTGTACTCCCGCCCCCAAGCTGCAAACAGCCCTGTGGGCACCACAGTGCTACACAAACATTTGTCCCCACAGCCGACTGGCTTCCTCAGGCTAGTGCGCCTAATGAGCTGGCCGGTGCCCGTAAATCAAGTCAAGCATACACAGTTCGGGCTTTCATCAGGTGAGCCCCGTTCAGCAATGCCTTTGAAGGAGGGGCCCCCGTGGGCTGCAGGGGCTGTGTGCTGCCCAGATAAACACCCCATCTCAAAGATGTTGTTCTGTTTTGCAGACAGGCTTGTCGTTAGTGGGAGGAAGTGTGCTGGGTTGCCAAGTACCAGGAGCGGACTGATGTGACTTGGGAGCCAAGGAAAAGAAACACACACACACACCACTCACACACACCTCCTAAAGAGCCCGACTGGAGACATGAGGCAAGCAGAAGGTGAGAAAGGTTCACATCCCATCCTCTCACCCACAGATGGGCATGACCAGGCAGTCAGCAGGGAGGTGGCACATGTGACTTCAATGGGCTCTGTCACTAGGACCTCCAATAGCAGTGAGGTAGACTGAGCACCAGCTTGGGGACCCTCTCCTACTGCCTTCCCATCTCTTCCTTGATGAAGCCTTCCCAGGCTCCTCTGCCTGTTTGTGTCTTCTCTGCACTTCCTCTGTAGTTACAGTCTAGAATGTTCCACCAATTAACTTTCAATCAGAAAATAAGACCGAAATAGCATAAAATGATTTCTTGTGCTTTTATTTATTTTACCCCATGTACAAGGGCAAACTACGAGTCTGTCCAGAAGGTATCCAGACATGTAATATGAAAAATAGAGATATTTACTGAAGGAGATACAAACATTGTACATAGGACAATGATGCCTCAGTCCCCTTCAAAGCAGACACCTTGGGACTTCACACAGTTCTTCCAATCACCATCAGCTGCCTTGTCCTATTTTCCTGAATCTTGTTGATGGCCTGACATTTCTTCCTTTTCAAAGGTGATTTTAATTTTGGGAAAAGCCAGAAGTTGCAAGGCACCAAATCTGGGCTGTGGGAGGCTGAGTCACCTGGGTGATTCGATGTTGCACCACAAAACTCTGCACAAGATGTGATGCATGAGCAGGTGCTTTGTCATGATGAATCTTCCAATCACCAGTTACCCATAGCTGCAGCCTTCTGAATCATATGAATAGTTTCCATGGAGGGATGTTCAAGCTTAATGCAAAATTTGATGCAGATTTGTTGCTCTGCTTGCTCAGTCATTTCGAATGCGACAGCTACTCAGTACACATGGTCACTCAATAGCATCTACTACCCCCACTGACCGGTACAGTGAAGTTGTCATTGTTCACCTATGTGCATTCCAGTCCACTCTCCTTGGCTGCCAGGTTACATTCATGTAAACCATTCTCATTATATTTGCAATGGCTGGACTTTTTCTGGACAGACCTCATATTTTTTACATTGGTTTAGAATTTCTTTACACTTACTACTTAGGAATTTTGTATTGATTTTTCAAAATTCCTTTAGAATTGCCCCATTTTATTAATTCATTAACAATAATAACAATATTCAGTAAATATTTACCAAGAACACAAAATATATCGGACACTATTCTAGGGGCTGGGTTTATAGTGATAAGCAAGACAAACACCTGTATTCTATGAGGAAGGACAGACAGCCAACGAGAAAGCAGATAAACACAGCATGCCATTTTAGAAAGTAATCAATGCTAGAAATAAAATTTAACTGGGAGAGGTGATAAGGAAGGGTGGTGGTGGGGATGATGGCCATGGGGGTGTTTTCAATAAGGCATCAGGCAAGGCCTCTGAAGAGACCATATTTAAACAAAAGCTTATTTGAAGTGAGGTAGCCAGAGATCTAAAGATCTGGGTAAGAACATTCCAGGCAGAAGAGAGTGCAAAGGTCGCAGGGTGAGATGAGAAGGTGACTGGAGGGACAGGGAGAAGAACGGGGAGACTGAATCACAGTGAGAAGAGGTTCCTGAAGGAGAGGGGGTTAGAGAGGCTGGCAGGAGCCATGCCTGGTGTGAGCGCTACCAGGAGGGACTAAGCATGGCATGTGCTACCTGCAAGTAAGGGCATCATTACACATTATCTCCTTTAATCCTCAGATACACAACCCTAAAAAAGCATTACTACCCTTTTTGTAGCTATACAGACTCAACTCCAACTGGCCAGGTGACTTGCTGGAGACCCCCCAGATGGTAAGATGCTACAGAACCAGGATTTGAAGCCAGAGCTCAATTATAATCCCCTGCTTTATGCACCATAGATTCCACCAACCCTCACCAGACAGAGATGACAGTTTTGTGAAAGTGACAGATTTTAATGTTATGAATAACACAAGAACAGAAAATAAAGTCGATGCTAATTTGAACTGTGTAGTGTGGGCAGTGGCTACTTGGCCTTTTTCATTGTTATTGTTCTGCCGAGCAATCGGTAACCGTCGCTCCCACACCCAGACAGCTCTGTGTCAGTTGTGAGGATCCGGGTAAACGGTGTCAGGATGGTCCCTGCCCCGAGATCGCACAGTCCAGCTAAATACAACCCTGGGGGATGTCAAAGTTGGTCTGTTCATCTAAATCAGTGTTTTGCAAACTTTAATCACCTGAAATCTACCTTGAATTTTGTTTTGCCATATTCTTGCACCATTATCTAATATTTTTCTTTAAATTGACTCAAGCTTTCACTTAAGTAAATATGTTTACAAAGGAAACTTTACATTTCTATTATAAATATAAAGCCAGTATAGTTTATCATTAAAAGACAGTATGTATTAATACAAATAAATAACTAGGTCATCTCCATTTGTCTAAAATATCCAAAGTTCCCCCAGTGGTATGAGAGAAAGCTGTGGGCAGCACCGACCTGAATTATCTCTTCCTACAACAGCAGAAAGGGACAGCTACGAGTCCCTGCGTAGAAGAGTCGCTGCGCTGTCCGTGTACCTCACATTGTTAGAAGTTTAGAAACTACACTTTAGAAGTTTAGAAAAATTTACTTCACTGCCCTTTAATTTATATGGAACATTAGCTTTGTCTTGCACGTTACTGGTGGTCAGAATGCACAGTAAGAACACTGTGGTCCAGGGCGCACTCTCGCCCCCTCAGCTGGTTTTCGCACAACTGCTCAAGACAAGCTAGGACTCAGTAATTAAAAATTTACTGTTGAAATCATCTCCCCCCCCCACCTTCCTTCCTTTCCTATTCCTTTGTGAAGAGCTCACCTAGGGCTCCCCTGAGTTTTCCCTTCTTTAGCTATGTAGTTATCCTTGCATGTGGAGAGGAGAAAGGAGACAGGGATCAAAGAAGATGGTTTTACTCTATCACTGCACAGACCTACATCCTTCCCTTTTATTTCCATTGTTCCTATTTTAATTCAGGGCCTGATTTTTTCCCCCAGATTATTTCAAAAGACCTCAAAATGGATCTCTGCCTTTTCTCCCCTTCCTACACCAAGGTCAACACACAGTAACCTTTAAAAATACCACCCTCTTATTTTAAAAACTTTCATTAGTTTCCAATTGCCTCGAAAGTGAAGAATTGCCTCACAGGGGTGCCCGGCCTGTGGCCCACAGGCCGCATGCAGCCCAGGATGGCTATGAATGTGGCCCAACACAAAAATCGTAAAGTTACTTAAAACATTAAGAGATTTTTTTGTTTGTTTTTGTTAGTGTTTGTGTGTTTAATGTGTGGCCTAAGACAACTCTTTCCAGTGTAGCCCAGAGATGCCAAAAGTTTGGACACCCCTATTAGATATTCAAAGTCTTCCACAATATTCTCCAATCTACTTTCATCTCCTACTTCTATAATCCACTCCCCAAAATACTGGATATCCTAAGTCAAACAAGCCCCATACTTCTCTAAAGAATTTTTTTATGTTGGTTACATATTCCCTCCCTATCATCTCTAACTCTCGGTATCCTACCAATGTATTAAGGCCCGTTCCAACTACTGTCTCTTTTGTAATACATTCATGCAAATGCATGTGGACGCAGAGATACACTCACTATGTCTTCACCTTGTCTCAAACTTCATGGAGTGCCATAAAGCAGATCTTTACACTGAGTGAAAGGAGGCCAGTTTGCACACACACTGTTTCTGCTCTCACGACTCTGCTATTACACAGCGCACAGGTGCGCTACTCCTCTAGGAACAGCTGTAAGACCAAATGCAGCGTTTGCAACCAGCACTTGAATAACTGTGTTTTATTTTTTTACTAGGAGAGAAGTTACGGTTGACTGAGTGAAGTTGCACTGTTTGAGGAACTGAAGAAAGTCACTCCCTGGCTTCATTATTAAATCTCCTGAGAAAAGAGTAAAAATGAATTTTATTGGCCTCCATCTCACTGCCCCATTAATTGGACTCAAACATCATTTCCTTTTGTAGAATTACAGAGACTCTTATTAGAGACTTTCCAATGGCAACTCCTTCTTTGTATATATTTTTATGAGCATGAAATCCTCAATAATAAATAAATAGATAGTTACTATCTTGAGATTGTCATCTCTATGAAGAGACTCATGGAAGTGATACACGTTCCCTGGC
Source organism: Trachops cirrhosus (assembly GCA_028533065.1). NCBI lineage: Eukaryota > Metazoa > Chordata > Mammalia > Chiroptera > Phyllostomidae > Trachops > Trachops cirrhosus. The sequence continues at coordinate 134,710,437 of CM052538.1, forward strand.
AAAAAAAAGAATTGCCTGTGTTTCTCTGAAGTGTGCCCAGCCCAGACAAATGCAGGGGCCTTCAGTTGTCCTCACCGTGTGCCAGTGACTCAGGGGTGAGAAAAGACTGGCCAGTGTGGAGACTGATATACAGAGGCCCAGGAAGTCATATGCTCCTTGAATCACATTATCAGAGATTGAAAGAGATTTTGTTTCTCTTAAAAACCTCCTAGGACTAAAACAATATGAAGGTCGCTTGTGTATGAAAAAAGAAAACATGCTAAAACATGGTCTAATAATTATGGAATATTTTGAAGGTTTCTATTTAACAACTTAATTCTTAACCAGAAATTATCATAATCGTGCTGGTCAATGCATGCAGAAATGCAAGGGTGCATAATTATCATCACCGGAATCATGGATAAGAATGATTGGCTGCCCATACCAAGGTGGTAGTGACCTAGGTGTGCTGTTTCTGATCACTGTATCTGTTAGATAAAACACTCATTTAAAATTTTAGGCAAAATGCATGGAAGCACACTCAGGGAAGTGTTCCCCCATTACAAACACTGGCCGCTTGATTGGCTGAATGTCATGGAAACCACTGTTGCGCAAGGCCAGAAGCTGACCTGTCAAGAGGCTTCTGTGACCTGTTAGACTCTCCAAACCTTCTCCCTGTCAGCATCTCCCTTCCATTGCAGTCATGGGTGTTTGCTTGTCCCCTAGAAAGTGGCTTTTCAAAAACTGTCAGAGCCGGGGGACAGTCATTGGGTTCCCTCAGACAGAATCACGTTCCACCCCGCCTCCACCTCCACGGGCATGTGGCCCTTCTGGCGCCAACCAGCTCCAGCAGTTTTTGCTCAGACCTTCTGGGCGCCTGTCAAAGACCATTTGTGACAGGACTTGAGAAAAATAACAAAGCAGCTCTCCCCTCAAGCCCTCTGAGGAATGTGAAAGCCAAAGTGGGGACACATAGGCTCTTTGTAACCCCAGGTACACAGTGTCAGCTGCCTTCTGAGGCCGGCAGGGCCAAGTGGCAGAACACAATGAAATGCTCAGCTGGGCTGTATCGGGCTAGTCAGGACAGAGGATGCATTTTATTAAAGAAAGTAACATTGTGCCTCCTGCCAAACTGAGGTAATTTCCTTTCCTTTTCTATACTTCCTAGCATTCCAGATTTGTACATTTTAACAGTATTTGCCAGAGCTCACCTGAAGAAAGCAATTCTTAAATAAAAAACTTAAAGAAATATTTTTGTTCAGGGCCCAGACCCATAAAGAATAACTACCATAGGCTTAAAAATCACACCCTAATTTTACAACTAATTACTTAAATAAGCCAAATAAACAGACCAGTTTTGTCTCACCAAAAAAAAAAAAAAAAAAAAAAAAAAGCCAGAAGCATATAACCTGCGCTGGAGTTCGACAGAGTCAAAACAGAAAATGCCTCACCTCACACAGTCTCCCCATTTGCCTTCCATTTATTTAGTCAATTATGTTGTGTCTGAAACCAAGATTCTTGTATAAATTTAAACACCTATGTTTATTTGACAAAAGCAGTGATCAAATTTTAATTACTAGACTTTTTAGGGACACGTTTAAATAAAGTCAGATCTTCATGTTAATGACATATGAGCAACAGAGACCTTGATTTGATTCTGGACCTTGTGGAACCGGTCAACTGCCTGTTGGAAGAGCATGGAGACAACCAAAGTGTCGCTTGATGGGTGGCTGGAGAAAGAAGATGCGGTACATATATACAGTGAAATACTACCCAGCCACGAGAAAAGATGAAATACTGCAATTTGTGACAACATGAATGGCCCTTGAGAATATCATGCTAAGAGAAAGAAGTCAGACAGAAAAAGTTAAGAACCATATGATCTCACTCACATGTGGGATGTAAAGCTGAAAGCAGTAAATGAACAAACAGGATGAGCAAACAAACAAAAACTCATCGACACAGACAACAGTAGGGTGGTTACCAGAGGGAAAGGGAGGAGGTAGTAAAGGGGGAGAAACACATGCTGAGGGAAGATGATGTGACTTTGGGTGGTGAACACACCATCCAATATATAGATGATGTATTATAGAGCTGTACACATGAAACGTATAATTATATATACATATTTTATTATATATGTAATTTTATTAACCAATGTCACATCAATAAAATTGTAAAACAAGAACTCCAAATAGGCCCAAGTGATAACTCCAACATTTGGCTTGGGAGAGCTAGCACTTCTACCAGAGTTTCTCTGGTGGCACAAAGTCACCACCTCATGAGTGCAATTGATGCAGGAAAGAAAGGAATGCGGGTGACATTTATCATATCTATCGTGTATGGGATAGATGGGACTTTGATGGGACTTTCACATACATGACCTCACTTAGTCCTCACCACACTCAATAAGCCTAGCTCATATGACAGTTTAGAAAACTGAGGCTGAAAGACATTAAGTAGCTAGCCCCTCAAAGCCCAAAAGTGGTCTAGTATGCAGACAAACTATTGTCTCTTTTATCAATGAAAAATATGTTCAATCAATTCAATTCAACATGCACTCACGGTTGGATTCCCTGAGATTTAATACATATACAATGCTCTCACATGAGAAATCACAGGGTATTGAAGTTCATTCATTTACTCACACTTCCTTCAATATTATAATTAATGATAAATCTGAATACTAGTGAGAAAAAGGCCCTATATTGGTGCAGAAGAGAATAATTCATTCCACACTGGGTGAAAGGTGCTTGTGTTGATTTAAAAACAGTGGCCCAGTCTTTTCAATGTAAAAACTTCTTTTGTTTGTCAAAAAGATTTGGGTATCCCTTCCCCCATGATAGCACTATATGTTTAACATCTTTTAACTGAGAAAATACATATCCACCATAACTTGATAACTGTTTGATGTAGAATTTTTATTTCAATACCTTATTTATTAATAATGGCAAAACTTGAACCCATATATTAGGTAATATACAGAAGCAGCACTGAGGGAGTCCAGACACATGGCTATAAGAGAATTCTCCATCCAAGTATCTATGACTCATAGGTTGAGAACCATTGTTTCCAAGATCAAGAAAGAAGACAAGTGTGTGAAATAAGGAGGCACTCATCTGCAGTCAACCTTGGAGAGGACCTCTAAGGAGATAGTTGTTTTAAAAGGGAAACTACAAAAGGGGCTTAGCTGGCACTGACCTAGAGAATTTAATTAATCTATTTCATGGGGTTGATTTTCTGGTAGCCTCTAACGGCTTCCTGAGCCTGCTGTAACAAACTACCACAAACCAGGTGGTTTAAAACAACAGAAATTCATTCTCCCACAGTCTGGAGATGCGAAGCTCAAAATCAAGGTCTGAGTGGCAGGGCTGCATTCCCGTCAAAGGCTCCAGTGCCGAATCCTTCCTTGCCTCTCACAGCTTTTTGTGACTTTAGGGATTCTCTGCCTTGTGGATGCGTCACTTCAATCTCTGCCTCTGTCTTCTGATGGCCTTCTCTTCTTCAACTGTGTCTTCTTTGTTGCTTACAAGACACTTGTCATTGGACTTAGGTGGACCCAGATAATTCAGGATGACCTCCTCTTGAGATCTTTTACTTCATTATAAATGCAAAGACCTTCTTTCTAAATAAAGTCACCTTCACAGGTTCTGGGGGTTAGGATAGGGACATATCTTTTGGGGTTTCACCATTCCACCCACGACGGAGCCCAATACCTCACTTAAAGCCCCTGGTTTAGTACAAGGAAAAGTATAGTGTCCAGAGGGTTCGAAAGTATCGGCTAGTGAATTGGGGGAGGTGCAGGGGCCTGAGTTCCGGGGTCTAAGTGATCACTAAGGCCTGCTCAGTTCCCCTGCCGGCTTCCTTCTGAAGGCTATAGAAATGCACCTTACCTTTAAATATGCTATAAAACATGAAATATACTTTAAAACTTGAGATAATTTTGTTGCTTTTTTCTGATCATAATAGTAATGCATGGTAACTAAAAACTATTTTAAAAAATCACAGAAAAATTAAAATAAAAGAAACTATTCTATAACTCACAGAAAAATCAGTCCTGGTATATTCCCCATCTGTGCTCTCCCTGCCTTGACTCCTCACTGCTAATACCAGCTCCATTGGCTAGACTCCACTAGTCTAATCAGGTTAAATGACCTGTGTTTAAATTTTAAACATGTTTATTCTAAAAATATGATATTAACATTTTAAAGTATAACACCCCTAATATCTATTAGCGAGAAGTCATAAAACTTGATTTCTAAAACAATACTTGTATTTTCTATAGAAGGAAAGAAAAGTTTTTATAAAACATTCCATACTTTGACTATGACTTTGTCATAACCCTGCTCCCTAGTCATATATGTGAGAATACATATAATCTCATTTACTCATTACCATAGCCCTCAAAGCTAGACAGATTTCAATAAAAATAAAAGTAAGCTTTAAAAAACCCAAAGCAATTTGCTGCAGACAACACAGCAGGCAAGTCGCAGAGCTGGGATCAGAGCCCAGACCATACAACCACCGAGGCATCAAGCCATGTGGCTTCACAAATAATAGTTACTGGGGTTTTGATGCTTGGTTTGTTCCAGGCAATGCACTCATGCATTCTCTCATTCCTTTCCTTATTCTCTTTTCCCACTTACATACATATGTTCTGCTTTACATGCATTCTTTCGTTTAATATTAAAGATTTTATTAATTTATTTCCAGAAAGAGGGGGAAGGGAAGGAGAAAGAGAGGGAGAGAAACATCAGTGTGTGGTTGCCTCTTGCACGCCCCTTACTGGGCACCTGGCCAGCAACCCAGGCATGTGCCCTGACTAGGAATTGAACTGTCAACCCTTTGGTTCATAGGCCTGAGCTTAGTCCACTGAACTACACCAGCCAGGGCTAATTTTTTGACTCAGTTTATAAGGTACATTTCTCCATTCTCATTTTACTAAAAAAGAAACAATTCTTCCTATCCCTCATAACCCTGGGGATGCTGGGAAGAAATAGCACTGAGAGAGTGCCATTTACTAGCAGAGTATAACAAACTAATGATCCAGTGCTTGTTTTTCTTTCATTTTTCCTTCTCTCTCCTGATATTTCCCAAATGGTGGCGAATATAGCTAACCTTACTAGGCCCAGAGGAAGTGTAAGGTAATTGAGTATTGACTTTAAAAAAAACATTTGCTGAAAACATGTTCTAGGAATATACAACAAACCTTATACAAACATGCCACTATTTCATTTAAAATTAAATTCCCTCAGTATATAGCATACTTTGTTTCACTGTAGTATTAACTGATATACATTAAAAGTGAGAACCAGGAATACTGTTCCAGTACATTTTCTCAAAGAGCCTATGTATAAATATATATTTAATGTATAATAATTTATAACTCACACATATTTAATTTATAAATATAATTTATAATAGCATATCATATATTAATAATATAATTAAGACATTGGCAATGTTACCTATATATTAATATGAGTATATATTATATATTAATAAATAACTGTAATATATAATGCTTTTTATTATATGCTTTTTAAAACTAAGTATTAGATTTGGAATATTTCTTAATCTGTCTGACTTGTTAACTATATACATGAATGAATAACATTTCCTTTTATATAATTACCATTATCTATTTGTCTATTTTCCTATAGCTAAGCATTTAGGACAATTTTTTTCTTTCTATTATAAACAACACAGAAAGGAACATTTTTACCCAAATCTTTGTCACCATCTCTGGTTATTTCCTCAGCATAGATTCTTAAAGTAGATTTCTTACATTTTAATGCTCTTCATAAAATTGCATACTTGCTTTCCAGAGTTTACCAATTCATACTTCCAGCAGTTCTTATTTTCCACATCCTTACAAGAACAGAATATCATCTTCTTAAAAGTATTTGCTACAGTTATGTGAAGGAAGTTATTCTTAGCTTTATCTAGTGTTTTTTATAATTACTGTGGAAGGACAGTTTTTAAAGAACGGTGTTTTAGTCTCCTGCACGTGCTCTTCTGTGATTTGTGCTTGTTCTTTGTGACATTTCCCACCGAGTCTGAGGGCTGCATTGACTGGAACTCTCTTCTCTGTAAATGGGCCAGGGTGCTGTTTTAGTGCATAAATAGGATTTTCACAAGGAAACAGTTAATTCTTCATTCTTTCATGATGATCACGTGTTGCCTGCACTAGATTTGATTTTCTCATGACATTTTCCGAGAAAACATCTCGTGCCGACGGAGGCCCCACAGGGCAGTGCTGCGATGTGGACTGCTGCGGATAGTGTGAGAAACAGAATAAAACGGCCAGTGCCTAGCTCTCTTGAACTCATTCCAAATGATTATAAATAACTCTTCCTTCAAAGGAATTAGGTTCCAAGTATATTTTCTAATATTTTAGCCATTTCTCTTTTTAACTAAATTATAGAGCATTTGGAAATGGTTATTTAATGGGAGAACATTTCCCTAAGTGTTCTATGCATTTCTTCTAAAATTCCAGGTGAACCTTTTACCTTCTGGGTATGGTGAAAAGAAATGTCATCTCATTTACGTACTATATTTGGTACACAGAACAAATCTTCCTTATCAATGATGCTGATGATTATAATTCTGTACCCTGTGTAAATAAGTGCTTTTCAAATTCAAGTCTCATGCTTTCCTATACAGTCAAGTGCAAGGGCCTGGCAGTGGGACAAGCTGGCTCAGTCAGCCTGGGTTACCCACTACTCCCTAGCTTCTTCCCTTGTGTCTGAGTCTGTCTTTGGCAGTGGAGCCACAGGGAAATAGCAGTGTAATGTATGAGAACTCCTCCTAGGCGAACAGGCTCCATTTCTCAGAAATCAGCAAGAGGTGGCACAGAGATTGGCAGGAGGCTTTAGGTACAGAACAAAGGGAGAACCCAAGACAGCATCTGGAACAGAATGAGGCTGGGGCCACAAGGACATGACGTTACAGAAAACAGACCACAGTACAAGGAATCAGTCATAACTGGAGACCAGCACACAGAGAGGCTGCTCCCTGGGGGTGTGTTGAGGAGGGCCCAGGCAGGGACAACCCCTAAGGCACTGCTCCAGGAAGTCTACTCCTTTTTTTAAAATAGGGACTCAGTTTCCACTGTGGCTGAGCTGATTAGTTCATATGACAATTGGCTGTAATGGTGACTTTGAACCTATAAAATACTGAAGTGCTTTTTCAACCATTACAAATATATTGGGTTGACTAAAGAGTCCATATGGTTTTTTTCCGTAAAATAAAAGACACATTTTTCATTTTCACCAATAACTTTATTGATTTGGATATTTTGAGTATGTCGGCTATTGCCTGCATGGTAGAATGTTGATTCTTCTCAATTAATAACTCAATTTGATCTCTATCATCTTCAACTGGTCTACCCAACCATGGAGCATCGTCCAATGAGAAACCTCCAACACAAAACTTCACAAACCACTTTTGACACATTCGATTGGTCACAGCACCTTCTCCATACACTGCACAACTCTTTTTTTGAGTTTCAATTGCATTTTTACTTTTCTTGAAATAATAAAGCATAGTATGCTGAAAATGTTGCTTATTTTCTTCAACCTTCAATATTAAAATGGCTACATCAAAATTCATCGATTTTGATGTTTGTTTTTAAATATGTGCTGATATGACAACTGTTACAATACAGTCTAACAAAATTGTTTTGAATGAAGTTAAATACAACTAAGCACTACTAGAGCCATCTTATGGAAAAACACCATACAAACTTTTTGGTCAACCCAATGTTTTATTACTATACTTTATATTATGACATGTGGAGTTAAGACTATATATTTCTAATTTTTTAAACATACATGGACTCTTGACCACAATATTTAATTGTCTAGAACTCTTTCTAATCATGGAGGAATAACAGATTTTACTGTATAGCTTCTGTCTCTTGCTCAGATTTTAATCCATTTAAGAGCAAGGTACTGAGTTTTCTATTTTCTTTGGTCTCTCAGCAGGTGCAATTGAAATATAGTCTAACGGCTTGGAAAAGTTAATCCATCTCTGAAAGGTACTGGAGACCAGCTCACTAAGCAGGGGCTGGACCAGTGTTTTAAATCCTGTGGTGAGAGAGACCCCATCTTGACTTGCTGCACCTTGAACTAAGCATACTTTTGGCACCAGTCTTAGCAACAATACTTATCAATCAAATATTTGTGGAGTTGAGTCAATGATTTGACCCTGGAATCCATTTCAGGAGCCAAACTTCAACTTACTAATAGCCCTAGGATCAAGCATTATGCTGTACAGAGATGCACATCTGCAGACAATAAATGATTCCATTATTCATTGGTTTGGTGTGATATTTATGATGGTTCTTAACCCTTTGGTGGGAATGTGTTTTAAGTCCTCTCACTTGTTTTCTATGTGTTAGGTATATAAGTTGCAAGACTCCATAGTCATAGTCCAATCTTTTCATTAATTACATGCTTTCTTTAAAACAAATCTAGGTATAATTTTTAAGGATTCATTTGTCAAACTTTGTGATCCTTTAAAATCCTCTGTGACTAAGGAAGTTCTACTTTAAAAACACCAACATTTAAAAACCAATACTAATTTTTACAAGAAATACTTCGTTTGGAAAGGTTTATTAAAATATGTCTTGACTTTTAGAGTCAAGGTGACTTTCAATCGTGGATTTGCACCTAAAACATTGAAAAAAATAGGCTGATATCATAGTATGTAAGGGTTGAATTGGGAAAAAGGAAGTAGTTTCTGGAGTATGGTCAGCATTTTCACACCTTTTAAACTACCTCCCAAGGAGTATGCTTAAGAACTTGCTTATAATATTTCCTTCATTACTCACAAAAATATTTTCATGGAAATTTCATCATATGACATTACAGTTGCCTAAAAATCTTATTTTTGTCTTGTAATATTTCCCTTTCAGACATGAGTATTTCTGGGGAATTAGAGAGAAAAAACTTAGTATTTTACCTAATGATTACTAAGAACATTTCAGTAGGCAAAATAAATACTTTGAGGTTAATTTTGAAAATAGAAAAACCCTATTTACCTTGTTGTAACTGGAAAATTATGTGCATGATATTTATAATATGGATCTCATTTCAGGTGAAATAAAAATGTCATTTTATTCATTAAGCTTATGCTTAAATCCAAAGAAAAAAATTTTAAATGGTAATGGAAAAATATAATAAAGATTAAATTAAAAAATTAAAACTGATGCATTTATGTTCATTAGAGAAAGCACCATTATTTCATGATAAATTGTTTGCTGTTAAATATAACATTAATTATAAAAAGAGGGAAAAATTCTCTTTTATTATGCATATATTTGTGTTTTGATAATATATGTCTACATGTTGTTAAAAATGATTAAAAGTCAAGAATTCTGGCCCTGACTGGTGTGGCTCAGTGGGTTAGGCGTGGTCCCACAAACCCAAAGGTCGCCTGTTGGATTCCCACTGAGGGCACATGCTTGGGTTGCTTGTGTGCCAGGGCCCTGGTTGGGGCGTGCGAGAAGCAATTGATCGATGTTCCTCTCACACACTGATGTTGCCTTCCCTCTGTTCCTTCCTCTCTTCCCCTCTCTTTAAAACAAATACATAAATAAAATCTTAAAAAAAGAATTCTGTCAAAATTAGTAACTTTTTAAACTTCATGTTGAATAGGATCATAGCTAAAAGATTATTATTTAATTGAAATTATTTAAATTTTTATTTTATTTTATTTTTTTTGCCATGAAAAGAAAAATATTTATTAAGAGTTTCTGAATTCTACAGGGATCAAAAGGGAGAAAAAAATCAATGCTTCAAATCTATTTACAAAGGTATAATTTACCAAATTGCTAAGTCATAGTAGTTTAATAGAAACAAGTTTCACTGTATCTGGAAAATAAAAAGTTAAAAATCAGTTGAAAAGCATATATGGGATACAAAATTAACTCATGAAACAATAATTAAAATATATGAATACATAAGTATATTTTACATAAATAAATATTCTCTATTAACACTTAAAAATAAATTCTCCAGGATTACAAAGTAATAGTTTTCTTATATTTAGACATTAGAAAAAAATCTTTTTATTGTTTTAAAATATTACTTTGGTATTGTGAAGTTTATTATTTTTTTGGTATCAGTTTTTAAATTTTAAATTGGTATCAGTTTATTACTTTTTTGATTATTTACTTCCTATAATCCTTCCCACATTATTTCAAAACTATACTTAACTCAGGAGAAAGGGAATTTGATTCTGATTACATCACAGTAGTGTTGTCTAACTTAGGTAGACTCCAAGGTAGCATGAGGAATTGTAGAGAGGACAATATTAAAAATAATAAAAATTTTACTCATAGATTAAACTGTAACAAATATAATTTAAGAATATAATTATACTGAAACAGCTTTTGAACATTCCTCACTGCACAGCTCTGGACTATGGAACATCCAGCGACATGGAAATCGGCCTGGGCACAGGAGTAAAGGAAAGGGGTGATGGCTTCAGTCAGTGAGAGAAGCATGAGTATCCTGTGGTAAGGTTCTTATATTATACAGGGAATTGTATAGTATTACTTAGAGGCAGACTGTGATAAATTAAATATGAATACTATAACCCCTAAAGCAATGACTAAAATAAATGAAAACCAAAGAGTTATAGCTAATAGGGCAAACATGGGGAAAAATTAAGATAAACAAAACTCAGCAATCGATCTGAAAGAACACAGAAAGCAAATCGCAAGTTGACATATTGAATACAACTTTATCAATAATTATATTAAATGCAAATGGTTTAAGGACCCAATTAAAAGGCAGAGATTGTAAGTTTGTATTAAAATAAAAAACACAACTATATGTTGCTGATATGAAATTCATTTTAAATAAAAAGACACATGGGTTTAAGGTAAAAGGATAGAGGAACGTCTATAACTCATATATTACTGGTGGGATAAAAAATTATTATAGTCACTTGAAAAACAGTTTGCAGTTTGTTATAAAGTTAAGCATACAGTTACTGTCTACCCCACTGATGCACCCCTAGTGCCATCAAGTTCCATTTATAAAAGAGAAATAAAAACTCAAGTTCCTGAAAAACAGTAGGTAAATGTTTTTAGCAATTATAGCAAATTAAACATAATTCCTTCAAACTGAAAACAAATCAAATGTCTTTCATTAGGTAAATGGATAAATGAATGGTGGTATATCCACATAAAAGAATGCTAACTAGAAAATTAAGTCTACAATGAGATATACTATATAACTATTAAAGTTGCTAAAATTAAATATGGATTATACAAATTTTTGATGGGAACATGTAGAAAGTAGAAATTTCCTACAATTCTAGTTGGGCAATAAAATGGCACAACTGCCTTGGCAAACGGTTTGGTAGTTTCTTAAAAAGACAGGCATGTGCCTGATGTGTCACTTGGCCATTTCCCTCCTAGGAAATTTCTGAAGAGCAATGGTCTACAAAGAACTTGGATGTGATTGTGATGGCTTCACGGATGTACACACATGTCAAACATCAAATTGTACTTGTTAAATGTGTGCGGTACATGGCACGTCAAGTATGCCTCAAATAAGGCTTTACAGATTAAGGAAATGATTACATCTGTAAAAAGTACCTTGTGGGTGCAGTTAATACAGTGCTAAAAAGGTAATTTACAGTCTTAAATAAAAACATTATAAAAGGAAAATGCTGAATATCAGTGATCTAAGCATACATCTTAAGAACTTAAAGAGTAACTAATTCAAAACAATTGGTCAATTGATATCCAGATAGAAAAATGATATTGTAGTTCAGGAATTAAGGCGGAGTTCTTCTGGGCAATTTTCCCGTTCCATGCACCATCTCCTGGGGTAGATCACCCATAGTTAGTTGACACACTTTCAAGGTAACCTATTCCCATTGCTGACAATTTGTTTATTGTTGCCAGCCAAGAGCTCAGCCAAGGGTTTTGTCTGGGAGCACATGAGTCTTTTCATGGGGCCGCTTGGGCTTTCTAAAAGCTTGGTGGCTGGCTTCTAGGAACAAAGGTTTCAAGAGGCAGAAAGTAGAAGATTCCAGTGTCTTAAAGCCTGGGCTCCGAAACTGGCACTGTATTATTTGTGTTTCATTCTTTTGGTCAAAGTCACAGAGCCCACCTAGATTCAAGAGAAGGGGAGCTGCAGCACCATCTATCAATAACAGCCACGTCAAAAAGTATATGACCATTGTTAGCCTTTCACATCTGAAGTGCCTCAGAAGAATTTCTCTCTGCTCTTCTGCCTCACCCTCAGTCTTCAATGAATAATTTCCATGTTCCCAGTGACAGAAAATGAGAAAGGCTTGGCGGATGGGTGCAGAAATCACTCTTCTTGGGGCTCCCTGTGATTCTAATCTGTTATGCCTGCCCTCTCTTGGTCATTAAAAGTTCATAGAAAGGTTGGCTAATTTCTTTTTACTGGTGTATGTCAAGTTCCTCCTTCTGTTGTGTCTCCACTAGGGAGGAAAGGAGTCGTGGGTTTCTTCTCTATTGGAGAGTTTGTCAATTTCTGAAATTCAGTTCATTTAGATTGTGTCATCTTTGACTCTCACATTTTTAAGCTATAATTTTGTTGCTTATTTGACTTATTCTCACTGTTAGGGGTGAGAGTAACAATTTCTGTGATTTTCTGCATTTTATGCAGAAAGAGTAATTTCCCCCAAATTCTTAACTTACTATTATAATTCCTATGTTTTTCTTCTTTTGGTTTGTTCTAGAAGTTTTTGAGATTATAAATTTTCTTCAACATAAAGCTATAAAAGTATTCCATACTTGCTGTATTCTCAGTATTTTTTCTTTAATGCTGGATTAGTCAACACAAATTAGAGAATGCTCCCTTTAACTGGTTTAGAAGGCTTTCTCTAACCTCTTAACTTTATTTGTTCTATTTACAAAACATGCTGTATATATATATATATTTAAATTTTAGTTCTTATACGTAGCTCTATAGCTCATGCTAATTTAGGGTATCTCTTTGAAATAAAATTAAAATTATTTTTGCAGTTTTACTCTGAATCCAAAATCATGTTTTATCTCTAAGTCATTCCCTTTGTGATAAATTGTTTCTCACCCATCTCTTTCTCATATGTCTTCATTTACTTATGATCTCATTTACGATCATCATAAAAATTGGAATGCCTACAAAGCCAGCATATTATAGAAGTTAGGATAGTTATAAAAAGAGTATTTTCATAAAACTTATCTATGTGTTATAAAATGTGGGTATATATTTCCTAGCATTTTTGATGCTTCCTTTCACCAGTAGATATGGTATGGCTGATGTACATCTTAACGTGTGATTTCATTTTCTTTTTAAATTATGATAAGAGGATCAGGGGTTGTTTCTGCTTATTATCTTTCTTCCATATTTATTAAAGTAACTTTGCAGATGGGAGGTGACTTTTGAAACATCACTAAAATGTAGAATAACATTTCTGTACTTATATTTTCAAATTGAGTTAAGAAAAGAAAGCTTAAAGGAAATGTGCTTCATTATTTCAAAAGTAGACAGTGGTTTATCTTTATAATGATCTTTTTGCAAAATAACCTATCACAATATACAAATACCTCAGAAATAAAACTCCAACTTTCTTACTCTTTGCCAGTAAAGGGCCCCTCTATATATGTGCTAAGTTTCCAAATAAAACTTCTCCATGAGTAGCCAAGGAGAGAAACACATACCAACATCTGATTCAGTGCTGAGGGAAAAAGAGAAAACCTCACCTGTTAGCTAATGAGTGATGCTGGTGTTTTAACCCTTACTACTATGGAGGGTAATGAAGGACTAATGACAGGCCAAGTCTTTGTTCACACAAGTTTCTTTCAAAAGAGAACTACTAGTATCTTCCATTTCAAGAAGGTGCCAGATACACAGCATTTTAATTTTGTTCTCAAGCTGAATGCAAACTTTCTGGTAAATTTTTCTCTGTGCTGATGTTTGAAGAAAAGTTATGCCTATGAAAGAATTCAAGGGTTATAAAATTTATCTTTATTGGGACTATTTTTGCAGTTCTGTTTTTCAGTAAGGACTATTACCTGAGAGAAGCTTTGCAAATTGACAAATCAGTCTTGTTGTACAAGTAGCTATTTAAGCCAGTCACTTACTTTCCCTAAAATCTTCCTTGAAAGTAAAGATGTATGTATATGTGGTGTGTGGGTGTGTGTACATATATGAGGTGGAGAGGAACTGAGTTATGAAAACAGTTGAGATAGTAAAGCGCAGCTAACATGAAGAAATAGAATGAGATACCATAGTTCTTTAATGGCATCTGCCTGTGTCTGGTATTCAGCTCTCAGTCTCAAATTCTATCAATCTTTCAAGTGCAGCTTGAGATTCACCTCAAACATGAACTCTTCCCTTTTGGCCATTGCCCACTCTGATGTCTAAATTCTTAAAACACATTTGCATTCCATATTCATCTTAGTATTTAATACATATCATTTAAAATCATCTCTGTGTGGGTTTTTTTAGTCCCATTTGTTTAGTTTTTCTTTTGTGCCTTTGCTTTTGGTATCAAATCCAAAAAACCATCACCAAGACCCATATCAAAAAGTTTACTGCCTATTTTTTCCTAGTTTTAAGGTTCAGGTCTTCTGTTCAAGTCTTTAAACCATTTTGAGCTGATTTTTGTGTATGGTGCAAAACAGTGGTCCAGTATCATTTTTTGCATGTTTTTTAAAATGTGGTTCATGACCATAGTTTTTGTTTTCCTTCAGATAATACTAATACTAGGAGAGTTCCTTGCTTTTTTCTTTCTATCTTTTTTTTTGTTCCATCATTCCATGATGAAAAGGATAAAAAGAAAGACTATATGATCACAGCGAAGCCTAGACCTGGACCCATGGGTGTCTGCAGACTACTAATTTGGTACCATTTCAAGATGAATTTCTAAATATTTATTAAAAATTTACTTGAAGGGTCAGGGAGACTCTGTCTTCCAATTAATAAAAATGTACACAGCAATTAATTTACACATCAATTTACTTTGCTGCCCAAAGCAGAGTCAAAAGTCTGGAAAAAATAGTAGACAGAAGTTTCCTACTTCCCTATAGCTCTTATTCTCCCTTCTGTTCTTTTGCAATTATCCAAACCAGTCAACTTCTTGGCAAGCTTGTTAAAGATTTAGATAATGAAGGAAATTCCTCCATACTGTGAATAGCATTGTGCTGTACAATTTTTTGATCTCAGAATTGCAGCTGCCAGCTACCGCTGCCTTCTGGCTGACTGCAATTGCATGTGCGTGTTGCAAAATTATTCAGTAGAGGCATGTCCACGCTAGTGAGATCTCTCTTTACATTTCCATCTGAAGCCCTGACTGCTTTAGTTGAATTTGTATAAATTTGTATTTCTGTAGTTACAGAAATATGAACCAGCAAACATATTAGTTTTGATTTAGTCCATAGATATTTAAATGCCCCCATGTCAGAGTTTTAGATAAAGTCTAGTTGGCCTTCTTCTCAATCAGATTCTGTACCTACCATTTAGCAATTCTTTCCAAGACCAGTCGCTCTGGCTGCTGATTATAAATTTAATTTGCTTTTTTTAAAATGCTACTTTTTATTTTCTTTTCCTCTTTATTAATTGTTGATTTATGAGAAGCAAAAGAAAACATTATGCAAAGCATAAGTGTAGGAACAGATGTAGCAGCATATTCTGTATTTGTCACACCTGAACCCTGAGAATCTTGACCAATCATTAGCCTCCCTGACCTCAGCTTTTATCATATGTAAACTAGAGATAAAAATAACACCCTTGCAAACATTGTGGGAAAATTAGCAACAATTAATCTTACTGCTCAATTGTGCTCATTGCACAATTAATTTATTGTCCTTTGAGAATGATAGCTAAATTTATTGCTAACAGGTATTATGAAATTTTTAGTTTAGTCTTTGACACACACTTAATTGTATAAAGAAGATGAAGTTATTAAAAACTGAAACAATTGTTATTTTTGAAAAATAATTATCTATTAATTCATTATATTGGGCTCTATTAGGTAGCAGATACTTGAATTTTTACCATTATTATTAACTAAAGTTCACACTTACATTAGAACTCACTCTGTGTTGTATATGGTTCTATGGATTTTGACAAATGTATGATGTCTAGTGTCCACCATTATATTATCAAACAGAACAGTTTCACTGGCCTATGATCCCCTGTGCTTAGCTGTAGGTTTTTCATAGATACCTTTGATCAGGTTGAGGAAGTTCCCTTTATTTATAATTTTTAAGGACGTCTATCATGAATGGGTATTAAATTTTGTTAAATGCTTTTTCTGCATTTATTTGAGTGACCATATGGGATATTTTGGCTTTCATTTTGTTAATATAGTGATTTATACTCATTTCTTTCCAAATGGTAAACCAATATTGCACTCCAAGTAAACCTCACTTGGTCATGATGTATTATGATTTTGATATATTGCAGAATTTTATTTGCTAACATTTTGCTAAGAATTTTTATGATTTATGCCTGAGGAATTTTAAGAATTGTTTTCTTAGGTTTTTTTTTCTGGGTTGAGTACTAGGGTAATATTGGTCCATAAAATGGGTTGGGAAATATTTCCACCTCCACTATTTTCTGAAAGAGTTTGTGTTGGATTGGCATGATGTAGAATAAGAAGTTTATAATACTCCTTTATCTTTTAATGTATTTGTAATCTTTGTGATGTCCATTCTTTTATATACAAGTTAATATTTCCCTACTTTGTTATTTTCAACCATCTGTCTTAACATAGTTGAATTTTGCTTGTTTATCTGGTCTAACAATCTTTGCCTTGAATCCACAGGTGGCAAACACAGGCCTGCGGGCAGAATCCGGCCCTCCACCTAGTTTTATCCAGCCCAGCACCTCATTTCTACCCGGAGGCAGTGCCGAGCTCTGTCTTAATTGTTAAGGAGTAGTTAAATTTATACAGTCCTAAAATTACATTCAGCCCTTTGAAAGCAACCATGAGGCTGGTGTGGCCCCCTGTGAAAATGAGTTTGACACCCCTGCTTTAATCAGTGTTTATTTACAATATGTAGTTCTTGATATGTTGAGTTTAAGTCAACTACCGTGCTATTTGCATCATGTGTTCTTTTGTTTTGCTTCTTTTTCTGTCACGTTTTAGATTAGTCTAGTATTTATTACTGTTCCATTTATTTAACCTTTTTGCTTTTAAGATTTATCTCTTGGTTTTTATTTCCTGCAGCTGGTCTTGTGGTAACAATATGGATCATTAACTTATCACAGACTACTTAGCTTAAAAGTTTATCTCTTCAGATACAGGTAGGAACCTTACAGCATTTACCCTCTGTCCTTGTTGTCACACTTTTACTTTTATCCACATTAAAACTAAACACTTCAGCCCTGGCTGATGTGGCTCAGTGGACTGAGTGTGGGCCTGCAAAACAAAGGGTTGCCGGTTGGATTCCCAGTCAGGGCGCATACCTGCGTTGTGCTCAGGTCCCCAGTGTTGGGTGCATGAGAGGCAACCACACCTTGATGTTTCTCTCCCTCTCTTCCTTCTTCCGGTCCCCTCTCTCTAAAAATAAATAAATAAAATCTTTTAAGAAATAAGGAAGATTTAAAAAAACAAAAACACTTCATTGTCATTTTTGAAACAGTTAATTGTCTTATAAAGAAATTAATATACTAAATGAAGAAGTCTTTTATATTTTTGCATAAATTTACTGTATTTGGCACTCATCTCTTTACTGATATCCATGTTCCTTTTATTATCAGCTACTCTCTAGACTGAAGAATATCTGTTAACATTTTTTTTGTAAGGTAGTTCAGTTAGTTACAAATGTCTTTGTCAGCTATTCTTTAAAATGTCTTTTAAAATGTCTTTGTTTTGCCTCATTTTTGCAGGATACTTTTGCAGGAAGTTTTAGGTTGAAAGTCTGTTTTTATTTTTCTGCTCCAGCACCTAAAATATGCCATTCCATTGTATTCTAACTTGCACTGTTTGTGATGAGGAGCATTTATTCTTATTCTTCTTCTGTATGTGCAGTTTTTCTCTGGCTGCTTTTAATTTCCCTTCACTTAACTTTTATTAATTATGACATAACTTTTGATTATGACATAACTTTTTTATGCTTATTTTGCTACAGCTTTTGTCAAGGTTTTCAACTTGGTGCATTGATAATTACATTAAAATTTGGACGACATTTTAGTCATTTTCTTTAAACATTTTTTAGTCTTTCGCCTCAATCTGTCACTCCTCTCCTTGGACTCCAAATGCACACATGACAGATTGCTCAATATTGTCTCGTAAGCCGCTGTGTCTCCGTTTCTTTTTCAGTCACTTTTCCTCTGTGTGCTTTACTTTGTATGGTTTGTATTGGACAGTTTTCAAGGACAATGATACTTTCTCTTGGAGTGCCCTATATTCCATTAAGTACATTTACTATATTTTTCATTTCAGATATTATATTTTTTGGCTCTAGATTTTTTCTTTCTTCTGCTATATACCTCTCCCCTCTCTGCTAAAATTTCCTACCTGTTCTCTCATTTTACCTCTATTTTCTTTCTTTTCAAAAATATTTTTCTTTCAAATTCTACATCTGCATTATCACTATACCTTTTCCATTTACTTTTTTTCCTAGTTATTGGTCATATTTTCCTGCTTTTTCACATGTCTAGTAATTCATTTTATCATGTCAAATATGGAGGATGATATTTTCTTGTGGTTGTTCTTTTCCTTCTTTGAATAGTGCTATATTTTAATTTGGAAATTGGTTGACTTATTGGAGGATCAGTTTAATCTCAGCAAGGCTTGGTTTTGTTGTGCCTACTCTAGGATTACCTTTATGCAAGGTTCCAGTAGCCCTGTTCCATGGGGTGTCCTTCTAAGGTCCCAACTAAACGCTCAGGATATTTGATGATGTCATTCCATTTTGGGTGGTTGCAGCTCCAGCATATCTCTGCATCGTGGTAACTGCAGAATCTCCATCCAACTCACAACCTTTCAGTAGCTATTATCCCAGGTTTTCAGGATCTCAAACTGATAGGCAAAGCTTAGTA
The DNA here is from genome assembly GCA_028533065.1 of Trachops cirrhosus. Lineage (NCBI taxonomy): Eukaryota > Metazoa > Chordata > Mammalia > Chiroptera > Phyllostomidae > Trachops > Trachops cirrhosus. The sequence continues at coordinate 134,729,444 of CM052538.1, forward strand.
TTTAAATGTACTCCATATACATAAACATATATATATTCTGTACTGCTGCCTCCTCTTTAGTATTCTGTCCTTCATTTCCACTTCCCTGACACTCTTTCTTACCCAGAAAGATGGCTGCTTTCTGTTTCCTCTGCACTTCCCTGTGTCATAGTAAGGTTCCCTGAAATAATAGGCATGGTGAATGGGGAGCTCACCTCATGTGTTTCCTTCCTCTCAAAGATGACAGACAGCTTGCATTGTCCACTGTCAAATTCCTAAACATAATTGCTTTAAAATACTTGATTTATTGTTATGGTTATCTAGGACAGGTAATATAAGTCTCATGCATCATTTGCTATTACTTTTACATTATGATTGGAAATGGAAGTCTTTGCAAAGCATTTTTAAATATGGTATTTAAAAGTTTGATAAAAATTACTTTTTAAGAACATACCTTAAAATACCTTCATATGCACACACATGGATCTATCTCATATTTTTGCATAACTGAATTATATTTTATTGAATGTCTTTATTTTATTTTATCTAAATATCCCCACTAATAGATATTTAGCTATTTTTTTGCTATTTTAGACAATAAGGAAATACAATTCTTACACATAACCCTTGGACTATTTGTGTGAATATAATGATAGACTACATTTATGGCAGTGGAGTTGATAGATCAAAAGTGGAAATATTTGAAATACTGATAGATAATAACACAGTACCCTGACATGCCATTTTATCCTTCGACCAGTAGTGTAGGAGAATTTTTGTTTCTCATAACTTCCCCATATAGAGGTATTACATGACAATGTTCTAAAAGAAAACAAAGAGGTGAAATTCTGTACATTAATTTGTATCAATGGAAACTTCCTAGTGATATTTTAAGCTCAATTTTTTTTATGGTTTCCCTACAGGCAACTTTTAATGTCTAGAGTATATGAATTTAGTTAACAGTTACTGAATTAAGTGACTGGACATAGTAGATATTTTATACTTAAAAAAAAAGCAAGTCAGAGCATTTACATTACTAGAAAGGCTGAGAAAATAAAGAGCTTTGATACCAAAATGGTTTATAAAAGTTAACAGACATTACTGACAAAGAGCAACCTTGGATGGAGTTCCACGGAGAAGCTGTCAGACCAACTTGCCGAGGTTTTATAAATCTAAACCCCATTCTATATTTAACCACTCTTCCCTGATTCTTTACTCCCTCCTTTGCAGTGGTCTGGAATCCTGAGAAGCATGTTTACACAACTGGTTGGAAATGAGAGATTAGGTGAGTTAGATCAAACACCTCTTCCCTGTGATCAAGGGAAGGAAACTGAGACCTTTTCAAAACATACTCACCAGATTAGCTATACAACTTGGGGCTTGTTCTATGTGGAGAGCACAACGGCTCCTTTATGGACTTTCTTATGTCCACTTAGAGCCTAGAAGAAATTAAGTACAAAAATAGAAAAGAAACTGAAAAAAAAGAAGACAAATAAGGAGGGTCACAGAATCTAAATAATTTCTGAAAATAACTCTAACACACCTGGAGTCAATATCCAAAATTGTGGCTTATCTCTAGTTACAGTAAAATCTAAAAAAGAAATTTATAAGCAGAATTACTCAAATATCAAAAGGAAAAATACTCACAAAAAAAGGAATGCATTATTTGGGCAAATCATCACACTTCTCTGGGGCTTTTATTCCTTTATATATAATTTTAAGAGCACTAAATTATCTTTTGTTTTTATTGTTGAAAAAGAAAGCTCTATGGAAGAGGGAGACTTTGAACTTATTCTTGAGGGATGACCAAAACTTGCTAAACAAAAAAGGAAGAATACTCCAGGGAGGAAAGAGCATCCTTTTCAGGAGGCTCCCCTCTACCTCCTCAGACAAAGTTAATCTTTTCTTCCTCTGGGCCTTTGCTGTACATTTATTTCTGATATCAAGACCTACTTGTTTGCATATGTCTGCATCCTCAATGTCTAGTCCTGAGCCAGGCACAACTGGTCAGTCACTGACATTTTATAAATAAAGTCAGGGAATGGTGAGACAGAAGTTTGCTTGATAAAGGCTAAATATATTGTTTTGGCACAGTGCTGGATGGTATGGGGCAAGTACTACTTCTTAAGAAAATATCCAAAAATTTATATTCTATGTGTAGAAAATATGACATAGAACACAATTAAACATATGGCACAATTCTCTAAGGTACAGCTGTTCTTCAACTATAGGCAAGTAGGAATTGAGAAGGGCAACGTTGGTTTGGGGAAACTTCAGAAGACTGTAGAAAAGATGGACTGACAAATAGACTCTAAAGAATAGATAAGGTCTGTGCGGAGAGAGGGAGGAAATAAGGTCTCCAGGAGAGTGATCAGGAATAAAGGGGAAGAAGTATATGAAGTATGTAGGGGACAGGTGGAAGTAAGGCTTGTTGCCTGGAATGAGCATTTCAGGGGATTAAGGAAAAAAAGTAGACAGCTGAAACTTTCCAAACAGTAAAAACCACAAAAGTCAGGCAGAACCTTTGTACTTTATTATAAATTCTGGAGGAGGAAAGTGACATGATGACAGTGATGTTTAACAATGCCTGGTACCAGTCCAAAAGTAATAGCAAAGGGATTTGAAGTAACTTGATGTCATAGATTGAGTCTTACTCACTATGGTGTTTATTCTGTGACTAATATAGTGGTTGACACATAGCCCAGAGTAAAATTTTAAGTATTCCTCCTGCCTACGATTTTCCTATCAATTGAACAAGGAATAAAGAGGTGATGAAAGTAACTCAGGCAAAAGGTGGCTACAACCATGAATATGGTGTCCCAGTGTAAATGGATATAAGGGCAAATCTCAATAACATTTCAAAGGAATAAGTAAGGTATCCTATTGACAGATTGGGAATGGTGGATGAAGAGTTTCAAAATGATATTTGGCTTTCTTGCCTGAAGAAATGGAGGTAGCACTGTACATAAGAATAAGAATGAACATAATTTCACGTTTGAGAGAAATAGAGTTTGGGGTCAGAAATGTTGAAATTGGTGAGCCAACCTGACATCCAAGTTGAAAATTCTTTTTTTCAAGCAGTTTGAAAATATGCTTTATTAAAAGATGTAGTCCATTTGCATTTAAAGTAATATCTATATACTAAAGTTCATATTTACCATCTTTCCACTTCTCTTTTTTAAATTATATTTTATTGTTTATGCTATTACAGTTGTCCAAAAATTTCCCGCTTTGTCCCCTTCCACACAGCAACCCTCCATGCTCCCTGAGGCAATTCCCATAACTTTGTTCATGTCTGTAGGTCCTGCATGTATGTTCTCTGTCTACTCTATTCCTTATGATGTACTTTATATCCCCATGACTATTCTGTAACTTCCAATTTGTAGTTCTTAATCCCTTCACATTTTTCACCTATCACCCTGAACCCCCTCCCATCTGGCAACCATCAAAACATTCTCTGTATCTATGGTTCTGTTTCTGTTCTGCTTTTTTGTTTATTTTGGCTTTTAGATTCAAGTGTTGATACATGCATTTATTGTCATTTTATTGTGCATATTTTTGATCTTCTTCTTAAAGAAGACCCTTTAATATTTCATATAATCCTGGTCTAGTGATGACAGACTCCTTTAGTTTTTCTTGTCTGAGAAGCCCTTTATCTGGCTTTTGATTCTAAACAATAGCTTTGCTCCGTAGAGTAATCTTGGTTGTATATTCTTGATTTCCATAAGTTTGAATATTTCTTGCCAATCCCTTCTGGCCTGCAAAGTTTCTTTTGAGAAATTAACTGATAGTTTTATGGGGGTTCCCTTGTAGGTAACAAACTGCTTTTCTCTTACTACTTTTAAGATTCTCTCTGTGTATTTAACCTTTGGCATATTAATTATGATGTGCCTTGGAGTGGGCAGGCCTCTTTGGGTCCGTTTTGTTTGGGACTCTGTGCTTCTTGGACTTGCACGTTTATTTCCCTCACCAAGTTATGAACATTTTCTTTCATTATTTTTTCAAATAGGTTTCCAATTTCTTGCTCTTTCTCTTTTCCTTCCAGCACCCCTATGGTGCGAATGTTAGTATACTTGAAGTTGCCCCAGAAGCTACTATCCTCATTTTGGGGGGATCCTTTTTCTTCTTGCTGCTCTGATTGGTTGTTTTTTCTCCTTTATGTTCCAAATTGCTGATTTGATCATTGGCTTCATCCAATCACTGTTGATTTCCTGTACATTGTTCTTTATTTGAATTACTGTATCCTTCATTTCTGGCTGGATTTTTTATGCTGTTAAGGTCCTCACTAAGTTCCTTGAGCATCCTTATGACCAGTGTTTTGAACTCTGCATCTGTTAGATTGCTTATCTCCATTTTGTTTAGTTTGTTTTCTGGAGTTGTGTTCTGTTCTTTCATATGGGCCATGTTTCTTTGTCTCCTTATTTTGGAAGCCTCCCTGTGTTTGTTTTTATGTATTAGGTAGAGCTACTATGTCTCCCAGGCTTGATAGAGTGGTTTAATGAAGTAGGGGTCCTGTAAGGTTCAGCAATACAGCCTCCCTTTTTACTCAAGCTGGGTTCTCAAGGTACACCTACTGTGTGGGCTGTGTATACTCTCCTCTTGTAGTTGAACCTTGATTTCTGTTGGTACCTCCCAGGTCAGCCACCACTTGTGTTCTGTCCTGGGTCACACAGCATTAGCTACAAAGTAATCTGTAGAGGGCTGCTACTTGTGCTGTACTTGGAGGCAGCCACGCAAGGCCAAGCTGTGAACTAAGGCTGGCTGCTGCTAGTGCCAGGCCTGGGGCAACTTAGAGAGAGGTACAGGCTTGGTGAAGGCAGATATTGCTTGTTTTAGAGAATTTAGGGAAACATGATGTATTGGGCCAAGGTAATCCATTCATATGGAAAAGCCACTGGAAACAGTTTGGGTGGTCCTGAAAGTTTTGTGGGGCAGGGCCTCTGGAAATCACCATGGGAGGGCAAACAGTGTGAGTCAGATTGATGGAGTCTCAGATTGGCACCCACCTGCTGGATCTGTTGGGGAAGGGCTCAGAAAAGGAATAATGGCCTCTGTTAGCACTTCTCTCTGGGAGAAATCTGCCCCCAGCTCTAGCCCTGATGCCAGACAATTCATTACCTACCTATATGTCTGTGATGCATTTCAATCTGCTGCCCTAGCACTGGAGTTCAGAAATGAATGAGTCCAAGTAAGTCTGTGTGTGAGCCCTCTAGGAGGAACTGCCTGGGATTCCTGTAATTTCTACTAAACAGTCTCAATCCCTGCTTGCTTTTTACAGCAAGAAGTTATGGAGAATTATCTTCCTGTCATTGGAGCCCTGGGCTGTGGGGCTTGGTGTGGAACTGGAACCCCTCACTCCTGAAATAACGCTCTCGATTTTTATCTACCACATATGGGTATTGGACCAGGCCATTATGCATCTCTTTCATTCCTACCAGTCTTGATGTGGTTCCTTTTTTAATTCCATAGTTGTAGGACTTCCTTTCAGCTCAGTTTCTGATGATTCTAAATGATGGTAGTTCTATAGTTTAGTTGTAATTTTGATGTGGTTGTGTGAGGAGGCAAGCCATATTTACCTACAAAGCCATCTTGACTGAAGTTTTCCCTGAACATTTGTTATGGACATTTGGAAATTTGAAACTGGACTATTAAGTGAGAAATCAAGACTGAAGATTATTTCCATGAGTAAGAATGGGAAATGAAGAAGAAATAAAGTGAGGCTGTGGGGAAAGGACTTCTATAAAAGTTTCCAAGGATGTTGAGGAGTGTCTAATACATGCATTAAAGCTGAGAAATAATGGTCAAAGAATAAACACAACCTGGCTTCTCATTGGAAAAACGTTCCTGTTTCTGTGGTTACTTTGCCACTGTGAATGTGTAATAGCTTATATAGATTTCTGTCCTACAGCTTTTGGTTTGAAAACTGAAGCTTGAAAGGCAGTATGTTAATAGAAGTCAACTGGAGCTTCCTCCTTTGGCTTTCCACAGAATGGGCATTTATTACAAGCAAGAAATGTTATGGCAGTGCTCATAAATGTACAATAGCATAGGTTTTACTGTTCTTTGTATGTTGTTGAAGAAGAGACTATACATTCCCCCATTGCTTGGGAGACATGCATATTAAGACAATGAGGTCAAGGAAGATACCTTGAAACAAATAAAAATGAGAACACAACAACCCAAAATCTGTGGGACACTGGGAAAGCAGTCCTAAGAGGGAAATTCATAGCATTACAGGTCCATCTCAAGAAACAAGAAAAAGGTCAAATAAACAATCTAACTTTATACCTAAAGGAACTTGAAAAAGGATAGCAAACACAGCCTAAGGTGAGTAGAAGGAAAAAAATAATAAAGATCAAAGAAGAAATAAATGAAATAGAGTCTAAAAAATATGAAATAGCAATGTACCCAAGAGCTGGTTCCTTGAAAAGATAAACAAAATTGACAAACCTTTAATGAGACTCATCAAGAAAAAAAAGAGAGAGGTCAAAAAGAAAAAAAAAAGACTTGCTTGGAGCTACTCATTCTGTGTGGCAATGTATGTAAAGGGCAGATTGAAATTTTCTAGACAAAACATTGGAATGTTTTATGTCACACCTGCTCTCATGCTGTTTCTTAATTTCCTTGGCTTTCTTAGTTACATTTCCAAAACAATGCTTTCAGCCTATTTGGAATGTCCTTGGGGGTGAAGAAGATTGATAGCTCTGTTTTCCCTCAAAAACATTTAGCAATTTCAGAAACCTTCATTTTTAAGATGTCAGAGTACATCTCATCTGGCCTTTCATATAAAAGATACCACAAATACCCCTTACACAACTTTTGGCTTCAGGGGAATGATCAAATTGGGAATCAGCCTCTGCTTCAGACACAAATAGGATATTTATATATTAACCAGGAAAATTTTCAGAAATGTTTGCAAATGTCCATGGCTAACAAGAGACAAGAAAAAGCAACTGAATATTTCTATAGAGGTGTGGGTTTCAAATATTTCTTAGGGCAACCTAGAGTAACAAATGCATTCTATATCATGACCCAGCTCTGGCATGTGTACACTATATAAACTACATACAACTAAGACAGAGTTTGAAGAAACAATACTTATCCCTGCTATCTGAGGGGTGCACTATTCTATTCTATTCTATTCCATCTCATCCCATCATGGTAAAAATAATGCTTGTTGTAACTTATTACAGTTATTTGGTATCTGAAGGTTGAAAAATAGTGCAAAACCATTTTTAGGGCCATATAAATTGCTTTTATCGAACTTGGAAGTAGTCTATGCTTTCTCATCCTAGGGGAACCTTATAGGATCACCTTTACATTTTCTCTTCCCAAATCATCAATTAGCCTTATTCAGAGAAGAAAGAGGCCCTCGTATGTGGGCAGTTTCACTTCAATAGCTATCTTCAAGAAAAAACTCTTGCTGCCAGATCACTTACAGCAATCACCACCTCTTTGTTTCTGACCCAGTTCACTACTTGGTAAATTAAGGAGTGACTCTGCTCTTCTATCCCATACAACCCTTATATACATTGCAGAACAATGTTCCCACACTCTGTGCCCAAAGATGGTGTCTATTTTGCCAACATCTTAGTCAAATAGCTCCAGTGACATAAGAAGCAGAGGAATATAAGATGGGACAAGAAGCTTTTTAATTTGATGAAGTCCCATTTGTTTATTTTTTTTCTTTTATGTCTCTTGCTCTAGGGGAACTATCAGTGAAAATATTCTGTGTGGCTTTGTCAAATTAAAAAACTCCTGCATGAGTAAAGAAAATATCAGCAAAATGAAAAGGGAACCAATTGTATGGGAAGATATATTTGCCAATGATACCTTGGACACAGGTTTGATCTCCAAAATATATAAAGAACTCACACAACTCCACTAAAGGAAGACAAACAACCCAATTAAAAATTGGGCAAAGGACTTGAACAAACACTTCTCCAAGGAGGACACACAGAGGGCTCAGAGACGTATGAAAGGATGCTCAGCATCAGTAGCCATCAGAGAGATGCAAATTAAAACCACAGTGAGATACCACTTCACACTGGTCAGAATGGCCATCATAAGTAAATCAACAAACAACAAGTGCTGGGAAGGCTGTGGAGAAAAGGGAACTCTAGTGCACTGTTGTTGGGAATGCAGACTGATGCAGCCACTGTGGAAAACAGTATAGAATTTCCTCAAAAAACTAAAAATGGAACTTCCTTTTGACCCAGCAATTCCACTGCTGGGATTATACCCTAAAAATCCCAAAACACCAATTCAAAAGAACTTATGTACCCCAATGTTCATAGCAGCACAATTTACAATAGCCAAGTGTTGGAAGCAACTTAAGTGTCCATCAGTAAATGAGGGGATAAAAAAAACTATGGTACATTCACACAATGGAATACTACACAACAGAAAGAAAGAAGGAGCTCCTACCCTTTGAGACAGCATGGATGGAACCAGAGAGCATTATGCTAAGTGAAATAAGTCAGACAGTGAAAAATAAATACCATATGATCTCACCTTTAAGTGGAACCTAATCAACAAAACAAGCAAGCAAAATATAACCAGAGACACTGAAATGAAGAACAAACTGACAGTGACCAGAAAGGAGGGGGGAAGGGGGTAATGGGAAAGAAGAGGAAGGGTCATCAAGGAACATATATAAAGGATCCATGGACAAAGTCAAAGGGGGGAAGGAGTGAGGGTAGAGGTGGGGGTGGGTCGGGTGGGGGAAGTGGTGGTGGGAAAATGGAGAAAACTGTACTTGAAAAACAATTAAAAAAAGAATAGAAAAAAATTTTAAAAATAAGATGGGATAAGAGCAGTGGTGGCAGCCCCAGAATTTCTGTTAAAAAGGACTTGGTGGCAGCCACCTGGTTGGAAGTTGCTCAGGAGACTTGCTCTAACCAACCTTTTTATAACCAGATTACATATTTATCTGAGGGGGCCAATTGTGTCGGGAGGCTGGGAGAATGGTCCTCTCAAACCTCCCTATCACAGAGGCAAGAAACTAAGTGAAGCTACTGCAGAGAAACTAGTCTAAATTAGACTATTTTTAGAGAAATGCTTTCTCAGAACCATCACTTGGTTTGCAACATGCTGGCAAATAGCAATCTCTCTGGGATCTCTTTTAGTGATTATATAATAATGATCTAAAAATATTTAATTTCAAGCATTTACATGCAGAGTGAAAGAGAGTAACCCAATAATTCCAATCCTAGTTGTATACCCAATGGAAAATGGAGAATGGAAAACATATGTCCACACAAAAACTTGGAAACAAATGTTCATAGCAGCATTATCATAACAGCCAAAAAGTATAAACAACCCAAATGTCCACCACCTGATTAATAAACAAAATGTCGCATACCCATACAATGGAATAATTTTTAGGTATAAAAATAAATGATATCCTGTATAAAGGACACATGGACAAAGGGGGTAGGTTCCAGGGTGGGAGGTGGGGATGGGTGGGGCATGAGGAGCATGTGGGGGGGAAATGGGTACAACTATACTTGAACAACAATAAAAAAATATAAAAAATGAATAAATGATCTTCTAATATGTGCTACAACATGGGTGAACCTTGAGAACATGATAAGTGAAAGAAGCCAGACACAAAAGGACACTATTGCATGACTCCATTTATATGAAATGTGCAGAATTAGCAAATCTACACAGGTAGAAAGTAGGTTAGTGGTTTAATTTATAGGGGATGATGAAAGGGGAAAATTGGGACCAACTGCTAATGGGTTTAGAGTTTTTCTTTTAGAAACAATGAAAAACTTCTGCAATTACATAGTAGTGGTAGTTGTACAACACAATGATTATACTAAAATCCACTGATTTGTACACCTTAAAATGGTAAATTCTATGTTGTATGAACTACATATCAATAAAAATATTATCAAAAAAAGAGAGTTAGGTAAATTATAGTTTATCTACCTTCTGCATTATTAAAATGGTTGTTATGTGAATCAGTGCTTTTAAAAAATCTTAAAATAATTTGTTCTTTCATGTAGATTGAAATTATAAAATTATATTTTTGCTGTTATTCAGTTTTCCAAGTTCTTGCCTATTATATGTATTAGCACATATTCCAAATTAGAAAATCTTGAATAAAATAAATTTTACTGTTTGATATAACTCATCTACTCTAAGCAGTCTGTGAGGATGTTATGTGTCATCGTTTACTGGTGCTTGCATGATACTGTGCTAAGTGTTCAAGAAATCGAGAGGTCACTAAATTGTGATCTCTGTTCCAAAGAGCCATTGAGTTCATCTGGGAGAGAGGCACCACCTGAAAAAAGGAAGAGTGAGGGCCAAGCCAAATGCAAAGTCCAATGACTGGTGAACATTATAGGCATTAAGAAGAGGGGGAAGACAGTCTACCGGAGGAGACGGGTCTTTGGATGCAAAAGAGAAACATCTCTGGGCAAAGATCAGAAGAACAAAGACTTGTGGAAAGGAAGGTTGTGAAGAGTTTGCTTATTACCTGGCCTCTGTGGAGATCAAGGCAGTTTCCTCTTACCATTATTTTTTTTTTCTAACATCTTATTAGGATCTCAGAGTACCTATCCTGTTTTAGAGTTAGGACAACCAAGGCACAGAGATTTTAGAAGGGTTCAGTTAAAAGAAAAATAAACTATAATATGTAGCAGAGTTTTTTGAAAAGAAGGATTTGTGGTTTTCCTTGGAAAAGATGTTCCCTCGCCTTCCAGGCTCCAGCCAGCTTTTGCTAAGATATGTCACTAAAGGGAAAATTTAAGTTGTTTTTAAAGCATCAGATTTTTATTAGAACTTGTCCAAACTGCAATACTATGAAGATAGAGGGTTTTTGGATTCTGTAGACATCTTTCTTCTTAGTGCAATTAGAGAGATTAGAATTTTAAGCAAATTCCAACCAAATATAATTTAGCCAGTTAAAAAATAATTCAGGAAAATATACCCTTTAGAATGTTTTCTGCTTTCTCAAAAGAAAAACCATGAAAATTTGAAATGATGTACATCTTAAAATAATTTGTTCTTTCATGTAGGTTGAAGTTATGCCTACAAAGGAGAATCCAAATGTAGAAATTAAAAAGTTGTGTGTATTTGAATATAAAAGATCAGTGGTCTTACCTTATTTGGTAGCCCCAGTGAAGATGCAACTGGTTTGGGCACCTAAAAATCATATGTGTTTACCACTTTTTAAGAAACCCAGCATTAGTACTTGGCTCAATTAAGCCAACACTGCATACTTACTATGTGTGGGGCATTATTCTAGACACAGAAGGGAGAGAGCCAGATGAGAAAGGCAGAGGACATGATGTCAAGCTGCTTACTCTACAGATCCACATTTCCCAACATTTGTTCCATGGAACACTGCTCTAAGAGTTCCTCCACAAAGAAAAGTTTGATGTCTAAGTTGGTTTAGGAAACTCCTATATCACAGTTTCTCTCAGAGACTGATAGAAAAAAAAAGACTCAGGAAAGTAAAACCCAAACTCAGAACTCCCTATACATTACCCTCTATTAAGAACCTAGAGCTAGTGACCTACAGAATACACTGAGACAAGTTGCTCTAGATCTGTGCTGTCCAATAGAACTTTCTGCAGTGTTGGAAATGTTTCATGTCTGTGCTATGCAGTATGATAGTGGCCACCTGCAGACATACAGCACTCTAAATGTGCCTAATGCAACTGCAGAATATATTTTTAACTGCATTAACTTAAGATAATTTAAATTTAAATAGCCACACATGGCCAGTGGCTACCATACTGAGCTGTGCAGCTCCATGTCATTAAACATAAATCTCTTTAAAACCCTTTTACTGGATATTTAAATCTTTCAATATTTTTGCACAGAGAGAAAAGTAAAAGAGACTTTACTTTTTTTAGGAGGTTTTGAGAGACCTGACAGTATTTCACGGACACTGTGAGTTTTGAAAGTTCTGTCATCTGAAAATGCCTTTCCAAAATCTTTGTAGACCTATTAGGCCTCTGAACCTTGATCAGAACCACTTTTTAATCTCCACATTTGGATCCCTCCCAACATTGCACAAGTCTTAGGAAGAGATGCACTTCTGCGGCTCTGGGTAATTCATCTGTCCTGCCTGGCTTTCAGGTGTGATGCACAAGTGCGCATACTCAGAAGGAGCTTCACCTGTAACTCTCTGGAGGCTGTCTGGACTCACTAGTCAGGAAAAGACATCATCAAACAACTGGATATAATGCTAAAATATTCATTGTCAAAGGTTTCCTCCCTCAAAAGGCTTTTTTTATTATTATGTTTATTATCCTTCAAAACATGCCTTCTTTATTTTATAGTTATGAATAACATTAATCCAATGAAATGTTTTCAGGTTTAATGAAATTGGTAGTAATTCTGAGAAGGCTATAAAAATGGCAGCTTTTATTTCTGTATTGCCTTTTTTATGATACTTGGCTTTTGATGTCTTGAGAGGGCTTTAGAACTCCTCCCAATTCTTCACACATTGGCTTATTTTCAACCTTTTCTGCAGACGTCCGGAGCCCATGACGCCTGTCTCCACAGGCTTCATGCTTTTGTAGCTCCAGCTCCACTTCCTGTTCACAAAGCCTTTCTGTCTCTCTTGCAGATGGGAAGGTGCTGGAAGGAGTGCCATACCCAGAAAGAGAAGAGCAGTGTCTCCAACCCTGATAACAGCCAAGGCTCCCATCTCGTCCATTAAAAGAGTCTCAGAAACAGTCAGTAGTGTGGCAAAGAAGCTGGATATTTCTATGGGTCAGTTGTCTTGAATACCCTTGGGACAGAGGCCACAGATTTTCTTTACTCCATCAACATATATAAATCGTTATTATAGAAATTAAGAAACATGCAGCCTTCAATTGAAAAATCTTCTGGAGACCTATGTATTTATCAGACATTTTGTTGACTGTGGTTTAGGTCAATAAGGTCAGCTTAACAGTAGGATGTCATATATTGCATATGTTCTGATGAATGTTTGGTTTTATTTATGTAAGCCTTAATCTGGGAAAGTAGCCTTGGAGGACAGGTAAAGGTGAATTTCAGGTGCTGCTACAACAATAGGGACCGGCATCATTAGCATTTTCCCAAATCCCTATCTTTTAGGTAGCTTCTCTCATAGCTGCTACAGATGATCAGAATATGGTTTAACTATGGATTTTTATCCTCATATGAACTCAAGGAAACCCATTCAAGGTCTGCTCCATAGTCCAAATGGTCATTAATTTATCCTGTGTTTCTCTGACTATAAAATCCAGGGATCGATACCAGTCTTAAAATGTTAAAGGTGTGGCGCCAATCCCCAGGCAATCTGCAAGCGATGCACCACCGCCTGTGAATTTATCTCAACCTTTTAAATTAACTTGATTTTACTTTTTAAGGTATTTTGCTTATGAAAGCTAATAATTTCATGGATTTACCTCTTACATATCACTCATTATGATACACATATCCAGTTAGAGGCAATTGCAATAGTCCATGAGAAGAAGCAGGGTGGCCTGAGCAGGCCTGGTGGTTGTGGAAACGGAGAGACGTGTCAGACCGTGAACACAGTAGAAGGCCAAATTTGCAGTATTTGTTGATGATCTGCGGAGTGGAAAGGGAAAGCTAACTTTAAGGCAACCTGAAGGTTTCTGACTTAGGTAACTGAACCAATAAACTAGACACAGGACTTTCTGCAATAGAAATAGGTTTGGGGTTAAAAATTAATTCATTTTTGAAAATGTGTTGCAGAGATTACTTTTGAAACACCTACGTGGGAACATCCAGTGCACCGGTGTCTTTCCAATGCCTGACCATGACCAAGAGAAAGAAATATGTTTAACATCAAAATTCCATGCTCCAATAAAGTGAAAAAAAAGTTTTACAAAATAACTTTTCTATATAAGTTTGAGGCACTCTGATATTCTCTGTTCTATTCCATATTCACGGTGAAAATGCTGGTCTCTACTCACTGAACTGATTTCAAATCTACTAATGGTTCATGACTCAGAGTCAGAAAAAACACTGTAATACATATTTTTATTTACATGTCTATGTATGGGAGACATATGTGGTTATGAGGTATAGGTATAGATAAGAAATTAACATATATGGTAGGAGGTAAGCGGGTCTACAGAAGAGGATGAAGTTGCCTAGGTAGAGAGTGTAAAGTGAGAAGAGTAAAAGGTCAAAGGTCTAATTCTGAGATGTGGGAAACAGCACAGGAAGACTGGGACAGTATGTGCTATAGAAGCCAAGGCAACAGATGGTTGGGACAGAAAAGAAATAATGTTCAATGTAGTTCAGTGCTGGTAGGAGGCTGACCTTGTCACCGAAAAGTTTTCATTAGATACTGAGATGACTAGGTCGCCGGTTACCTCCATGAAAGAAATGTCAGGGTGTGAAAGGAAAAAAGCTAGATTTCTGTGGGTGGAGAAGTGAGAGGTGAGAGAGGGAGTTAGACAACTACTTCAAAAAGTTTGTTTCTCAAATAAAAATTTGACATCAGTAGAAAGTGGGCAAGAAAATCAGTGGCAGGATAGAAATAGTACTTTCTCTTAGTTGTCATATAACTCTCTATTTCAAGGTCAGGCCAGGTACCTGGGGTCAGATCTAGCATCATAGAATGAGATGAATAAATCAATGTTTGCCTTGTACATGCTTTCTTATGTAGCTGTGTAGTTTTGTGCTCTTTCATTCTGGGTATGTTTGTATATGAATATGTACATACTTTCTACAAGTTATATATAAATATTGCATACATATATTTCTCTAGCCTGAATAGAACACATTTAGGTAGGCATATCAGCAAAGTTTCTAAATTGTTTCTCATGCAGAAGCCCCCAGATGTCCCTGGAATACCTTTATCTACCAAAGAACACTGGAGCTTTTGCTGGAGTATGCCCTAGTGTGAGACATATAACACCATCAACGGCTGCCAGTCTTCCTTCTGGTATGATTCAAAGTATGGGGCTATAGGCCTTATTTTTTTTCAGTGGAAGAAAAGTCATTCAGGGCTTTATTTGAACACACCTTGAGTTTCAGATTCAGGAGGTAGAGAGATTATGTTTCAGTTTCAATATCAGTCCAATTATCAACTATGTCAAGATACATAATTACCTCATATTTGAGTCACTGCCAATGACTAGTAATAACCTATAATCTCCCTGACATTTCTGTCAAAAGTATTTCATGGTTTCTAAATTAAAATCTGCCAACCTTAAGGAAAGTGGGTAAAGGAGATATTCTAATAAGGTCTCAGTGGAAAGACAGTTTGCTGGAGAGCTTACTTTCTCAGCTAGCTCAGAAGTGTACCTCTGTACCTTTGGTTAAAGATGGAGTGTTTACAAAGCACTTTGGGATTTAAAAAAAGGTATGGATTCTAAAGTATAAATTTTAATAAATTATGAGCTTTGTTTTATATTGTGTAATTAAAAGGGTGTGGAGGAACTAAGAGAATTAGGTGGTTGAGGTTACTGAAAGTGAACTCTGATAATTTTTAATTTCTTTTTTCTAATTATCTCAAAATATACATTCTCCTGTTTATTTGGAAAGATATTTCATACACAAATAAGACACTGTATCATTAGATTCCACATATTATTGAAACAAGACAGACTCATAGATAGAGAGGAGGCTGACAGTTCTGGGGTGGGGCGGGATCGAGCAAAAAAGAAAAGTAACTCATGGACACGGACAAAGGTGTGGTGATTGCAGGGGGTGGGGGTGGAGATGGAAGAGGGTACAAGGGAAATAAATGGTAATAGAAAAATACAATAAAAAATAAACTTTAAAAAGCAACAGAAATTTAAATAGCCACCTACCCTCCTCCCTCCAAAGAAAAGACACTGTGTCAGACAATAGGTCTGGTTACTCAGCTTCTCAGCTTTCTCAGCTTTTCCTGGAGGTCCAAGATTATTCTTTTCTAGGACTGGGAAGCTAGAGGTGGCACAAGGTCAAGAATGCTTCCATCTACTGGTCAGACTAAGGAACACTAAGTGTTCCTCTGCCTAAAATCGCTAACGAAGAACACAAAACCCTCAAGTTGAACAGCGCTCAGGCGCTGAAAATAGTGGGTTCTTACTGATAGTGAAGGAAAATCCAATCAAGAAAGAGAGGTGGAGCAGAGGGGTAAAATTAAAACTCAATTTCCACAACCTTCTGCTTATGTACCCTCTTGCCAGCCTAGAAACAGCCAATGAATAGGTTACAACTGCTTTGAAATATTTAGGCAAAAAGTGCTCTGCCTCAGGCATTACCATACATAGCAGGCTATTGGCATCTGAGACCGAAACCAGTAAATGGCATGGGTTAAGAGGTCAATTGGCCCTTTTCTCAATGCCTAGTTGGGTCAGTGGCTCCCTCACTATCAGTCATATTAATTCATTCCTTTGGGTAAAAATGCGTGCCTGTTTCCTTTTCCAACAGTCACAGGGAGTTAATTTGCCATACTGAGCAGCTTCCAGATAGGACAATGGAATTTGTCTCATTCCTGCGATGACTTCAGATACAAAATGCCAGGCTGCTTGGCTGAGGGGAAGGTACTGTAAGTTACAGGCACTGAGCCAAGTCTTCCTAGCACCCTCTGCTCCCTTTGACAGCCACCCTCCTGGGCTGTGATCTGGCTGAATTAATTCACAGTTGCCAGTTATCAGGACTTTATCTGCATTGTTAGCATTCTTGATAACCTGCAGTCCATATTCATTTAATGGTTATCTGATGGGGACTGATATTAGGTGAAGAGGAATGTTCAAATCATGCTGGCTTCAGCAAGTGGCAGCTAAAATAGCAGAACCTCAGTTTAAGAGGCAGCATATTTGCTCATTGATATGAGATTTGTGTTAGTAGGACTGTGGAATGGGAGGGAGAATGATTCCAGGGAAATATCCAGCAAAGGGAACTCGAAAGAATGATGCTCCCTGTACTTCAGCCAAAAGATGAGAAGCAAAAAGGGAGGCAAAGTACAGGTATGATAGGAACACAGTTCTCCAAATTATTTTTGGCTATTTTTCAGGCAAACATTCTCCGTTCATAGCCTCATTGCTATACTCAGTGGAACAATTTATTTTCATTGAACTAACCTGAGCGAGAAATATTAAGAGTCTTTAGAAGACTCAGCTTTCAAGCAGCAGTATTTTTAAAGGACACATTTTTAAAGCATGTTTCTAAATTCATGATCTTTCTCTCTAAAATCCCAGGCAGATGAGAGGATCTATTTTTAAAAATTGTATGAAAACACAGAAAGCACAGGCAGAAAATTTTGTACTGAAACAAATGTAGTTATTGTAACTGAAGCTGAATATTCTTCAAAATAACATACTGTGTGAGCATATTCACTCAAAAGCATGCTTTTCTGCTTAGGGCTTGCAGCAGAATCACAGGGGAGTGAGCAAGGCAAAAATGAAACTCAGAGGGTCAGTGAGAGTCCCAAGGCCATAAATATCTATTAGACAGAGGTCAACTTCACAATGACTCAAGAATTATTTTTATTATACTAAGATGAGCAAGGGCATTTTGCATTTTATCTTTTCAGAGAGATATAACCATGGTGAGGCATATAAACATGGCTCAAGTATTTTTCCAACTTAAAAATGTACTTGTAATACATGATCATAATAATGAATGCCCATTTTTAATAAAGCCTAATATCTGTGCTCGAAAAACGGAATTGACATGCAAAAAAATGAAGCTGAATTCCTATTTTACATCACTCACAGAAATTTACTCAAATGCATTAAAGATTTAAACATAAGACCTGAACCCATAAAAATTCTAGAAAAAAATACAGGGGGAAAGCTCCTTGACACCAGCCTTGGCAATGATTTTAGGCCCATGATATTCTAAGCACAAAGAACAAAAGCAAAATAAACTAGTATAAATACATCAAACTAAGAATCTTCTCCACAGTAAAAGAAATGATCAACAAAATAAAAAGGTAACCTATGGAATAGGAGGCAATATTTGCAAACCATGCATCTTATAAGGGGTTAATTTCCAAAAACATATAAGGAACTCACACAATTTAATAGCAAAATCCCCCAAGTAATCCAGTTAAAAGTGGGCAAAGGACCTGACGACTTGATTTTCCAAAGAAGATATACAGATAGCCAACAAGCACATGAAAAAGTGCTCAATATCACTAAGCATCAGGGAAACGCATCAAAACCACAATGAGATATCATCGCACAGCTGTTAGAATGGCTATTATCAAAAAGGCAACAGATACCAAGCACTGGCGAAGATGGGGAGAAAAAAGAACCCCTGTACACTTGATGGAAATGTAAGTTGGTGCAGCCACTATGGAAAGTGGTATGGTATGAAGGTTCCGCAAAAAATTAAAAATAGAACTACCAAGATACCTAGCAATTCCACTTCTGGGTAGATATCTGAAGGCAATGAAATCACTGTCTCAAAGAGGTATGTGGATCCTTATGTTTATTACAGAATTATTTACACTTATCATAGCCAATACATAGAAATGTCCTATGTGTCTATAGGCAAATGAATGGATGGAAACAAAAAATGCCTTTGCTCATCTTAGTGTGATAAAAATATATTTTGAGTCATTGTGAAATGATCTCTCACCCTGGGTCCATGGCCAATTGTCCCAATTCCTATCTCACACATGACAGCAGAGTGATTAATTAGTATTCAATTGTTAGGTTATGGATTAGATTATATGGGTTGAAGTTGAAGATACATACTAATTAAAAGGTACTGGAGAAGAAGACACTACTAATTAGAAGTTACTAGATGACTTCAGAGGACCAACAAGCAAGACACGGAGATCCTAATTCTTTGAAACACCAGATTTTCACCTTAGTGCCTATTATCTCTCCATGTTTTAATCATTAAAACTGGAGCCAACACTTCCCAGTAACATAGAATTTAAAGGCACCTGTTCCATTATCATTGAGTCAGTCATGCTTACCATTTTACTAGTAGCCTGAAAGAATGCAGACCAAAACAGGACAGAATATTGGAAAATTTGGAATTACGTCTGATGTTTTTTCTTCTGAGCTCATGCAGAGAATGCTGAAAGCTTAATCATTTCTGGTAAGTGTAGTTAACAGCAAGGAATAGAGACTGAAGTACTCAGAAAGATGATTAATATAAAATGGTATAAAATAATGGCTACTCATTGCATTTTTTATTTTCCAGTGATGAACAAACTCATTTCTCTTGCTCTGGAGTGAACATAATATAAGCACAAATGAATTTAGTGGGAGGAAGATTTACAACCTTTATTATTCAGCCCATCGTCACAACAGTGTCTAAAAATATTGCCAAGAAACTTCTGCTTAGCTTAATCAGCAAAGGAGTAACTACTCACAGAGAAGGATAGCTGCGTATTTTCTTTATTGGAGTCATCTCTTGAGAATAAACATAATACTGTCTATCAATCTATTAACATGCTAATTAAACGTGTTGTCCATCAGATTAAAATGTGAACAGGCAACTCTCTCTCACTTTTGTGGAGTGCTGCCCATCTCTCAGCCCCTGTGCTAAAAACACTGGCTACACAGGAGTTGACAAAACAGGCTTGGTCTTCCCTTTTATGCCCCCTACAGTCTTGTGGGAGAGAGAAAGTATACGAGAAAACAATCAAATGAGTATTTTATCACAAATAATGATGTGCCAAGGCAGAGGGTGCTAGGAGACAGAACTTATAATGAATGGTGAGAAAAGGCCTCTCTGAGGCCTCAAGGATAAGATAGAGTTAGCCGGGTACAGCATGTCTGTCTGTGGGGATAGATTTGGGGGTGGGTGTTTAGGCAGAGTGAACAGAATGTCTTAGGCAAGAAAGGTCTTGCAAATATGAGGAAATGAGAGTCAATGTGGCTGGAACATAATGAAGGAGAGGAAAGTGGTGTATGATGTCCACTACAGTGACTAGCAGTCCAATGGGCACACTAGGGCTCAGCACGTTTTCATTGAAAATAAATAAATTTTCTATAAAAAACACTTGAGCCCTAAATTATGATCTCACCTCAAATAGCCATTCTAACATCTCTGCCAAAAAATGAAAACTATTGGGGTGGAGGGTACACGGTCTCCCAGGATAGCCATAGACAAATGTGGAGACTGTGAATTTTATGCAGTGGGAATAAAATACTGCCAGTAAATTGGTCTGTTGGATTAACCAACTCAGTTCAACAGAGTGTAACTGAAACAGATGGGTTGGTAATAGTAATATGGGGGAGTTGCATGGCTTAGACAAGAACTGTGAAGATCTCAGCATTCTACCTGCCATGTTCTAACCAATAACTGTGTCCCTCAAGTTCAGTCCAAAGCAAATGAAGCAGACAGTTTGGAAAAAAACTATTTTGAATTCTGTTAGTACTAGTGTGGACATAAATCACTGACATTTTCCTGTCATGTAAACATCCTGAACTCAGATTGTATTTCAGCTCTAGAAAAACTGAAGAATGACTAAACTATGAAGAAAACAAGTAGCACAGTATATTTCCAAAATTCAATTTCAGATGAAATTGGTATTGAGGTAAAGGAAAATAATCAAGCCAAGTTCTAAAGTTATTTCAACTCTGAGATTGAAGGTACTCCAGGTCAAGTATATACATGAGCAAAACAAAATATTAAGAGTCATCTGCTTTCTTGGGCATTGCTTCATCATCTTGGAGACCCACTTGAATGAGTTAAATCAATGTAAATTAAAAACATATGGATTAAATCTCTCAAAATCACCACATGTGATTGAGGTTTTGACAAACTACATCGAAAAGTATTTGGAAATGTTTTCAGAATCCACGAACCACCAGGTTGGCCAGTCTCTAAAAATGAACTCAGGCCCTGTGAACATTATGATATTCCCCATATTTTTATGTTTAACAAAATAACTCCTGTCATCGCTGTTCATAATATATAAGCATAACATATAAACATGCTGATGTGGAAATGGTGGGAAGGGATTCTGATCGGAATGTTCTAAGATTCCATGAGAGATAGTAAATCTGGGAGTCAATTAGAGTGTCATACTTAATGGGGTTCTCATTAGCAACACCAAAATGGACTCTACTTAGTTTAAGAAGAAAAGGAATTTGTTAAAGGGAATTAGGAAGCTCACAGTTTCCTTGGAGAGCGAAAGAGTCAGATAGAGGCTTTGCAGCTAGGAAGCGCGCCCAGACCACACTCTGCGGGCTGCCCTAGGAAAGGCACATTTGCTGCTGCTGCTCAGTGCAAACTTCCAGACTTCAACAATGATACTGATGCCTAGAGGACAGAAGCTTTCTTATTCTTTGCACCAAAAGACAGGCGCCTCTTTTGCCACACTCACCGAGAGATGGATCTTGCATACTCTCTCCTTACGTGGATCAATTACAAACCAAAGACTTCCATAGATGTATTTGATTGGCAGAACCCAGTTACATGCCTATGCCCCACCTAAAAGTGAATCCAGGGGAGGGAGTTCTGTCATCTACCTTGAGGAAGAGCAACACATAGAGTGGGAGTTTCACCAAGCATAACAAGAGTGCTCACAGGATTCTGGACAGGCACACATGGCAGATGTCCTTTATGATTTAGACTTTGTAGGGTCTCCTAATTATCAATGACGTTTCATAATCTTGTTTTGCTAGGCAACTAATGATATGCTTTTAACATATATACTTCTTATTTTTCTTCATGACTATTTTCCTTATTAATTATATTAAAGAGGAATTCACTCAGTATTTAGCAAACACTTTTTTTTAAACCTGAAACACAAGTGATAACCAGAAACTAAATGGCCCTAAAAATGAAGGTAGGATGGGATTGAGCATGCATAAAACATTATCCATTTGATTTATGTGAATACACTGTAAACATTCAACTCAGGACCTATTGACCCTTTAGAATTTTGTTGGAGAATTTATTTGGTTTATGTTCCCTCACAGGAAAGTTGCAAGAATAGTTCAAAAAATATCCATATACCTTTCACTTAGATTCATTAATCTCTCTGGAATAGTCCAGGCCAATAATTTTTTAGAATGTTCCTTAATTTGAATTTATATGGCTGTTTCCTCATGAATAGATTTAAATTAAACACATTTACATAGGTGATTTCTAAAATAAAGCATTTGAAATCAGTGTTTTCCTTTACTAATAATGTTAAGTCAAATTGCTTACTTAAGTTGATGGTCTCTAGGTTGCTTCTTTATAATGTTATTTTTCTCTCGGCGTAATTAAAAAGTGACTCTGAGCCCTCAGCGGTGTGGCTCAGTTGTCTGGGTGTCATCCCACAGAGCAAATTAGTGCTGGTTCAACTCCCTGTCAGCGCACATGTCTGGGTTGCAGGTTGGGTTCCCAGTTGGGGTGTGCTCGAGAGGCGATCAACGGTTGTTTCTGATGTGTCTCTCTTACATTAATGTTTCTCTCCCTCTCTTTCTCTCTCCCCTCAATTCTCTCTAAAAATATAAATAAATAAAATCTTTTAAAAGTGACTCCAAGACTGTGAATATCTAGCTTCCTGACTACCTTCCTATCTTTTAACCAGTGATCTTAGCGTTCACTGATGATTCTTTGCTGAATCAATTATGACTAAAATGGTTGCAAAATAAAGATTTTCAAATTCTGTCATATCTTCTCTATCATTAGATGGCATTCTCCTGTCAAAGAGGGTTTTCCCTTTCTGCTCATCACATTTATTTATTCATTTGTTCTTAGTTATATATATCAATTTATTAATTCATTTTCTTATTTGGTATGTAACAATATATTAATGACAGTTTTCACTTTGATACTCAAAATTATCTAAATCTGGCCAGCAGAAGGTCCCTGAAAGCTGGATCCTGTGTAATTTTGACATGGCCCCAGCAGATTTTTAGCACTCCCTTAATTTTTGGCACAACAAGAAGTTTCAAGAACACCTAAAACTCTTCCTGCCCCAAGGCTAGAATCAGCATTTCTCCAAGAATCACTTTATTTTAGAGAAAAAAAGAAATGGTATTTATATGCCAGGATCTAGATGATAGTATGCTCATTTCCATTGAATATTATTGCCTTCAGTTCCTTGCAGTTGAAAATGCTGGGAAATATTTATATCTCTTTCTATATCTATATACACTACCTTGATACCTCTAATCAAATCAAACACCAGGATTTTCCCTTTTCTACTCTCATTTCATTATTTGCACATTTTCCCCTCTCTCTCCCTTTTCCCATGTTTCAGTACAGGTAGAACAATTTAGTTTTTCCACAGAGGCATGTCAGAGCCCAGGTTTGGGTAGAGGAATTATACCTCTGAAGCTAATACATTTGTTGCATCATCTCTGGTTGGGTGATCATCTCAGGCTCGTGCCCTCAAAGTCAGTCTTGATGCTCCCTTCTTCAGGGTCCCCCATCTGTAATCATTCTCCAGATCTTCTTGATTTAGTCATTAAAGCCAATATCCTACCTCTTGTCCGTTCCTAGCCCTTATTTACTCATAAATGGACTATGTTAATAGATAGCCATCTTTCATTCTTGTCCACAGTTGTGTTCGTCATTCTAAGATACAATTGCCATGTAATTCTATAGACAAGTTGATTTTATTTCAAGTTAGAAATAATCACTTATGTTTCTAAAAGACTTAACTTTACACCAAGCCTAGTATTCAGGGTTGTTATTCTAGTCTATTTCCATCCCATCTCCTCCTACATCTTATGTTTCAACTAAACTTAATGTTTTGCTTCTTATGCACACCTTTCATTTTCCTTGAGTTTCTCTTCTCCTGTCTGGGTTGCTGCAGTTTAATTTTTTTAAGTATAATTTCCATTTTATTATCCCACTGCTTAAGGCATCCAAACTCTCCATACTGACATTCAGAGTACTCCCACATAACTATTTAGCCCTCTGTCCTATTATTCTCATATGTGTTTCTTATGCCATCTGATTGCTTCCACACCTCATCATCTAGTGAGTTGGCCAAAAAGTTCATTTAGTTTTTCCATACAATGGCTCTAGTAGCGCCCAGTTGTCTTTAACTTCATTCAAAACAATTTTGTTAGATAGTACTGTAACAGCTGTCATATCAGCATGCATTAAAAAAACTCATCAATATTGGTGAATTTTTATGCAGCCATTTTAATATTGAAGATGGAAGAAGATATGAATATTTTGGGCATATTATGCTTTCTCATTTCAAGAAAGGTAAAAATGCAACTGAAACATACACACATAGAAAAGATTTGTGCAGTGTATGGAGAAGGTGCTGTGACTGATCGAACATGTCAAAAGCAGTTTGCAAAGTTTCTTGGTGCTATTGATATTTTTGCCAAATAATTCTTTGCCATGGGGCAAGATGTTTAGCAGCCGATAGTGGGAGATAGCTGACATACTCAAAATACCCAAATCAATAGTTATTGGTGAAAATGAAAAATGTGTCTTTTATTTTATGGAAAAATCTCAATGGACTTTTTGGCCAACACAATGCATACCTCTCTTCATAACAGTCCTTTGCCTGGATTGCTTGTCTACCACATTTTTCTGCTGAAGTTATGCTCACTCCTAAGGTTCATTTTAAATGCCACACTTTCCCTCTCACTCCAACCAAGACTTTACTAAAACCCAACTTGTAACTCATTGTGAACTTTGCTGAATGTCCTTAGCATTCTCTCTGCATCAAATTGTCATGGTACCATATTATACTGAGTTACTATATAATTTAAAATTAGTTTTGCCAAACTATAACTGTGGCTTAAAATGTATTATTTATTATTTATTTGTTTTAGTAAAAATATAGTGGGCAGCACAGCACAGGGAGAGAGGTATGGCAGCTTAACTCCTCAGAGACCCAGGAACTCAGACTTCTGTTGTACATGGCTCCTATTTTAATGGTATAAAATGGCAGCAAGAGCTTCAGTCATTATACATGAATGTTAGGCAACAGGATGGAGGAAGATACAAGATGAAGGAAAAAAATACATTCCAGAGGTATTTTTGAATTAACTTTGTAGAGTCATACTACACATATAAAAAAGTACACACATTCTTAGTTTACAGTTAATTGAATTTTGACAAATATTGACCAATAACATAATCAAGATCTAGACATTTTCAATATACCAGAAATCTCCCGCTAGTTCTTTTGCAATCAATCAGCAAAACCCTGGCTCACAGTAACAGACTAAATAAGAAAAAATAAACTAAGATGACCTCCATATATGTTTAAAAATCATTTCATAAAATTCAACACCATTTTCAATAGGATTCTTATCAAATTAAGAAGAGAAGAAATATTCTTCAACCTGATGAAGGGCATCCATGACAAGCCTATAGTTAGCATCATGCTTCATGGTAAAAGACTGAATACTTTCCCCTATCACCAGGGAAAAGGCAAAGATGTTTACTCTCATCATTTTTATTCAACATTGTTTTGGTGGCCCTAGCCAGCGCAATAAAGCAAGAAAGAGAGAAGAAATAAAAAGCAAATGGATTGGAAAGTAAGAAGTTAAATGGTATTTATTTGCAGACAATATGATCATTTATATATAAAATTGTTTGGAATTTATAAAAAAGGCTTTAAGGCTAATAAGTGAATGTAGGAAGTTAAGCTGAAGATTAATATACAGAAATTAACTGTATTTCTAGATACTATTAGCAAATAATCAGAAATTAAAATCAAATTTATAATTCTTTATCATTATTTACTCAAAATAATCTGTGCACTTTTGTTTTCACTCCTTTTGGGAAATAAGTCTCATATAGGTCAGATGGTTGGTGTTGGCCAAAGGTCACTGAGTCCCTTCATTTTTTCTTTTATCTCTCTGTGCTTCATTTTAGATAGTTTCTATTGCTGTGTCTTCATGTTCATATTTTCTTCTGCAGTATTGATCTGCTATTAATTCTATTCAGCAAATTTTTATTTTAGATATTATATTTTGCCTCTAGAAGTTCTTTTTAATTATTTACTTATTTCTTTATTATCATGTTCTTTAGGAGCTACTGATCACATTTACAATTGTTGATTTAAAATCATTCTCTTTAAACTTTATCATCAATGTTATTTCTGGTTCTCCTATTTTCTCCCATTTTGTGATAACAATTTACTGTTTCTTTGCTTGTCTAGCAAATTTTTGTTGAATATCCTATTATAAATATTATAATGTCAGGTGTTTACTAGGTTTTCTTCCTTTTGTGTTGAACTAGTCTTGTTAGACAATTAAGTAACTTGCAAAGCTTGCATTTTAAAGCTTGATTTTAAGCTTTTTAGGGTTGGTTTAGAGTAGCCTTTGCTCAAGGACTTATTCAGCCATACTACCAAGCCATGATCCTTCTAGGTTCTTCATTGAAATCCTTGAGAGTTTAATAAGATTTCTCTTTCTATGTGGAAGGAGTGTGAATATTTCTCAACCCTGTTCCTGCTCTAAGAGTTGTTCAGCATAGTTATCCACTAGGCATTTCCCCCCAGCAGCTGCTTTTTGTGGAATTTCACTGACTACGTGCATAGTTAAAGGAATCTTCATGCACGTTTCTCTGCATAGATTGCTCCTCTCCAATACTCTGTCCTACAAACTCCGGTTGCCTCAACCTCCCCCAAATCCAAAATTTGCCTTTCACTTCAGCAAGCTTTGTGTGCTCTGCTTGGGATCTTACCTCCTGGTTCATATTCTACAGGCAGAAAGCGAGGTCAATAGTAGGCTCTACCTGTTTCCCTTTTCTCAGTGGTCATAGTTCAGCTCTGCCCATTCTCTCAATGTCTGAAAGAGTGTTCAGTATATTTTATCTGGTTTTCTACTTGTTTGTGGTAGGTAGATTGGTTCTCTACCACTCAAAAGCAGAAACCAACTAAGGATAGATTTTTAAGAGTTATGCCCCTTCTCTTTACCACTCATTGGTCAGAATTGAGGCTATCTTTACCTGTGAAGGAAACTAGACATGCAGCTTTTCCCCCTCCACCCTAGGTAGTCAAACACTCAGTGAAAACATCAGGAAAGAGTGTCTTTTAAGAAAGAAGGGCATTCCCTACCATAACTGTATAGTTACCAGTTTAGTAGCTCCCTGAGTAGAAGGTCACAGCCTTCATCATTTCAGTAGCCGATGAAGAGTCTGCTGCTCATGAAATGTTCAGCAAAAACACAATGGAAAAGAAAATGGTCCTGAACACTGAACTCATAATTATCCATTTCATGGAAGAGAAAATAGGCATGAGGAAAGGAGACAATGTATGCTGGGAGGGAAGAGCCTTGGAGAAGAAGTTGGAAATTATCCTTGAGTTCTAAATGCATTAACCCATAGATTATTTAAAAACTCTATTGAGGAATTGGAGTCTAAAAAAGCCTTTTTACACCACTCCTCTCAATGTTTTTTGCTGGTCACCTATGTCCCTTCTTTCAAAGCCTAGGTCATAAGTGCACTTTTAGATGAAGCTTTTTCTGACCACCCAGTCTTGGTAAGTAGCTCTTAAATAGCATGATTTATGCTAAGTTCTTAAAGCATAGGTTGACTTATTTATATAGTTTGTTTCTACCCTAAGAAAGCAAAAATCTGTTTGAAGTGACAAATAAGAAAGTCTTTTATTTCTGTTACTTTTCTCTCCTCACAGTGTCTTCCACAGTGAGCACAGAACATGTTAAATAAGAACATTGTTCCTTGACATATTGTGCAAAATCTAGTTGGAAGTTGAGGGATAGTCAAGACTTTAAAAGAGAGCAAGCATGGCGACATCACCCGGGGTTTCCTCATCACTGGGGTGATGGGACCACTTTCTCAGGGAGGCAGTCCTTGACTAATCTATCAAAACAGCAAACACAATATCAATATGACCTTTTCTTGTTTTATATTTTCCCTTAACCTATCACAATAAAACATGCGACATATTATAAATATTTATAATCTTTATTGTCTATCTCTTTGCCCATTTAAATTAGGGTTGGGATGTGTGTGTGTGTGTTCTTATTGGTTTTTGTTTTTGTTTTTTTGGGGGGTTTTTTTGGTCACTGCTATATTCCTAGTGCATAAACATTTATGGAATGAAAGGATGGGAGAAAATGACAAGGAAGTTAAGTGAGAGGGACACTATGGGAGAAACTGAGATGAAATTGAGGGTGTAGTAGGACATTTGCTATCCTCTAAATGACAAAGGGGGCTATATTTGATGATGAGAGGATCTGAGTAGCTCTTTAAGGGCCAAGTGAGAAAGAAGTGAAATATGAAGGGGTAGATTAAAAAGTTTTCTTCTGTCCTAGTTGTATAATTCATACAATTCATATATTAAGTTTATAGGAGAATCTTTTCATAGTTAAAATAGAAAATGACCAAATAACAGAAAAATTGAAGGACACAGTATTAGATTTGTAATTAAAAATCAAAACAAGAAAAACAGAAATGCCTGCTGCAATTTTTATTTAGTTTCCAATCAATGAATGTAGCTATCTTTTATATACAAAGTAAATTTCTGGTTGCCACGAGTCCTAAAAACAGTATTTTTAACGACTGGTTCCTGTCCCTGTTTTTTCCTGCCTTATGATTTGAAAATGGGTGTTTTATTTTCTTCTTTTCACATTTAGTCTGGAATCCCTTCTCCATTCCTTGGTCTCCATTGTAGCACCAAGGGGCTCATTATTGCAAAGTTAAAAAGCCATAAGCAAGGGGAATTCACAAAGCAAACTGCAGCACAGGCGCAGCTATCGTCTTACCCTCGTAACCACTACGAATTGCTGGGTGGCACCAGGAAGTTCACTGGCACCTTGGCATATGGCAACAGGAACCTGGTAATTTGGATAGATTAAAAGTTGGTATGGAATTGCCATCAAGCGTTCGTTGAGTTCTGGAATGTGTGTGTGTGTGTTGTGTACAGGAAGGAAAGGAGAA
>CM052538.1:134758271-134846149 GCA_028533065.1 Trachops cirrhosus
GTATTCCAGCAGCAAATTTCATAATGCATACAGCTTTAAAACAACACAAAAAATGAACACAATAAGCAAAGAAGAAATGGAGGTTGGGGTGAGGAGGAGAGAGATGTGTGAAAGAGGTGGTAGAACTTTCCTTAACTGTGAATGTGGGTCAGACATGTACCTTACATGCTTTTGGTTTTAAACCAGAATCTTAGCCTGTAACAAAATTCCTGACAGCACGTGGCTATCTAGTGTAAGAGGTCAACCAATTTAGCTACAACGAACCAATCCTTGGAGAAAGTATGGGTTGACAGTGGAAAAAACATGGTGTCTGAGTTTCTCCCAACACAGTCTTCAAATGTAGGTTCAGATTTGGTATCCAACCTTATAGCAAGGTATTTAACCTTGTAGCACTGTCTCAGGACAACTGACCTCATTTACTCATCTGAATGTTGTCTATGAATTTAAAAGCTAAAATTTATAGGGTTCAATGAGCTGAAAATTACAGGTCACTGCGCCACACACTTAGTCCCATATTTATTTTGATGTTTCAATTTCAAACTTAGTTAACAATAAAAGATTCTTTATAAGATTATAGTGATGTTTTTCCTCTTACACTCTTAGTGACAAACTTCTCATGGTTGGAAAACCGATTAACTCTTTGTGACTTAAATACAGAAACACATGAACCAGGTGGATAGAGTGTTAGCAACAACATCCACCCACCCAGTGATCCCAAAATAGAGTGGCAGGGATATACCCTCTTTGCAAGGAGTACATCAATGCCCATAAGCAAAAAACACTAGATTGCAAAGAGTCAATGGTGTTAATTCCACCTATTTCATGTCCCTGGGATAGAGCAGAGAAGTGGCACTTTTTCCTTGGTCCCTTCTAACCTCTGCTGTGAAAACCTCTGATGTCTTCTCCTGTTCTTCTGTGTCTATCACTGCATTTTTTTTCATGCCAATTCAATGACTCTGTCAATTGTCAACCACTTCCCTCAATTACTTCTCTTGACTGGAAAAGAGAAAGCTCAATTTAATCTGGGCTTAGGCAACAAAAACATTTTCACTGCAAATAAATCATCTAAATGTATTGGGAGATATTTCATTGTATAGCTAAATGCTAAGGATTATATTGTACTGCATGGAAGTAAAATACCTTTGCCAGGGAGGTTAGGAAATTAACTCCAAAAGACATGGTGGCAGAAGGGAGTGTGGCAGGTACACAAGGCTGTGGCTCCGTGTCACACCTGCCATGCTATACCATCAGTACGGGGCTTCCAGATAAAGGAAATCCTTCTGCCACTCTGTCCTTTGGGTTTTAAAATTTTTTCCTAACCTCCCTGAACTCCAATAATGAAGTCACCAGACTTATATTCTAAACTGTAATGCACGATGCCATTTGCACTAATAAACCCAAGTCTCAGTATCCACTCACACTGGTAAAATAGAAATAATTCCTCTTTCTTTTCTCCTCTTCCCTCATTTCTCATCTGCTTTTTGGTAGATGTATTCCTCCCACAACCTTCTCTGTTCATTTCATGGGTTGCTGGAGAATCAGGAGCCGATACTGATGATGAAAATAGCAATAGCTGCCACTTACTCTGTTTATTTCATGCGCTAGACACGGATATTTCCACGTCGATCCTCAAACAAACAGGATGAGAACATTGTTATCTGCACTTTCCCACAAGAAAACTTAGAATGAGAAAACTGAAGAAACTATCAAGGAAGCAGGCAGTGGTGGACATCTCTAAAGGCCATGCGTTCACTAAGCTACATTATGTCTTTTAATTTGTGAAGCATGATATAGACATATGGTACTGGTTGCAGTTATTAAGCCCCTTTGCAATTGTAAATTCTCCTCGATGCCCTAAGAAATAACTGAGCCAGGATGTTTAGCAAAAGACACCTGACAGGTTAGATGAGTAACTCCTTACGTGACAGTCCATGGGGATGCTTTGACAGGGATTTATGAATTCCTCCCTTTGACTCCTCTCACTTCCAAATTCACAGCGGGATTTAAAGAGAAAGGGTGGTGCTGGACAATAGTTGTCAATCTCCTGTCTCAGTCTCATTCTCAGTATCTCAGTCTCTCTGATGGCAAGTGTTTTGGCTCAAATAATAATATATAAAGTGCTTAAGCAGGGTTTCAGAGTTTACAAAGGTCTTCATATAAATGTCTATATACTTCACCGGATTTGAAAGCTATGCATTATTATCCCAGTTTTATAAATGAGGAAATTAATCTGTTCAGGGGGAAATAAGTTGCATCCCGAAGTCTGTATTTCCCAATTATAAACATCGCCCATAATTAGAGTGGATTATATGTCCCAGTCTGCATGGTTGTATCAGCATAATTCACTCTCAAAAGTATTCTAGTTTTAGGGATAAACTATAAAATCAACCTAACCAAAAGCATGGAATTAAATGCAGAACTTCATTTGCAACTAGCAAACTTTGATAACATGGTAAGTTACACTTTAGGCCTTCAGAAACACAGCTCAGCTTTTCTTGCATAAGGGGCATCAATAATTTTAACTCTCTTCACCTGTAAGTGAAACTCCTCTCAAAGTCAACCACTCAACGTTTTCTCCCTAGTCTGGCAGCACATTAGATCCACCCGGTGAGTCTTTTAAACCCAGGGCTGCCCAAGTTCCACCTGGGACCAATTAAGCCAGGACTTCAGGGGTGGAGCCTGGGAAACAGTTTTCAAAACACTCCAGACAAAGCTTTTGACAGTGTAGCGTGTGAACAGCCGCAAGTCGATAATGATGAAGTGTATCAGACCCATAGGGAAGGCACTGAGGAGGAGAGGTCAGAGAAGGAGGGGTAGTTGCCAAAGAGTGAAAAAGAAAGCTATTGGTGTTGACCCTTTTTATCTTATGAAACCCATCTGTGTTTATCTCAACTGACATGAGGGTAGGATTATTTAGAAGGAATTGTATATGTGAATAAAACTTGTATCTATTAGCATCATGTCTTATAAGGGATAAAACCTCTTTATGATTTCACTTACTTTAGAACATGCTCACTGAGAAAGGAAAGAAGTACCCTGTTGGGCAGCAAAAGACATGGGGTCACAGAGAGGTTAGGGGCTGAGCCGTGGGTCACTCAGTGATAACCCAGACCTTGAATTAGCAGCCAAATTTTCTAATCATTAAACTAACTCTCTGAAAATGCAGGCATGGTAAAAAAGAAGTTTCACTATTTTCCCAACTCATGAGAGAGTATTTTTAGAATATTATTAGACCTAATTAGTGGTTATTTATTGCAATAAATGTTTACTTTCTTCTGAAATGCACTAAATCATATACTAATCTCTGCTATAATTTTTCCATGGAAAGAAAATAACATTTCAGTTGATGCAATTTCAATATGCTGGGAGCTCAGTCTCCTGTTTCAGGCCCCATCCAGAACCAGTGCCTGGGGACACAGGAGGTCTGGCTGAGGACTTGTTTCTTCCTGGTGCAGATCACCACACTATAGAATCACTCAATTCTTTGCTGTCAAGTGCAAGTAACTCTCATTCTTTCCTCTAGTTTTTTTTCCTGTGTAAATAACATTTCATCCATAGGATTCTATTCTAAGAGATCACTTTTCAGCATTTCCCTCAGCTCCCACCCTGTAAAAACTACAATGTAAAGTCTCATCTTTCAGTATCTCTTCCCATTTCCCTAAAGATTTGCCTTCAGTTTCTCTGGGTAAAGACAGACAAGTAGAAATAAGCAAAGAGCTTTAAATTCTACTTGCCTGAGAGATACTTTACCCCAAATCTTAATCCACTATACCAGCCATTGGTGGGTACAGGAGAAGGGAGAGAGGCATAGGACGCTGTGAAGAGGAACTTTTACTAGTCTTCACTCAGTCGGCTATGGTAAGAGTAGAGGAGAGAGGTGAGGAATATGACCCCTGGGTTTCTTCTCTCATGCCACTGATGAGTCAAGTTCAAGTACAGCAGCAAGTTTAGGGCCATTCCCTATACCCAGAGTCTGGTGTCTTAGCCTATGTAAAACAATGTATAATATTATTTCAAACAGGAATTGGAAAATAACCCTCAGAATTTAGTTCCCTCAGGCTGGTGGACCAGAAAGGCTAAACTAATACTTTCAAGTTACCTTTCAAATTATGAAGACCCTTAAATGACCAAAAAAGGAAAGACTCCAGACCTGAGAGTAACTGAGGAAGGACGCAGAACTGAAAAACAGGGGAGCATTAGCATAGCAGATACATAATGGAGAACAGTTACTCCAGTGTGTGCCCGTCTCCTTTATTAGCCTCTCAGGGGCTGGGACTAGTCATGTCATAGAAGCTTGATAAATGATTGCTGAATAAATAAATATGTGAATAAATGAATGGCTGAGGGTATGAATGAAGCCATAAATGAAGGTGTTTGCTCTAAGCGGCACCGCTAGCAGCCTTAGCTATGAGTTTAGGGCTGTTTATTTCCTCTCATCTTCCTTTGCCCAACCATAGAGCTCTTGATATTTCAGAGTATTTTGCCACCAGCAAATGATGCTTGCCTTTGGTCTTCTGCAGGAAGACGGCAGTTAACAGTTATATTGACTTTAAATTTAGCAGCATTGGGCAAGAATAGAAATGTTCTAATCCTGTCTCCTCCTACGGAATGTGAATTGTGGTCAGAGTAATATGTTTTTGCCTCCTGTGATTTAGATCAAATTTCATAGGCCAGACAGGGCGTAGGGAGCCAGGCTGCAGAAGGCACTCTCCCTAGTAAACAATGTCACACCTCCCTTGGACGGCCCAGGGCACTATGTGTGCCCTGGTGTTAGAGAAGCCTCGCCAGGGCTTGCCTGTTCTCTCTGCCTTGTTTCTCTGTCCAGCATTCATGTGGCATTTGGCTTCCTATTATTAGAATTGGGTAATGCAATGATGTGTAGGTACGAAAGGAGCATACACATGTGAAAGGTGCACACACGTGTGCTTTGAGAAGGCTGACCCAGACAAAACCCCCAGGACCTAGATGCATCTTGGACTTTTATGTCTTCACTTCCTGTAAGAAAAAGGAAGAGTCACTATCTTAAAACTTCCACTAGAGCAGACTGAGTTGGCCTCAGTACTAAGTGGGGGGCCATTCTAGCTCTATAAAGCAGACCTGGGAAGATGTCAGATTGGCATGTCTGTAGGCAGGAGCCAGCAGGGAAATCTGCCTTTCTTTACAGGCCACTAAGGAAATAGTTACCCGCTGTCTGCTGGATTTAGCGCTTTTATCTCACTGCCACCAAGTGGGCTCAGCATGTTTGCTTTGAAACAGGTGAGTCATTTCACCATTTGTTTCAGCCACTGTCTGTTATTGCTGCAGAATTCTAAACTGAATCAGGGAATAAAGGGTTTTTACTTTCTGGGAAAACATCGTGCATACCTCAGTCTTCCTGAGGGTTTGCCTCTAATTTCACCACCTCCCCCCCTTACCTTAAAAGTGCTAACAATTCAAAGGTATGGTAACTGGCCAGTTAAATGCCATTGGGTCAGAATTAGGATATATACTGAAACGTAAATTTTGGAAGAGAGAAGAAAATAAAAATGGGAAGTACAAGAGGGAGTAAAAATAAAATTCAACAGATGCATATCAATTTTTGCTGAACTGGCATTATGCATCTTAGGGATTCTGTACAATCAGATAATAATTCTTCACTAATTTTCTTCTTATATATCCATATAATAATCCAAAATAGGGATGAAACAACCTCTATTTTCTTTAAGCCACAGACATTCAACCTATGGAAATAGTAAGGTCTTACTGACGTTTAGCTCAAGTTCATCAAGGGAAACAAAGACCCACCCCCCACTTAGGTTCCCTTGATGGCACATGTAGTAGTAAGCTAAGCACACAGAGTCTAAAATTGCCTGGCCAAAAGTCTTCTTCTTGCCTCTGTATTATTAACAAACATATGTTGCAAATATTCAACAGATGTCCAGATTAACTTGGACAGTTGGGAAGTTAATGCAGGATACTCTACATAATCGTTAAAAGTAGGAGTAATATCATATGTCGATTTGTGCCCCATACTTAAACCTTCTGATTTATTATTAGATTAGGCTCATCCTGTATTAAGTACCTTTAGTTGGTAGGATTTTTTAGTTTGTAGATTTAATTTTTTTATTTAACTGAATGAGCCTGTAAATACTCTGTCATAATTGATCATAATTGTTCCTTCTCTTTATTTTTCTTTGAGTTTTTTCTCTTCATTGAATGTTTTCCTTCCAACAAGTGGATGTTTTTTGTTCCCAATTTTTTTCTTTTTAAGTATTTTGTGATGCTTGTTTTCTAGTACTTTCTAACGTATGACTTTCTCAGGTTGGTCAACCATTAGTTGAGATATTTGATATCTGTTAAAAAACTTCTGTTTTATTGTTCAAAGAAAAGATTGGACTTGCTTTGATCAAGAAACATCCCAAAGTTAGAGCTATCAGAAATAAAACAAAAAAAGACGACATGGGTTTGTACTATCAGCAAAGTATTCTAAGCGTTGAGTTATACTGATGAGAAAAGTACATAGCCTTCTGCATAGGCCTTCAGAATTCTAACATCTCACACAATCAGTTAGACTCTAAATGTAAATCTGTGAAGATAAGACACACTGACTTCTTAGCTGTTGTTTATTGGGGTGATGTAATGACTTTGTGGTCCAAACATAATTTTATTTTCGTTCTTATTTTTTAATCCTCACCTGAGAACATTTTTTCATGGCTTTAAGAGAGAAAGAAAGGCAGGGAGAGGGAAGGAGGGAGGAAGAGAGAGAGAAAGATAGACATAGATCAGCGGCCTTCTTGAATGCACCCTGACTGGGAATCAAACCTACGACCTGGGTATGTGCCTTGATTGGGAATGGAACCTGTGACCTTTTGGTCTGTGGGACAATGTTCCAACCAAATGAGACATACCAGCCATGGCATAATCTTATTTTCTGTCAATAAGAATGAACAGTCAAATTACTTCCATGGATGGGTGTGCCATTAACAGAAGCTTTTCAGATGTCTTACAGAGAGTCAGAGGAGATTTTCTCTGGATTACTCTGCACTACCCCACATACTAGACTTTATATTGTGAGGAAATGTGGTTTGGGTCAACTGTAGGAATCAATTCCAAGTACCCCATAAGGCTGATTTAGTGCAATCTATGAGCATCTCAGTGTGGCAGTATAAACACTCCTAGAAAAAGTTCACATTATTAGAGTTAGGTAATTTGCAAGCAAGTGTGGGGTTCACAGATACTTAAGGTGACAGACTTTGTCTCCTGAGGCCACTCTCATCACCATGGCTGGCAAATCACAACAGCTTTATCATCACTGGAAAACAGGTTTAAAGATGTACATGTATATCTTGCAGGTATCCACTAAAGAAAAACAGACCAAGGCCAGTAAAGTGAGTCCAAAACCTATTGGCTGGTCCCATCTGCTGCTACAGAGCTGAGGCTCTTTCCCTCAGCTGAAGAGCCCATGGGCTTGAGTCCCTGGAGATTGGTGACTGCACCATACATGGTTCACTAATTCTGCAGAAGCCCAAACTGGCTCCACTTTGTCCCGAGGCTTCAGCTCAGGGCCTTGGTCTCTCTTCCCCCTTAGCACAGACAAAAGGGCAACAATAAGTGTGAGGAGTCACATGAAACCACCAAGCTATGACCACCCTTTAACATTACCATCAACACTAAATAAAGACTCATTAAGAATTTCAGTATTTGAGCTCAGGATTTGAAATTGGCAGGAGGAGGCACACAAGCAAAGGAGAGTATTTCTAAAAAGAGGTTATAGAGCTTATTTGAATGAGACCTCAGTAATTTACAGAAAATTTAACAGGAAACTTTATTCTAACTGGTTTAAATGAGCTATGTTTTCACAAGTTACTTGAAACTGCGAATTAATGAACAGGGAAATAAAATCTCAAATCTTTGAAATTTATGAGATTCTTTCTCTCACTACAAGAACATCTTTCTTTGGAATAATGTGTCTCAGAATTTGAAGAATCTTGTTGGTATTTCCAATCTAAAGCATCCTGCTTATTCCCAGGAGAAGAGCCTGGTAAGTTTTTCTTTTTTGGACATTTAAAGGTTTTGTATTAAGCAAGTACTTACTGCATGTGAAACATAGATGTGGCCTCTGTTCTCTCAAGAGATAAACATACATAGGAATAAGGGAGTGGAGGAAGAAGTGTGACTATAAATGGGGATAAAAACAGGCTGGGGAGGAGGGCACTAGCTGATTTTGCCTAATCAAATGATTTGCCTATGTACCAAATGATTAGTTTTCCAAATAATTTCACCAAATTTACTCTTCTTTTAACTATTTAATTGTAGCTAGTCAATTTTATTTTAACTTTCTAACTAACATTTAAGAAATATTGCTCTGGTCTCTGCTCCCAGATCTCTGCTATAATTAAATATTGAAGGGTGGAGAGAGGAGGCATATTGAGGATCATACAAAAACATATTAATAAGCATAAATTTTGAATATGAATAATATACATTGATATTTTCTTCATTAATATGTTCATATTACAGAATATATTTGTAAGAATTATCACATTGGATTATCACATTCAAAAACATGATTTCCAGAGATATATTCTTACTGAGTATATTGTAAGTATACACCCACAAAATAAACATTGGTCAAAGGGGCCCATGATATATATATAAGACCAAGAGGATTTTACTCTGGGAACAATTGAAAGTCAACAACTCTAGGGCTGTGGAGCTGAGAAGAGATTTGAGACTGACAAAAGCTATCTTTCTTCTCTGTCTACAGACTCAAGCTGAACAGGAATAGGCAGGAATGAGGTATTATCTTAGTCCATTCAGGCTGCTATAAAAGGATACCACAGACTGAGTGGCTTACAAACAGCAGAAATTTATTTCTAACAGTTTCTGGGGGCTGAGAAGTACAAGATCAACATGCCAGTGCATTTGATATCTGGTAAAGACCCGTTTTTCTGGTTCATAGACAGCCATCTTTTCACTGTGTCCTCACATGGTAGAAAGGAGAGTGAGCCTCTTGGGTCTCCTTTGCAAGGCCACTAATCCCATTCTCGAGTACTAGGTCCTCATGACCTAATCACCTCTCAAAGACTCCATCTCCAAATACTCTCACATTAGGGACTATGTCTCAGTTTAGGGATTTGAGGGAGGGAGATGTAAAAGAATCAGCCCATAGCAGAGATGGAGAGAAAGATGGTCCTGGCAGTAATAAATTCGATATCTTGATTCCAGTAGTTTATCTTTACTTTGGTCCCTTGGGTTGACAGGAACTGTGAAGGGTCTGATATTTTACCCTACTTGCAAGCTGACAATTTCACCTGCCAATTTCACGGATGCTAAGTAGAAGACATGAAACTCTTGGTACAGAGACAGATAACTTTATTACTCACACCCATAATAGTAGCCACAGTATCAGATTTTCTTTGCCCCATGGCTTGAGGACCAATTCCCACTGATGATGTAAAGAGGACCAAGTGACACCTGCACACACAATCAGTTGCATTACAGAACAGTAACCCTAATCTTAGGGAACTCAGATCTTTTATAATGAGCAATAAGCCTACTTGCCCTTTGTTCCAGAGTGAGATACCAGCTATTCACGATACAAACATTCATGAAAAAGTACGGGAAAAGACAATCATTGTTTCTGCTTATAGGACATGCAGAAACCTGAATAATAACAAAGAAGAATTGCCTCCCACCAGAGTCACTCCTGTATCCTTTTCAGCTTCATGAGTTAATAAATATGTCTTAAGCTAGTACACTGTGTTTACAACACTTTAATCAAGAAGCCAAATCAACACCCAATGTGGCAGTAAGTTTCCCCCTTGTTAGCAGTCCCTCCCATTATATTATAAAATCAGAGTGGTAAAGAAAAGGGACAGGGGTTTCCAGGAACGTGTATAAAGGACACATAGACAAAACCAAAGTGGGGTAGCATTGAGGGTTGGAGGTGGGGATAGCTGGGCAGAGAGGGAGTGGTGGTGGGGGCAATGGAGACACTGTAGCTAAACATCAATAAACAATTAATTTAAAAAGTTTATTATGGAATATTTTGAAAGTATAAAACTGTAAGAAAAGCAATACTTTTAAATTGTGTGGGGGAGATTAGCTGGATCTAAGTTTGGGATCCATTTTCATTTCATAGCAGCTGACTAGACTTTTCATACTCCTTTTTCCACGGAATGTCCAGACAGAGCACATATTTTGTGTTATAGAAAATATTTTAAGAGGTATCAACTGTTGTTTTCAGTTAATGTGGGGTCTTGCAGACAGAAAACAATAAAACTGGTAATGGTGTTAGCTGGAACCCTCGGCCCTCACCTTCCTATTGACCTCCCTTCTTTCTTGGGCATTCCTACTCTTAAGACATTGCTCTATGTTAACTGCTAAATAATACTATGAAGATATTGTCTGTATAATGATTTAAGACAAATATCCTGCCAGAGAAGAGTACTTATATTATAACATAAATTCTACAAGAACGCAAAGTCTTTAGGGATGAATCCACAGAAGACCAATGGTGGAACTTGAGGCATCATAACAGATGTCAGGTAGCTAGGTAAGAATTAGGGAAAGCTGGCAAGCACTCTTCTAAATCATACCATTTCAGATGGTTGTTTTAAAGCTACCAGAAATTGTTCATCTCATAGAGAAAGAAAGGTCCTACTTCTATTCCTATTGACCAGACTGTGGACTCTAAATCTCTGATTCATGTCTATCTTTCAAGTGCCTAACACAGGATCTGACACATGGAAAATGCATAATAAACATTGTTTAAGGAGTGCAAATAAACTACTAAGGCAAATAACTGAAATAAAGTGGTAGTCAGTTCATCAAGGTCATGTGCTAACTCATCCAACTTCTCAGGGAACTGAACAAATTCACACAGGCAACAACTCACAAATAATTAATATAATCATGCCTGAA
Source organism: Trachops cirrhosus (assembly GCA_028533065.1). Taxonomy (NCBI): domain Eukaryota; kingdom Metazoa; phylum Chordata; class Mammalia; order Chiroptera; family Phyllostomidae; genus Trachops; species Trachops cirrhosus. The sequence goes on from CM052538.1 coordinate 134,769,177, forward strand.
TTGTTGTTCATGCAAAAGATCATCTGAAGGAAAACTTTGGCTAAACAATTTACTTAAGGGAGATTTTCTCATTCTCAATAGAATTTTCTAGCAATAAACGGTTGTCCTTTTCCCTTTATCTGTGTGTGTAGTGTGCATGTTGTATTTGTGGGAGGGGGAAAGATGAGGAGAGTAGAGAGGAACATCCAGCCACCTCTGTGGCTTATCCTCATTCTAGAGGCAGCTGTTTTCTCCATCAGTGGCTGGTGGCAGACTTCTCCATATCCATTTGCTGTGGAAGGGCGAACAGCTGGAATGTCATGCCCAGACTTAGTCTGAGAAAATAAACTCCTATCCAAGGACAAATGTGAGGTTTCTAGTCCTTAACTGCCCTGGAAACATCATTTCACCCTGTGTGTGCCTTATGTTTAGAAATGTGGAGGAATGTGTATATCAAACTTTTGCTTGTTGCGGATGTATTTTTTCCTTCTCATCCCTGCTGAGAATAAGTCTAGTGAATCAAAAAGAGAAAAATGTGGGTAAGTTTAGGATTATTCTATAAAGTCCTAGGTATATTTCATAAAAAAGTATAACTTTATATTGTGGATAATAAGAGTCAAGTTTTTCATTTTCAGCAAAGGAAATTACAAAAAAGGTTAAGGCTGGTATTAGATTGGAATTGTAGGTATCGGTATGAACTCATAATTTTATATATAGAAATAGATATACATATATTTATAGATATATATAATGTGTTTTTTTCTAGAAGAGAGCTTAGCAGACAAAATAATAAATATATGTGATACACATATTTTTGTTTCTAAGTATTATTTTTCATCAATAGGAACAAGGTCCGTGGAGAACTGTTTGATTCCAGACTTATGTAATGGGGAGCACACATAAGTTTGGAACACTGTATTGTGTCAAAAAGGAGGAAGTGCTCACGAAATGTCAGGAGGACCTAGAACCTGCCTTGCAGAGGCTCCCTGCCAAATCTGTAACAATTGGAGCATCAATATGAGAAGGAGAGAGAAAAAATCAAAGCAAATGTGGCAAATGTTAACATCTTTTGGGAAATTTGGTTGAAGGATATATGAGAATTTTTGGTATTATTTCTTAAATCTTTCTGTAAGTATAAAATTATTTCAAAAAGGAAAGTTAAACAGATGTAAAAACAATCATAGGGGAAGATAAATGAAAGAAGATTGGCAAAATGCTTATAATTGTTGAAATTGGATGTTTGATACTGGGAGGTCACTGTACTATTTCCTCCATTGTTTTGTATGATGGAATCCTTTCCATAACAGAAAGTGAAAAAAATAATGGAAGAATACCATGCAATACGACTTTAAGAAGGCCCCTCCTTTTGCCAGCCTCATGGTCCCCTGGAATCCAGGCCCCTGTGCATGATCCATGGCAGTAACATCAACCTGCTTTCTCTTCTCTGGTCTCCAGTCTTCCGACCAACTGTGGTCCACCCTACTTAATCTCAACCAGAAGAGCAGTCTTTCTGAAACATATCTTTAAAATTTTTATCCCCCTTCTAGCTCACAAGTCTTTCACTCCCTTCTCACACCAAGAAGAGAAACTCTGAGCTTTCCTTTCTAAGCTTTAAGGTCTTTTATAATTAGGCCCTCACTTACTTTTGCAAACTCACCTTCCAAATTCCTGATATGAATATTCTTTTTTAAACTGTTTTCCTTGTCCTGTCCCAAGGGCTCTGCAGCTATTGTTACCTCTGTATTTGGCAGGTCTGAAAATATCTCCATATACCTCTTTAAAAGAAAAAATATCTTTACTGTCCATTAGGATGAGTGATGGGATGATGGGATTACGAGTTACTTCAAAGGGATGGGCTATGGCCATTTCCTACTGGAAGTGGCTGTTTCTTTTGTGAGATTCTACCCTGGGAATGGGCTCTTTGAGGCTGCTGGAGTTTCAGGTAAGGAGAGGGCAAGTTTACTGGAATCTGTGTTTATTTTTCATCACCAATTGTTTTGCAGTTCAAGTCATGTCTTGCTCTATATTGAGTCTACAGGGAAGTTTCACTGACTGCAAAACATCCCATCTATTTTTTCATTTTTGTTCAACATTTATCTGGTACTTCGAACTTTCTTCCAAGACTCTTAGACATATTCTTTTTTTTTTTCTGATTACTTTCTTTTATTGTCGTTCAAATACAGTTGTCTCCATTTCCCCCTCCCACTCCCCACCACCCCAGCCATTCCCACCTCCCACCTCTGTTCCCACCCCTCCTTGTTTTTTAGACATATTCTTTTATTGGTGAGATTGGTCACTGTTAGCATGTATATTTTGGAAGGTCATGTCTGTCCTCTTTATCTGACATCCTGTGATACATTATTTCTACCTTTGGCAATGATCTGAATGACAGAGAAGATTATGATTGACACAATTCCTGCTGTAGTGATTTTCATATATCTCAGGGCAAATGCTTCTACAAATAGGTATTGGAATATTTACTGACTATTCTACATAAGCCAGATCTTTTACTCATAAATGTTGTAATCACATTGCCCTGTTGCAAGAGAACTTGGGGACCCTGAAAGCAATTAATGAAAAGAAACAGATAGAACCCTGAATGGAAGTTCATTTATTTGTCCCTCTCCTCATTTTTGACAACTTCTAATGTCTGAATACTATGCTTACTTCAGAGTCTCAATATTTCCTTTCTATGCTAAATTCAAGCACTTTTATATTTCAATTATGATTGGACTTCTTTCAAAGTATGTGGATTCTACAACTAGGGTTTTTGTCGTTGGTTTTTTAATTTTTTTTATTGTTGTTCAGTTACAGTTGTCCCCATTTCACCCCTCCCCATTGCTCTCCTGTGCCCCATCCAACCCCTGCTCCCAAAGACAATCCCTACCCCATTGTCCTTGTCCATGGGTCCTTTGTCCATTTTCCCCTTCTTTCTCCTGCTATCCCCCCTCCACCTCCCCTCTGGTCACTGTCAGTTTATTCATTATTTCCATGTCTCTGGTTCTTTTTTGCTCATTTGTTTGTTTTGTTGATTAGGTTCTACTAATAGGTAAGATTGTAAGGTATTTGTCTTTCATTGCCTAGCTTATTTCATTTAGCATAGTATTTGCCAGCTCCATCCCTGCTGTCACAAAGGGTAGGAGCTCCTTATTTTCTTCTGCTGTGTAGTATCCCATTGTGTAAATGTATCACAGTTTTTTGATCCATTCATTTACTGATAGGTTTCAATAATCCTAAATTCCTCCAACTCTCACTACATTATATATCTTGTAGGTAAACTTACCCAATTGCCAACAGTCAATCTCTTTATACATTTAGTCTGTCAACCATGGTGCAGTCATCTTTTAACAGCTTCCTGGAAGTCTGCTGAACTCTAATAGTCATTTGTTCTGGATCCTTGGAGAGCACTTATTCTATCCTAAGGATTCTGGCCTTTCTTGGTCCATTCTAGCCTGAGCTACAACATCATCTTAGAATGCCTTAGTAATAATAACCAGTACTTGTATATGCTTAGCATGTGCCAGACCCTATTCTAAATTCTTTAGCTGAATTAGTATTTTTAAGTCCATTTTTATGTTTTAGTCTTTCCTCTAATTGCTCTCTGAGATGAACCTCCTTAAAAATATTTTGGGAAGTCCTATAGTACTCATTTGCCAGAAATTCTAGCACAAGCTAGAATTGGAAATATAAAGAGCCAAGTCAGTGGTTTGGTATGGAAGCCATTGGCAATTAAAAAAAAGAAGAAAAAATTAAAGAAATGCTATTTCTATTATAAAAACAATATTTTCTAACGTTCCAAAGAGAAAAACAATTATGGCACTCCCAACATATTTTGGTGGTTGGAAAGTAGAAAGTAGAAAATGGCTTTTAAAAAAATGGGCAAAATACATCTTGCAACCATATTACTGGTGGCTTTAAATGGAAAGAATGACAGGCCAACTTGGGTACAGGGCTAGCATTTCATCTCAAAAACTTTTTCAATTCTGTGGTCTCAAAGCAGTTCCAGAAAAAGAATCCTCAGAACATAGACTAATACTAAATAAATACTACACATTTTATGGTTTCAGATGTAGGGCCTAGAAAACACAAGATTAATCAATGGCAGAAGTCTTGTGGACTGGGAGCTCTGGATATGCTAACTGAGCACACCAGGCCATAGCTCCCACCACTCATCATTAAAATACATGATTAAGAATAGTCAGAGTCATCTCAAAACAGCTGTCCCGTGGCTTCTCCAGCCTCTTATGTTTCTCAATCAATGAGGACTCTGACTTCACCTTCTCCCTGTGAGGACTTCCAAGACCTCCATTGTCCTGGGCCTTTTTCCTTTCTACCAGCTTTGGACTTGTGTCTACTTGTTCTACTTCCTCCATGTCCTCAAGAGTTGGGTTTGAGCCCTCTTCTGAGCCCCAGATACTCTCCTGAGCTCCAGTTCTACATGTCTGACAGAGGCTGGACCCTTTCTCTTGGATTTCGTGCAATACTCTAAATTCTGACTAACCATGGGTGCCTTTTTTTAAAACTGTGAACTAGAAATTATGCGAAGCACTTTCTTCCTCATTACTGCTTTTGTTTCATTAGTGGGTGTCTTGACTACAAATTTATATTTTACTTTTAAATATGAGAAAGCTGTGCAAAAAAAATACAAATGTTTACATCAAGTTGATTTACTCTTTTCCACACATAACTCTTGACATTAAAAAGTATTTATATACTATCAGTGATCTTATAAATGTAAAATGAACAGCAGCTCATTTGCCTGTTTTCAGTGGTTTGAATTCTCTGAACCCTGGTGACAGTTCAGCTGTTGGTGTCTCTCAGATAGTGGGGGTGCTGGAAGTGGTCAAACATAAAGAAGTTTTTCCCCCCAGAAGTAAAGAAGCAAAGGGGGTAGCATGTGGTAAACCAGATCTTTCTAGGAATGGAGTTATGGGTAAATAGGTAGCTTTTTAAATCTTCAGCCACTCCCGGAATTCATCAGGATGCGGTGGTCCTGACTGGGAATGTTTATCTTCTTCATGTAAACTGGTGTTAGTAGAGCTAGTAGCTTCTTAAGCTTATGTCTAGAAATCACAATATAAAATTCTGCCCTGTTACTGAAGGTATCTGTTTATGTCGGCCAGTTGTCTGCTTCCCGCAGGTGGCCATGGTCTTTGTTGTAGGTTTCTCCACAGAGGCAGGAAGCTGGTCTCATCTGCTAATTCCTGTTCCCTCTCACCTAGACACAGAGCCTGGGCAAACTCCTCCCAAGTTCTATTCAGTCTGCTATGTCTGTCCATTTTCCCTTCTATCCAATGAGGCACCTCAACCTTATTTATGCAAACTGTTTCCTACCAGTTTTCCTAACCTAAGCCTCCTGTCCTTTCGAAATAATTTTATGTGCCAGAGTCAGATTTATCTTGTTTATTCTAATTTACTTCCCCAAAGTCTTTAGAGGCTCCTCATTAAGATAAGGCACAAATCCTTAGTCCAACATCATTAGCAATCTCCAAACCACTCTCTTCATATTTTTAAACACTTATTTTCCCACCTTTGTTTTAGCCACAATGGTGAACTCCATGCTACCAGATAAGCACTACTCCTTCTGCTCTGCTAGTACCTACTGGTACTAGCTAGTACCTAGCACCTGAAGGTGCTAGTGGGATAAAAGAATGTTTCTGAAAACATCTGGTCTATACTGCCATATTGAACCCTATTAAGTAAATGGGTGATGCCCTTAAACTTCACCCCCCATGGAGTGAAGGTGCAGCTCAGTTATTCAACAAGACTTTAGGATACCCATCTCTTTGCACCATGTTGGTTCTCCCACCTCTGCTCTTCAACAAGACTTTAGGATACCCATCTCTTTGAACCATGTTGGTTCTCCCACCTCTGCTCTGGACAGACCTGAGAGCTCTTTATACTGCTCTCTGTAACTTCTCTTTGCCTTTGTAAGCCACACCCATGGAGAGTAAGAAAACAACTGTGTCCTTCAGACTTGAGTTTCTCCCACTTGGACTCAAAAAATGTTTCAAAGTTTGGTACCGTCTGTTTCAGTATTAAAAGTCTCGTTTGCACTTCTGGTTTTAAATGGTTTATAGGACCTGTTGATGCAGACCAGTGACAATTGGGTATCCTTCTGATCTCGGCCTGTTTCTATTCTCTGCTCCTGTTCTCTTAGCTGCCACACTATATATGTAGATACAGAGTTGGCCCCATCCTAAATCCTGGCTCTTTAACACTAGACTCATCACTGCTATTGTGTTTAAACAAAAAACAAATTTGCATCCAAATGTGCTGCCAGAGGCAGTTATTTTCCTTAAATTGCAAAATAGATACAGGGACCAAATGAGGAAACAGATCACTGTAAACTTTGTTCCTTATGTTGTGCTTCGCCTTTCTGTGGTTCATGATGATTTCCAAGACCTGACTACTTGATAGGGGCTTAGGGAAAAACCATGCACCATTATTTTTATTCATAGAAAATACACACCCTAGGCTGGTCCGAAATCGTAAAGGCTTTTGTCTGAAGCTCTACAGATTTAGGGTAAGGGGACTGGTTGCCCCATGCCTGGACCCAATTTGCTTTCAGCTCTAGTCCCATAGAACTGTCTCTCAGCATCTCTTAAGAGCATTGTTTAGACATCAAGAATTGTAAGCGAGGCTGTGATTTCATGGGATGTCAGAACCAGAAGGAATAATAAATACCCGCCACATATGATGTTGTTCAGCTATATTTTAATTGTTATGGCAGAAGTGAAAAAGCCAAGATCAGAATACCAGTTCTGACAGATGGGAAAACTAGGAAGTTAGGTAAAATGTCCTCATGGTAACAACTCTAGTGAGCAACAATAGTGGAGCTATTTTTTTTAATTTCTTTTCTTTTCTTTCCTCTTTTGTTTTCTTTTCTCAGCAGCTCCTTGAAAGCCCTTAGCCCAAAACTGACTGTGTGGGGACTATGAAAGCCCAGTTCCATTGTCTCGAGTCAAGACAAACTCTGAAGTATTACCCCATGGGATCCAACAGAGGCTGGGACCCTGCCTGAGCTCACACCACAGCCTCACTTGGCTTCCGCCCTGCAGTGCTAATCAGTAGCAGGGCTGGGGCTCTCACACTGGTCTCCTCCTTCCAAGTCCAGGGTTTTCTCCAGTAAGAGACCAACCACAGCTGTTAGTTCAAACTTCAAGACATACCTAAAGGGCGATACAAATTTAAATCTATGGAGCAATTTCCAAGTCTCTCTTTTCTGGTCTCCAAATCTAAAAATGTTTTGTTGCTTAAGCTGCCAAATCTCAGTTACACAGTGGCAGGCTGGGAGCTGTTTATTCTATCACAAGTTCATGCCTCATTTACAAAATTTCTATATATTACTGATGTTGCTCGGGCATACTAAGAAAGGGAGGCTCTTGCTTGACGTTGCTCTTTTCACATAATGAGTTTTTTCCCCTCAGAACATCCTTACTTGGATCAGCAGGAGGTAGTGAGGATGGGGGATCCCTTGGAGGCTGGGGGACAAAGGCCTACCCAGACTCTTTAGCAACATTACAAGGCAGCCAAGAGTCGTTTTCAGCTACTCCAGACATGTCTTTTATCAGATATAAACCTACTTCTTGCACTTCTCAATTCATAAGTGCTGATACTTCTTCTCCAAATCAATACAAAACTATGAATGACTGATAGAAGTTTTATGTGTATTTCTCCTAAATATCAAGGGCTTCAGAGTCAGAGAGGTTTGGGTACACATCCCCGAGCCACCACTTAATAAATGATTGTTCTTGGGATCAATTACCTCCATTCTAGAAGGGAGATAGTACCTACCTAGCAGAGGATTGATAATTACATTTATAGCAAATATAAATTTTAATAAGCTTAGAATAGGTCTTGGTGCACTGTAGGCATTCAAACATTAGTTCCATCTACTCCCCCATTTTTCTCCCCATCCCAGAGATATTTGCACAGTAATTATAACCTTGAGCAGCAGAAGGAAATCTCTGCTGATTGAACTTCAGTTGTCACTTATTAGTGAAGGAAAATGTGTTTGTGTGGGGGGTGGGGGGGTGAGGGGAGTGTCTCAGTACTCCTGCAATCACATGACACAGATGTTTGCTTGTTTCATTTACAGGTGAGACCACCCAGGGAGTGACTGTTAGAGCTAAACCAGCTTGTGTTTTACTCCTCGTGAGTGGGCTGGTTTATATTCACCTGAGACCCTGACAGTAATAAGGGAGAGCCAAACCAACCTCTATCTTTAGGTCCCCACAGTGACAGAAGGATCATATGGAATCCCAAAGCCTCAGACACCCAAGAGATGATGATCTTTAGACACACTTCCTGGTGCCCCATGCACCTCTGGATGACCATGTAAAAATGTGGAGGCCTCTGTCTCCCAGGCAAAGATTGTGAGCAGAAACAGAAGCAGACAATCAAAACTCACAGCAAATTACAGAACACTTACCTTTGTTTCTGTTTTTGATTTTTTGAACTGGGGGGAAAAGGAAGCTTTACTCTCGTCATCCTGTTCCATTACAATAACTACTCTGTTAACACAGTTTTAGATATTTCATTTGAAGTCTGGGGCACTTCCTGAATGATGAGGGTCCAGGTATATTATTTTCTAAAATAAACCCAGAATAGGATTAGTAGGTCACCAATCCTAAGCAGGTGATGCTCTGGCAGGTAAATAACCCAGAGAAGGAAGCAGGTGCCACCATCACAGATAGTTTCTTGCGGTTTGAATCTTTGAATCTTACATACCATTAAGAAACTAGAGTCAGGGGGTGATGAGGGGTGATTGAAAATGAATTCAAGTCCATGTGCAGAATCAACCAGCAAAGGGAGTAGAAAAAGACTCAGTAACATGCAGTGCTGAGTTAGCAGGATTTGGGAATTATTTGATAGTTACAATTTCTCAACACAGACATTCTATCTCAACTTTCTAATTTTAAGTGTTTTTCGAAGTGACATAGATGAAAGGGTGAGAGAAAAAAGGTCAGAGAGGCAAGTGACCTTGGATTCCTTGAATAATTTCTCATAAGAAAAAGATGACAAGGAGAAATAGTGTTTCCTCTCTCAACTATAGATAAAGTCTACACTATAGGTAAAGTGGATCTCATTTGTTATAGGTAGCCCCAACTAGGAGAACAATCCAATGAAGGTACAGAAACTTTTGAAAGTGTTCATTTGTGGGTCTAGCATAGGTCCGCCTTATGGACTGATCTCACCAGTGTGGTCATACACAACTTACACTCTTCACAGTAACTACCAAGTAAACGTAGGGCTAGGGAGGACTGCCTCTGAGAAGGAAAGTGAGTCTCAGACCAAAGTCTGCCATGCATATGGATATTTTTAATCTAGATATGTATTAACTAATAAAGAGAAATGATCATAAAAATGTTTCGGGGGCTTGCTTGTCCTAAAGCAAAAGGGAACTCTGACTCTTACACATAAAAGGTTCACTTGAGGCAGACTCACCTAGTTACTCAGAGTCGGTATCAGGCGACCAGAACTCCTAATGCAGTGGCTGCAACCAGGGCTATTTAGGGGCAAGCCTTGGACACTTCCAGAGGAGTCTGTGGCCCCTCTAGATTTTATACCCTCTCAGGCAAGACTTGGGAGGCTTTCTCAAATATTTTAACCACATTATTTTTAACTAGCCAATGAGAAGCCTAGCCTAACATTCATCATTTTATCAAAATACATTAAATCTTATGTTTAAAAAATCTTATAAACAATAGAAAACAAACATGCCAATGGAAAATCAGCAAAATGTATTTAAAAAAGAATTTATAGAGTGAAAGCTAATAAGTATACAAAAAGAGTTTAACTTCACTCCAAATCATAGAGGCAAAATGAAATAAGGTGCTATTTTTATTAAATTGGAACAGTACTTTGTGTGAGCAACTGAATTTACTAATATACTTCAGTTAGATAGCAGTGGTATTATACTTTATGATCAGTGGGTATCAAACTATTGTATACTTTCTGACACAAAAACTCTACTTCTAAAATGCATCCTCAGAAAATAATAAAAATATGTAAAAACCTAGCTGATAGGATATTTACTATAGTTATGTTTATACTACTGGAAAGGAACTAAATTTCCAGTAAGAAGTGATGGTTCAAATAAATTATGAATAGATTTTACATTCAAATTAACTACAGACATCAAGAGTCACATAGGAAAAAAGGCCAAAAAGACCTTTGTAAACTTGAGACACAATAAAAACAATATAAGAAAATATTGACTAATTGACTACATAGAAATGTAAGTGCACTATACATAGAAATAAAGTGAACATCATTTATCCAATAAATATAAGTATCTATATCTGTGCTGTTTTCTTTATTTTCTTTTTTTGATGTCCAATATAGAGTTGACTATATCCTAAATTATAACATTTCAGGATGGCTCTTTTCCATTTTTAATTTTAAACTAGGTTATATCATAGCAAGTTGATTATGCACAATATTAGTTTACAAAGAAAGTGAGAAGTTATTCCTTTTTAGGGTCATGTCCTACACAACTAGAGTTATTAACATAACAGAGAAGTTGTTTTTTCTTAAAATTAAGTGGTTGGCTGATTTGGAGTAATAATAAAATAATGAAGACAGAAGCAGTCTAAATGATTTAAAAGGACATTGATTTACAATAGCCAAGTGTTGGAAGCAACATAAATGCCCATCAGTAAATGAGTGGATCAAAAAACTGTGGTACATACACAATGGAACACTACATAGCAGAAAGAAAGAAGGAGCTCCTACCCTTCGCAACAGCATGGATGGAACTGGAGAGCATTATGCTAAGTGAAATAAGTCAGGTGATGAAAGACAAATACTATATGATCTCACCTATAAGTGGAACCTGATCAACAAAACAAACAAGCAAGCAAAACATAAACAGAGACATTGAAATTAAGAACAGACAGATGGGAACCAGAGGGGATAGAGGAGGGGGATAACAAGGGAAAGAAGGGGAAGGGTCACCAAGGAACATGCATAAAGGACCCATGGACAAGGCCAAAGGGGAGTAGGATTGAGGATGAAAGGTGGGGGTGGGTGGGGTGGGGGGAAGGGAATGGGGAAAATGGAGACAACTGTACTTGAAAAAAATAAAAATATATAATAAAATTCCATTTAAAGATAAAAAAAGGACATTGAGAAACACTGTAGGTCTTAAACAGCAGACAGGATGACAGTCCTAATGCTGGTGTTAGGAAGCTTTGAACTTTTCAGGATAACCAAAACATGCTCCCTAAAGCTATCTTCAGTATATATTTGAGCTATGAGAGAGATATTGTATCATCATATTATGCACAATGCCCAAGCTTCTACATTTACATTTACATTTGGTTAAAAAAATTCAGGTAATGCAGGATTATATTCTTTTGACATTTGATTGACACTGATTAAACATGTTCATTCTCTAGTTCAAAGGTCTTAGGTCTTCTTTTTTCTAATTTGGTTGAATGATGCTCCCTAATACATGGATTTTTTTTTAAAGATCTCTTAAAGAAAAAACTACATTGGGTGAGATGTGACCATTATTGTACCAAAGACTGGTCTGGGAAAAAAAGAGTTAGCTAACTGTTTTCTTTGGCAATTTTCAAATAAATTGCAGAGGGGTGGGCACAGGGTGGAGAGGGTCATGAGTATTTGTGGTACCTGTTTCCTGCTGTTTAATATTAATTAGTACCCTATAAATTCCTGAAGGGACAGTCTCTGGACTTTTTCCAGCTATATTTCCAAGCCAAGTTCTGTTCTACAGGAAAGAATAAATAAAAGAAGTCATTGGATATGTTGTCATACACCCATAGGAAAGGTCAAAGTGTCTGCATCACCCAAGTTTCTGTGTGCCATTCATTACATGACCTTTGAGAAAGCAACTCATGAATGTTGCTAGTGATCACACAGAAAAGCAAGGCGGCCCCCAGTCCCCGACTCCCAGTCAGATTAGAGGTTTGTTTTAGTGAGCTCTGTTTGGTAAAATCATCAATAAAATATGATCAGAATTGGATATTTCTACAAAGAACTTACCCTAGAGGATGAATGGGAAAGTGAACAAATTTCTAATGAAAACAGGAAAACATGGAAAATAAAGCTAGTTACAATCAGAAAAAAACAATGATACAGAAAGCCAAATTCACAGTCCAGAAAATCAGTCTAAGAATCTAGAGAAAGTCTTGAGCTGTTACACCTCAGCCCTGCTATCCACTAAATTCCAATTGTGAGCAAGTTACTTTTTCTTTCTGCTCCTATCTAGAGACAAAAGTGTGAACGCAGCATGGATTTAGCTGTGTTGAAGGCCTAGGCAAGCGTCTCCTCTCCGTGGAGAGAAGAATCTATCTCTCTGAGAGAATTGGTGGTTGCAAAGGGGAGGGGGCTCAGGAGACTGGGTGAAAAAGGTGAAGGAATTCAGAAGTACAAATTGGTAGTTACAGAATAGTCACAAGGATTTAAATTAAAGCATAGAGAATATAGTTAATAACACTGTAATAACTGTGTATGGTGTCACGTGGGTACTAGAGTTAGCAGAGTGTTCACTTCATAAGTTATAAAATGTCCAATCACTGGGTTATACACCCGAAATTAATATAATATTGTATGTCAGTTGTAATTAAAACTAAAAATCATTCTTTAATAAAAAAGAAAAGAAAGAAACTAATCATGGAAGGAAGGAAGGAAGGAAGGAAGGAAGGAAGGAAGGAAGGAAGGAAGGAAGGAAGGAAGGAAGGAAGGAAGGAAGGGAGAGGGAGGGAGGGAGGGAGAACCAGACCTTGGGGAAAATAAGAGAGTATCTCTCTGAACACAAGTGGACTTCCCCATGTTAAATATGCACCCTGCTAAGACCTCCACTTCTCTCATATGTAAAAGGAGGGGGCTGAACTACATAATGCACCACTATGCACTCCACTATGCACCACCACTAATTTTGCTTTCCTGGGCAAATTACTTAATTTCTCCTAGCATCAGGTCCTCATTTATAAAATAGCAGTAATAATTACCTCTTTATTTCATAGGGTTGTTATAAGGATGAGTTTGTGTATGGAAAATGTTTGGGAGAATACTTGGCACATAGTAGTAAGTCAATGAAGGCTATTTGTATTACTATTAGTGTTGTTATTTTTATTATTATTAAATACTTCAGATTTATGTTGAATTGAGCCCCACATTCTGCTTTCAAGTAAGGGTTTCAAAACCATTTTTAAAAACCTATTTATTATTTTCATTCTTTTAAAAAATTTTAAGAGAAAGGCCAAGGGGAATATGATGTTTCTTAGAGTCTTAAAGAATTGGATCCACATCTACACTTTTGTATCTAAAGCTGGGGTCTTGGTCACATTCTTCCAAAAGGGAGGACACAGAGCTGAGAAGAGAGCTGGTCTCTCTTTACATATCAATACAATAGGCCAGTTCAGCCAGTTTCATCAAACAACCGGTCAGTTCTGTGGAATGATGGTCCAACTGGAGGATCATCCTCAGCCGAGCCAAGCTGCCTCAGTGCCAACACAAACAACCACTCAAAGAGAAGCTACACATCCCACTCGGAGAGCTGCCTGTCGAGTTATAATTCATCTGAAGTTTATGACTGATTTTGATGTTGATGGTTTTCATCTCATAATAAAACCAGCCTCAGACTGGTGAAGGCATTCCGAACACGAAGGCCACAGAAAGGCTGTTCAGATGAAGCTTCGCCCTGAAGCATTCTTTCCTTTCTCACAGCCCACCCAGTGGGATATTAGTAATTTCTGTTTTCTTGAGATCTAGCCCTTTTCTGAAATAAGGCATGGTAACTTTAGGCCCTTCTCTGTCACCATTTCTGGGTGTGCCACTCAGTTATTTGGGGGAGAAGAGGGAAGAAATGGAAGCCTGAACAGCACAGGACTGGGCAGGGACGGCTTTAATGCAACCTCCTGTTTACTGTGAGGAGAGGTACACTCTATACTTTCTGTAGATAGCCATTCTGATTCTTTACATGATGCCAGTAGACATTTTAGTGGAACTCCGCTGAGAAAAAGAACAACCCCAGGGAACTGTGCATGGGCCAGCATAAACACCTCAATGCACCCCTATATTGTAGGGTCTCAGGTTAAGGATTAATAATCTGTCCTATCATTACAATTGATTTTTTAAAAACATTTTTTAAAAAAAGTAAATATTTCAGCCATGCAGAAAATTACAGGGAAGAGTAAAATGAACATCTGCATATCTACCACTTAGATATAATGTGCTAATATTTTACCCATGCTTTTATTTTTCAAATTGTGAAGTAGTTCAAACATATCGAAAAGTAGAGGGAAGAGATTTAATAAATAGCTTTGCAAAGAAAATATGTAAAGTTCTTGGAAAAGTTCCTGGACCATAGAAAACATTAAATGAGCTGCTACTTTTGTTTCTATCACTTATGCCAAGTTTTATTAGGTTTTAACATTTTGCCATAAATGTCTCAGACATTTTAAGAAATGTTTTTAAAGAAATAAAAAATACCAAGATACTCAAAGCCCTGTGTTTATCCCTTGTTGATGTTTTTCTCTTCTTCCCTCCCTCTTTCCCTTTCACTACGCTCCCTTGCTTGTCCATTCTCTCATTCTCACTCACTGCAGAGAAAACCAATGCCTTAACTTTGTGTTGATCATTACAGTTTTTATACTTTTGCAACATATTGTGTGAACTGTTGTATTCCCAAAGAATATTTAGTGCAGTTTTCTTATTTATAAACATGTGTATGTACCATTCTATAATTTGCTTTTCTACTCAATGTGTTTTTGAGATTTGTGTTGATGTATATAACTCTGGTTCTTCCATTTTAACTGCTGTCTAGTATTTATTACATAAATTTGTATTATCTACTTTTGATCATCACTGAGGTTGTCTCCAGTTTTCGTTATTGTAAATACTCTGTAATAAACACACATAGGTTTTCTGTACAGACGTGCAGGGGTTCACTTAAGGCAGTGACTAAACACACACGTGCCCGAGCACATGCACATTTAGATGCACACTGAAACTAAAGTTTTATAAAACAACCTTTTATTATTTTCTATTTATTCTAGTCTGTTTTGTTCCGTTCCATTCCATTTTTGTCCATTCTTGTCTGATTTGTCCTATTCTGAATAAAACAAATGTGGGTTGTGATTCACCAAACTGATTTCCCATTTCACTCATCTAAACTCATAGTTTGAATCATACCCCTTGAGGTTTCATACTTGAAGATGGAATTCCTGAGTCATAAGAGTATATGAATCTTCAAATTTATTAATATCAGCTGCCCCCAAACACCCCCAGAACAGAAAAATAAAAACACTGCTGATCAAGCAAAGTCAATTTCTTAGGCCAACTATAGTGAGAAAGAATGTTTTCACAACAGAGTCTTAATAGTGCCTCCAAGTGGGGAAATCAGAAGGTGGTATTTGTATGGTTTTAAAGCACGTCTCACATGGCAAGGGACTACCAGTAGTTTGGAATGGGCAGTTTGTGACATGATAGCACCATGAAGCAAGGCTCTTGGAGCTTTGATGAGCAAGCCATTAGGCTTGGTAAGTAAGTTTTTTAGCCTCACAGTCTTATCTTCCAGGAGAAAATATTTCCTGGAGCAAATAGCTAAGTATTGCTTAACAAAGAGACAGAAAATTATGCCCAGTCTTAAGACTTGTCTCACATAGAGACAGGAAAAGTCTGATTGATACTAGTGATGTTTAACACCAGGACAGGGAAGTATGTTAGATTTGGTTCTTACTAGATAATACCAAATATTCTCAAAAGTGATTGTGTCCATTTGCACTCCCACCATAATATATGATGGCCCATCATACCACATTCACAGCAAGATTTAGTATTGTCTTATTTTTGCTTAATTTTGCCAATCTGATAAACATAAAAGATACTCATTGTCATTTTATTATCTATTTCTTTTATTACTAGTGAGATTTAATATCTTTACATGTAACTATTGGTCATTTTGATTGCTTCTTCTCTGAATAGCCTGTTCATATCTTTTGCCCATTTTTCTGTTGCTTGTGCCACTTCTTATTATTTTGTTCATTTACATATTCTGGATAATAATATTTTGATAAGCCAAAGCAATAAGCATTTTGAATATCTTCTCCTAGTCTGTGTTTTATAATTTGTCTTAATATTTGATGCTTTTTGTTAAACAGAGCTTTAAAATTAATTGTAGGAAAATTAATTAATACTTTGTATGCTTCATGCTTTTGGTTTACTCTTTAAGATATTATTAAAATATTTTCTATTAAATGATCATCTAACTATATTGGAAGCAGAGAAGGTAGAAGACTGCATGAGTTTAGAGAGGAGCTGATCGGAGTGTAAGATGGCTAATTCATAGAAAGTAATTAGGAATATGTAAAAGTGGGGGGAAATACTAGTATAAACATGTCATTTAGAAATTTGGAAATAAATACTTGAAAAACTAAAAAAATATATGTTCTATTACAATTTAAAATTTTATTAATTTTAAAGAGAGAGAGAAGCACTGATTTATCGTTCCACTTATTTATGCCTTCATTGGTTGCTCCTAGTATGTGCTCTGACCAGAGATCAAACCCCCAACCTTGGCATATGGGGATGATGCTGTAATCCACCAAGCTGCCCGGACAGGACTATTTTCTATTATTTTTGTTTTGATACTTAATTTTTTTCATTTCATATTTATATCTTTAAACTGCCTTGAATGTATTTTTCTGTGCAGTCAGAGAATATTTTAGTCAACTATTACCACAATACTTCTTTTAAAAATCCCCCAAATCAATGGATTATAACAGAAAGCAATTATTTACATATCATGCATCTTTGGTTTGATTATGTTTGGCTAATCTCAGCTGGGCTCAACTGGGTTTGGTGCTAGACTGTGAGTTCAGGTCAAATTTGCCTCATATACATTACATTTATCTGGGACCAGAAACTACCCAGGGTAATGGCAAAAATGAAAAAGAGCAAGCCCACCTGCTCTGAAACATTTCAAGTCCCTGATCACCTGACACCTGCTAACATTCTAATTGCCAAAGCAGGACACATGGCCAATCTCAGAAGCAGTGAGATGGAAAATGTACTCTGCTTCTGTTGGAAGGAGCTGCAAAGTCCCATGACAATGGGTGTGGATGCAGGGAGAGGTGAAAAAGTCGCTTCTTGGTTATAGCTATTACATTTCTCCCACACACAATGTTCACTCAAACCTTTCCTATTACATCCCAAAAGACTCATCCAATCAAGACAACTGGCTCTAAATTCAAGACCTTAGTCTTTAAGTCACGTCTGGCTGCAACTCCAGAACTAAAAAGACAAGTTATCTGATTCCCATGCATCCAACACCCAGTGATAAATCATGGACAAGATTACTGTAAAAAACACTCTCATTCAAAAGAGAGAGAGAGAGAAAGAAAGGAAGAAAAAGAAAGAAATTAAGAGAAGACAGACAGCAGTCACTGACCATAGAAATTTTGAGTCCCATGGGGCAAATGTTGTCAGGCCCCTTTTCCTTGAGGCAAGGGAATACTTTGCCATGTATAGCACACACCTTTTTGGCCAAATTTTTGAGGGAAAAATAAGGATGCACATTGTATATGGGTAGTACCAGCTCCGTTTCTATATAAATGTTTTTAATTATTTTATTTATGTTTATGCATTAAAAGTATAAGTCTAGACAGCAATAATGATATCTATATGTTCAAAAATAAATGCTAAAATTCCTATATAATACAAAAAACAAGTGTCTAAATATAAATAAATACAAAATTGAATTAAAAAATTAAAAGGAAAGATTTTATTTCCCAAAAGTTTGGGCCAAGAACATGGGTGCACATTATACACTGCAAAATACAGTATATCTTAGTAAAGCTTGTTTCAAATCCTGGGAATGGCACCCTAGTCCATTTTTTCCTCCTAGTGGGGCTAGTTCTGTCCTCTCTCGTGTCCCTTTTTCCACTATCTTCCTTGATCACTTCTATTGGGGGCACTAGAGAGGGTTTTGTTCTTGGCAAACTGAGACACTTTATCAGCCTGCTTCCTACCTCTAGGAGGGTGGGGTTTATGGGTTTTTTTTTTCCATCTCAGTGACATGTTTTGCCAAAGCAACTCTCTCATGGAATTCAGTGCTTTTTCATGTATTTTATTCTCGTCAATCTCATGTGCTAAAAGCCATACCCACAATTGCTTTCAAGACTTGTCCTATATTCTCTAGACTTAATTACAGAGAGTTTGGGCATATCAGGCTCTGTGGGATTATTCCTTTGATCTTTCTAGAAGGACTTTAACCAAGTCTTAACCAAGCCAGATTAACCAAGGGTCTAAGCCAAAATTTTAATACAGCCTTTACCATGAAACTATGTCCTTAGTTTTCTTTATTGTTGTTCAATTACAGTTGTCTCAATTTTCCCCCCATTCCTCTTCCCCGCCCCACCCCCTCTTCCTCAGTCAATTCCCACCCTGTTGCCCATTACCATGTGTCCTTTATACATGTTCTTTGACTAGACACTTCCTCTTCTTTCCCCGTTATCCTTCTCCCCTCTCCCTTCTGGCAACTGTTAGTTGTTCCTTATTTCCCTGTCTCTGGTTTTATTTTTCTTATTATTTTGTTGTTGTTGTTGTTGTTGTTCATTAGGTTCCACTTATAGAGATCATATGGTATTTGTCTTTTGCTGTCTGACTCATTTTGGTTCCCTTTTCCCCATCTGAGTTTTGTTTTTAAGTAGTTTATGTTAATTAAAATCACCCATATATTACCCTAACCAATGCGGCTCAGTTGGTCGGAGGTCGTTCTGCAAAGCAAAAGGTTACCAGTTAGATTCCCAGTCAGGGCACATGCCTGGGTTGCAGGTTCAGTCCTTGGTCAGGAAGCATGCAAGAGGCAACCAACTGATGTTTTTCTAGCACATGGCTGTTTCCCTCCCTTCCCCTCTTTCTAAAAATAAATAGATAAAATATTTAAAAAATAACAGATAAAATATTTTTAAAAAGAAAATAAAATTACCCATATGTTTGGCCCTATTTTTCCCCCCTCTGGTTTCACTTTTTTCTTGCTAATACTTATCCTTCATTAGCACTTTTAGTGAGAGCTATGGATGATAAACTCTTAGCCTTGTACAAATAAAAATGTTATTGTTTTAACTTTGTTCTTAAATGATAGTTTCTTTGAATATACAGTTCTAGATTGCCAGTTATTTTCCTTCTGTGTTTTGAAGCTATCATCCTATTATACTTTTTTATTGGTATTAATTACCAATAAAAACATTACCAATAAAAGTTCTTAATGTGAACTTATTTTTATCCATTTCAGTAGTTTCAGTGTACACTCAATCTAAAGACTCATATTTCTTTTTAATTCTGGGAAAAACTTCAGGTATTACCTCTTCAGATATTACTTTACTTTCATTTATTTAACTTCTTTTGGAAGATTTAGCATATGTATACTGGAACCTCTGTATCTGTTCTCCTTACTTTTTTACTGATTTTTCAACTTTTTTCATCATTCTGTTTCCTCTTTATTGTTAGTGATGTCCTTAGTACTGATTTATTCTCAGTGTAGACTCGAGTTTAACCAGTTTATTGAGTGCTTTAAATCAATGGCTATACTTTCTCATCCCAAGATTTCTAATTAGTTCTGCCCATATTCATCTTTTCTTTTTTATTTTCTGTCTCTTTTTGATTCATAAACCCTTGCTCACTTTAAAAGGTAATACTTCTTTCACTTAATATCCAGAGTACTCTATATACTTACTTTAAAGTCTTTGTTGAATTATTACATCAAATCAATATCAACCAAAATAAATTAATATTTGGATGGTTAATTTTGTTTCTTGTGTTCTTAGCATTGATTTTCTAAAGGTGTTGGACAGTTTTGCTATTAGTGTAATTTTGAGAGGAAATATTTATATATTTCTTTTTACTTTCTACCTTCTGGTTAAATGTCAGAGGGGAGAGAGATTAAAAACTTATTACTGAGGATATCACTCTCCCCATTGGAGATTCTGCAATTGCTCCCACTCCTCCCCTGGGCTTGTCACAGCGGCATCTGAGGCCATTGTGAGGGGATCTCAGGTCCAGTCACTCAGCAGCGGATGCCTTGTGTCAGTGCCTGCATTGTTAGACTCTCCACACCTTTCAGCAGGGATGGCCTACGTAGTCTGCTAAAACCTGTACACCCAAGCTGGTCAGATATTTTTTCCACCTTCTTTTATGAGGACAGGGTGATTTCAAGCAGCTGAGCTTCAGTGCTTTCCTGTCCATTGTGGAGTAGTTTTAATTAGTTCTCTGGGCCCTAAAGAAGTTGAGTTCCCAACTATCACTGCTTTCTTTCAGACTCAGAGCCCAGCACACCTGTGGCTTCAGCCTCGCTCATGGCTTTGTGTTTCCATTCTGATCCTGATCTGCAGACATGCATTTCTTATATCTGAGTCCATATACAGTGTTTGGTTTTCTATTTTTTATACCATTGCTGTGTTTTGGGACTCTGGGAAAGCATTATGCTGCAAAGCCACTGTAGACAATTTGGCCACAGGTTCATAACATTTGATTTCTATGAAACAATTGTAACATTTTAAAAATTCAATTGTCTTCTTTAAAGGCTGCAAATTATTTAACTTGTCTGAATATTATTTGGGGGAATTTCTTTTTATTTTTAAGGGAAAGGGGCAAAACAAACAGGGAATAACTAGAGCAGTAAGTTTATAGTTCACAGTAAAAGTACCCTGATATCTTGGGCATTTCATATTATTCTCTAGGCAATGAGTTCTAGTTACAGGTGCACTCCAGGGGACCTATCATCTCTAGAGTCTGCCAGTTGGAGCATTAACAGGATAAATACAATAATGTAATATTCATTGCTTTATCTAATTGTGTGTCTTTGAAAGAAATGGAACACTGCCTGGGAAGATCACTGTTTGTTCTTCAAGCATATAGATGGGATGGCTTAAGTGTGTTCCATGTCCTTTGTAAGAACTCCTTAATGAGACTGCAGACTCTCCAGCTCAGTCTGCGATGTCCGACTCATTAGTCAGGGAAGTGTGTTTGTCAGAGGCAGAGTCTGGGTCAGATGAAGGCTTTCTTTGAACGTCTGCTTTCCTGGGCTGATTTTCAGGGTTTGACCTGAACTAGATGTATCTTTTCCTCAAATCATTGTTAAATAGGGATCAAAAACACTATACAAATAGGATAATTCCCTGAATTTAATGTATATATCAACTTTTGGCTACATCAAGCATCTTCATAAGTGTTACACTGCAATTCTTTCTTCCCTTTCACTGCTGTTCTCGTACCTTCTTTTTTCAGATTTTAATCACTCGAGTATCTACCAATTGCAGAGAAAAACCATTACATCTCCCCTGAACTATTGCAAAATCCACATACATAGTCTGCCTTCAACTTTTACCCATGTCAATTCATTTTCTCAAAAAGCCTAGAATGATTTTTGAAAATAAATAATTTTGAAAGCAAAGTGATATATGCAAATGATTAAAGATAAAACAGTTTCAAAAAGTATACAACTAAAGCCAACATTCTCCAGTGCTGCTTCTCTCCATCAGTACCATTCAACAGGAACAATTTCTGTTTTTAGTGCTTACATTGCTTATCCCAATGACTCTAAATATTGTGCTTCATATGAATATAAAATGATCAGCTAAGTGTATCATTCTATTATTGACATTTTAGCCTCAACTGATGAGGATTTAGCTACCTTCCTGTCTCACCTTCTCTCATTGTAGGTACATCAATCATCTGCTCCACCATTGACCTCCTCTGCTACTTCAAAGAGCATTCTTCAGGCCTGCCTTCCATATCTGCTCACTAGAAGCCAGAACTGTCCAACAGAACTTTCTGTGATAAAAGAAACTGTTTGTTCATAACTACTATGTTTAATATGGTAGCCAGTACCTGTGGGTGAATATTGAGCACTGGAAATATGGCTAGTGCAACTGAAGAACAACAGAATTTTATATTGTATTTAATTTTAAATTAATTAACTTAAAATTAAACAGCCACATGTGGTTTTGGTAAGTGTATTGGGTAGAGCAGCTACAGATAATATTTTTAATTGACTACAGGTTTGTAGGATGAGAATATTAGCCCTCCTCGTTTCTTTTCACACCTGCTTCTTCCATCTCACAACCTCATTTATCTGTAGCTTCACCTTTATATTGCTAAAATCAGTCATATTTGCATGCTATTCACAAGCACAGTTAATCCTTTCATGGTATGTCTAAGATTAATTCTAATGCTGAAAAATATAAGAGCTATATTTATATTATTGTGATTCAGTTTCCTTAGTAGCTCTCTAAACAATTTTAATAGTTTTGTTGATTTCTTTATTGTCTTTCTCTGATACTAAACTATAAGCCTGATGAAGGTGAGAATTTGCCCACGTGGTTCAATATTAAAATTCTGGAGCTTAAGAGAGTGACTGATAGTTAAATAGATGTCTCCTAAACATTGAATAGATGATCATGTTTTATTTATTGTGGTTCAGACATTTTGGCATTCTCTTATAGGGAAAAAGTAAAAGCTCAACAAATAATTCTTGAAGGAATGTGTTGATAAACTGTATTTTCATGTGGCGAATACTATTACTCCATGAAATATTTTAATATTTTCCTCTTCATACTTAATTTATGATAGCGTTTCTAAACCTTTGACTTAAAAATTCTTCTACAAGTATTTGTAATAATGAAATAATCTAAGGAATTAAAAAATCATTTTTGTATGGTAAATGATGTAATTTTAAGTAAGCATATTTTATTTTTATCAGTAAGCCATTAAATTATATTATAAAGCTCATTTTAATAACTGTTTAAATAGATGTGATGAATCAACATTTATTTTTGCTTAAGAAGTGATGAATATTCTTTAAATCATCTAAGATAAAATATAATTTGATAGTATATGTTTTAAAAAATAACAGTGTATTTGAATTTGGGCTGAATATATACTTAAATATAAACTGAAATTTAATTTTTTTGAATTGTCAAAAATAGAGAAAGATGCTTTTCTGTTTCCTGTTTGAGTTATTTCTATTTTGCAAATAAGTTGATATATGTGTGTGTATGGGTGTCTGAGTGTGTATGTACATATATACATCCAATTCTTTCAAACACTAAGATTAAGTTTCATGATGGTATTTGTGCATGATTGTTAGTAACCAATGAATTTTAGGAAGGGAATAATATGTATTGTCAATAGATAAGAAAACATTTTTTATAATTGCCACTTTTTTTTCCATTTAGCTTTGATTTTGAAATTTGAGATGTTCTATATAGAGATTTTTGATTAGGGGAATGAAACTACACACCTGGTGAAAAGCACTGTGGGCAGATTTTTCTTTTTATTATTCTTTCAATATATATCGTTCATTAACTATATTTAACATCAGAGCTCCACTTGATTTCCTGTATTTAACCAATGCTTTATAACTAATAATTATAACATTCAAAACCATCAGTGGCTGGTATACTGAGGAAAGCGGCACACAATTTGAGATATGACCAAGTCATGAACCCTCCTTCCTGATCACCTCTAAGCATTGCCCATGCTCAATGCACAGTTAGGGCCTCCTAAGCTATGACATTGAACATAAAGGGTTAAAATAATTATTTATTGACCTAAACATTTGAAAAAAAGATGCCATTATTAAAAATGAGGACTTCCTGTAATAGGTTTTGAAATCTCTGGGAATTTCTGAATTATACATGGAAGCTACCATGATCAAGATATTCTGTGATTAATTTAAAAACTGACTCCTTTATTCATGAAGTATAAATGACATTATAAAGGACACAATTCTACATCATGAGATAAATCTTAGAAAACATCAGCCCAGTCAGAATTAATAGCTAAATCATACACTTTCAAGGACTGGGACCATTTTGTTCCAGAATAATAATCATTCCTTCTTAATCCCCATCTCTGCATCTGTGTATCCTGAAGTTTAACTGCCCAATGGCAGGTGCTACCAGATACACTTTAAGTATTACTAGCTGCTCTTAGATTGCTTTAGATTGCTATTTTGCCCTACACAGATAACTTGTAGATTCAGGGACTGTTTTAGGTTATACTAACATGCCACTCACATGTTAGGCAACTGTCCCATCCATATAGTCTTACCTGTCATCAACAGAAAGCACATAGCAGGTTGGATTGAACATTTATTTCAGCAGCAGGTGGAATATTCACCTTTCTCTTTTGGGTCCCTGTTATCTCCAGCCCTCATTCTGTACATGGAACCATATTGCACAGTACCCTGACCATTTCTGCCCAGTTCAGACAGGGTCCAGCTTTGCACTTCTTTCTTTTCATTCTGATTTATGTAAACTTAGTTACCATGGGTAATGGATCCCTTTGGTCTGTGTGTGTTCTCAACCAGTGGTGCTGTGACAGCCAAATCTTGCTTGGGTGACCATGGATAATAACATCTAATTGTGTTGTTCCTAAAATACTACATGCCTGGTAACAGAATTTCACTCTTAATTTTTTTTCTTTTATTCTAGAGATTCTAGAGACGGGGAAGGGAAGGTGAAAGAAGGGGGAAAAACATATATCTGAGAGAGAAACATCAATCAGTTGCCTCCTGCACGTGCCCCAATGGGGGACCTGGTCTGCAACCCATGCACGTGTCCTGACTGGGAATCTTTTGCTTTGTGGGATGATGCCCAACCAATGGAGCCACACCAGCCAGGGCCAGAATTTCACTTTTAAGGCAGGTAAGAGAGATGGAAGTTTGGATCATGGTGTCTTTCCCAGCACTTTTTGTACCACACTGCATTATAAAATCACTATTTTATTCCTCCTATGAAGAGGGTGAGCCACTACAGATGATGAGCTTCTTAGGTAGAAACAGCAAATATATTTTATGTAATCTAGCACTGACAGATTCTTTGTGGCTGCTACACTGGGAATTTGAGCCCATGCAGATGCTCATTAGGGAAAGTACTGTTAGTACTACCTGGGGGTGGGAAGGGAAGGCACATGATAGAATTAAAAATCCCTATTTTAGACAGTGTGGTAAAAAATGTGACATAATTTTGTTCATATTACAAACTCTGTGTTTGGTAAAACCATTTGATAATGTCACCTTTGAAAGGGACGTGTAATGAGTAGCTCTGGAGTTTAAATCAGAATTCCGTTACACTTGGCGCATGACGGCCCTTTCACTCTGTTTATAGAAAACATCAGTGCAAAAGTTTCTTTCAGGAAAGGGTGGGATGGTAAGGATAAGTGATCATAATGATGATTCTTTGACAGATGAACACATTTTGGTTTGAAATGCCATAGAAAAGTTTGTAAAAATATTGTCAAGTCAAAGCTACCTTCAAGGTTCAGCTCAGACATGAGAAATAGCCATGAAATTCATGTTTGGCCACAGACTTCAGTCCCCATTGCGCTTTATGCACCTGTTGAAGAGCAGCTGTAGAGAAAGAATGACTTGATTCCCATAATTAGTTCTTTATAGGAATTAAGGACTAATACTACTGATCTGATTTTCTGTTGGATTTTATTGGGTAATGGCAAACACCTAGTAAAGATGAATTCTCTCAGACTTGGTGTTTACCTAAATGGCAGAAAATCTGCCAATTTTCTCTCTGTGTTAAAGGTGGAACTATTCAGTGCCTTCATCTTCTCTTCTTCCAATATATGTTACAGCCCCAATCCTAATATTTACTTGAAAAAATACAGTCAGGCTAAAGCCTTCATTTTTTACATTTGATATTAGATCTTCATAATTACCTATGTACTGTGAGATCTGTCTTTCATAAAGCACTACTCCAGAAACCAATTTAACTTTGATTATGTAAAAACAGTCATACATTCAACCTCACTTCGGTACTACTGAGAAATAACTTCTTTTCCTTGTCGCGTTTTGATTTAATTGACAAGAGATATAAAGCCGTAACAACTGGGAGGTAAGTCACAAAGTGACCAACTTTAAAAGGAAAATCTGGACACCAAGCCCCAGGAGAAATCATCTGGGAATGCGAACACTAGGTCCCAGTCCTAACAACCACACAGCTGTTTTGACTCTTCTGACTTGATGAGCTATAGGGGCCCAAATTTCATTTTCATTGTGGGCCTCCCTCCATATTGGGAAGGGACCACTCTTAACAGCATATTTGGACAATTTTTCGATGCATAGCTTGTCCTCCACAGAAAAAAAGCAACTAAATGTGCCCTGGGGAAGAAAACTGATACAGGATAGGCATTAAATCTGCTTCGTCTCTCCTTCTAGAGTTTCTCCCCTTTGCCTGTACTCCCAACAGCCAATGTTTTAGGAAGCCCTGCTTGTTTTACTGTTTTAAGTTTCCCTGAACAATTATTTTCTTAGACCAGGTCCATATCAATTTTTGTCTTATCTCTTTGGGGTTCTTTTCTATCAAACTCATTGCTCTCCAAACCATTCCATAATATTGCAGTTATCATAATATCTCTCACATCCAACTATGACAGCATCATTCCCCTGCTTAAAATCCTTCAAGGGTTCTCAATTGCCAAAAGGTAAAAACTTCTTAGAATGGTTTGGCCATCTTCATATCTGATTATTTCCCTAAACTCCCAACCTGGGCTTTGGATTCACTGAATAGCTTGTCACTTTCTGAATACATGCTGTATTTTCAAACAGTCCCATGCCTCTGTCTATTCTGTTCCACTTTTTAAAGTACCCTTTATTCTTTCTGTATTTATTTGGCTCACTGGGACACTGCTGATGTCTCCCAAAAGACTTCTCTGAATCCCCAACCTATTTTCAACACCCTTCCCCTAGGTTACCCCAGCTCCCTGCAGAAGCACTTAACTCACTTCCTCACTATTGATTATTTGTACCCAGAAGTCTCACTAGACAGCAAAGTTCCTGAGACAGAGGCAGTGCTAAGTTTATAGCCAATACATATTTTAGAAATAAAGAGAAATAAAGTATATACATTAAAAGATTTAACAAATATACAGTAGCCTGTGTGCATCAATGGATTTTTAAAAATATGAGTTTAAATGAAGCAGCTATCATCAAACTTGCTGTGACTGGGATAAATGCTGATAAGAGATGAGACTTGAAGAAGAAATAGTACTTATACAATTAGCCTGTGATGTTCTGGACAAAATAAAAAGCAAGTACAAATTTGGCATAAGGTTCAATAAGGTGATGGATTTCAACAGCACTTTGGCAGGCAGTTTCTTGCCCTAGACATCAGCAGCTTTGCTGGTCCCCCTGAAGTGCCAGGCTGGCATAGCCTAATGCAGTTGCTCAGTCCATGAATGGAAGTGGTGTCTTTTAAGTACTTATGGTTGTGGATGATGTCTGAAAAAATAAATGAACTATCTTCCCAGTGACCTAGACAATGTGCAATTGAGTTGGAATCTTAGCTCATGATTTCAAATGAAATGGAGAGGTGTATGGGGCATTCCAGTTAGTTCTTAGCATGTTAAAATGCTTCCTCTGTGAACCATGGGAAATAAAAGTCAATTAGTATTAGCCTGGGAAAAGACTTGGGAATTTTCTCTTGTGGTTTAACTAGGGTCCCAAAATAGCACTATGGCAGGTTCGAGCATCCCATTTCATACTTTGCTTTCTACATGAAGCCTTAAATGGAGCAAAATTTCAATTTCTTCAGACAAAACTGACCAAAACATCCAGTTGGTTGCTGTTGTTTCTCCTGAAAAACAAGTTGTATTTGGAACAAACTTGTCAAAAGATTCTATCGGATGGATAGCCTATCGCATGCTTTGAAACATGGACATTGTTAAAAATATGAAATTGTTTTGGACTCCTCTCAAGAAACCATATGATCTAACTATACTTATTTTTATCTAGTATGGAGTTTGTTTGCCTAAACAAAATCTTGCTATAGCAAGATTCTGAGGATTTAAGGAATTCATAAAGAAGAAAGTAGTTACTACACAATTTGCATTTTATATGATAGACTCAGGACTACATGTTAAATTACTCAAAGAAGCTGGTAGGTTTGAAATAAGTAGATTTTCCAATGAACACACTTTGTAAGGATTTCCATGAATGGACCAAGGAATATCAAACGAACGTAACTTCAACAAGAAGCCAGAATGAGGAGTAAAGCAAAAAGGAATTTTGCTTCACTTTTCTTTCAAACTTTTTCCTTCTGGAAAACAGCTGGCTTATCTGTTTTGTTTTGTTTCATTTTGTTTTTTAAGACTACATACAGATTAACTCTATATAAAGATTTAGTCAATAGTTCTCACTCTTACTGTAAATATTAGGATCTATAAGAATTTAATCTGCTCCCTTAGCCAACTTAGTAAGTCATCTTCATCCTTGACTTTCTATAAGCACAGCTGCAAGTCAATCCAGTTGGTCTCAAAGGAAGAATCCAACAGACTTTGGTCTGATGGAATTCTGGGAGAAATATTTAATCTGTTCCAAGGGAAGTAAGTAGTGGGAAGATAGCTAATTTCAGCCACCCAGATACAAAATGTTTGCACCTGGTGAAAGACACTTCAAGTTCAATAGTTTTACTTTTATAGGTAACTATTATTTTATGGGATTAGCCATACCACACTTTTTAATAAAATCTAGTATGCAGAATTCTCTAAGCACTTATGTTGTCCTACTTCATCCATCATTATTTCCATTCTAAACATAAACTGATTTTAAACATCTTTCTACTTTAAGCCAAAGAACAAAAGGCTGAAGGAGACTTTGACACTTTCCCTTAGTTTTATAAAATTATCAAATTGCTTAAATCCTCAATATCAGAAAATCAAAGCAGAACTCATAAAGGATATTTTCACTGTACTTGAGACTTCTGTTCTCATGCAGAAAATTCCTTTTTCACTGAATCATGTAGTGAAAAAGTCACTGGCTAGCAAAGCCTGGGTTCCTTTGCCAATACCTTCAATTCCGATTATTTTCAACCACTGGGAGTGGGTGGGGGAGACTCAGTGTAGGCATCAATCATGACTGATCAGACTACAAGTACTTGGCTGTTGTTATTGTTTTCATCATAAGAAGTCTGGACATACAATATAGTGCAAAGAAACAGGGACTGAAACTTCTCAGGGACTGAGAAGTCCCTCAGTCCCTCAAGGACTGAGGGAGCACAGGCACTCAGTTCTAAAAATAAAAATATTATCAATATATAAAGTTTAGTTTCCGTTTACTGTCTTCTCTGAAAATGTGAGACATTTAATAAATGTTTGCTAAGCTGATTCATACAAACAATTACCCTGAGACCACTAAGTACCTCCTACAATAGCAGCTCCTGGTTGCTTTATAACATAAGAAAATATGTATTCATTCATCAAATGTATTTTGAGAACCTGCTTTTTTCAGACGTTTTGTGAGCATATGTAGAGATTCTGCCCAGCCTGACTGGTGTGGCTCAATTGGTTGGGCTTCGTACCACAAGGTAAAAGGTCGCTGGTTCGATTACTGGTTGGTTGGGTGGCATACTGGGTTGGGTTTGGTCCCTGGTCAGGGCATGAGTGAAAGGGAACCAATCGATGTTCCTGCCTCACGTTAATGTTTCTCTCCCTCTCTTTTTCTCTCCCTTCCCTTGTCTCTAAAAATAAATTAATAAAGTCTTTAAAAAAAGATTCTGCTGAAATAGTAGTAGAGTGAAAATGTATGTGAAGGAGAGCCCCAGACACAAAATGACAAATAAAGTTTCTATAAATTCAGGGAGAAAAAAATATCATAGTTTTACTTTTGGATACTTTTTGTAGTGGAAGAAAAATTTGGGAAAGAAAAGTTGGAAGAAGATGTGAAAAACTGGAATTGATCATATTTATCACCTTACGTAGATGATACCATTTTTGTCAGTTGAAGATAACAACAAAAAGTGTTACTTGCTTTGCTCATAAAAGATGAAATCCAGTAAAGGCACAGGGTAAGATTTGTTTGTGCAGAGAATTCTGACCTACTCGGAATGAAAGATTCCAGTACAGGACATTTTTATGTTCTGCCAGGAAATGAAGCAAATATGTGGGACACGGGGTGAGTCAAGGTGGAAGGATAAACTTGGGTTCTTTTCCTTTCAAATGTTGAAATGCTGTTCTGTTGGGAGTTTATTTTCCTCTCCTCTTGAGTGGTTTGACTGAGGTTAAAAAACAATGATCTAATCAATACCAAACTTTTTTCTCTGCCTCCTATAATACAATTTCCTAGGGCAATAATCAGACATGTACAATGAGGATTAAAAGAAATAAGGAACAGTCTTATGAAGTTGACTTGAATACTTCTACGAGAAAGGTTCTCTAGAAATTAGCACTTTGGTCTCCCAGTTTCACTATTGTGAATGACCAGCCATGTTTCCACACTTGTAGGACATTTCATATTTTGCTGACACTCTTTGAACACACTGCCACGAAACCTAGAATTGTTTTCATTTCTATCAAGTATGAGGGGGGAAAGGTTCACTCATCCCACATCTCCTGAAAGGAAAGAGTCTTTTTTACACAATTTAGCAAAGAACTATGAAGTGCTAGGGAGTGGAGTTATGTATAAAATAAAGAAACTCTACAAGAAAAGAACCTAGGGAAAAGTCCAGAAGGTGGCCAGAGATATTGTGGCATACTTAAGATGACACAGACCCTTTTAGGTACCTAGAGGAACTTGAAGGATCTAGCAACCAGATCTAAAAAAGCGGAATAAAGAAGAATCCATGGCATTGCTGAGCACTTTGATCCTAGGTCCTGAGAAGTTGGCTACTGCTTCTTTTTCCCCATTTTATAAGCGGAAAAGCAAGAATACTTCAGTGACTGCTTTCCCAACATTTCTCCTTTCTGAAGAAGGAGCCAAGCCGCCAGGGAGTTATTGAGTTGGTCCAATGACCTATTAGACTGTAATCCTTTTTTAGAGCCCTTTAAAAGGTAACAGAGAATTCAAGGTCACCAAAAGCAGATTATAAATGCCACAAGTGGAACCACTCTCCTGATCTCATGAAAAGCAGAACCTATAAAGTGGGCATGCCCAGAGGCCAGACCTGGGTATGAACTAATTTTCCAAGAGCGTTAGGGACCAGTTTAGGGAAGAGTTGTGTCTGTATTTGGAGCCTCGGAGACTAGAACTCCAAATTTGTCCAGAGTCTAGAGAGACCATGCTGCAAATGTAACTTCCTGTCTATATAGGAAAGAAATTCCTTTAACAGGGCTAATAAATGAGCTCCTAATGAGGCCTCTCATACATCAAATAGGCAGAGTGAGAAAACACTTCAATGACATAAGTGTAAAGGGCTCAGAAACATCCCTGCACCCCCAAAAGAGTTTCCTTTGAAAGCCACGTGAGCTGAAAATTTAAGGATACATCACACTTTGCCAAAGTCAAGATATCTGGAAGAAGACTTTGAAGTATCAAAGAATTAATGTATGTAATTAGGAACCAGCCAGAAGTCACCCAGGGTGATCAAGTCACCCTTTACTGCTTCCCAGTCAGACTGTAGAGTTTCACCCCCATTCACTACCACAGCCCACTTTCTTCAGTAAGCCTCAATTTTAAAAAGAACTGTTTTAAAACACCTCTCTAATGAGAGAATGATTGTGAGCAAAGTTTTAACTCATAAAATTTGTGAAGTTACATAATCCTCTTGAAGCTCTCCATAGTGGCATGTATAAAGACAATTACACATTCAGAAGTCATGACTCCAACTTAGGAGCTATGAGTTTAACATAACTGAAGTGGATTTCATCTCAATATTGGGAAGAATGTCTAGTAAACATAGAAGCGTTCTTAGGGGGATGGAAGGCAAGTTGTTTCAGCTGAGATTCCACTATGAATAAATGAGGATATAGCAGCTTGCTTTTGATAGGTAATTACAAGGGTTTCACTTCTCAGGAAGGCATATAAATATTACTGGGGCCTTTGTACAACAGCATTCATGGGGTCAGGGGATCAGTTTTCAACACACAACTTCTACCTGCTTTACTCCTTCAATCAGTAAGTAAATTCTGCTCCAAGTAAACAATCTCCTTTGAGATAAGCTGAAATTCCTTTTTTATAGCTTCAATTTGTTTGTGACTTGAAGACTGATCTCTGGAGTTATTTTTTAAAGTGCAGATACCCTTCAGAGGCATCAAAGATGCTATTTACTTTGGCTATTCTTATTCTGTACTGGGAAACATTTAAAGTTTCTCAACCTTGGCACTATTGGCATTTTGGGGGCTGTCCTGTGAATTGAAGGGTATTTAGCAGCATTCCTAGCCACCCCCACTCAGTCATGACAACCACAATTGTCTCCAGACATTGCCAAATGTCCCCTGTGGGCAAAAATGCCCCAGTTGAGAATCACTGCTGCTGTCAAGAGTTAGAGAATACGGTTGGGCAGGATACCGAAGGGAGGTGTGAGCAGATTCGCATTTTTTCCTAGGGTTAGACCTACTTACTTATACTTCCTATATGTTCCTGTACCAGGGAGAACAAGAAACCCTTTCAGCTATCTCAGAATCCCCATGGTGTTGGTATCAGCCATAGTTTTACCAGAAAAAATAGAACCAGTAGGGGATGGATAGATAGATGATAGATATAATATTATATAACATTTACATTACTATGTATGTATATATATTATAAAACACAAAGAAATCAAGGAAGTGGCTTACATGTTACATAACTGTGGCTTACACTTCACATGATTGTAGAGGCTTACTAGGCTAGTCCAAAATCCCTAGGCCAAGTGGAGCTCCTCGTGGGCCAAAGATATAATTGAATTCCACTGGTATTTCTTTTTCAGTTCTGCTCTAAAGTCCTTCAACTGATTGAATTATGCCCACCAGATTCTCTAGGGTAATCTTCTTTACACTCCTTGAAACAATTGCAGTAATACAGATGTTTCAGGTAATACTTCCACAGTAACACCTAGATTAGTGTTTGATTGAATAATTGGGCAATACAGACTAGCTATGGACATAAAGCTGACCATCACAGTGTTCCAGAAGCTATTCCTCAGCCTCTGATGTTCTGTTTATGACCGTAGCTTTCTGTTCATCTCGTTTCAGCTGTGATGAAGGCCCTGCTCAATCACAGGCCTGCTTCTAGCACGCATTTCATGATAGTGTCCTGCCATGCTCAGGCACAAGGTCCAAACCCCTCACAAGCATTTTCATGGACTTAAGAGTCTCTCTGAAAGGATCTAAAGAAACATATTCCAAAGAAATACAAATGGCCAATAAGTACATGAAAAAAAAAGGCTCAACATAATTATCTATCAGAAAAATGCAAATAAAAATTACAATGAGATACTACATCCTACCCATTACGATGACTGCAATAAAAAAGACAGATAATAACAAGTATTAGCAATGATGTGAAGAAATTGTAATTCTCATATATTCCTCATAAAAGTGTTAAATGGTTCAGCTGCTTTGGAAAACAGTCTGCTAGTTCTTCAAAAGATTAAACGTAAGTTACTATAAGGCTTAGCAATTCCACTGCTAGGGAAATAGCCAAGAGAAATGAAAACACACGTCCACATAAAAACTTATAAACAAATGCTCACACCAGCATTATTCATAATATCCAAAAAGTGGGGAAAACCTCAAATGTCTATCAACTAATCGATGGCTAAACAAAATGTTTATATTTATACAGTGGAAGGTTACTTGATCATAAAATGAATGGTTCACTGGTGCCTACCTGCATGAACCTTGCAAACAGTTCTGCTGAAAGAAGCAAGTCACAAATTGTACCACGTTGTGTGACATCACGTATTGTATGATTCCATTTTTATGAAATGTCCAGGATAGGCAAGTCCGTAAGGACAGAATGGAGATGAGTGGTTGCCAAAGGCTGGAGGGATTCCAAGAGAAATGGGAAATGACTGCTAATGGGGATGGGGTTTCTTTGTGGGGTGATGAAAATGTTCTAGAATTGATTGTGGTCACGGTTGCACAATTCTGTGAATACACTAAAAAACACTGAATCATAAATGGATGAATTGTATAGTATGTAAATTATATCTCAATAAAGCTATTGTATATACTTTTTTAACAAAAGAGTACCTTCGGAAATCTTGGCAGCAGAAGAGTTTAACAGACCTGTTGGGACAGGGCTCTCTGATCTAACTGATGATCAGCCGCTGTCCAATGCGTCCGCAGGCCTAAAGCCCTGTGGGGAAGCAGGCCGTCAGAGGAAGGGAAGCCAGCAGATGTTTCTCTGTCGCTTAGTATTCGCCACTCACACCAATCAAAGTAGAAGGAGAAAACTGCTCCCACAGCAGACAGCCCCGTCCAGGGTCTCACTTCCTGCGCCACTCTCTGCTGACAGTTGTGTAGTCTGCCGCCTAAAGCAGGCTGTGGAGGGTGGAACCCATCCAAGAGAAAGCTCAGAAGCTTGTCGAGACAGAGTATTACCTCAGAAACTGCTCTTTTACTTCAGGGCCTAAAGAATTTTGATTTATTTAGTAACAGTTTATCTTTGATGATGTACAAATGCATGACTCAGTTTTGTGGCTTTTAGCACCTCAATGCTGGGAACTTACTAAAGCCTATTTTACTTGCTCCAGAGACAGCGCTGGACTCCTGCCCAAACTTCCTCCTTCCTCCTGGCTCCCCAAATAGGGAATTTCTCGTACGTTGGCCTCTCAGGAGAGGTGCTGAGATGCTGTCATTTCACTACTATAGCTCAGGCTCTTCAAGGACCTTTTTGTCTTTTGAGTCTTTTATTAAAGTGCAAATATTAATTATCAGATAATAGCTTTAGCTAGGATTTTCAAGAGTGGAAAAAGCTTTCAAAAGATAATATGATTTTTCTTCCAACTTAACCTTATCAAACGCAGAGTGAAGACAATGGATTTTTCCAGCAGGAATGCACCAAGTAGTTGGCAGACACCTTGCTAGGGTCTGGTCTTCAGAGATGTGGGTCCAGAGCCTCATGCAGTCTGAATGCCCTTTGTCCACTAGCCCATAGGCACAGATAATTCATGCTGGCATTATACTCTAATTCTACAGGATTGCTGCCTTTACTCATATAACTGTAAGAACTTGGTCACTTTAAAAGTCCCCTTACAGTATTTCTGGGCTTCAACCAGGGAAGCCTCACGTGGGGTCAACCAGGCCCCCCATGCTGCTGCCCCTACTGCGCTTCTGCTGATGATCCTCAACTCACCTGGGCAATTGCTGCACACACTGAGTGCACAGCTGCGGAAGAATGCCAGCTATCCCTGAGGCTGTGTACCATTGCTCAAGCACCAACAGAGCCCTGTATTCCTTTCAGCAATGGCCCCTATGAAAGCATTTTTCTAGCCCTTGCTAGAAGTGTTCAAAAACCATTCTCCAGACTCTGTGGGGTACCAGAATACATCTCTCCCACTGTTCTCTCTCACTGGCCCTCCCAAGTATCTGTACACAAACTTCCTTTTTCTTTAAAGCGAACACTGTAACTCTTTTTTTTTTTTTAATTTTTAAAGAAGGAAAGGGAGAGAGAGAGGAACAAAAACATCAATGTGTGGTTGCCTTTCATGAGTCCCCAAGTGAGGAACTGGCCCACAACCCAGGCATGTGCCCTGAGTGGGAATCAAACTGGTGACCCTTTGGTTCATAGTCCAGCACTTAATCCACTGAGCCACACCAGCCAGAGCTATACATAAACTTTCTTGTAGGTACTCATAGCAAAGTAGACCAAAATCCAATTCCAAGCCTCAGTTAGGCATCCCTACAAAACTATCTCTATTCTTTAGGCTAAAGCAGAGTCATTTAATACTTGAGTTTGATTGGTATTGATCAAATCTAAGGACATGTGAGGATAAAAAGCAACATTTTCAATTTGGTAATTTATAAGGGAAAAGTATTACCAAGTTAACATTCTCTCTCAATCTTTCTCTCTCTCTCCATAGAAAAGGGTACGTTGGTGGCCAAGCTTTTTGAAGAATAATTTGTGAAAGGCCTAAGGATAACCACCATCAATAAATTATAGCAGCCCTTTTTTCAGAATATTTGAATTAGATTTTTTCCCAGTTTTCATCAGCCAAGTGTTTGCAAACTGGGAGTATAGGTCTCTCTTTAAATTCGGCTCACTGATCTCAGTCACAAAAAATTCTCAGATTTTACTGTACCTGAATCTTCCACATCTCTTAAATCATGACCCTTCCCAGGTTTTAGACTTGGAATAAAGAACAGCTTATCATTTACCAATAGAGTTTTAATAGTCCCTTATTAATTAAGATCAGTCTGACTGTAGTTTGCTATATAATAAAACTTTATAGAAGTTGTCACTTTTATATTTATTTATGTAATAGGATGTTAAAATGGGACTCTTCGTTTCCCAGCTTTTTTTCCTTTTTACTGAATTTATTGAGGTGATGCTGGTTAACAAAATTATACAGGTTTCAGGTGCATAGTTCTACAACACATCATCTGTACACTATATTCTGTGTTCACTTCCCCAAGTCAAATTTTCTTCCATCACCATTTGTCCCCCCATGCCCTCCTACCCCTCCCCAACCACCTCCCTCCACCCAGCAAGCACCACACTGTTGTCTGTGTCCATGAATTTTTTTCTTTTTTGCTCAATTCTTCCACCACCCACCCAGCCCCCACTATGCTCCCCCACCCGTGGCAGCTGTTGGCCTGCTCTCTAGCTATGAGTCTGTCTCTATTTTGCCTGTTAGTTCATTTTGTTTATTGAATTCCACAATGGAATACTATTTGGCTGTAAAAAAAAAAAAAAGAAAATCTTACTCTTTGCGGCAGCATGGATGGACCTGGAGAGCATTTTGCTAAGTGAAATGAGCCAGTTAGAGAAAGACAAATACCAGCTTTTTAGATGCTACACAGGCCAAAAGTGATGAGAGAAGTGCTAGGCACCCCCTCTCCCCATGTCAACAGTCAGCTGCTAGACCGTCTACGCAGAACAAAAGTTTATAAAATCAGTTCTGCCAACAATAGCCCATCACCCACCTCTCAGATACATGAGAGAATCTAAACATGTCAGTACGGAAGAATCTCATGGGAAGATTTATGGTGTGCTGTGATGTGTATCTACCCACCCCTATGTGGATGGGAAGGAGAAAACAAGCTTAAAGAGAACTACATGTAGAGCTTGACAAGAATTCCTGGGAGTTTGAGAACATAGGAACTGCATCTAATTCTAACTTGGAAATATCTAAAAGTGAGAGGCTGTGCCTGTGATTACCCTTGCAATGTAGTGGTGAAGTGGTTGCTATGGGAACAGTGGGAATAGCCTACCTTTCTAGTTTTATAATATCCATGTGCCAGATGTGGACTCTGAGAAGGAGAGCAAAACTGGATAACACTGAGAGAGAGGCCAAAAAGTTTGCCTGGATAGTGAAGTTACCCCAGCAGAGGAGGGAATGGTCAGGAACCAAGAATAGAGAGCCATTTATAAATAGCCACTGCAGGAGAAATTGCTTGAATCAGGGGAACTGTGGCTTGAGAGTGCAGTGATGAGGTAAGGTCTTCATAAAATCTACAAATGCACCAATAAGAGACACAACCTTAGACATCTGCCAAAACAGGAGTTACCAGAAAAGATAAGGAACCTGGCCAACATTTAATCTGGGGGGAAGAAGAAAACAATTGAGAGAACAGTTGGAATAGACAATAATGAGAAATAATAATAGTCATAATTATTTTGACATTACAGTAGTTACTATGTTTAAAATTTTTACTTTTATTTTAATCCATAAAATTGCTTTTTATTTGCTTTCTACTAGTGCTCAATAAACCAGTTACATTTACCTTTCCTATCATTTTCATATCTAAAATATATATCTATTAAGTACCTATAATGTGCCACTTAATGCTTAAAATATAGTGGTGAACAAGGCATCTCAGCGAGAGGAACAATATCCAAGTAGGTAAATAAGAACAAATCGTGGTAGGCGTTGTAAGGCAACTAACATTGTGCTGCAGTGAAGTAACTGGAGAAAGTCATTTCAGGCCATTGTCTAAAAAAACTTGTAAAAATCAATGTGAGATTCAACTTGAATTACCTCACTGAGTTGGCCATAGCATTCCATGATAGGAAGGGAGTTATCAATCACAGAGCTCATTAGGGCCAAACATTCTGTCATCATATGTGTTAACAGACCCGAAAGTCCGTCTTCCAACCTCGCACTGGTCAACCACGACAGAGGGGCCACTCTTTCACATTTAGTTTTCTGTGTTTTTCACTGGGACTAAATGTGAATGTGAACTTCAACATTATGCTCTTTTTATCAATCAAAATACTAAGAGAACCACAAGCTTTCAATTACTTTTTGTAATGAGATGCTATGCTGGGCATAGGAATCTGTCATGCTCAAAGATAACCTTTTTAGAATAGGAGTCACAGAAATCTCGCTCAGAAGCAAGACTCTTAGTTAGGTTTACCTTCTCCCTTGTTCTTGTTAGATTATTTGTGTCAAAAATCCACTGGCGGACCCTCAAGACCAGGCACTGCTTGTGAGGACCTGAAGACTTGCTATTATTCCCTGTGTTCTCTCTACGGCCCACATAGCCAGTGTCTCTCTGCCTATTTCTTTCACTCTTTTTCTCTACACTGGCCACTTCCTCTGTTTACTCATGCCTTCTGCAGGCTGATAGCTTTGGCTTATGCTCCACTGTGGACCTGACCATCCCAGAGGACTCCTTGTGTCCTTTAGGCTTCAGTTTGCACTCCTAGTCACTGTATCATCCTGGTTCAAAGATGTTGTTGATTCTATTGTATAATGTACCATCATCAGTAGGGGGAGAAGGATGTATGATCACACTGAATACATATGTGGACAGTGTGACACCCTGATTTCAGGTATATAAAATACCATGAGGGAGATGTGCATAGAATACAAGGAGTAGAGTGATTTTTAATTTGCGCAGCAGCTGATGAGGGCTGCTCACTTTCTACATCAACCATATTGTAAAGTGTTGGCCTCGTTCACCCCTGTTCTAATTAGTCTTGGCTGTATCCTGGGGCTGAGAAACACTAAACACAGTGACCAGGGCTGCTGTCTCCAGGAGAGTCGTGACATGGCAGCACTCCTGAAAGATCCTGGAAGGTAAGAACCAACTTGCCAGTGTCATGAGGAAACAAGAATGATCGACCCCCTCGTCATGCTCTTCAGTACTTTGGCTTTCTTACCATTATGGTGGTCATTCCACACTATAAAATTATAGCCATATATTTGTACTATGTGAGAAATATGCCCACATTTTTGTCATATCTTGTCCCTTAGGTCATTTGTTTAGCCTAATGTCTTTAAAGCCTAAGCTAGTATGAAAAAAGCATGAATAATTCATACCAGACTGATTTAAATTTCCAAGGAACATTGAACTCTCTCTAAATTGTGAAGTCAAATAACACTCATGTTATTTTTCAAGCATGAACTTGGCCTTTGAAGACCTGAAGGTGTCAAAGTGGGAAAGATTCAAGAAAGTCTTTTCCCTGCTTCCATTTGATGAGCAATTCTCATTTTCCTTTGGAAAAATCATTTCTCAGACTGTCATAGAAGCTGCTGGCAGATGCAGTTTATATTAAACAGATGGTTGGTCTATCATTAAATGCCTGTCCACGGCTGGGCCTAATGCATTATGAATACTATGGGAAGATGTACCAGTAGTAATGTGTGGACACTTCCAGGATGAGGGTCACAAAAAAGGAAGTGTTATGTGGGATTTCACATGAGATCACTAGAGAGATGAATAGCATCTCACATGTTGATTGTTGACAAAACTCAATGGAAAGGAATGCTGAATTATTCAAACACCGGTGGACTGAGAAATGGAGGAATTCTTTGCATGGGCAAGCAGGACTGATAAACACCTGAGGTGTATATTCAGGTTCATACACAGAACACATACTTTGAAATGGAATAATACTGGTGTCTACATATACATACTGCTTTGACATAATTAATTTTTAAAGTAAATTTAGCCCTTGCCAGGTGGCTCAGTTGGTTAGAGTGTCGTCCCCTACACCAAAAGATTGCAGATTCAATTCCCAGTCAGGGCACATACCTGGGTTGTGAGTTTGATCCCAGTTGGGATGCCTATGGGAGGCAACAGATCAATGTTTCTCTCTCTCTTTCCCTTCTGCTCTCTCTCAAAAATCAATAAAACGTATTCTTGGGTGAAGATCAAGGAAGGAAGGAAGGAAGGCAGTTTAGAATATTAGAGACATGGGTTTCTTTGCATTTATACACAACCAAATAGCTCATATGTACAACTAAGTACTTCCTTTTTCTTCCCAAAGGTTAGAAACATTTAGAAACAGCTTTAAAATGTTAATTATAAATAAATCCTCAGATACCACAGACCTAAATTTTGCTTTGTTAGTTGAGCTATTATGAAGAACAGAGATTCCCTCAAGTTAGAGTTATGAGAGGATGTGAGTAGAACCCAGAGTTTGTGTTTGAGCCCCAGCCTCCTCATAAATTGTAACATAATGATTGTTCTATAAATTAGGGTGCAAGTCTGTGTACAGAATATATATTAAATGCAAGAGTTACTTTTGTAGTTAGGGGGCCTAAAACTGACTGCATGGCTAATTTAAACTGTTCCCATAGGTTTAAAATGAGAAAACAGAGGTGAGATCCAATTCGTCCAAAGTGATACAGCCAGCCTTGAGTTCAGCTATTAGTTTACCTTCAACTAGGACAAATGAAGAAAGGTCCTGTCCCCTTTGAGCGGCCAGCAGAGCAGCTGTGAGCCAGCTGATCCACTGGCCCACAGGCACGAGCTGCTGAACCTGGAGCCGCACTTTTTTGCCCAGGCAACATGCCTCACTGCCTACCCTTCATAGCCTCCTTTTCTCAGTCATGTGGGTTAAATTGAGCAGCCACTAAAATGTTTGCATCTAAGCAAATGCAAATGTGACTCTGAACTAAACGTTTCAATTAACAATGTTTGTTCTGTAGTGAACAAAGACCCTGGAGACAAAACTCAGTGAGGTTTGGAGTACCTCAATGGGAGGGAAAGACAACACAGGGTGAAAGCTCTAAACGGGGCAGGCAGGCCCATAAAAGCTTTTTGGAAAATGTGCTTAACCAGTGAAAACCAAAGAGGGGAGAATCTACGATGTGAGGGCTATCTGGCTGTGACATCTGTCACCCCATTGATCACCAGGGTTGATTCGGCTGATCTGGCTGGCTAGGTGGGTGTCCCCTTCCTCCCTCACCAATCCATGTGCATCCCTCCTGAAGCTGCGCTCTCAACTGAAGAGGACGACCTTCCCAACTAGAGGAGAGGGCCGGTCTTCAGTCAAGGGTATACAAGTAGCTTCACTTCCCTGCTAGAACCTCCAAACAAGCTCTCCAGGTCCAAAGAGGGGAGAATCTCCAAGCTAACTGTAGTTTATTACTTTCTAGTTCATCTTTCTCCCATTTATACCAAATCTAACGTCAACCTGAAACAGCAGTTTGTTTGTTTTTTTAATTTTTTTATTTTAGTTTATTCAGTACAGTTTCTATCCTTTATTCCCATTCCAGCCCACCCACCTATTCCTCCTCTCCTACCTCCCCTTTCCAACCCCCCTAGTTTTGTCCATGTGTCCTCTATATTGTTCCTGTAAACCCTTCCCTTCTCCCCTGAAATTCCCTCCCCTCTCCCCTCTGGTCACTGACTACCTGTCCTCTATTACAGTGCCTTTTGTTATATTTTACTTGTTTCTTTAAAATGAACTTTGGGAAAAAGAAGCACATAAGTCAGCTCATTAAAAAGACTACACAGCCTAGCCTCACTCCCACTGTTTCTGGCATTCACACTGAGGTGTTAATAGAGATTGCTTTCTGGGGAAGTCTACAAGCAGGTACTGTGCCTGAGTAGAATGGGTGCCTTTCAGTCCCAGATTCTGGAATGGCCCTAAAGAATGAGATGCAAGGTAAGCAACGGAGGTGACTGAAACACAGTTGGAGGAG
Source organism: Trachops cirrhosus (assembly GCA_028533065.1). Lineage (NCBI taxonomy): Eukaryota > Metazoa > Chordata > Mammalia > Chiroptera > Phyllostomidae > Trachops > Trachops cirrhosus. Next base: position 134,810,939 of record CM052538.1, read on the forward strand.
CCAGGCCCTGGAAATGCCCCAAGGACAGAAAGACCCTTATAGAAGTCCAGGTACTCCGAAAGCAAAGCAAACTCACCTATGCACAGTGTCCTTTGAGGACTTGAATTGGAAAAGCAAACCTAGCTTTGGAGGGTCAAACACATTTGGGACGGGATATTTATACATGGCTATTTCTGTAATTAGAGTTGATCAGACACAAGTGTTTCAGTTTAGTTCAGCTTCTGTCCCCTCAGGCACACACCGCCATCACACAGATTTATGTATTCTGTATGGTGTGTGTGTGTGAGTGGGAGAGGGCTGGGGGATGTGAAGGAGGAGCATATGGATAGAAAAGCCATTCTGGTTTTTCTTTCTAACATTTCAGCACATGTCCTTAAGGATCCACTCATTAATTCATGAACACTTGGGATTAGTGTTTAGATGGTTCCACAAGAATTCTCTCTAGCAATAAGTTAAAATTGATATTTTCAGGGCCCACCTAAAGGTTCAGAGTTAGTAAAGTAGACTACTGGGAATCTGTATTTTTAAGATCTCCCCAGGTAATGCTTTTGCCATGTTTGGAAAGCATTGATTATACAACAGAGGATCTGAAGATGAAAAATATACATCTTGGAAATGTAATTGGAAATACTGATTTTGCATTTTCCTCAAACCATGATTGTTGAAGTCTAATTTATTTTACTAAACATTTAAATAGGGACATACTTTCCAAATAGCTACATTTAGTTAAATAATGGTATTAAATAACCAATACAGTCAAAATTTAAAATTTAGAGCATCACAAATCTCTTCTTTAAAACTTTTTCTCTTGAATATTATATTCTTTTCTAGGCAACTGTTTCTAAAGTGGCCTAGATGTTTATTTCAGGCTATTGTAAAGAGTCTTGATTGAACAAATACTATAAAAGCTAATGGTTTTACACAAGCAGAGACAATGTTGAATAGACAGAGATTCACCTGGCATTCGCTCTACCAATTAGTGTTTTGCTTTGTTTTTACTAAGCATACATGTGTCATTTTACAGTATAAACTTTCTATTTGTCTTTGGTCCTAATGGCCTTTGAAAGTAGATTAGATGTCTGAGTATTAAAAGGAGCCTTCAAAAGGATTATAACTCTTTTCAAGACAAAACAGATACAAGACATTAAAAAGAATCCATTATACCCAGTCCATAGACATATACATACATGATGTCTAATAGCTTACTAATTTGTTGGAGAATAGTTATAGAACCAAACATAATGGAAACCTCCAGAGAATCATGAGAACAATGAAAATGAAGATCTAACAGTAAGACTCCATAAAAACTAAGGGGACATATGAAAATAATTAATAAGAAAGCAGTGGGGCAGCCTGCAGTTATTACACACAAGTGGGTGAGGGATTTTATAAATGAATTGTAATCTTCCTAAAAGATATATTTTTGTATGAGAAATAATTTGCAATTGAATAATGCATCTGTTGAATCTCTACTTAGCATCCTAAGAGATAGTTTCTCAATTGCTATTTTTTCTCTCTACTCTATCCTTCTCTATGTCTCTGTATTCAAGGGTGTGTGTGTGTGTGTGTGTGTGTGTGTGTGTGTGAGTGTGTGTGTGTGTGTGTGTGTGTGTGTGATGAGGTATAAGGAGGAAAGAAAGCACTTACTGATCCCTCTAAAATGCCTAGATTGGGTATGAGGAAACCCTAACAGGAAGAATGCTCTGTTATATGGAAACCAAGTAATATTTTCCATAGTATTAAAACTAATATGGGATTTTTTTCAAAGATTTTATTTATTTTTAGAGGGGAGGAGGGAAGGAGAGAGAGACAGGGGTGAAACATGGATGCCAGAGAGAAACATCAATTGGTTGCCTCTCACACGCACTCCAACCTGCGACCAAACCTGCAACCCAGGCATACGCCATGACCAGCAGTTCAACCGGTGAGCTTTCACCTTGATGGATGATGCCCAACCAACTGAGCTACACCAGTCAAGGCAACATGGGAATTTTGATACATAATTTGATATTGTTCTTGGTTACATGTAATGACTCACTCTAATTTCTGGTAACCTCAACAAATCCTGAGGTTTTAAAACAACTTTATTTAAAGCCACTGATCAGCTCTTACAACAAAAATAAGTTATGAGCCAAATATTAGAAACAAAATAAGATGACGTTATTGCTTATTTTACTAACCACAAAGGAAAAAGAAAAGTACTAAACTGCTAATAACAGGTGTTGGCTACAGAATCCATGCAGCACGAGCACAAAAGCAAGAGGGCAATGTTAGGAAATGGGGAGGGAGGATGAATACCACAGGAAGGAAAGTGAAGAGACATGGAAAGGGGAGTCACTGGCAAACAGAAGTGGTGAAGTTTAGAAAAGAAGCTCAGACGACAGACACTTGGACAATGATGGGACAAGACAGCAGAGATAACAAATAACTTTGACAGGAGGGGACAAGCCACACCTCAGTAGTACCTTTGTATCATGCTAAAAGTTTGGTTAAATTAGGAAGGGGTTGAGGAAGACAATGATTAGGGGAGGGATTTAGGGTGGATTTAGAATTCAAAGAGCTTACTTCTATATTCCCTAGGCTATTGAGTTTTAACACAATATAATAACTCAAAACAAGTTAACTAAATATATTAGTGCAGTCATTATTTATAAGATGGGATTTATATGAGCAAGTCCTAGAGATCTACTGTATAGCTTAGTGCCTATAGTTTATCAATACTGTGTTACATCAAAATTTGCCAAGAGAGTAGGTCTTATGTTGTGTTTTTCTCACAAAAAAACTACTAATAGTGAAGAGAATGGGAGAAAGTGGATATGTTTATGACATAGATTGTGGTGATAGTTTCCTGGGTGTACACTTATTTCAAAACTCATTAAGTTGTACACATTAAATATGAACAGCTTCTTGTATGTCAATTGTACCTTATTAAAGTGGCTTAAAATAAAAATAAATTTAAAATATGACCTACAGAATGTCACTTTATAAAAATGGAAGAGACCTTGATGTTTACTGGGAATCTGAAAATCCCTTCCTTCTTTTACAGCCACGCCTTTTAAACATGAATATATAAAATGCATAGACTTTTTAAATTTTTTGTTGAATTTATTGGGATGACATTGGTTGATAACATTATATAGGTGTCAGGTATATAATTCTATAGTATATCATCTGTACACTGTACTGTGTTTTCACCACCCCAAGTCAACACTTCCACCAACATTTACTCCCTTTATACCTTCTTCTTCTATTTAAAAATACTCCTGCATGACGACATTCATGCCACGGATAATGCCCTTGAGTCTTCTGTTCCATGATTATCTGGAATTCTAGAAGGACTAAAATCAAAGCTGATATCATGAGCCTATAAACCTTGTGATCCCAAATTGTATGGTGACATCTCATTTGTTTAAGCTGACATTTTAGTGAATTTGTTTGTTAGTAGTTTAGTCATTATGGGCTTTACTCCATATTTTAGAATTTGGCCAATTCCTCTCAAAATTATATGAGTTTTCTTAGTTTTTTTTTTTCTTTCATTCTTCTCCTCCTCCCACCATTACCTATTATTTAAACTAGGGGACATTTATTCTTCTCAACTAATATGACAGTCATGTCAACAGGATTGCTGTATGTGTCAGCAGAGATTGATTATAGCTTGCAATACATTGGATTATTTAGTGTTTTGCATTAATCTTCCTGATTTTTGTCCTTGAACTTCAGTTATTGATGAATCTGTGTTCCCTAATCACCACCATTTCACTAAGACAAGGAGTTTATAGAGTGCTTGGATGAAGAAGTGGCATGTAAATCTTTAAGGGGTTGGGCTAGGGATTTCTACAGAATAGAAATGCTATTACAGAAAATAACACATTCACTAATCTTCCAACTGTCTCAAGTAATAAGGCAGTGATGAAATTTCTCTATTTCCCCCTGGAAAAAGAGAAATTAGCTGCTGTCATTTGCAACAGCAGTTGGCTTAATTAGATTACATGGCTTCCTGTGAAGGCAAGAAATTAAGATTATCAAAGAACAGAGGGGAAACAAAATATACCTACGCCTTATGGCATTTCCCCAATATCTCTTTGGATAGCAATATAATGCCATTTCCTTGGTTTCAAAAGCTGAGTAGACATATCTGAGGTATTTTGAGTGGCAGATGTTACGGTTTCTGTGGTGTGTACACTGCTACATGCTTAATACATATCTTGTAAACAACCTTAAGGATCTCTTTGAACAGCCTCTTCAAACAGGTCAAATAGCATGCATATTACTCAATTATGACTGCTCTTACAATATGCACTAGGCATAGAGAAACCTCCTGAGGAATCCCAGATACATACCAACTATCAGGTGGCCACCATAATATGTTGGTCAAGCCACATGTAATAATAATAATAAAAACAATAGCAATAACAATGATAATATTAGAATAGATAAAATGTATTGAGTTTGCATGATGGGCCAAGCAGGGTGCTCACTGCTTTGTACACATTATCATTTAATCCTTATAACAACCTTGTGAACCCTGAGAAAGAAGACACCTACTAAGAAGGGCTCTGGTGGCTAATTGAACCAAAGTTTTAAAAAACAGAGCCCAGCAGCCATTTCTACACAGGGACCTCTCACACAAACTGCACTTCAGGGAGAGACCTGCACTGAGCTGCCTGCCTCTGCATTAACATGCCTTAAAGCACCGTGTTTCTGCCACCTGAGCCAACCCTTAAAAAGGAGTTCCTGGAATCCTATTTCAACCATTAGGACTAAGGCTTTCCCCATCCAATTGGAGCTGCACAACTCCGACCTACCAGAGCAGCTCTATCCTGACTAAGCAGGACAGTGTCTTTTAGACCAATCAAATTGTGAGAATTTGGCTCACTGGCATCAGGACAGACCAATCAGGGACCAGGTGTGGGGACTTCTGTACATATAAGCCAGCACCTGTCTGTCTGAGAGCATACTTTCCCTTTCAACCAAAGACTGCATCTCTCTGGCCGTGCTGAAACACCAAAGAATAGAGTGAAGCCAATCAGTGTAGGCTGGCACAGAGTGGAGCAGACCAGTGCAGTGGAAAGCAAACCAACACAGAGCAAAGCAGACGTTCTAGGAGCAGAGCAGAGCTGTCTAGCCTGAGAGGGGCCTGAGAAGGCTGCCTGATAGCCACGCTCTTTCATAGTGGTGCTGTATCACAATTGAGCTGTTTTGTACTAAATAAAGTTTTCTTCTTCACCTCACTTTCACTGCACTTTAAATTGGGCATTCCTGTTGGCATGCCCAATGCCATCAGGAATTGGGCACCAATGACCATCAGGTGACAAATCTTAGAGGCATATATTATCATTCTGACAATTTTACATATGGGGAAATGGAGGCTTTGTAGAGGACTGAGTAACATGGCCTTTTAATAATAAGGGATGTTGCCGGTTGAACCCAAGACTTGTGGACACCTAAGGCCAGGGTATTAACCCTCAGACTGTACTGCATTGATTGATATATAACAGCATGTACCAGAGAGTTTGCCAAGGTGTTTAAAATAGATTTTAAAATGAAAAATATTACATAAAAGCACCAAATATACCAGAGTATTGAAAATGGCTTCTATTAATTCTTTCTTTTATATAAATTTCTTCCCAAGGTAGCTGGGGGTGAGACTTGCACTGATTTTGAAGAACTAATAAAGTCACTTCAAAAAGTTTCCATGTCCTCAATCCATGCATTGTAATGGATTACTTATCTTCATTTTTAACACTGTTGCCATTTACTTATATGTTTAAATGCATCCTTATCTACTACTTTCAGTAATAACCCTCACACAAAATGCAAGGCTATCCACATGGTGAAGATCAATTATTAAACTTTTTTTTTAGCCAGAGAAACTTGATTTTTCTCATGAAACAGTATGAACTAATAGGTCATCACTTAAATAAAATGACTCCTGCCAGACAGAGACAAAGACTTACGAGGTAAAATTATAGTCTGGATTTTTTTTATGGCTCCTATTTGTACATAATGAGAATTGATTTTTCCTGACTTAATGAGAAACGTGGGGCTGATTCAAGTGCGCTGTTATCCTTATCCATGAAGTCATAGGACACGGGCCATGTGAAATCCCGAGTACAAACTACCCATGGGGGCAGTCCCCCTCATGTTCATCAACTATGGAGGAATCCTTTCAAGGGAATGAGCTTAGGAATTTTTCTTACATGGTCAACTGACATTAATTTAGCTATGTTTTTGGAAGACTCAATAGAGTCAAAAAGTAATGAGCTCTTTAAGAAAAAGAAATGTGTTTACCGTGTCTCTGTATCCCTTGAATTTATACATTCATGTGTGATTTAATTAATAAATAAGTGATGTGTGAATAAGTGATCAGAAAGTAGCCACCTGACATTTCTACTCCTATGCACATTAAAATCACATATGTCTGTAGTCTGACTTAGGTCTGGGCTGTGAAACTATATATTTGAAATCTTCCTAGGTGTTCTAAATTACTGGCAGGTACAGAACGATTACATTAATATAACTTAGAGACAGAAAAGGCACACTTATTGTGGGAAAAACTATGTTATTAATTTGTTCATCTGTTTTACATTTACATAAATATAATTTATAACTTGTATGCATACACATACATCTAGTACATGTTTTTACTTATATTCTTATCTCATCCAAAAAATTTTTAAATGGAATGTTACACACAATAACAAGTTAAGAAAATAAGTAAGATTTAAAAAGCAAAGGGAGCGCAGAGGTAAAAGACTGCCGGTCAGGACGAGGTTGGAAGGCTCTGCTGGCTTGGAGGACCGAGGCAGGACACACAGCAGAGAAGCATGGATCGGTGCTATTGTTCCTACTGGCTCAGAGCGCTCAGCAGTGACCTCTGCAGTGAGTCAGGGTAAGGTGAGCTCAGAGTCGACCTTTCCCCATTTACAGTTTGTTATTGCATTTCTTTTCCCTCGCCTGTGTTCTTGGAGCCAGCAATGCTTTCATAAAGGAGAAAATATTTTTATTGTTAGTGAGTCTTTCCAGAAAGCTCTCCCTTACCTAGCTTATTCATCTCATTAATATCATCACTTAAAGAAAAAAGAGCATACTCTCCAATTGCCATTTAAAAACAAAGCTGGGAATGATTAAAAATATTTCTAGTGATGAAAAATGGAGATTCTTTTTAACTGTCTGGAGATGTTAATCAGAAAAGCGAACAATAATCCCCAAGGAAGACATGTTCACCTTGGCACCCCGAGGCTCCTGAAACTGAAGCCAGTCTTACAGCTCAAAGGACTGGGTGTTGTGCGAAATTAGAGTGGGTGTGCCTGGGGAAGTCCAGGCAGAAGGAGAGAGCAGAGAATGCAAAGTCTTTCAAGGCCTGAATCTCCAAACTGAAGGAATCAAATTGTGGGTCACTGGTTCAGCTTCTGTGTATGACCTTGAACAGCCCAGTCCAAATTCAGGATGAAATGGGACACTTGTGAGTCTCCCCAGGCTGGGTTTCCTTTCACTGTTCCCACTCAGCTGCCCTGGAGGCACCAGGCAGCTGCCATTTCCAAACATGCCCCTGGATCCACTGCCTACTTTGATAGTGGGAAGTGGAAAGTGAGAAATCTCTCTGGGCTCCTATTCACTTTAAACTGGTCAGACCAGTAAAGGGAAAGTGAGTGGGGGCCTCTTTGTCTCTCACCTCTCCCTTGTGGGTAGGCAGTTTAACAGAAAGCAAATCCTACTGACTCACAAATATCCAAAGCATGCAGCAGACCAGAGCTCAAACCTGAGTCTGTGGGTCATTGTATCGAGCGCACACAGTAACAAAGACCGTTATTCCCTGAGCGTGGGATCCAGGACTGGGTCAGCACCATGAGGGGAAATGGTAGATTTTCTTAATGTGTAGCCACCATAAAACTGCTACGGTTTTTTGTCTGTTTGTTTGTTTTTTTAACTTTTAAGGCCTCCGGACACTGAAAATTCTGAAAACATATTTTATTTTCAAAGGGAAAGAGTACACATAGACTTTCTTTAAGATCTCATCAAGAAAAATAGCAAAATGTTGAATATTCAGAGAGGTTAATAAACTTCAAAACAATGTGTGTTCAGTGTTGAGATTTGGCTTGAGGTGGGTGTGTAAGTGTGTACTTGTGTCCTGGGAAACAGCATGGGGAACTGAGAAGAGTTCTAGACTTCGAATTGATACCTCACCTTAGCCAGTACCTAAGTCTGGTCATGGGCAAGTCATTTCACCCCTCAGAGTCTGAATTCCCTCTTCTTTAAAGTGAGGATAGAGTGGTTGAGAGTATTAAATGTGAAAACATAGTTTACAATGGCCAGCAAAGTTCTTGGCATCCAGTTGCTCACATGAATTTGAAATAGGCCATGTTTGGTTAGAGGTAGCCTAGTGGGCCACTTGGTGCTCATTCCAAATAATGCCAGGAGGCCACGGCATAAACCTGGCCTTTCCTTCCAAAACCGTAGCTGCTTTCTCCAACTCCAGTTCCTTTAGGAGATGGGATCTGGCAAGAGTTTAACAATAAAGTCATACTTAACAGTGGAAGGGATAGGGTGTGGCCAGGTTGATTCTGAAACCCAGGGCACTTGACCACTTGACCACAACATGCTTTCTGTTGCCTGCACCAAAAACCTCACACGTGCATTGAATCCTTCTGAAGAATAGCATTGAGCTGCTTTAGCACCTAAGCAGGCATATGGGGGCTCAAATGGTTCATCCTAATGGGACAGCGACTTTCCATTGACATGATTAGGCAGTAGAGCATGGTGGTGACAAGCATAGGTTTTAACATCAAATACACATGGATCTAGTGATGTAAACTTGGTTAAGTTCTTAATTTTCTAAGATGTTTTCATCTGTAAAATGGAAATAATAACAGTACCTACCTGAGAGTGTTATGATGAGAATTTTAGAGGTTAATAAATTTCAGCTGCTTGGCACAGTGCCTGGAAAATAGAGACTGATCAAAAAATTTTGACTACTTATAGAGATGGAGAGCTTCATGGTTTGAATTACTATTAGGTGTCAGCCCATACAGCCAAATGTGATGAACTTAGTTTTTTCTAAAATTGACTGTAATGATGTTTGTCACAGAACAACAAAAGCTGATTATATATTACCTAAACTTCAGTATCAATTATTATACAATGAAAGCTGTCATTTTCCTTGATTATCAAACTTTCAAAGTAAGTCCTAAAAGGAGAGGCCAGACTCCAGGTATTTCCTTATTCTTGAATTTTGCTTTCATTTAATTGGGAATTCATTCACATGTTGATGCAAGATAGTAGATATGAATCTTCTCCCAATGAATTAACCAAAGATTTAGTTATAGGAAAGAAGTGAACAACACAAAGCAACTTAACTAGATTTTAATCATCAACAGGCAGAAGCAGTATCATTTTTATATTTGGGTACCTGAATAATTCTATTATTTGATATCAGTAGAAGTCAACACGGTGTTAACTGATGAATGCAGAAATGGACAACAGCAATAGCCTATGACTACACTATTCACCTAACTATACTCACAGTACTTTGAGGGCTAGAATGGGAAAAATGGCTCGTTTTTTAAAAATGGCAAGGTCATCACTGGTATTAAAAGAAGAACCTGTCTAGTGGCGGATCAGGATGGCAAAGGCGAAGAATGGCTTGCTTTTGCAGTGACCAACATAAAATGCTGGAGGGGGTCCCACTGTGATTTCCTCGGTCACCGCAGAGAAGCACCAGCACACAAAGACTTAAGTGACAAACACACTGAGCCAGGCCTGCCTTTACAGTGTACGCCATTCCCATGAAGAGGCATCTGGGGCTGTTGGTGAAGAAACAAGGGGCATCATTGGATAAGTGGCTTTGAACACAAGTTGGTATCGTGGTGTTTACTAAAGACTCTCCTGTTGTTAAAAGGCCCAAAACACCCTCTCTGTGTTAACACTTGTCCTCCAAAGTGAGCCAAGGGCATTCCAGGAAGGTTTTAGGCAATTTTCATTCACAGCAGAGAAAGTGGTAACTAAGTAATCCGACAAACACTGTCCCCTACTCCACTTTTCCTCTCCCAACACATGTGGAAAGAACTGAACGCTATATTTAGCAAGCTGGTCAACACAGGTTCTGACTAATAACTGGAATAGCCGGCTGGCTAATGATAACAAAATGTCACATCGTGTTATTCTCCAATATCAAAAGAAATGGTTCAAGATACGACCATGCCATCTTTCCCTGTGCTCCATTCACTCCCAAGGTATCCGCCCAGCTACAATGAGTCATCACCACCTCACAGGCACTCGATCAGTTTTTGACATGAATAGTGACAGCTTTGGTATTTTTTTCTCCAAATGCAAAAGCCTATGTTAAGATTCAGTTTTATCAAAATCATTTATCAGAGTCATCATCATTGGGAAGGACAGGCAATCATTAGCTTAAGTACCATCATATGCTTTCACGAGAGCCTTCATTTTTATGAAAACGCCTGCAAAACTCAGACTTCTGTTGAAATACTCATCCAGTACACAGGTACTTATGAATTTCAGGTTTAGCATTGCTGCCTGACAAGATGTCCTGACTGCAATAAACTAAGGAAAAGTTAGGTAGGATATTTGATGATAAAATAAACATCCAGAACTCTAGTTAATTAGGTTGTGAATAGTTGCTCCCTGTTTAGAGACATGTTTTTTAGCTCTGACTATATAGGAATAAAATACATGTGTTTTTATTCTAACTTTTCATGCACAGAGTAGTAATTTATTTAGGAAATTGAAAAGACCCAAGCATGTGGTTTTCCTCTTGACAAAGGCTATGGTTCCCAAAGGCAGAAACCGTGGTAAAGCCATGCCCATGTCCAGAAAATACAGAGCTGCTGGCAAACTGCCATGTCGGCCAGGCACTTGGTGACTAGGCAGGTGCCACTGATAGTGAACTGGTAGGACTGAACATGAGGAGGATGGTGTATATCCGGAATCACCACCATGAGAATTCAGAGGGACAAAAGGATCCAGTCACCTGGTGGGGCATACCTCCACACTTTTTCTTTCTTCCCAGAAACCTCTCTAATTGTTTTCTCCTTCTTCATATACAAATTGCATAAGCCCAAGGAAATCTCATTCCACTCACCACCTCACTGGAAAAAGAGGAATGAGCATCTCTCCAAAGGAATATTCTATACATTTCAAAGGCTTGCAGTAGTGGGATGGTAAAGAGGAGACATCTCTGTTTCTTTTGTTATCACAGCAGACCCAAGAATTATCTTGGCTTATATATCTTACACTTATAATTTCCTCACATTATTTAAATTACCAAAATATTATTTCTACCTCAGAAATCTCTTTCAAATCTACTGTCTCATTCTCACCTCCAATTATACGTCCTTATTTTAGTTGCACATCATTTCTTACTGCCATTACTACAAAAGTTCTTAATTGGATATTCTATTGTTTCGCTCCATTATAGTTCATTTTTCACACTATTATCAAAATTCTCTTTCTAAAACAAAATCTGACGATGCCACCTCTTTAATTAAAAAATAGCATTCCCTATTGTTCCAGAGCTTCTGGTTTCAGTACATGATGTGGCCTTAGAAATTATACTAAACAACAAAAACCTGCAATTAATTCTGATGCATAGCTATTACTGAGAACCTGTGTCTCTATGTAAAAGGAAGCAACCTAAGTGTGACATTTGCTCTGAAAATATGCCTTAAAATTCTTATCTAGGTAAAACAAAGGACATGGTAATATTTTTCCCTAGTATATGTTATACAATTAGAAAAATACCAAATTAAGTAAATCCACTGTGGAAAACAGAGAATGGTTTCCTCTATCTTTCCTCTTTAGTGTAGTTTTATATAAAAAGAGAAACCATTGACATGAAAGATCCACCAGCACCATCGAGTTCTAGGCTGGCATTTCCAAATAAGAACTGACTCTCTTATAGCAACTACATACCCTACTCTTCCAGTAGCTCTTCCAGGCCATTAGAAGGTCTACCAGAACTTCCCCTTAATTATTTGCTAAGAATATTGAGGATGGGGGAAAAAGATAGAATGAGGGAAAACAAAACAACTATTCCAGGCAATTCAGCACTGGGAAGAATTGTTAAGAAGGAAAAAAGTATCTTCATAAGAGGGCACTTTCATTTTTAGAACTAGAGAAACATATGAGAACAAAGAAAATAGATAACAAATGTCAATGTACCCATTTCCCATCTCCAAAGTTATCAACTCAGCTTCAATCTTGCATTATCAATCCTCCCCCCACATGTGATTTTAACCATACACACCAGATTATTTTGTAGCATTGTTTTAGTCTTCTGTAAACATTGTACTATTAACTTGTAAAAGATAAAAAAATTAAAACAGAACCACAATACACTTACTGCATTGTATTAGCTTCCTATTGCTGCTGTAACAAATTACTACAAACTCAGAGACTTCAAACAACATAATTTATTCTCTTACAGTTCTGAAGGTCACAAGTTGGGAATGAGTCTTATGGGGGCTAAAATCAGTGTGCTGTTAGGGCCGGTTCCTTTTTGAGGCTCCATGGAAGAGTCCATTCCTCTTCTAGCTCCTAAAGGCGAGTGGCATTCCTTGGCTGCTGACTGTATCGCCGCAACCTCTGCTTCAGTAACATTGCTGTTCTTCATTGATCTTCTTACCTCCTCCTTCTAAGAGCCCTTACATTTCATTTAGAGTTTCCCCAGATAATCTAGGATAATCGCACCTGCAATGTCCCTTTTGCCATATAAAGTAACACATTCACAGGTATCAAAAACTAGGGCTCCATTATCTTTGGGGTGGGGGTGGGGGTTATTACTCAGTGTACCATAAATACTTAAAAATTAACATTAGTTCCTGATTATCATCAAAAATCTGGTCAGAGTTCAAATCCCCCTGGTCATCACATAGTTTCTTTGGCTTGCTTTGGTTGTATTTTCAGATGTTTTGATTAAGTCAGTAAAGTCAAAGTCCATATATTATAACTGACTGTTTTTTTTTAATTTTACTGTTGTTCAAGTACAGTTGTCTGCATTTACCCTCCACCACTCCTCCCCACCCCAGCCATCCCCACCTCCCTCCCCTGATCCCACACCCCCTTGGGATTTTGTCCATGAGTTCTTTATAGTTTTTCCTAAAAACCCTTTCCCCTTTCCCCCATTATCCCCTTCTACCTCCCCTCTGGTTACTGTCCATTTGCTTTTAATTTCAATGTCTCTGGTTATATTTTGCTTGCTTGTTTGTTTTGTTGATTAGGTTCCACTTAAATGTAAGATCATATGGTAATTGATTGTTTCTTTTAATTAAAAGAGATTTTTTTCTTCCTTGCCATTTATGTGTTAAAGAAACTGGATTGGGCGTTTGAGTGCCCCACATTCAGGATTTTGCCTATGGAGTTAACACATTTCTTTGCTCCATTTTTTCCTATACACTAACAGTATTGTAGATCAAGAAGTTTGAAAAGATCCAGGTTGTATTTTTGGCAAGAATTCATGATGCCCCTCATTCCATTTAAGCATTATTCTTTACATTCCTCTTCCCCCCATCAAAACCTTTCTCTCTGACAAAGTCCTGTCATGTCTTCATAGCCATTATGCCTTATTATGAGTTAGTTTAAAGGCTCTGGTATAGCACACCAGCACACACTCTGACTTCTACCCAGCCATACCATAAATAAAATCCTAGAGGAGTCAGTTACTGCAATCAAGTCACCAAGTCAATACTGTCACTGACTACTTTGATCCAAGTTTGCAGCCAAGACAGTTCTAAAGGATCCATCTATAATTTGTATAGACTCAGCCTAAGTTTGAGCAATGACTTTAGGTCCCAGGATAACTCATGTGTTACAACTTCAGAAAATCAATGAGTGAGACCACATTCATGACAAATTCAGGCCCCAGTAGAATACATGGCCTCTTAAACCAGAAAGGAAATTCAGAAATTAAGATACCAGGAAGAACCAATCCTTGGTCACTACTGACCACTTTGTCTCTGTTCAAGTTGTCATAATTAGGTAGCTGTAGCTGATCACAAGGATAGAATAAAACAGGAGACAATTATAAGATAGAAAAAAGTGCTCACAGGTTGTCTGGGAGCAGAATGGGAAAGTCAGGATTTATAGGTACTTCCAGCTTACTGATTAAAAGAAAGAAGAAATGAAGATGTGATATAAGGACTGAATTATTTCTCCTGGGCTTGGCTGCAAACTCTATATGATTTGAGGTCAGACCTTTAAATGTTCTGGGTTATTGATTATCTTTAAAATGCAGGTATGGATTAGATCGTCTCTGAAGTCCCTTCCACAGATTTTTTTTTTTTGTAGTGCATGTCATGGCTAATGTTAAACACAACATAAGATGTACATTGATTTTATGCACTTCCCAGAATTTTAATGACTAGCAGATTTTAAAATATGCCTTTGCATAGCACTTCAGCAAGATAAATGAGTCTTACAAATGTGAAGCCTTCCCCAACAGGCTCCACCTCAAAAGTAGGCTAAAAACACACTTAAATACATTAGCACAGGTATGTTGTTCTTGTTACTCATTCCTTCACCTTTCTCTGCCTTCTGTTATCCCAGAGGCAGTGGACATACTGATATAGCATTGGTATAAACAAGGGCTGCAGAGACACCATCAATATATCCGTACTAAAAACACATACCAGCACTTGAGAAAATAGAGTACAATGAAGCAATAAAGACTCGTTAATATTTCATGTTTGGTGACTGTCAACTTTGTTAGAGTGAGAGAAGAATAGAAATGGGAGCATTCCATTTAAGGCAATGTCTTTTATGATCCCAGGGAGGTGTTAAAAATAGAAATGTGTGCATTCCTGCCAATCAATTCAATAAAATCTCTTGGCATCATGTGGGCCAAGGGAAGGTTTGATTGGCAGTTGTAGCAATCACTGTTCGACTTGATAAATTCAGGTACAACATGATAAGAACTCAGGAAGAGAGGCTGTTAGAAGCGTAACTCCTTCACTGACAACACCTACATAATGGGTGAACAGATCATTAGAGAGGTGGATCAATAGGAAAGTCAAATGCAATATATTTATTTTAAAATAATCATCTGGGGTGGACATAAATAGCTTCTCCACTTTTCATGGTATAGTACATGTACTGTGTTCTACATGAAATAAATACCTGATGGTTATTGAAAACATGTGAATCTCTCACATATGGTTTTAATAACAAAGTAGTATTTGTTTAACATACAGTGACTTTATTATTAAATGTGGTATGATTATTTAATTTAAATGTCAAATATTGAAGCCAACCTGGCTAAAGATTAACAGCTAATACCTACTTAACGTTAAATATTCAACAAATGCTTTTTAATATGGAGTTACTACTTAACTACTTTGGTTCTGGAGCTTTTCTTCCAATTACCTTTGTTATCCCACAGTCCCTATGTGTTAAAACCTTAGATTCACACAGCCTTAGCACTACACTGACCTTAAAGATAACCTTATCTATAGATGAGAAAAAGAGGCCTGGAAAGGCAAATTTACTTATTAAAAGTTTCATGAACAGTTTTCTACTTTCCAATTCAGCATTTTTTGTGAGTCTATGCTGATTTTTTCATGGAAGAATTAATTATAGGAGGATCAGAGACCAGAGGTTTTTTTTTAAAATAAATTTCTACAAAAACCAGTACATGGTCGGTATGGCATTATTTTTCTCTTTCTTATCAACACCCTTCCCTTACTCCCTCACCCCCTGCCCCCTAATATCTACTCATAGTGGGACCAGCTGATGCGGACCCCAGCTCATGGGGTCCACGAAATTGTGGATGAGACAAGACAAATTCACATGGACTACCAAGTCCTGTGGAGGAAAAGGGATGGTATGGCCACTCTCAAGGGGAGAGTGCCCCAGAACGCTGCAGTCACTCTCTCAAGAGGAGACTGCCCTGACCCTTGCCTTGACAAGCTTTTATCGCTTTTCTGGGCACATTACATGATGGTCCTCATTTACTGTGCAGAGGTTTGCTTTAAGTGATTACCTTTTACAGAAAACAAAGGAGAGGATGCCATTAATCACATCACAGAAGGAGGATATTTGAAAACGCAAAGGGAAAAGTGGTTGAACTGGTTACACTCATCCTTGGAAAATTTAGCATAGATTTTAGGAAGTTACTTTGAAAATATGCAGTAAACATTTGCTGCCTCAATTCAGGGTGAGGGAGTTTTAGCAAAAAGCAAGTCTCGAAGCAGCCTAGGTACAATGCAGGCTTGAGTCCTCACGGGAGAACCTATGCGTGGGCGTGGATCCTGTGCATTGGACCTCGCTTTCCACTGGCCTTCCTGAGTGGGATCTGGGCCCATGCCACGCAGAACGGTCTCCTATAACTAGCAACTCTTTGCTGCTTCAATGCCTAAGACATGAATTCTATCCTGCAGTCTTGGAGCTAAAGAAGGAAGTTTCTACTCTAGATCAGCATGTTATCTATGGGAGGAGTGGAGCTAAACTCAACTGCCATACCCAGGAAGAATGACTGCCAAGAATGAAAATCCAACTTGGAGAACAAAATCTTGACAGGGAAAGCCACGAGTCCCCAATCTAATAGCAGGTGAAGATAAAGTAGGGAAGCTTGCATGTATCTGGGCATGACTATGATCTGTGGATGGATTAGGCCAAGGATGGAGGGATGCACTAAACCTTAAACTCAACCAAATATCTAAAATATCTGCTGTTCTATGCACAAGTCCCCCAACCTTTTTTCTTACTGTCATTCTCTTTTTTAAGTTTGCTATAGGAACAAAGCTTATTCAAGTATTTTTAGAGTGAGCAACCAGAACACCACATGGTTTATCAAGTCATATGAAAAATACATTTACTTTACTTAGAGAAAACAATAGATGATTATTTGAGTGGGGGTGTGTGCGTGCAAGAGGTAACAAGGGAGTGGAAAAGATGACAGGAAGGGAGGTCAGTTTTTATATATTTTCTCTGTTTTGTGAAACTAGAAGCAGATTATTTTTGTGTGGCTCCAAACAGAAGATTTAGTCCCAACAGTCAGAAATATAAGGAAGCTAATTTCTGCTATAGTCAGAGATAACTTCCTAATTATCAGAGTTGTCCAATAATAGAATGATAGGAGCAGTCAAAGTTGTGAGCTCACAGCTGTAGAGAGTTTTTGAGCGAGGACAGACTGAACTGCCCAGGGCGGCCCTTCAGCGAAGTGAGCTCTCATGGCTTTTCTGTTCAACTCAAGATCCAGCCCTTGAATCTGGAACTGCTATACTATAATCCTTCGGTTTACTTTTCATTGAATAAGACTTTACTGCAGATTCCCCAGGCATGATTTTCTTCAAGAAAGAGAGATAAAGCCAAGAGGCATGTAAGGGAGATGGAGAGAAGGAAAGACAAGGAAGAAGGGATTGGCCTAAAGTAAGCAAGATGAGACCTCTTCAGTTACCATAACGATAAACTTGTCACAGTTCCTATGGTGATATAAGAGACCAAGGAAGAACTAGGATGAAGTGCATCGGACTAGGGCATAAATCAGAGGTGGGAGTGCAGAGCTCTGCGTCACTCAAATATTAGCTGCAGCATTCTTCCACTTTGGACATTTTGTTAAATTTGAGCCAACCTGAAACTGGCCACAGCCTTTCCCCTGATTTGTGTATATTCCCATGTTGACTTAGGAAATAAGGGTCAGTCTTGATCTGATCTCTGATGACATTTTCTGAACAAATATCATGAGTGCAGATAAACAACTTTTGTCTCCACACAAAGATTTTTCTAACCGAGCATTTGAAGATGGAAGAGATAACTGATGGCCAGAGTAAAGTTTCCATCTCAGTGCTGGGAATGCTGGGGGAGGGAGGACAGATACAATTACACTTTGTCAAGCCAGGCCACACTTCAAAACTATTGGCAATGGTCCTAAGAATCATATAGGAGCCATGGAGGAAGATCTAATGCTGATTCCAAGAAATTTAGGAGACATTTCTTATAGGAGTGTCAGAAAATAAACAATGGAGAGTTTTTAATATATCTTCTTCTTCATACTTGTGGTTACATGATAACTTTTCCACCATCAAATTTAGTCAGTGGGTCCTTACTTTTTTTTTAATTTAACCCTTACATTTTTATCAGTTGCAGCTTATGTTTTAACTATTAAAGACCTTTATTCAAAATGCAAAACACCAGACTGACAAATCTCATTGATCAGGAGGTATGTTGCTTCTACACTGCTTGTCACTGTCATTTTATTTCTAATATGCAATGATGGCAGGAGGCAGTTACAGGAAACCAGACCTGCTGACTACTCATCAAGGAAACGCGCCACGCAGAGAGCGAGGGCTCCTTTACCTCTGCTGTGTTTGTGCACATCTCCTCCTGGGCCTGGGGCTCAGAGATATGTCTTCAAACATGCTAAAATGCAGCAGCATTTTCCTGACTGGCTGGTATCTAAGCCCTGAGTGTAAGCAGTGATTTCAAGCTCTTGGTATTCTGTGCCTGCTGTTCCCTGTGTCCCCCATCACCATCTTCAAGTCTGGGGAAGAATTACTCAGCTGTTTCCCTTCCTTCAGTACAAAAAGCACATTATTCCTTATTCTCTTACTAGAGAAAACAGAATGCTTTTCCTCCCATTAAGATCAACTCACAGTGAACTTGAAAAATAGCACATACCCTAATCTCTTTCCAGTTCATATTGGCTTCCAGCTCTGATGTCTAAGACCATAATCTCTTGAGACTGAACTGAAGTGTGTACTACTGTTTAAGGACAAGATTCACACACATAAAAAAATACATCCTTGTAGAAAGAACTTACGTTACAGACTATTAACACTTAGCCTACTCTCCCAAATTCAAACAAAAGGTGCAGGACAGGCTATTCATTGTCTGCTGGACACCCTGAATCTACCTTGCCACCCATACATACATTTACACATGCCACAGATTAAGGAAGCTCACCCTTCCAGAAAAAACAAAGAAAGAAAGAAGTGTCTTGATGTCATTTTCCAATTCCATTCCTCTCATGAGGCCCCATTATTTCGTTCAGATTTGAGTCACACAAGTTTTGACACCTTGGGAAACTTTTTGTAACAAGAAAACTAAGAATAGAATTGTAAGAGTCCTCAAAAAATAATATATTAAGAATAGAGGAAGGAATTGGGAATAATTTTTTTTTTGGAGACCAGAAATTTTGATGAACTCAGGATAGCTGACCTCACAGAACTAAACAATTATTTGGTAACTCTGGAAGGTATGGTTAAACCAATGGGTAGAATTTCCCAGAGGGTTGAGGATAACTTTGGCTTGGTATAAAAGTTTAAAAACAATGTAATGACAATTAGAGATGGTCAGAGATACAATAAGCGGCCTCAGAAGAGGTGGCATTTCATGGCCCTGCACACACAGATTTTAGGCAGATGGTTTGAAAAAGGAGCCAGAGGCCAAGTGTTTCTGGTTGTACAGTTAGTTGTTTCCCTAAAAATCAAAGATAAAGAAAATTTTGTGAGATGAAGACCATTGGTGGAAGCCAGACTGGGCTGGAGTGAATGGGGAAAAATTACTTATTTCAGTTATCTGAACTTGTCGCATGCTTCTGTGTACTTAGCTCAGATTCCTAGAAATAGAACCTAAAAGCAAAACCTCACATGCTGCCCCTTTTGGGGGGACAATGAGGGGAATGAGGAGTGTGGCACACAAAAAGGAACAAACGTGAGGATGTACATCAGCTCCCTGGCTACTGCTTGGCAGCGAGCACACTTAATTGCTTAACTGTTTAGGATACCATCAGAGAGACCACCTGAGAACAGACTGTCCTGGGACAGAAGAGGGAAGAAGCTATTCCATCCCTGGCCATCGACCAGTCAAAGCCGGCCACATAGAACCCCTGTACTTTCAGGAAGCTCCCAAGGAAGCCAACACGCACAGGGGAAGTTTGGTGAGTGTGCAGGAGCAGTGTTCCTCTTTGCCACGTAGTAGGCTGAAGTGGCAGTGATGACCCAGCTCCACAACTGTAGAAACAGTCTGGGGGCCACTCAGGTCACAGCCAGGCAGTTAATAATACAGGTAGAAGACAGGAAGGCAGGAGGTGCATGAACTGTGTCCAGCATAGATCCCAGCTCTGGATTCATGGTATCCTTTGTGACACAAACATGTCCTCCGTATGTTACAATTGTAGATATTTTACCAGAAGAATGGCTTTTTTTCTAAGTCAGACATGCCCAGCTACATCAGACCAAAGAGTGGACAACTGGTCGTCCATACCTATCGTAATTCCACTGATGAGGGAAGAAGCCCCGGTGAACAAATCCCTTCTCAGGAATCATTCTCCTGCCTCCAGACCTCAGGGAAAGCAAAGGCTTCTTCTCTGTCCTGATTGAGAAATTATATTTTCTGGCATCCTCGCAGGAGAGGCACTTCATAATACTCTTAAACATAATACTCTTAAACTTGACTGGGGCTAGTCAAGTTTGCAAAGACACTGTCTTCTAGTCAGGGCTGATTTTAACGGATGAGCATCTGAAGCTTAATTTCAACTTTGCATACACATGATCCTGCCCTCTACTTAGTTATTATAATCTCAGTTTTCCAGTTGCAGAAGAAACAGCCTAGGGTGGAAAAAAAGAAAATTTGACTTGAAGTTTGAGAATTGGGGTAAGTCCTGAACCTACTCCTTAATCACTAGGGATTGTACTCAAACTTCTTAAACTCTCAGGCCATTTTCTAACTGCTTCCAACACGTTTATGACTCCAAATAAGTACTGCATAAAATTTACATGTACATTATTATTAGAGTGTCTGCCAAAGTGTGAGAGCTGGGACAGTAGTATGTGGGAGTATACACCTGGAAAGGCAAATGGCAGCTGAGTGGATAGTCTGGCTAAATTGGCCATTAAAAAAAAGAAGCCCTGCAAATTTAGAAAGGCAGTTTCATGGCTTTAAAGAGGCCGCTTCTCAGAAAGGCATCAAATGGTATCAAAGGCTGTACGGCATATTCCTTGATCCTGGTTCTATCTAATGGGAAAAGATACTCAGAGGATAGAAGAAGGAATATGTAGGAGAGGAAGAACTGAAACTATCAGAGAAAGATATGGAACCAGTCATAAGGTACACAATGTAAATCATGAGTAAGAAGTGAGCTTTCTTTTCACTAATCCTCACTCAATTAACCAGTGGTTTTTGGAGTGCACTTTGTATGTCTAGCACTGTTAGGTAGTATGTAGAACACATGCACAGTAAAAGATCCAGCTTTTTTTTCCACAGTGCTTGAAATGCAGCTGCTGTTTTAAAATATCATACCTAGAACAATAAAGGAGAAAAGCAAGACATAAAATGCAAGTGAGAAATAAAGTAAAAATAGTCAGTGAGATATCCAATATCAAACAGTGCCTTCTTACTGAGCAATAAAACAAAGAGGGTAATAATAATAGATAATATTTATGGAGCACTTACTACATAACATGGTCTATTCTAAGCCCTTAAATGTATTCGCTCATTTGATCCTCAAAATAATAGTAAAAATGAAAGAACGAGACACAGAAAAGACAGGTAACTTGCCCAATGTCACACAGCTATAGAATGCCAAAGACCAGAACCAAACCCTGGAAGGCTAAAGAAGGGATCCATGTGGTGAGTAGACAAGAAACTTGAGTTTACTAGACTCTATGTTGCTGCAGGTCATCTTCATGTTCCTAGCGTCGGGCATCTGCTAGTTAGCCAATGGCTAGTTGCTGAAACAAAATGAGCTGAACTGAATGAATGAGCTGGGAAAAGGTGGGGAAAGAAGCATCAAGATCATCATAGTCAGAGGAAGAGCAGAAGCAGGAAGGACTCTGCCTATGCCCCCAGGGCAAGTCCTGGATCAAATCAAGGATGACATCTAGGGGCACAGCATAGCTTTGTGGTGTTGCAGAGGGGATGAGAGAGCAGCAGAAAGCTGGTACACAGACCAGGGCTCCGCAGCTCTCACAGGTGAGAGAAGGGTGCACGCATGTGTCATAATGACGCCACAAACAACAGACACCCTCTGCTCTGGGGAATCGCCTTTGCTCTGCAAATACAATGTGCTACTGTCAGGACTAAAAGTGTACTTTGAAAATGGCCAAGTAGTGGCTAAAAATGGCTAAGTAATGCGGCCTGCAAGGTTTCCCAGAAACTCTTGCCATGTTTAGAAAACCAAGAGAATAGCTGGGTAACACCCTGAGATTTGGCACTCCGGAAACACCAACAGCTGGAGATCCTGAGCCCTTGTCTGACTTCTCACAGTTCAGAGTCTCAGCACACCACACCGTGGAACAGCTGAGAAAAATTCTCCCATCTTTTTAAGGGTATTCAACTCTTCCACTTCCTCACGTGACCCTTCCTGATGCGGGCTGCTTTGATTTGACTGGTTTTATTCTCCTCACCCTCCCACCTACTTCACAGGGCCCATTTTCCTTTTCATCTTGTGAAACAGAGGCCAACATTTTTTTCAACCAAGAGAGTGGAACTGACCATCAGGATAAACTTTTTCCATCCAGTAAGTGTTCATCTGCTATTTTAACATCTTAGTCATATTGAATGGACTTCGGCAGCCAATGCCCTTGGGGCAATAAGCCATATTGATATAATTAGCCTCCATAGTCTTCCGTTCCTGGAAGAGCCTTTTCTTTATTATTCTTGAATATCAACAGCTCTTAATTTCCAAAGACTTGGCATGTAATCAGACTCCAAAACCCCACAAGGAGGAGAAAATCTGGCCCCCACCCACTCACACATTCCCAGCAAAGGTCCCACCGCCTGCTCTTTACAGTCACACTGAGACTGAACTTCTCAATCAATTATACACTTGGTTGGAGCCAACAACATTTGTTTCTACCATATCATGTTTTTAGTAATTAGAAAGTAATTCTCTGAGGCAGAGAATACTCGAGGCTTGCCAAGAATGAACTCTGTTGATGACTTCTGAGAGCTATGAGTGATTTTGCTGTGACCTCTATTATAAAAAAAGTCACTTCACTGACAAAGACTCAGGCCATTCTTTCAGATTGGATAGCCATTCTGCCTAGTATTCTCCTTAAAGAATTATGCTTTGAAAACTGGAATTTTTCATACAGTTTATAGTCAGATTCAAATTACCTAGAGATAGCTAAGTCTTTTCTGAATATTTTCTAAATTTCAAATGTTGCAATTAGTGAGGTAGGGTGAACTCACTATTGCTCACCAGATGGTAGGACAGTTCATGAAGAAGGATAAAACAATAGCTTTTCCAGCCTGGAAAAAGAGCCTTTGTCAGTTCCAGGTATTTCATTAGGGTGAGCATGTGATTCCTGTCACTATACAGAGTGACCAGTGTTGGATTCACACAGAACTACACAATCAAGCAACACTGGCCTTCGGTATATCTCCCATCCTATATTTCCGCCCCACCTTCCTGGCATCTCTTTACCTTTCATTTTAAGATTCTATCACCCTAAGGCTTTCTTCTCTATCTCAAAAAAAAGTACTTCCAGATGGTACACTGTTGGTGAGAATTTGGATCGGTACAGCCACAACAGAAAAAAGTATGGAGGTTCCTCAAAAAACTGAAAATGGAACTGCCTTATGACCCAGTTACTTCACTTCTGATTATACATTTGAAGAAACCCAAAACACTAATTTCAAAGAATACATGCACCCTTATGTGCACTGCAGCATTATTTACACTATCCAAGATATGAAAGCAGCCCAAGTGTCCATCCACAGATGAGTGGATGAACAAGCTGTGATACATACATACAATGGAATATTATTTGACCATAAAAAATAAAATTTTAACGTTTGCAACAGCATGGATGAACCTAGAGAGTATTATGCTAAGTGAAATAATTCAGTCAGAGAAAGACAAATAACATATGATTTCACTTGTATGTGGAATCTAAAGAACAACATAAACAAACAAAACAGAAACAGACTCCCAGATACAGAGAACAGGCTGAGAGTTGCCAGAGGGGAGGGAGGTTGGGGGCTGGGTGAAAAGGTGAAAGGATTAAGAATTATAAATTGATAATCACAAAATAGTTCTGGGGACATAAAGTACAGCACAGGAAATACAGTCAATAATATGGTAATAACTATGGTACCAGGTGGGTACTAGAAACATCGGGGAGACCACTTTGTACAGTATATGATCTGTACAACTGAAAATAATACAAAATAATATTAAATGTAAACTTTCATTGAAAAATAAAATTAGAAAATCATATAGGAGAATATTAAGGACTGCCACTTAATGTTCTTAGAAAAGTAGACTTAACCTAAGGACACTATCAAAGGTCAATGGATGCAATTATAGACACCAGCCGTTAGGGGGAGTAGTTGTGGTTTTATGTGGGGGGCCACCCTGGTATCTAAAATCAGATGAGAATTTCCAGGTGGGGAGGAATGGGTGGGTGGGCTGGAATGGGAATAAAAGATAGAAATTGTACTGAATAATCTAAAATAAAAAAAATAATAATAAAATAAAATAAAATCAGATGAGAATTTCCTACAACTTGGTGTCCTACTTTGCCAAATTGTAGAGCTGGTTCACTGCTACCTGAAGAAGGACAAAGATGCAACTAACTGCTCTTCAGTGATGACCTGGAGCATCCATTGTTGTTTGTGGTTAGGAATGGTTTTCCCTAACAATGAATTCTCTTAGGTTCTGGCAACTTTCAGACCAGTAAGTCCTGATAGTTAGGTAATAGTTACTGGGTAGTATTTATAGATCTCTGAGGTAAAATAGTGAATAAGGGGTGGAGATGAAATTATTCTAAAATATGTGGGTAATATTTGAGAGATACTGAATTTATGGCTTATGCTGTCTTGAAACATAATTATTTGTGTATTGATATAATTTTTAGTTATAAGGAACTCAAAATATATTACAGATATTATTAAATCAAGTAATATAGGATCATAGTATCTAAGATTTATTGAGTACTTCCTATGTGCTAGAAACTATAAGTACTTCACATATGTTAACTCATTTAATCCTCATGGAAATCCTAAGAAATAGATATTACTATTATCTCTAATAAACAAACAAGAGAACTGAGACACAGAAAAGTTAAGTAATTTGCCCAAGATCACAGGTGCCCCATGAGTCTGACTCCAGAACCTGAGGGTCACAGCAGCTCCAAAGGTCACATTACTTGCTTTAAAAAGCATTACATTAGAAGCTTATAGAGAAATAGAAATAGTCGAGCTGGGATGGAAAGCTGGTTTTTTGAATTCCCAAGCTATAATGAATTTTACTGCAGTAGTCCAGTGACAGTATCACTTTATAAAATGGGATAAGAATGCGGATCAGCGGTGGATCTAAAATCACTTCAGCACAGGCAGGAACAACACTCAGAGGCTGACCAGGAATGTGAGGATGTGGAGGACGTGCCCGGTCACGGCCTAGGCTCCCAGGCCCAACTGCCTCTCTCACTGGGGCTAGCCTTCACTGCCATGTCCCTGTTAAGCCTGTGACCCTGAAACTTGAAAGCTGCTCAGTTCTGCTTCCCCAGATTTTGATGCTGACACAGCAATCTGACTTCGCTTGTTTTCCACTGACAATGTCTATCCCACACATCCTTAACAGGCATTGATATTAAACTTCCATTCTTAAGTCCCCTCCCTTTATCTGGTGCTTGAGGGAAGATATTGTTGATTCTGGACCAAACCTCACTATCACCGACTCAAACCTAAGACATTTCCTCTGGTATGCAACACTATTTAATGGACTTAAAATACTCAACATTAGAATTTCTTAAACCTGGTAATTCATTAGAATCATGGAGCTTTTAAAAAATATGAATTCTGAAGAAAACATAACCTTGGAATAAGCAAACATTTCCTAATAGGAAAAAAAGCATTAAATATAATGATAAAATAGGTAAGGTGGACAACATAAAAATTAAGAGCTTTAGTGAATCAAAAATTACCTTTATGGAGTAAAAAGATAAGTCGGAGTGGAAGAAGATATTTTCAATGTACAAATAATAAAAGGAGTCAAACAAATAAGAAGAGAGATAACTAATAGTAAAACAGGCAAAAAAGTTGATCAGGGTCTTTAAAAAGGAAGGATATTCAAATAATCAAAACTTTGAGAAGGTTCTCAACATGAGAACCTCTCTCTCATGAGAGAAACTCAAATCAAAACCATAATGAAATACTACTAACATCCACCACAGTGACTAAAGGTAAAAAGACTCAGATAGCCAACTATTGGCAAGGATGTAGAATGATGGTATTATTTTCTGCTGGGAGTGTAAATTGGTAGAACCACTTTGGAAAGCTGGCAGTATCTGCTAAAGCTGAACTTGTGCATACCATCTGAACCAGAAATTCCACTCCAAGGTACAGACCCAACAGAAATGCATACATATTTTCACCAAAGGCAGGCTCAGGGATGTTCGTAGTGGTACTATTCATGAGAGACAAAAACTGAAACAAAAATGTCAAAAACAGCAAAATGAATTAATAAATTATGGCACACTTATACAATAGAATACTATAAAGAAGTGAGACTAAACCAACCATTGCCACATAAAACAAGGCTCACGCCTCTCGCAAACACAATGTTGAGCAAAAGCAGCCATACACCTGCGTGGACCCACTTGCGGAAAGCTCACACACAGGCGAAGCTAGCCCGTGGGGTTAGAAGTCAGGACTGTGATGACTTTGGGGAGGAGAATGCCTGCAGCGGAGCAGGGGAGAGCCAGTGACGTTCCAGGAGGTGCTGGCTGCATGAATACGTACACTTCGTGACAATTATTTGAACTATATCACAAAAGTCACTTTGTGAACTTTTCTGTGTGTTATACTTTAATAAAAAGTTTACTTTAAAAAGTGCATATTCCTGGGGAATATTTCTTTAGGCCTCGTGCATGAGAAATTCCTGTGTTAGAGCCTGGGGAAGTTTATTATTAAAATGTCCGCAGTTATTCCAATAAACAATTAGTTTTAGGAATGACTGAGATGGGTTTCTGGGAAAGCAAAATGTTCAGTTAAAAACGCTAAGGTTAGAAGGTGTATTTCGCACAGAGGACGCTATCCCAGAAGACAAGTAGACCATGGAAGAGGACACTCCGGTCACAGAAAAGCCCCGGCGGGGCAGCTCAGCTGGGCGGAGCAGGCTCGCTCCCCATTCGGGGCACATACGAGAAGCGACCAATCAGTGCATGTGTACGTGGACAACAAATTGATGTCTGTCTATTTCTCTTCCTATTTCTCTAGGGTCAATAATCTCTCTACAAAAAATAAATATTTTTTTAAAAGAAAGAAAAGAAACGTGCCCCTGCCTGGGTGCGCAGACAGAAAATGGGTGATGTGAGTCCCCACCTCAGGGCACAGCAGCAGAACAACAGCACAGCTGTGGAGCATCACCCGAGGGGCCTTTGCCCACGTTCTCGTCCTGATGAGTCATTCAATAAATACAGCAGGTAACCCTTGTGTGCTGAACTCAGCTGCTGACACCACTCAGCAGACTGACCCACTTCAGGGGAAACAAAATCCCTCCCTCCCCAGTTCTGCATGAAGGTAACTCAGTCATAGCTCAGGGAGGTCTCCAAGTGAGAAAGTTATGGGATTTCCGGTAAAGAGAAGTTCACTCATTTGCATCCAGTTAGACTGATGTGAGTTTTGAAAAGGCAAACAACTTTGTTATGCTCTCTGTTTAGCATCACTGCACTGTGTGATGCTGACAAAGAGCTGTGCAGAGGATGAAAATCAACAGGTTTCAATTCTTCTAGGTTAGGGGAAGAGAAAGGTCCAGGAACACACTGGTCACTAAGATGTTATCTTCTTCAGAAAAAAAATGACAAAATGACAATGAAATGTGTTTTATTGCATTTCTTTCAGCCACTTTATTTCTAAATGGGCTGAATGGGGTTCAATCCCAACCCTGCTAATTACTACACTTGTGACCACAGGACCCTCCAGATCTCCCACATGCCACTTCTGGCTTCACAGAGCTCTGCACTGTCCTTAGGAAGGTGCAACTCTGGCACCAGCTTGGAGATGAAGAAAAGGATGTGCCTTAAATTAATGGCCATTATATGGCACCATATTACCAAAAAGGAGAATATATGAATTAGGAAACTACATGGTAGAGGTGATGGTAACGATGCTTCCCTTCACTCCCAGCGACCCACATGAGAAATGTGTGCTTTCCATCACCACAACTCCAGGCTTTGTGAGTCTGGAGGTCATGTTTCCTGGAGGAGGAACATTTCCACCAGGGAACACAAGAGTTTAATTAAATCTTAAGGTGCAGTTGTCACTCAGTCACTTTGGGCTTCTTGGTCAAGAGACCAGCAGGCAAGGATCTAGTAGGGGGAAATGAACCTGAGTGTTAGGAGGAAGGAGGGCTCCTCTAGCTCAGCAGAGTCCGGGAAGAACACACAGGGCACTCAAATGATCCACAGGGCATCTCGTGGGTCGCCTCTGCCCCATTCTGACAGTAAATGGACAAAGACAACAGAATGGCACAATGGTCAGGGCTCTTAGCTCCTAGGGATGAGGTCTGGGTTACCCCACTACATAAGCTACTAGTGCCAACCAAGGTGGAGAATTGAGAGTGGCCAGTAAGAAAGGTGAGTTTCAGCGGCAGCCATGAGACCAGTCTTCCCCCAGAGAAAGAGACAGAGCAGAATCCTAGAGGTGTTGTGAGACAGGCTGTAGAAATAGGAAGCAAGTGGATGCAGATGACACAAGGGGTAGACTGCTGTGGATACCCAGGTGCCCCCTTTATGTTTGAAACACACATTCCCCCACTTGGTGGAAGTGTTGCCTGCTGATGGCTCACCCCTTTGTCTTTTCAAGAACTGCCTTTCATCCAAGGCTGCTGCCTCACTCAAGGTTATCCTCATTCCCCAGGAATGGCCAGTATCCAATGATTGTGTGGCAAAGGTTTACAAGGGTTTGGGCCCCCTTGCTTCAATTCCAGATGTCTCTGAAGATTTAATTATGCTGCTTCTGGGACTGACTGAAGCCTTTGCTGCAAGTGATTCACTGTTGAAAATTTCCCTCTGCCCAATCCTATCTCCCTCACTCCCTCACCCGTGCTTTCCCTGAACACCCTTCCCAACAAACGGCCTACACTCAAACCTCTCTCTCTCTCTCTCAACATCTTTTTCCTGTCTTACTGCAATAACTTCCTACATGATTTTCTTCCTGTGCTCTTGCTTCCAAAAGTTTTTTCTCCACTCAGAACCCAGAATGATCTTCAAATATAAGTCAGATAATGTCACTCCACTTCATGGTTTCTTATCTAAGGGCCTTTGCAAGGCTCACAGGAGCCTACCTGCTCTAGCTCCAGCCTTCTCTCCAGCCTCCTCTCCAGCCTCATCACCTACGACTCTTCCCCATGGCCACCCACTTCCTGACTGCCCTGCTGACCTGCCTCATGTCAAGCACTCTCCCAAGTCAGAGCCTTGGCACTTGCTGCTCCCCCTGCCTGGAGGGCTCTTCTCCTGCCACACACATGGTGTGCAACCTCTGTTCATGGAGATCCTTAGTCAAATGTCACCTTTCCAGAGGGGTCTTCTATGTCCACTGTACTCCACCCTATCTGCTTTTTTTCCTCCATAGCCCTTACCACTAGCTGACATTCTACTATTGATTCATGATTTTTTTTGGCATTCTCTCTCATCTTACTATAATATCCATGAAGGCAAGGATCTTTCCTTTTCTTTCCACTGCTGTATTCCCAGTCCCTAGAACAGTATCTGTTTTATTATAAGGCATTCGGCAAATAGTCATTGAATAAATGGATAAATGAACAGTATATTGTGGGTGCACACATCCAAGTATACAAATTTTCCAAACAAAAAAGCAAAACAATCTGAAACATGCTGACAATGACAAATTT
This sequence comes from Trachops cirrhosus, assembly GCA_028533065.1. Classification (NCBI taxonomy): domain Eukaryota; kingdom Metazoa; phylum Chordata; class Mammalia; order Chiroptera; family Phyllostomidae; genus Trachops; species Trachops cirrhosus. The sequence continues at coordinate 134,840,751 of CM052538.1, forward strand.
GGACTAAATCACACTGTGGCCAACTGAAAATGAAAATCTTTTAATGGTACCCGCAGGCTAATGAAGAGTTCAAATGATTAGTTAAAACATGAAAGTCTTTTAGTATGTCTGGTGCCTCAGCTTTGGGAAAAGAGGGATTGAATTTTGGTCCTTATTGTTGCTTGTTCTATGTTTGTCTTTTATGACAATGCCCATCATTCGCTGTACACCCAGTAGTCAACAGATAAGACATGGGCCATTTTGTCCAATATCCAACTCCTCCAGCAATGAGGTAAAAGGCATTGAAAGAGCTCAGACTGGTGTTATATCACTCAGGATTCAATGTGAAATAACTGGAAATGGCTCCAGGTATTTAAGCAGAGAGATTCCACACAGAGCAACAGGTGCTTGCAAAATCCTTGGAAGGGACAGAGGAGCAGAAGTCACTTTGATCTAAGGCAGCATTGCCAGAGCAATGCTGAGATCTGGAAAGGGCTGCTCCCGCTGCTTACACAGTGGTCAGTGCCATAACTTCCTGACACCCATGGATTGGTCACCTGGTCCTGGAATGTGGGGTCCAGCCTCCAGAACTGGTCTTCCTATCCTAACCTTACCTGCTAGTCCCCACCTGCTAGTCCCCTGTCTTGGGCTGTCCCTATACTAATGGAGTCCATTTCATGGGATATATCATATCCAGAACTAGTCATACATGAGTCTGTGAATTGCCCTTGTAAGCCTCCCAGATAAAAGTAGGTAAAAGGAAGGGTAGGAATAGATGTTGAGTGCAAAAACCATTATCCAGTAGACATGCCAACAGTGAGAAACTTTACATGGGATATTCCTTTGCTCTACAAGAATAAAGTTAAATATTGGGGTGATTTTTTTGGAAGACAAAAGAAAGTTCCATTAACAATAACAATAACTTTCATGTAATGGTGCTTAAATTGTGTTTGGCACCATACAAAGCACTTAACATTTATAATCTCATTCACTCATCACAGTGACTCTTTGAAGTCAGTACTAATATTTTTCTCATTTTATAGATTAGAAAACCAAGGCTTAGAAAGTTTCAGAGGTGTGCCAAGGATATACAGATAGTGAAAAATAGAGCTGGGCTATAAACACAAGGCCAAAGTTCTTAACCGCTAGCAGTATCACTCCCGTCACCAGCTTATGCCATCTACTCCATCGCCCTAGAAAACTTCACCATCTGTAGCCTCATTTCTCTTCTCTACTCTCTCTCTACCCCTCACCCTTGTTTTGCACTAGCTCTGTTCTCTCACTTTCTTACTTTTGATCTAACTTTAAACATGTAACTACTACATATGCATATATCTATACATTTATGTATATAATCATGGGGTGTAGTACTAAAACCTACTCTAAAGCAATCAGTTTATTTCTAAAGCTATCCTCATAAGGAAACTTTGAAATATCCTCTGGGAAAAGTCACAACTCTTTGGATGATAAAAGTAGGATGTTGGGGAAATATCAGTATCCCTAGTAGGAAAACTTAGAAGACATTTCAAAATTCTCTTAGTCATGCATCAGGGAGTCTTGAGAAAGACCAGTCACTCTGGCTATTTTTGTTACTAAGAAAATTTAAACATTCCCATATTTGTTTTTTGGTTTCCTAGGTTATCTTTTCCAGAGGTCACTCTGGATTTTAAATAAGAGGATTACAGAAGAAGCACAATGACAAGCACATTCTATTTCTGATGAGAAATCCCTAGGTCATCTTAGAAAGCAAAATGGAAGGGCCTGGCATTGTTGTATTGAATGGTGTTTTGAATGTCTACTTAGCATAGGCTCTTCTGGGCAATTATCTAATTTCTGTATTATAAAAATCCTTTGTGAGTAGATTGTATGGACTTTGTTGAATGAGTGGATCAAACCAAGGTTTAGTAACTTGTACATACTCATATTAATAGTAGGTGGTAGAGCCAGGATTTGAACCCAGGGTTTTTCATGCTGAAACAACTACACCCAACTGTCTAGACCCTAGAGTTTCCCTTGTTATAATTCCTATTTCCTGTTATTAGTCTTTCAATTTAAAAATAGTCTTTAATGAATTATGTCTGTCTGAAACTTACTAAGTATAAAATAGAAAATCAATATTGTGGTTGAATCAACATTGGAAGTCTTGTTTCCCAAATGAGAAACACCTCTGTTAAGGGACAAACAGAACAAAAGTTTTATTAAACCTTAAGTTACAGTGGTCACCTGGTCACCCAGTCACTTCAGGTTCCTTGGCCAAGAGACCAGCAGTTAAGGAAAGGAATCATCCCCCTAGTAGGATGATTGTAAATCAACCTGAGAATTAGCAGGAGGTAAGGCTGCTTTGCCATAACAGAGTCATGGAAGTATACATGTGGCAACTGCATGATCCACAAGGTATCTCTTCCTTTTCCTCTGCCCCATTTTGCTAGTAAATGGACGAGGACAGAAGAAGGGCATGGTAATCAGGATCTTAACATTATATTGCCTAAAAAAGAAACATTACAGAATTGCGGGTAATGAGCAACATCTAGAACAAACTATGCCTGGGTACAAGAAAGTGCCACAGAAGGGGACGGGTCACAGAGGACAATTCATAAGTAGTAACTTAAGGATGTTTTCTTCTGACTGTGGCTACCTTTAAAGAGTCCCTTTGGGAATCTGGCCATCAGCACAATCCTTGTTCATAGTCCTTCAATTTTAGGATAAGAAGCACCTGTCAAGTCAGAATTATTTCTGGACATTCCTGGGGTTTTCAATGCATGTTCCTTGTAATTTGCTTCCAAAACCAGCAGCAATGAGACCTGATATATAATAGGTCTGTGCTCTCACACGCCTGAACTGGTCCACACCATGTCACATTTTAGACTCAGTGACCTACTGTAGAAATTTGAAAAGCAGCTTGAGGATTTTATTTACTTGTAAATAAGTAGTCTTTTCTTGACTGTTAAGGTGACAAGCAAGGATCAATGTGACACCAGACCCTCCATCAAATATCTTTTCTATTGTGCCTCTCAGTAAAATATCTTACATTTTTTAAACAAATTAATGGTGAATGAATAAATGATAACTTTCTCATGCAAGGCCAAGAATGCCATTTCTCAAGTCTCTGAGTTAAAAAACAAGGGGAAGTGCCACATTGTTTTCAGAGGGCCACTATTAAGTATTTTAATGTGTTAATTTATTTAACAATTTTTTCATTCCTTCATAAGCAATAATCATCTGCTACTTGTTAAGCATGATGCTCCAGGCTAGAAATGAAATATAAGCATGACATAGATATACCCTTAAGAAATTGAAAATTGTGTAAAGGAATCATGGAATGTAATATTTATAGAGTAAATGCAATAGCAGAAGAATACACAACATTCTTATTTCTGAATAGGATGGGGGTGAGGACTGAGGAAAGCAAGACAGAGAAGTGTTGCAGGTGGGCGGTATAGAACGAATAGGGGATTGCTAGGTAAAGATGAGCAGGAAGGGCATTCTAAGAGCAGGCAAGCATGAAAGTTGTAGCTGGGAAGTAGCTCGTAGTCTAATAGGATTAGAGCAGAGGGGTTAGGAGTATATGGACTGGCTGAAGGTGAAGACAGAAAACTAGACAGGGTCATAGAGTGAAGGGTCTTGGACAACAGTTTCAGTACTGTTTCTACTACGTAGACAATGGGCGTTCATTAGATGTTTTAAGCAGGACAGCAATTTGACAATATGAGTTTTTGCTCCTGTGTTCCTAACCTCTAATTGTTCTCTCCCTACCATACAAGCTACATTACTGAGTTACTGTTTATATTCCTCCTACTGTAGTTTAATTGTGGGCACTGCCCAAAGTTGCTTACTTCTTCCTCTCTCCTTTCCTGATGAATAATTCCTGTCTCATAAACTCCACTGTCACCTCTCTGTTAATAACTCAATTTCTCATCACTTTTCTGCATCTTTCACTCATGTTTAGTCTCTTGTTCTCATAACATATAGGTCATCTCTATCGGAATGTGTGATGACTCTGTGATGTATGAACTTGGCTTGGATGAACAACATTCCTCAGACTTTCCTTTCTAGCGTGTTTCTGATTAGGGTAGGCTTCAAGGAGAGTTGGCGGGCAGGAGAAAGGCAGTGGCCGTTTTGTTGCGCACACACACACACACACACACACACACACACACATCTTCTCCCACCTATTCAATCAAACTATAGTCCAGCATCTATACTATATAAAATCTGTACGATGCTAGAATTTAATATAGATTCTGTACTATAATCTACACTATACTAGAATCAAGATATTGCAGTGAAGAGACTTTACAAATGTAATTAAAGCCCCAAAACAGCTGGTATTGAGTTTATCAAAAAGGAGATTATCCTGAGGGTAGGGGTGAGGGAGAGAGGCTCACTTAATCCGGTGGAAGCCTTTGAGAGGAGGAATAGGCCCTGCCTGAAGGTCAGAGACACTGCTCAGGACTGCATGCTTTCCCTTCCCCTGGACCTTCCTTCCTGTGAACTTCAGGGATTAGCCAGGCCTCATGGGGTTCCTGCCTGCTTGTGATCTTCCCTTTCTGCATGCCTGCTCCATGGACTTCAGGCATAGAAATGTAAGCCAATTCCACACAATAAGTACATATCACATACACATATATCTCATATGTCTATATTATACTTGTATGTATATGTGTATATACATATATGTCTATAAGTGAATATACATATATGTGAGTTATACATATGTGAGTTATCTCTCTCCTATTGGTTATGCTCCTCTGGTTGAATAGTTGAATCCTAACTGATACAGAATGTTCCATTCTCACTTTCAATTCAGTTACCCAGAATTAAACTCATTATATTTTTCCTTTTCCATTTAACTCATGATACACATTTTTCTGGAATTTGAGAAACAGGGCCAGTTTTGGCCACTTCCTTCTTCTCAATTACAGGTTTCCTTTGAAGTCTCTATCTTCTATTCTTAACCAGGTTCTCCTGGTCTCAGGCTGAGATGGTTTTCCTTCTTCCTTAGGTTTTTCCCAGTCTCAGTTTACACTGTCTTAGTGAAAATGATAGTCATAATAGAGTAAGTACTTCCATGCAAGGCACACTGAGAAGTGATTTTCACAAATTATCTCATTTAACAGTATAATTCTATAATTCTCACTATAATTCTATAAAGTGGGTGTAATTATTCTCATTTTATAGTTCGTAGCACTGAGGCACAGAAAGGTTAACTCCCCAATTCATTCATCTAGTAAGTGGGGCATCTGGGATTTGAATCTGGGCCACTTGACTTGAGAGCCCACTACTCTCACAACCCCCCAAGTGAATTTCACTCTAAACCAATCTGCATTCTTTTTTTAAGTATTTATTTATTTATTTTAGATTATTCAGTACAGTTTCTATCCTTTATTCCCATTTCATTCCAGCCCACCCACCCATCCCTC